>CM076674.1:6017664-6617664 GCA_038501925.1 Xenopus petersii | reverse complement strand
TTAAAGCACTGGATAAAAGTGTCATTTAATCATTATCATAAAAACAAAAGCATTTGTTGTATGATACTGTATGGCATTGATACAAATATACAAATAGAAAAAAAAAATGTCTTTCTGGTTTGCCAACATTTGTTTTCTTTGTTTGAAATACATTTCCTAAATGTACCCTGACAGATTCCAACATGTTAACCTCGGTCATTTATGTAGCACCTGTCTAGTGATACCAATGGAAAATAAGAGAGAGCAGACAGTAACCCTTCCAACACTTTCTTCTTGTCTCTATATATTAGGTACCTATCTAGTGTTACCAATCCCTATTTCTGTAGGGAAATGAGAGAGAGCAGACAGTAACCCTTCCAACACTTTCCTCTTGTCTCTATATATTAGGTACCTATCTAGTGTTACCAATCCCTATTTCTGTAGGGAAATGAGAGAGAGCAGACAGTAACCCTTCCAACACTTTCCTCTTGTCTCTATATATTAGGTACCTATCTAGTGTTACCAATCCCTATTTCTGTAGGGAAATGAGAGAGAGCAGACAGTAACCCTTCCAACACTTTCCTCTTGTCTCTATATATTAGGTACCTATCTAGTGCTACCAATCCCTATTTCTGTAGGGAAATGAGAGAGAGCAGACAGTAACCCTTCCAACACTTTCCTCTTGTCTCTATATATTAGGTACCTATCTAGTGCTACCAATCCCTATTTCTGTAGGGGAATGAGAGAGAGCAGACAGTAACCCTTCCAACACTTTCCTCTTGTCTCTATATATTAGGTACCTATCTAGTGCTACCAATCCCTATTTCTGTAGGGGAATGAGAGAGAGCAGACAGTAACCCTTCCAACACTTTCCTCTTGTCTCTATATATTAGGTACCTATCTAGTGCTACCAATCCCTATTTCTGTAGGGAAATGAGAGAGAGCAGACAGTAACCCTTCCAACACTTTCCTCTTGTCTCTATATATTAGGTACCTATCTAGTGTTACCAATCCCTATTTCTGTAGGGAAATGAGAGAGAGCAGACAGTAACCCTTCCAACACTTTCCTCTTGTCTCTATATATTAGGTACCTATCTAGTGTTACCAATCCCTATTTCTGTAGGGAAATGAGAGAGAGCAGACAGTAACCCTTCCAACACTTTCCTCTTGTCTCTATATATTAGGTACCTATCTAGTGTTACCAATCCCTATTTCTGTAGGGAAATGAGAGAGAGCAGACAGTAACCCTTCCAACACTTTCCTCTTGTCTCTATATATTAGGTACCTATCTAGTGCTACCAATCCCTATTTCTGTAGGGGAATGAGAGAGAGCAGACAGTAACCCTTCCAACACTTTCCTCTTGTCTCTATATATTAGGTACCTATCTAGTGCTACCAATCCCTATTTCTGTAGGGGAATGAGAGAGAGCAGACAGTAACCCTTCCAACACTTTCCTCTTGTCTCTATATATTAGGTACCTATCTAGTGCTACCAATCCCTATTTCTGTAGGGAAATGAGAGAGAGCAGACAGTAACCCTTCCAACACTTTCCTCTTGTCTCTATATATTAGGTACCTATCTAGTGCTACCAATCCCTATTTCTGTAGGGAAATGAGAGAGCAGACAGTAACCCTTCCAACACTTTCCTCTTGTCTCTATATATTAGGTACCTATCTAGTGTTACCAATCCCTATTTCTGTAGGGAAATGAGAGAGAGCAGACAGTAACCCTTCCAACACTTTCCTCTTGTCTCTATATATTAGGTACCTATCTAGTGTTACCAATCCCTATTTCTGTAGGGAAATGAGAACAGAGCAAGTTTCTAATTATGTTTAAAGAAGTGTTATTTGGAAGCTGGAACATTTAGGGGGCCCATTCACCAAGCTCGAGTGAATGAATAGAGGGAAAAAAGCTCGAATTTCGAGTAGTTTTTTGTGCTCCTCGACTATCGAATTGGCGTAAATCCGCCTGAGTAGAATGATTCGAATAGGTCGAGCACAAAAACGCTGCAACTATTCGCCCATTCGATAGCCGAAGTACTGACTCTTTTAAAAATACTTCAACTGCCTACTTCGCCACCTAAAACCTACCGAATTACCGTATATACCCGAGTATAAGCCGAGTTTTTCAGCATCCAAAATGTGCTGAAAAAGTCTACCTTGGTTATACTCGGGTCAGCTGTACCCGACACTTTTAATCATTCCTATACCAACAGTTCACTTGGGGAGAGACTACAATATCCCACAATGCCCTCTGTTGGTTATATGAAAGAATAACAGTGACTGCAATATCACACAGCACCATCTGTTGGTTATATGAAAGAATAACAGTGACTGCAATATCACACAGTGCCCTCTGTTGGTTATATGAAAGAATAACAGTGACTGCAATATCACACAGCGCCCTCTGTTGGTTATACGAAAGATTAACAGTGATGGCAATATCAAACCTCTGCACATGGTAGTGGGACAGTGGGACAATGCACACAGTAATCCGTTTGGCAATTCTCTGTCACCATCAACTTTGCAAAGAAGTCTGGTTGATCGCTGGGGGGGTCGCTTTGGCAGAATGTGCGCTGCTGGGAGACAGGGCTGTAGTTGTGTCTAGGCTTATACTAGAGTCAATAAGTTTTCCCAGTTTTCGTAGGTAAAATTAGGTACCTCGGCTTATACTCGAGTATATACGGTACTTTAAAAGCCTATGGGAAAGTCCCATAGGCTTGCTTTCTAAGTTTTTGATTGAATAAAAAGGCATTCAATCAATCATTCGATCAAATGAAAATCCTTCGATTGAATATTCGATCCTGCGCCTATTCGCCCATTCGACTATTCGCCCATTCGACTATTCGCCAGCGTGTAAATTCGCCCGAATTGCCTATTTGATTCTATTCCCCAGTCCAATTTCGAGGGATTTAACCCCTAATTGGGTAATTAAAATCATTTTCATGTTTATCCAGAATTGGAAGAGAAAGCCCAGCACATACAGTGGGTTCTGCTGAGGATAGAAACATTGTTATTGGTGATATTAAACTGTTCTGAACTGATATAAAAACGGTATATTGTGCATGTCAGATCTAGATTCATTCTGAAGTTCATCTCTGGCTTCAACCCAAAAACTCAAAGTAGCCCTCGCTCTCTCCTCGTTAGTCACGAGTCCTATTTGTGCGAGCATGATTTGGCTCGTATCTCCAGAATTCTGCCGGGCCCAGAAATCCTTTCAGATTTGCAGGTTCCTAATCAGCCGAGGCTTACGGTATTTTCAAAGGGGGTTCGTTTTACAAAGTCAGCGAAAGGTCATGGAATGGGATCAGGAACTTGGCACGAGTTCTGAGAGGACGAGACATAGAAGTTCTTACAATACAAACGACTCCGAACCACCTGTTATTTGCAAATCAGCCATTAAATATGTGACAAGGCTCAGAATCTCGCCGACCCTTAACTTGAGCGTGACTTTCAATCAAAGTGTTTTGCCCTGTACAGTTGTCATTGGCTGAGGTTGGACTACAGTAAACTCAACTGGAACTGAAGGACACAATGGGAATAACGAGGTGGAAACTGGTCACATCCATCACAATGAAGAAACCGGCCATTGTGCAATCTGTACGTTCCACTGGCAAATATTTAAAACTGTCCAATCACACCGGCAATATTTTGACTTCTCTGACAGCAACGTTTAGATACAGGGAAAACAATATATAAAAGGAGCCATTGAGGAGTTTTTGGCTCTTCTGCCTCAGGCAACGAAATAACTGAGACATAATTCATGATCATTTACAGGGTCAATTTGAATCCATGGTTTGTAATCCGTGATACGCGTGTATTTCAATGTAGACAGAGAAGTTCACTTTAAAGGGATACTGTCATGGGAAAATGTGTTTTTTTTCCAAAACACATCAGTTAATAGTGCTGCTCCAGCAGAATTCTGCACTGAAATCAGTTTTTCAAAAGAGCAAACCGATTTTTTTATATTCAATTTTGAAATCTGACATGGGGCTAGACATATTGTCCATTTCCCAGCTGCCCCCAGTCATGTGACTTGTGCTCTGATAAACTTCAGTCACTCTTTACTGCTGTACTGCAAGTTGGAGTGATCACGCCCTCCCTTTTGCTCCCCAGCAGCCCAACAACAGAACAATGGGAAGGTAACGAGATAGCAGCCAGTGGCGTAACTAGACATCTAGGGGCCCTGGTGCGGAAATTTGCAACTGGGCCCCCCCACTGCATGCGTGTCATAGGCAGGTAGCAACGTCATACCTAATGACCTAATGTCATAGGACTGAAATTAAAAATGCAATTACATAAACTGGTACACTTTGTTAGGGTAAAGTACTGTACAGTATTGGACCTGTTATCCAGAATCCTCGGGACCTGGGGCTTTCCGGATAATGGATCTTTCTGTAATTTGGATCTTCATGCCTTAAGTCTACTAGAAAATCATGTAAACATGAAATAACCCCAATAAGCTGGTTTTGCTTCCAATAAGGATTCATTATATCTTAGTTGTGATCAAGTACAAGCTACTGTTTTATCATTACACAGAAAAAGGAAATCATTTTTAAAAATTTGGATTATTTGGACAAAATGGAGTCTATGAGAGAGGGCCTTTCTGTAGTTTTTGGAGCTTTCTGGATAACAGGTTTCCGGATAACGGATCCCATATCCGTACAACTAAAATTAAATTTTTATAACTCTGTAAAAATGTACATATGCAAATTAGGGTCCGGATTTGGTTCGGGCCAGGCACAAGGATTTGGCTGAATCCTGCTGAAAAAGGCAGAATCCTGGCTGATTCCCGAACCAATTCCTGGTTAAGGTACATCTTCCACTGCTTGTTTCATTGTCAAACAGCACTAGAATTCACAAAAAGAGTAGAATAAACACAGGGTCATGTATGAACAGTGGTAAATGTGCTCCTGGGCAGTAACCCATAGCAACCAATCTGTGGTCAGCATTTTTTAGCCAGATGCAGGTTTAACAATAAAATCAAGTTTGCTTGGTTGTCATGGGTTACTGCCCAAGTGCAAATGTTCCCACTGTTTATAAATGAGACAGTTTTTCCTTGATGCATATTGTCCCAGAATACAGTAAAAAAGTAGTGCCAATAAGACACATAATAAATGATATGTAAAAAAAAAAGAATAAATTTACAAATAGCACAATAATATTAACTGAACAACCACGATGTATAGCTTATGTTAAACAGTAATGAAAGCCTGGAGACGTAGTGTAATTTGTGTACTTTGTTAGGCAGTTACACACAGTCATACAGTGAAAATATACAACAGGTCTGGACTAGGTGTCAAAATAGACCTTGGCATTTCAAATACACAGAGGACCAAACAGCTCCACAGGGGCCCAATAACTAGTGAGTAGGGTTGCCACCCGGCCTAGCCGGTAAAACACCTGCCAAGGCCGGTATTACAAATTTACCGGCAATGCAGTTGCCGGTAATTTGTAATATTCTTTAAAAAAAAGCCCTCGGCCTGCCCCCATTTGTGCAGAACTTACCTTTTTTGTAGTCTTCTTCACATCGCCGCAATGTTGCTCCGCCCCTTTTTGTGTTGCGCTGCGTAGCCCTGCCCCTTTTTGCATCATGGTCCGCCTCCTTTTTTTACCCACTGGCCGGTTATTTTTTTCATTAAAGGTGGCAACCCTACTAGTGAGTGTCTATGGCATCTTACACTACCCACAGATTGTCAGCCCAGGCCTGATATACCGTATATACTCGAGTATAAGCTGAGTTTTTCAGCACAAAAAATCTGCTGAAAAACTCTACCTCGGCTTATACTCGGGGCAGTGCCGCTTCCCCCTTTCCCGGCCAGATCCTCCCCTAGCTGCCCCATCCTCCCTCAGTGCCACTACCCGGTCCTGGACTGTCAGTGACTGTCAGTCACCTTCCGAACTCAGGGGGCAGAAAGGTCGCACCAGCTCGCAGAAAGAGAGTTGATTTTACCAGGCCAAGTTCTCCGCCTCCTCGCTGCAAAGTGCGGTCACCTGTGGAACAAATGAATCCTGCAGAGACTCATGTACGGAGAGCAGACACGGCGCCATCCCAGGCAGGAGCACCGGCAAAGGTCTCCTACTTCCTGTCACACGTCTGTAAATTCCGGTTCATGCGCTGGATCTCCGGTTCATGGCACAATAGGCACACAAAGCAGCATGACAAGCACAGGAGCTGTACAGAATATGTAGCTTGTATGAGCTTCTCTGTCCTGTGATTAGAGCTACTCACTCTGGGGCTGCTGCTGCTTCTTCTTCGTCCTCTCTGACAATCAGCCCATCAGCCAGTGCGGGAGGTCACTTGACTTCCGCGTCTGTCATTGCCAGAGTTCTGTGGATAGGGTGCGGGCACAGCACGAGGTTGGGCATTTATTGGTGAGTTGTACACATTTTGGAAAGCTTAAAAATGCAGTGCGTATTGGGCAGATTTGGGGGCAGCATTTTTTCAGAAGACGAGGGTGTGACATTTGTGCAGTAGCAATAGTCTTAGATTAGGGTGTCATTAGTAGGTAGGGCTTTCAGCCCAGGTGAGTGTTGGGCTAATACTAGATGATGTTTTAATTTAACATATTTTTATTTATATAAACTTTACCTATTTAAAGCCCCATTGAAAGTCTGCTGTGGTTCATTATGCACCAGGTTGGTGGTATGTGCATGAATTATCAACAAAACAAATAACTGAGTAAAAGTACGGTATGCAATGGAAAAGGTTGATCTGTCATTTTTCACCCTAGGCTTATACTCGAGTCAATAAGTTTTCCCAATTTTCGTAGGTAAAATTAGGTATCTCGGCTTATACTCGGGTCGGCTTATACTCTAGTATATACGGTACACAGCTATTGTTTCGCAGTCACACAGATACATAAGACATAAGTGAATGAGATGTGCAGTTGTGCACCAGAAACACAGCAGGATCACCCAGAAACACAGCTCATGCCCCACATTTCCCCAGGGCGGCTCCTCTGCTCCTTTCTTAGTACATGAGGTTGTTATAAAACAGACAGAAATCAAATGGGCTGAATCACTTTCATCAATGGAACAAACATATATATATTTACTAAAAAATACTAAACATTATGTTGAAGCATCACTGCATATTTTATCATAGGCAATTTTATTATATTTAAGTACATGAAGATACAAATGTGCTGCTGTAGCGCTGACACTCACGCAGGGCTGATCCTATCAAATGTGGGGCCCAATTGGGACCATGTTGGCGGGGCCCCTAGACAAAGTGTTGCTGGCTACTGACACAGCAAGTATTTAGGAAAATAAGGGCATACAGGCACAAAATAGAAAGGAAAGGGGCAGACAAGGTAAGAGAGTGAGAGGGATGAAATAGGGGCACATAATAGGGGCACACAGGGTAAGAGAGAGAGGGAGGAAATATGAGAGTGGACTGGGCCAATTAGTTTGGGGCAGGCTGGGCCGATTCAGCTTGGGAGCAGGCTTGGTTGGATTGGGGGCAGGCAGGGCCTATCAAGGTTGGAGGAAAGCTGGGCCTATTAGAGTTGGGGGCAGGCTAGACCTATGGAGTTGGGGGATAGGCTGGCTTATCAGAGTTGGGGGTGGGCTGGACCTATGGATTTGGGAATGGGCTGAACTCTCAAAGTTGGGGGCAGGCCAGGCAGCATC
Organism: Xenopus petersii; assembly: GCA_038501925.1. NCBI lineage: Eukaryota > Metazoa > Chordata > Amphibia > Anura > Pipidae > Xenopus > Xenopus petersii. Next base: position 6,610,050 of record CM076674.1, on the reverse strand, counting down.
ATGTGCTGAGGGAAATATTATCTGTGCTGCCCTGTGGTGCGGGGCCCCCAGAGGTGTGGGGCCCTATTGGGCCCAATTGGTCCAATAGGCCTAAGGCCGGCCCTGCACTCACGTCTCACAACTTCTGAACTTCACAAGATCTTCTGCAGCTGCCTGGAGTTCCCGCCTCCTCTCTCCTCCTCCTCTTTGCTCCTGCTCCAGGTGCTCCCTCCTCCCTACACTGATTGAGATTGATAGTGGCGCTGTCCAATGAGCTTCTTGCTGATGCTACACAGCCTCCCCGTGGGACAGCTCCATGTTGCTTAGAGAAAATACACACAGGCTGCAGGTTTGAGGATTTTTTTTTTCAAGATTACCTGCTGGAAATGTGCTCCTGGCCTGCTAGTTTTAATCCGCCCAATGTCTGCTCCGTTATGCACAAATTGTGTGTAGCGCACCTGTAGGTGTAGCTTTTGCTGTGTATTAAAGCTGTGTGTGACCAGGCTAAACTGCTTGTTGTGTGGACCCCCAGTGTACCCATGCAACTCCCTGCAACTCCCGGTACCTGGTGTAGATCAATGCGGTAGGATATTCAGCCAGACAGTTTCTTTGCAGTAAACTATTACTTGTTTATTAACAGAGAACAGTGACAAGGTCGTAATTCCCAAGCACTTTGATGTTCACAGTAATCATAGAGTAGCTTCAAACAGCAATATTCCCTCCAGGGAGTACAAGGTACAGCAGACGGGCTAATATTCAGTATGTATCAAAGTTACAGCAACAATAGACTTGGGGAATAGTTACCACTCTCACTGGGCACTATCCCTCTGGTGAAGCACTAAGGCATGGGTTTCTCAGCCTGAGGTCTTGTATCTTGGCACCGGACTTGATCCTCACCTCACCCACTGTATTCAGCCTGGGGTCTTGGGTCTTGGTACCCTATCTGGTCCTCAACTCACCCACTGTAGTCCCTGCACTAGTGGTTCAAATACCACAGGGTCCTAACCCCATTATTTCTCCTCGTTGGAGCCACATCTGCTCACTAGCTACCCTGTGCTGACTTTCACTCCTAGAGCGACTATTACTGTATTACTAGCACTATCTTACACTTAACTAACTTTCCCAACAGACCTGGACCTGTAGTACCTCTCAGTGAGGCAAAGTCCCAGGACAGACCCAGACCGCATGGTGCTAAACCCTTTTATATTGACAAACAGTGCCATCTAGTGGACAACTCCATGAACTAATGTGGACCCAGCAAGGGACATAGCTGCCTGAGTTAACTAAAGGACCCTTAGGTGTCCTATTACCAAGGGGAAACTGCCTGAGTTAAATACACCCAAATCTCAGGGTCTCTACATGTGCTTAAAACTTCTTTCGGCTGCTTACTTCCCCTCCTGTACATACATGGCGTCGGGCCCCATTGAAGGCGGGCCCTAGTGCAGTTGCACCGTTTGAACCCCTGGTAGTTACGCCACTGATAGCAGCTCCCTAACACAAGATAACAGCTGCCGGGTTGATCTAAGAACAACACTCAATAGTAAAATCCAGGTCCCACTGAGACACATTCAGTTACATTAAGTAGGAGAAATAGCAGCCTGCCAGAAAGTAATTCCATCCTAAAGTACAGGCACAAGTCACATGACTGGGGCAGCTGGGAAATTGACAATATGTCTAGCCCCATGTCAGATTTCAAAATTAAATATAAAAAATCTCTCTTTTGAGAATTGGATTTCAGTGCAGAATTCTGCTGGAGCAGCACTATTAACTGATGTTTTTTGAAAAAAAAACATGTTTTCCCATGACAGTATCCCTTTAAGGGTTTATTTTTTGGGAATGATTCAAAAACAAGGAAAGGAAAACGGTTCCCATATTATATCTTAGATAGGCACCATTACACATAGTAGTGAAATAGCTGGAGAGAAAAGTGTAGAAAACAAAATATTTAATAATCTAGTACAGGCACAGGATCCATTATTCAGAAAGTTCCAAATACAGAATCCATTATGCGGAAACCAATTACCCAGAAAGCTCAGAATTACTTAAAGGCCGCCTCCCATAGACTCCATTTTATCCAAATAATCCACATTTTTAAAACTGATTTCCTTTTTCTGTGTACTAATAAAACAGTAGCTTGTACTTGATCCCAACTAAGATATAATTAATCCTTAATTCTTAAGAAATAATTAATCATAGAGAGCATAAATAGGAAGAGGAAGAAGTAAAATACATGGGGTTACAGGTCAAACATGACATTGCTAAGCAACAATAGACCCTCCCTACATTAAGTAACATCCACTGGAACCATCTCTGTCTGTTGTTTTCCAACAAATACATCCCATACTTGTATTACATGATTAACCAGTATCTGATTACACAGAGTTTGTGGGTAATACCAGCTAATAAGGAACAGATATTATAAAGGGTTAAAGGAGTTGTTCACCTTAAATTTTTAGGATGAGGGATATTCTGAGACAATTTGCAATTGGTTTTCATTTTTTATTATTTGTGGTTTTTGACTTATTTAGCTTTTTATTCAGCAGCTCTCCAGTTTGCAATTTCAGCCATCTAGTTGCTAGGGTCCAAATTCCCCTAGCAACCACACATTGATATGAATTAGAGACTGGACCACGAAAAAAAAAATTGCAGAGGTTTTCTGAAACCTCAAATTGTCAGAATTTATGCAAAATACAAAAAGCCGCTAGGAAAAAACTCCAGGTATTTTTTTATGTTATTGTTTTTATTTCTTATCTTTCTTTTCAGGCCTCTCCTATTCATATCCCAGTCTCTTATTCAAATCAATGCATGGTTGCTAGGGGAATTTGAACCATAGCAACCAGATGGCTGAAATTACAAACTGCAGAGCTGCTGAATAAAAAGCTAAATAAGTCAAAAACCACAAATAATAAAAAATAAAAACCAATTGCAAATTGTCTCAGAATATCCCTCTGTACATCATACTAACAGTTAATTTAAAGGTGAACAACCCCTTTCACTGCACACCCTCCCCACATGTAAGTGTAAGCGTCTCCTGTCTCTTATCTGATCTCAGTACAAGCTCAGTGTTTATTACTGAAATGTATGAAATAAAACCAGAAGGAACAGAGAGGACAGTGTTTAATATTTGCTCTGCAGATGTCTCTATGGAACGTTGAGAGTCTTTACATTGTGTTTGTACTTAGGCATACCTCCCAACATTTAGGAAATAAAAAGAGGGCCAAAAAAGTTGCCGCGTTTAGCGTGACGAAATTTTGTGACCACACCCATTTTTGTGACCACACCCCCTAATTACCATAGTTACATAGTTACATAGTTAAATTGGGTTGAAAAAAGACAAAGTCCATCAAGTTCAACCCCTCCAAATGAAAACCCAGCCCCATACACACACCCCTCTCTATTTTTAATTAAATTCTATATACCCATACCTATACTAACTATAGAGTTTAGTATCACAATAGCCTTTGTATTATGTCTGTCCAAAAAATCATCCAAGTCCCTCTTATAGTCATTAACTGAATCATCACCCGGCAGTGCATTCCACAACCTCACTGTCCTGACTTGAACATTTGAACATTTCTGTGTTTTTTTCCAGTTATTACAGTTTTGCTAATGAAGGTGAATTGCCCTTTAAGCTGTGAGTTCAAATTCTCCCAAGGGACCTGTTACAATTATTTGCTTATCTAGAAATTTTTACAAATGTATCTTATCTGCAGCTGTGGCTGTTCTGGACTCTCTGCCAAAAGCCAATTAAGTTAGAAACTTTGTTTCTTTTTCTGGCTGTTCAGTGCAGAGAAAATGAGGGACTGCGGGTTGAATTGTCAAAAGAGGGACTGTCCCTCTAAAAATGGGACATTGAGCTATGCACAAGGGCTGGGGCCCACCAGGTTTTTTTCTCTGTTTCCCATGTGCCCATTCTGACTAGGTTTTGCAACCTGTCCAGATTTCAACCCAGACAGCGGTTTTTTGGATTTCCAAATTAGGAAATCTGGACAGGACATTAAAGTTAATGACATGGCAATCAGCCAATTGCAGATCTCCATGTCTTGCCCCTGATATCATCAGCCCCTCCCTGATATCATCAACCCTGCCCCAATGGCACTGCCCCACCCCCAACATCATCCGCCCTCCCCCCTGCCCGTTTTGCAAGAACTGAAAAGGTTGAAACTATAACTCCGACTCTGCTTCTTAATATTAATACAAATTGCAAACACAGCTCTAGTTTTGTTACATAGGTGGGCACATACTGTGTTGCTGTAAGGAGTCATGAGACTTGGCCTGGTCCTTGCCCACAATCAGCCTCATCTTTCCCCAGATCTGCCAAAACTCCTCCCCTGAACCTCCAAAATCTCAACCCATTAACGGCTGTCGACCGGACTCCTGACATGAACGGTGTTTGGCTTTGGGGTTCACTTACCCTTGAAAATGAACCGCAGCATTTACACCTGGTTGAGGGCAGGTATGAACAACAGGGTTCCCGTAACCCTTAGTCTGACCCACAAGGGACCCATCAGAAAACCTGATATGAAATATTTTCATGCAAATAATTTTGTTTATGATTTTTGGCTCTGACTCTATTTTAACGTGTGCCAATTGTGGGAGGATCTTATCAGAGACTCAGCTTGTACATATCAGGAAATATTTCACTTTTACATCTTTGAATGGGAGCCGCCATTAGTTGTTCTTTGTGTCACTCACTGATGACCTGATCTGTCCATTCATTGGCTGATGAAACTAGCAAGTATGTGTGCCCCTGGCTTGTGTGTGAGCACAGTTTCTTAGACCAGCCAGAGGGACGAACTCTTATTCTTAAACTGGCAGTGTTTCATTATAGGATTATCTAATGGCACGTTCTGTTTTTGTTTTGTTCCTGATATAAATAAAATAACAGGGATATAGTTTCCTTATAAAAGAAATGAGGTTCTTGTTTGAAGCAGAATTTTTGTGGTATATCTCTCGGTACAGACTATGAGCAAACTTAGGGGGCTGTTCCTGCTGAATTGTGCTTAGTACAGGGGATACCTATGCTGCCATAGTTTTATGGGATCTCTCTGTACAGACTATGAGCAAACTTAGGGGACTGTTCCTGCTGAATTGTGCTTAGTACAGGGAATACCTATGTTGCCATAGTTTTATGGGATCTCTCTGTACAGACTATGAGCAAACTTAGGGGCTGTTCCTGCTGAATTGTGCTTAGTACAGGGAATATCTATGCTGCCATAGTTTTATGGGATCTCTCTGTACAGGCTATGAGCAAACTTAAGGGCTGTTCCTGCTGAATTGTGCTTAGTACAGGGAATACCTATGTTGCCATAGTTTTATGGGATCTCTCTGTACAGACTATGAGCAAACTTAAGGGCTGTTCCTGCTGAATTGTGCTTAGTACAGGGAAGATCTATGCTGCCATAGTTTTATGGGATCTCTCTGTACAGGCTATGAGCAAACTTAAGGGCTGTTCCTGCTGAATTGTGCTTAGTACAGGGAATACCTATGCTGCCATAGTTTTATGGGATCTCTCTGTACAGACTATGAGCAAACTTAGGGGACTGTTCCTGCTGAATTGTGCTTAGTACAGGGGATACCTATGCTGCCATAGTTTTATGGGATCTCTCTGTACAGACTATGAGCAAACTTAGGGGACTGTTCCTGCTGAATTGTGCTTAGTACAGGGAATACCTATGTTGCCATAGTTTTATGGGATCTCTCTGTACAGACTATGAGCAAACTTAAGGGCTGTTCCTGCTGAATTGTGCTTAGTACAGGGAATATCTATGCTGCCATAGTTTTATGGGATCTCTCTGTACAGGCTATGAGCAAACTTAAGGGCTGTTCCTGCTGAATTGTGCTTAGTACAGGGAATACCTATGCTGCCATAGTTTTATGGGATCTCTCTGTACAGACTATGAGCAAACTTAGGGGACTGTTCCTGCTGAATTGTGCTTAGTACAGGGAATACCTATGCTGCCATAGTTTTATGGGATCTCTCTGTACAGACTATGAGCAAACTTAGGGGACTGTTCCTGCTGAATTGTGCTTAGTACAGGGGAATACTTATGCTGCCATAGTTTTATGGGATCTCTCTGTACAGACTATGAGCAAACTTAGGGGGCTGTTCCTGCTGAATTGTGCTTAGTACAGGGAATACCTATGCTGCCATAGTTTTATGGGATCTCTCTGTACAGACTATGAGCAAACTTAGGGACTGTTCCTGCTGAATTAAGTTTAATACAGGGGAAGCCGCACAATGCTAAGGCTGAATGTTCGGTACAATAGATAAGTAGTACTTTCCAGAGTAACAGATGTTGAAATAAAGCAGAGAACTGTAGATAAACAAGGAGGCCAAATGAAACAGTTTGACATGAATCATCTAAACATTTTACGTTTGATTTCAAAGACAGAAACTTCAGTCTAATTAGCCACATCCCCAGGGACATTCTGCAGGTCGTCTTACCCTTTTATTAAATTAACTGTTATTATATCACATTACATTACATCTGTTCCCTTATTTCAAAGTCCAAAGACTCTGAGCTTATTATTTTTTACATCACATCCCAAAACATGACAGATAGCATCAGTGCTGCCCCTCACCCATGAATAGATTATGATAACCACTGCTATACACACACAGTAACCATACCAGCATAGGAATCCCCTGCACTTAATTCAGCAGGAACAGTCCCCATAAGGCTTTGCCAAGATTCTCCAGTTCTAGGAACAGTAACAGGGCAGGAAAATGTAATTGATGAGTGACCCTTTAATTGGGATTCAGCTTTAAGTTAACATTTCCTATTTTATAAAATGGCCAGTTCTAAGCAACTTTTCAGTTGGTCTTTATTTATTTTTTTTTTTTTAGTTATTTACCTTCTCCTTCTGACTCTTTCCAGCTTTCAGTTTGAGGTCACTGACCCCCATCTAGAAAACAAATGCTCTGTAAGGCTACAAATGTATTGTTATTGCTATTTTTATTACTCATCTTTCTATTCAGGCCTCTCCTATTCATTTTCCAGTTGCTCATTCAAATCAGTGCATGGTTGCTAGGGGAATTTGGACCTTAGCAACCAGATTGCTGAAATTAGAGAGCTTTCTATGGCACCCCACAGTTTGCCAGTCTGGGCCTGGGGGTGCCCTAACATTTGCCACCCCCTTGGATTGCAGATTCCTTCTCCTTTAATGCTGTAGTTATACAGGCCCAGATTTGTAGCAAGGCCACAAAGACCCATGCCTAGGGCAGTCCATTTATAGGGGTGCATGATTTTGAAATCTGGGGCTACACATAGGGGCAGATTTATCAAAGGTCGAGGTGAATTTTCGAATTTAAAAAAAATCGAATTTCAAGTTTTTTTTTGTACTTCGACTAGGGAATAGTCCTAATTCGATTTGAATTTTAAAAAAATGAGAAAATTACAAATTTGTCCCTTTAAGAATTCGAATTCAACTATTCGCTATCTAAAACCTGCTGAATTAGTGTTTTAGCCTATGGGGGACCTCCTACAGTCAATATGGAATAATTTGGTAGACTTTTGAAAAACCAAATTTTTTTTTAAAAAAAATGTTTTTTTGGGTGAAAAGCCTCAAATCTAATTTGATCGAATTTGTTTTGAACTTGATTCGAATTTGCGGCTCCTATAAACTCGAAATTTGACCCATGATAAATCTGCCCCATTGGGTTATTTAATAAGAAGGGTACTGTTATTGAACTGCTCCAGTATCCCATAGCACCAATTTTAGGGGCAGATTTATCAAGGGTTGAAGTAAAAATTTGAGGTTAAAAAATATCGAATTTCAAGCTATTTTTGTTTACTTCGTCTATCAAATAGGCCAAAATTCGATTCGAATTTGAAAAAAAAATAGACTATTCGAATATCGAAATTTATAATGAACTTCAACTTCGACCATTCTCCATCTCAAACCTGCTGAATTATCGTTTTAGCCTATGGGGGACCTCCTGGAACCTATTTGGAGTCATTTGATGGACTTTGAGAAATCAAATTTCTTAAAAAAAAATACTTTGAATCAAACTCGATCGAATACGACGTTACTTCGATTGGTCTTTTTTCCTTCGAATTTCTAAATTATGGGAGTTCAAAAAAACACCCATTACCTCGTAATTCAACCCTTGATAAATCTGCCCCTATAGTGTTCTGTGGCAGTTCATAGAAAAGATCTGTTAAAAATATTTTTACTTCCCAAAAAAAAGTAAATGAAACTATTTATTAGAGAACAATTCAATAATGAGATATATATATATAGACATTTCTATTAGCCTGCCCACATCCGAGCAGATAATTTAATTATATTAGGGCTGCTTTCAGTTAAGGTTTGAAAACATCTGTTTTTGTGCAGACATTGGCTTTTTTGCTTATTTTGACAATTTATAGATAAATCGGTAATTTGGGTTGAAAAAAGGCATCTGTCCATCTGTCCCCCTTGAACTGTTTCTGTTTGACCAGATTTCCCTTTGGGCTTGGTAAACCTATTTCAGTGTTTGCTAAATGCAGCCTAAACGCAGTGATGATATGGTAAAAGGTTGCCGATTTAAAGGAACGTTATCTGGTTCTGTTACCAACTTGCTGGGCTAAATCATCATTTGGGATCTTCCTGATCTTGATCAATAAATTAGATCCACATGGGGGCTAAAGAGATCATTTTGTGGCCACTCCAGCTAGTGTGTGTGGCCATTGGCAAGAGCATTTTCTAACACACAGGAGTTCAGTGATATATAATGGTCAGACAGGCTGCTGGGAAGGCCCTATACATGGGTCAATATGATGCTGACTTGGGGAAGATTTATCAAAATGTGATAATATCTAGCAACCATGCACTGATTTGAATAAGAGACTGGAATATGAATAGGAGAGGCCTGAATAGAAAGAGGAGTTTAAAAAAGTATCAATAACAATACATTTGTAGCCTTACAGAGCATTTGTTTTTTAAGATGGGGTCAGTGACCCCCATTTGAAAACTGGAAAGAGTCAGAAGAAATCATTCAAAAACTATAAAAAAAAACAACAAGTAATGAAGACCAATTAAATAGTTGCTTAGAAATTCTATAACTAAAGGTTAACCAGAAGCTGAACCATCCATTTTGCTTTCAACCGTTGATATAATCCGATTCTAAAACTCCTTTACGGATGAATAAAAAGTTGATGAGTTTGTCTGTGGTGAGCTCTAATCTCACATTTTGATTCATCTGTCCCTTGGTCTGGAGCGGACACTTATAGGACAGAGACCCACGGTCAGATTCGGGGAGATTTAGACAGTGTTGGACTGGGACACCAGGGCCCACCCTAAAACCTTATTATTCCTCTCCTCACTCAACCTCTATTCTCCTAGTCTCTATTCTTTACATACTATAATGAATTATTCCATCTATTTAGCCTCTTTGTTCTCTCAGAAATAGGAAATGGCCATAAAATAGGCCAAATCTTTAGCAGGACAAGGGCCCCCTGACACCTGGGCCCCCCGGGAGTTTTCCTGGTATCCCTGTGGGCCAGTCCGACACTGGATTTAGACGCCTGCCGATAAAGCGCCTCTTCTTCGTGCGACTTATCTCCCCGAACTGCCTCCCATTGGCTAGAATCCTAAATCGACGGCGGGATGGCACTCAGAACGCTTTGTTTTCTGAAGTCGCCCGAAGTTTCCTTGTGAGGCAACTTTGGAAAATGAATTGCTCCGAGTGCCATTCAGCCACTTATTTACATTGTAGCCAACAGTTCGGGGAGATTAGTCGCCCAGAAAAAGAAGAGATTTGTCGCTGGTGACCAATCTCCCCGAATCTGACCGTGTGTCTCTGCCCCTAGAGACTGATTTACTAAATATTTAACTGGGGACTGTAGCCCCCAAAGAGAAAAGGGAATGTATGGAAATACATCTTTACACAAATGACTATAACACCACAGGTGTGATTGGCGCTGCTATAGTAAAAGGTATCAAACTCTCATGGGGTAGTTACAATGCAGTTTCAAGGGCTCAAGGCACTACACGGTATAATTATCTATTTTCTTCCATCAGATTCTTCTCACCCCCTTTATAGGTTACCAACCGACATCTAAAGAAGAGCAAGAAACGCTGCCCCCCTAACATGTCCACTGGATATTCGATGCTTCAGCCCATAAATTCCTGCGTCCGATACCGGAGGGATGTTTATCCAATAATTCCTCGGCACATCTGTGCTGTAACTTTTGGGCTACTTTGAAGTGCCCCACGAGTTTTGATTCCTGCAGCGAAAAACCAGAGAATCTCCATCAACATTGCCCGAAACGATTACCAATAAATTCAATAATCAGTGTTACACGTGTTTGGATGTTCTAGCCTAAAAATAAGGCTCAGTGAGCAACCTGATAACTTTCCATGCAGTAATAGTCTGTGGCCTCATCTTTTATTGTTCCTTTAATCTTCTCCAACAAAACCGCGTGGGGCCCCAGACAGCAGGTAACGCTCCCTCCTGATTGCGTCTCTCGTGTCTCAGCTTCACACTGAGCAGCACAAATCCAGCCCTCTGAAATGCTGCCCCTTCCCGTCTATCTCCGAGGCACAGTTCTCCTTTATGTTTTTATTATTTTGGCCTGTGCTCTGCACCACTTTGTATCCCCGGGGTTGCCCCGTTTCAAAGCCACCCAGGCCAGGTTTCAAGTCTTAAGAAAATGCAAAAAAAAATAATAATCTTTGACCCGTGACCCTTCTCAATTCTGCCCAAGTGAAAGAGGGCGAGTGTGAAAGGTCAGCGTCGGGTTTCAGATGATCCTCTGCAAATATTGCAGCAGATGGAAGGAATCTGGAGACGTCAGTGGGACAATATGGAGCACATTATTGCAGATGAAAGACTTCATGTTGAGTTTGTCTGCGGCAGAAACGTTATACTCAGAGTATCTTTACTCCTGGAGTTGATGAATCAAAGATATGTTCTTCAGAGGGATCGTTAGGCAACGGCTGATAACGATGACACCATGTTGTAGGGGGCAACCCACCAAAGTAAACATGGTAGCGCTGCCATTGATTTGCAGATGGAGGCCTGATGCACCGCCGGGCACATTGCACACATTCCTCTCTCGCAGCCTGAAAAACCACACCAAACTTGGTGATTTTGTTAAATATTTAGGGGCAGATTTATCAAGGGTTGAATAGTAAATTAGAATTTTATTGGGGCCGATTCACGAATTTCGGGTGAAGGATTCGAATAAAAAAAAAATCGAATTTCGAAGTATTTTTTGGGTACTTCGACCATCGAATTGGTTAAATTCGATCGAATTCGATCGAATTCGAACGATTCGAACGATTAGAAGTAAAAATCGTTCGACTATTCGACCATTCGATAGTCGAAGTACTGTCCCTTTAAAAAAAACTTCGACCCCCTACTTCGGCAGCTAAAAGCTATCGAAGTCAATGTTAGCCTATGGGGAAGGTCCCCATAGGCTTGCCTGGGATTTTTTGATCGAAGGATTTTTGTTCGATCGTTGGATCAAAATCCTTCGAATCGTTCGATTCGAAGGATTTAATCGTTCGATCGAATGAAAAATCCTTCGATCGATCGTAGGATTTGCGCAAAATCGTTCGACTTCGATATTCGAAGTCGAACGATTTTAATTCCCAGTCGAATATCGAGGGTTAATTAACCCTCGATATTCGACCCTTCGTGAATCGGCCCCCTAGTGTCAAAATTCGCAAAATTTTAATCCCTGTATTCGATGAGATTTATCACACCTCAAACCTGGAAACAGCCCGAATTCAAATATTTGCCACCTTAAACCTGCAGAGTTCATGTACAAGTCAATGGCCGAGGTCCACTGAGCCATTTGGAGTTTTTTTTTTGGGAGAAACGAAAATGATGCTAATTTTCTGTTTGGAATCATTTGATCGAATATTAGACATCAATTTTTTTCTTAAATAACACCCAGTCGAATTGTGAGGATATTCGAATTAAAAAAAATTCACATGAATTCAAAATTCGACCTTTGATAAATGGGCCTCCCCATGACATTAAGGGGCAGATTTATCAAAGGTGATTATAGGGGGCAACCCACCTCGTGGTTATCGAGGTGAATTTTTGAATTAAAAAAATGTTAATTTCGAGCTATTCTTTGTGTACTTCGACCAGGGAATAGTCCAAATTCGATCTGAATATGAAAAGAATTAGAAAATTCGAATATTGAAATTTATCATGTACTGTCTCTGCCGAATTGCTGTTTTAGCCTATGGGGGGACCTCCTAGAGCCTATTTGGAATCAATTGGTGGACTTTGAAAAACTTTGATTCGAATCCAAATACGCACCTATTCGATCGAAAACGGACCTATTGACGAAACAAAATAACATTGACTTAATTTCGGTCGGTCTTTTTAAATTAGAATTCGAAATTCGACCCTTGATGAACATGCAGGGTAGGGGCAGACTTGTCAAGGGTCGAATTGAAAATTCAAATTTTGAGTTTATTTAGTGTAATTTGACTAGGGAATAGTCCAAATTTGATTCAAGTTTAAAAAAAATTTCATTTAGAATTTCGAAATTTGACATGTGCTGTCTCTTTAAGAATTTGAATTTCAATTCGACTATTCGCCATCTAAAACCTTCCGAATTGGTGTTTTAGCCTATGGGAGACCTCCTACAACCAAGTTTTAAGAAACTACCATAAACTCGAAATTCGACCATTGATAAATATTCTTCTAAGGGTGAATATTCGAATTTTCGAATTTTGAATTTAAAAATTTTAATTTTCTAGTTTATTTTAGTGGGATTCGACTATGGAATAGTTTAAATTCGATTAGATTTTTTAAAAAAAATTGAATTTTGAAATTTATCATGTACTGGCCCTTTAAGAATTCAAATTTAACTATTCGCCACCTTAAACCTGCCGAATTGCTGTTTTAGCCTATGGGGGACATCCTGGAATTTTGAGTTGTTTGGAGACATGCTGAAAATCAAGTTTTTTTTTGCTGAAAAAAAAACAGGTTGATCCCATTTACCAAATCTGAAAAATTGGAAACATTTAGCTTGGTCTTTTTTTTGTTGTTGGAATTTTTAGTTCATGGGAGTTTATGGGAGAATTTACAAACTCCCTTTAATTTGAAATTCGACCCTTGATAAATCTGCACCTTAGAGACACATTTATTAAAGGAAGGCTATTAACATCTTCAAAATGGTCACTGCACCTCTCCCGTTGACTTATACAGGAACTCGGCAGGTTTTAGGTGCCGAATAGTCTTAATAATTCGAATTCTTAAAGGACCAGAGTTTGATAAATCTCGAAAATCAAATTAGAATTTTTGGAAAAATTCTAATAGAGTTTGGATAATTGACTAGTCAAATTTGACAGTTTTGACCATAAAAAAAAAAAAGTTAAACAATTCGAATTTGAGTTTTCAATTCGACCCTTAATAAATCTGCCCCTTAAAGACATAAATATATTGGTTCTCAGGGGCCAGAATGAAAATCTGTTAAATTTCTTGACATTTTTCTTTGGGTATTTACTATTATTGTCTACAATTTATTTATTATGGGCTAATGCTAAACATGGAATAAAAAATCAAGGGCACATCAGTGCTATTTATAGAGGTACTTGAGGCCAAACAGGTGGATTTTGGTTCAAGAGCAGAGGATGCTATTTAGCAGTTGTTCAATTTTTATTCTGGGGGAAAAAGCCCTTTGCTTATGACTCTTTCCAGGTTTCAAATAAGGGTCACTGACCCCCATCTAAAAAATCAAATGCTCAGTAAGGCTACAAATGTATGGTTATTGCTACTTTTTATTACTCCTCTTTCTATTCAGGCCTCTCCTATTCATATTCCAGTCTCTTATTCAAATTGATGCATGGTTGCTAGGGGAATTTGGACCCTAGCAACCAGATTGCTGAAACTGCAAACTGGAGAGCTGCTGAATAAAAAGCTAAATAACTCAGAAATCACAAATTATAAAAAAGGAAAAACAATTGCAAATAGTCTCAGAATATCCCTCTGTACATCATACTAACAGTTAACTCAAAGGTGAACACCCCCTTTAAGCAGCCACTATGTTCAATGCTCTTGCTCCAGTTGGCTTCCTGGTACTCCTTACTTACTCCTTACTTACTCTTTACTTACTCTTTACTTATGCCTGACAAATGACCTGTGAGGAGTGGTGTGCCAACCTACCACCTCTTCTACAGTAAGTACAATTTGTGTAAGTAACTTGTGTACAGTAAGTACATTCGGGAGCAACGTTTTGCATTCCACGCAGAAGGCACAATGAGTTATGGCTGATATCTCACGCAGAACAGAAGGAGGATGGGGGCATTGTGAGCAAAAAAGGCATAGCATAAAGCACTTTGTACCCTCCTTTAGTGCCAGCAAGCTTAATCCACTGTGAGTATGTTGGAGCAGCGCTGCCCAGTATATATATATATATATTAGGTGACCTACACCTCAGGCACCTGGCCTATAGAGCGCTAAGAGAAACCAGAAGCCCAGAGAACAGAATGTGACAGTATATGAGGCAGAACATTTATCAGTTCTTTGAAACGGGTGCGTTGTGCAATGCAGTGCCCACATGATATACAATAAGTAACATCTGTACAAACATTTGTATTTTTTATAATGTTCATTTCCAGGAGGCAGAGCAGCGCGTGCCACGGTGCCCCCATGGGGCGTCTTTGAAACCCAGAAGCTTCACACCAAGCCCCTACCAGAAATTAAAGTCTACAACTGCTGCTGTGATTTAACCTCTTATAGAAATCATACTCAAGGTACAAACTGTAAGTAGAATGTATTTAGTGAGAGCCTATGAGATTCTGTTGCTGCTGTGCTGGCCCAGAATCCTGCTGCGGCTCCACTGCACTATCCTCTACTTTGAGTGTACAATAGAGTGTACAATAGAGTGTATTGTAGAATGTACAATAGAGTGTATTGTAGAGTGTATTGTAGAGTGTATTATAGAGTATATTGTAGCGTGTATTGTAGAGTGTATTGTAGAGTATTGTAGAGTGTACTATAGAGTGTACTGTAGATCATATTGTAGAGTGTATTGTAGAGTGTATTGTAGAGTGTATTGTAGAGTGCATTGTAGAACGTATTGTAGAGTGTACTGTAGAGCGTATTGTAGAGCGTACTGTAGTGTGTACTGTAGAGTGTATTGTAGAGTATATTGTAGAGTGTTTTGTAGAGTGTATTGTACATTGTACTGTATAGTGTATTGTAGAGTGTATTGTAGAGTGTATTGTAGAGTATATTGTAGAGCGTAGTGTAGAGTGTAGTGTAGAGTGTAGTGTAGAGTGTAGTGTAGAGTGTAGTGTAGAGTGTAGTGTAGATTGTACTGTATATCGTATTGTAGAGCATATTGTAGAGTATATTGTAGAGCATATTGTAGTTTGTATTGTAGAGTGTAGTGTAGAGTGTAGTGTAGAGTGTACTGTAGTGTGTACTTCAGATCATTTTGTAGAGTGTATTGTAGAGTGTATTGTAGAGTGTAGTGTAGAGTGTATTATAAAGGGTATGAGTGTATTGTAGAGTGCATTGTAGAGTGTACATTAGAGTGTATTGTATAGTTACATAGTTACAAAGCTGTATTGAAAAAATGTCCATTCAATGAATTAATCAAAAAATTTTTTTCTAAATTAACTTATTTAACTTACTTTAACTTACTTTAACTTACTTTAACTTATTTCTGCATTGAAGATCTTTCTTGATAACTGATTTCTGTATAATAGATCCCATGCCTGTAATTAGCGGATTGGACTTATTCATTAGGCATAATATAGATAGAGAAAGGGTTGTCAGCTCTGTGGTTTTGAACTAGACGTCTCAGGGCTGTCCGTTCAAAACATTTTCATGTTTGAAACGTTGAGAAAACGTGCCATTTGCTTCTTAGTGATGCAATAACCCCGCCACGGCATCATAACTCCACTGACATCATTGTGCCTCCCTCTGATGTCATCAAGCTCACCCCAACATCACAGCCCCACCCCCTTTTGTTCAGGTTCAGTCGCTGATACAGGTGAGAACTAGGGATGTAGCGAACCGCCGTGTATGTGTTCGCGAACGCCGTTCGCGAACACCGGCAAAAAATGCGAACAGTTCGCGAACAGTTCGCGAACTTCGAACATCCGAAAATCGTTCGATTCGAACGATCGAAGGATTTTAATGGTTCGATCGAAGGATTTTCGTTCGAATCGAACGATCGAAGCCATTGGATCGAATGATTTCATTCAATCCAGTGGCTTTGATCGTTCGATTCGAACGAAAATCGTTCGATTTTAGCGATCGAATGGTCGAATGGTCGAATGCGGCGGACGCGAACAGTCGAAGTTCGCGCGAACTAGTTCGCTGACGAACAGTTCGCTACATCCCTAGTGAGAACCCATCATAGGCACAAAAATCAGCACAGACCCGCCAGTTGTGCATTACGAGCTGAATTATTATTATATTTATATTTAACATGGGTCGAATTTCGAATTGAAAAAACTTCAATACAAAAAGACCAACTGAAATGAAGTCAAAGTTTTTTTTTGGTCGAATAGGTCAGTTTTCGATCGAATAGGTCCGTATTCGAAAGAATTCGAATCGTACGTAGGAATAGAGAATTAGATCGAATTCGATTCATAGCTTTTCCCAAAAAAAACCTTCGATTTTTCAAAGTCCACTGATTGACTCCAAATAGGTTCTAGGAGGTCCCCCATAGCCGAAAACAACAATTCAGCAGGTTTTAGATGGCGAATGGTCTTAGTCGAATTTTTAAAGAGACAGTACATTCATTTGAATTTCGATATTCAAATTTTTTTCAAATTCAAATCGAATTTGGACTATTCCCTAGTCGAAGTACACAAAAAATATCTCGAAATTCGAATTTTTTTCATTCAAAAATTCACCTCGACCTTTGATAAATCTGCCCCTTAGACATTGCTCCAGCTGGCGCTTGCAGTGTATGAAAATCTGTTGCTGCCTTGGTGGTATTTTTCTTTCTTCTCTAAAGAAGTGAAACCCAACGTGACCCGCAGTAGTAAAACTTATATAAAGCACAACACTCATCCCGTTTAATTAATACGTTCCAGTTCGGGAGGGAAATATGTACGAAAGGAAATTGACTATAAAATTTATTTGTCTTTAAAATCCCCAACAGCTGAAAGGTAATAAATATCAATCACTGGAGGGCTTGTTAGGAGCGGCCAGTAGCCTGTGGGCTCGGCAAATCTCATTCCTGATCCCTGTTTATATTTGAAGGGGTTGTTCACCTTTAAATTAACTGTTAGTATGATGTAGAGAGGGATATTCTGAGACAATTTGCAATTGGTTTTCATTTTTTATTATTTGTGGTTTTTGAGTTATTTAGTTTTTTATTCAGCAGCTCTCTAGTTTGTTATTCCAGTCATCTGGTTGCTAGGGTCTGAATTACCCCAGCAACCATGCATTGATTTGAATAAGAGACTGGAATATGAATAGGAGAGGCCTGAATAGAAAGAGAAGTAATACAAAGTAGCAATAACAATACATTTGTAGCCTTACAGAGCATTTGTTTTTAGATGGGGTCAGTGACCCCCATTGAAAGCTGTCAGAAGACAAAGGCAACTAATTCACAAACTATAAAAAAATTAAAAATTGCTTAGAATTAGCCATTCTATAACATATTAAAAGATCAAATTTAAAGTTGAAGCATCTCTTTAATATGATTGCCTTTTTGTCCGCTTATAAAGCAGGGTCCTGCCCAAGGATATTGGTGCCCCAATCTGAAAATATTAGGGCAGGACTACATGGCCTATTCCACCGCGCTGCGCAAAATCGCAGGCGTCACGTTGGATGCAATGGAAAAAAGATAAGTAATTCAATTGTCGCATCGTGTAGCGTCGCATCAACAATGTGACACGATCCGACACTGCCATTACTTACCTTGTTCCAGTCGCATCCGACGTGACGACTGCGATTTTGCGTAGCACGTCAGATCGTGGCGGAATCGCCCGTGTAGTCCTGCCCTTAAACGCTTCAGTTTTAACTTTGGTCAACTAGCCATTGCCCTAAGACTGGGTCATTTGTCAGCATAGGTATTCCCTGTACTAAGCACAATTCAGCTGGAACAGCCCCTAAGTTTGCTCATAGTCTGTACAGAGAAATCCAATAAAACTATGGCAGCATAGGTATTCCCTGTACTAAGCACAATTCAGCAGGAACAGTCCCCTAAGTTTGCTCATAGTCTGTACAGAGAGATCCCATAAAACTATGGCAGCATAGGTATTCCCTGTACTAAGCACAATTCAGCAGGAACAGTCCCATAAGTTTGCTCATAGTGTGTACAGAGAGATCCCATAAAACTATGGCAGCATAGGTATTCCCCTATACTAAGCACAATTCAGCAGGAACAGTCCCATAAGTTTGCTCATAGTGTGTACAGAGAGATCCCATAAAACTATGGCAGCATAGGTATTCCCCTATACTAAGCACAATTCAGCAGGAACAGTCCCATAAGTTTGCTCATAGTCTGTACAGAGAGATCCCATAAAACTATGGCAGCATAGGTATTCCCTGTACTAAGCACAATTCAGCAGGAACAGCCCCCTAAGTTTGCTCATAGTGTGTACAGAGAGATCCCATAAAACTATGGCAGCATAGGTATTCCCCTATACTAAGCACAATTCAGCAGGAACAGCCCCCTAAGTTTGCTCATAGTCTGTACAGAGAGATCCCATAAAACTGTGGCAGCATAGGTATTCCCTGTACTAAGCACAATTCAGCAGGAACAGTCCCCTAAGTTTGCTCATAGTCTGTACAGAGAGATCCCATAAAACTATGGCAGCATAGGTATTCCCTTGTACTAAGCACAATTCAGCAGGAACAGCCCCTAAGTTTGCTCATAGTCTGTACAGAGAGATCCCATAAAACTATGGCAGCATAGGTATTCCCTTGTACTAAGCACAATTCAGCAGGAACAGTACCTAATTTTGCTCATAGTCTGTATAGAGAGATCCCATAAAACTATGAGAGCATAGGTATTCCCTGTACTAAGCACAATTCAGCAGGAACAGCCCCTAAGTTTGCTCATAGTCTGTACAGAAAGATCCCATAAAACTATGGCAGCATAGGTATTCCCTGTACTAAGCACAATTCAGCAGGAACAGCCCCCTAAGTTTGCTCATAGTCTGTACAGAGAGATCCCATAAAACTATGGCAGCATAGGTATTCCTTGTACTAAGCACAATTCAGCAGGAACAGTCCCTAAGTTTGCTCATAGTCTGTACAGAGAGATCCCATAAAACTATGGCAGCATAGGTATTCCCTTGTACTAAGCACAATTCAGCAGGAACAGTACCTAATTTTGCTCATAGTCTGTATAGAGAGATCCCATAAAACTATGAGAGCATAGGTATTCCCCCGTTCTAAGCACAATTCAGTAAGAACAGTCCCTAATTTTGCTCATAGTCTGTATAGAGAGATCCCATAAAACTATGGCAGTATAGGTATTCCCCTGTACTAAGCACAATTTAGTAGGAACAGTTCCCTAAGTTTGCTTATAGTCTGTACAGAGAGATCCCATAAAACTATGGCAGTATAGGTATTCCCCTGTACTAAGCACAATTCAGTAGGAACAGTCCCCAATTTAGCAGACTATACAAACAGACTTTTATTAAGTTTATACTAAGGGGCAGATTTATCAAAGGTCGAGGTGAAGTTTCGAAGTGAAAATCTTCGAATTTAAGCTATTTTTTGTGTATTTAGATTAGGGAATAGTCATACTTCGATTTGAAGTTGAAAAAAACTTCAAAATTCGAAGGTTGAATTTTTTTGAAGTACTGTTTCTTTAAGTTTAAAACTTTGATTTCGACCATTCACCACCTAAAAGCTGCAGACGTGCTGTTTTAGCCTATGGGGGACCTCCTAGAACCTGTATGGAGGCAATTGGGGGAGTTTGGGAGATCAAAGGTCGAAGTTAAAAAAACGTTGAATCAAAGTACGATCGTATGATTCGAATTCGGCCCACTTCGACCCCAAAAAAACTTCGACCTCCTTTTGATTGGTCTGTTTGAATTCGAAGTTCAAAGTTCTTTTAACTTTGGCTTTTGACCTTTGATAAATCTGCGCCTAAGTGTGGGTGAAGTTTATCTTTATGAGGAATTATATGGTTTACATTATGAATGATGATTTATTTTCTTTCACTATTTAAAGTCGGTATCTGACGCATAAACATATATACAAAATATACAGTATTTCTGTTTATTATACAACTTCAGTATTTTAAGAAACAAGTGAAAAACAGGCCAAATCCCCAAAAATCATTCCGTTTAGTTTGGAGTCATAATTGGGGATTTTCTAGGTAATTTGCTTAATTGCATTCGGTCCTTTAGCTGCAATTTCCCAAGTGATTCCAGTCATTTCCACTTCACTCCATTCTCCGAGACGCTTCTCATAATATTTCCCATTTGTTTCCTGACTCGCTATTTTGGGGAGGATTCTAGAACAATCTGCGATTACATTTGGCTGAAGCTAAAAAGCGAAACCGACAAAACATCAATTAAACATGAGAAGTCCTTAAAGGGACCCAGTCCTTTCAATGGTGTTAAAGAGCAGCCCTGCAGGTTGGGCCTTTATTTATATATATATATTTACAATGTGCCATAGGCTTTACTTCTGCCTGCCACCCACATAGATTGTAAGCTCTATGGGACAGGGACCTCTTTCCCGCTGTGTCTCTTAATATATTACGGCTGCTCTTCATAACTGTGTGTGTTTATTGAGCAAATGAATGGAGGAGAGCAATGTACACTGTCTGTATATGTTTCCATTGGAATATAAAGGGCACATTTGAATAAGGTTTTGCATTTTCCATAGGTTGCGGTGAAATACTGGAATTGCCATCGACTAGACGCCGCATCTGGGTTGCACATGTCTCCCCACTATGTAAATACCCAACTGTGTCTGGTGCCCACGTACCAGCTGGATACTGCCCGCAACTTGCCCTTTTTGATGATTTATAGCCAGGCCAATAGCTCGCTAGAGACATTCACATTGGTGCAAGGGGAAACCTTCCCTCAACTACCCCCTTTACTTGGTTTGTTTTAGTTTCCATTCCTGAACTCTCCATCATTACGACCAAATTCCTGTCTTTACCCCCCTATCTCAGCTTTGGCCCCCCTAGTGGGAAGCCTATGAAATACCAGCCTGGGAGTGACCCGTTAATGACATCACTAGTGAGAACTTGTTCAGGAACCAACTAGATACCTTCACCTTCAACTGTGCCCCCTGCCCACCATTGTGCCACAAAGTCATTTCTTTCTATGCAACATACAAAGGAAACCCTACATTTTTTCAATTTAACAAAATATAGATTTGGGATGAGTGCTTATTTATACCCTGGGTACCCCTGGAACTGTAGCAGGGTGACTGTTACCCCAATGTTTCTATATATCTGTAACCTTGTTATGAGCTAAGGGGGCCCAGTCTGAAGGTCAGTTAGGGGGAGATTTGGGGTGAGTGTTTATTTGTACCCTGGGTACCCCTGGAACTATAGCAGGGTGACTGTTACCCCAATGTTTCTATATAACTGTAACCTTGTTATGAGCTAAGGGGGCCCAGTCTGAAGGCCAGTTAGGGGGAGATTTGGGGTGAGTGTTTATTTGTACCCTGGGTACCCCTGGAACTATAGCAGGATGACACCCCAATGTTTCTATATATCTGTAACCTTGTTATGAGCTAAGGGGGCCCAGTCTGAAGGCCAGTTAGGGGGAGATTTGGGGTGAGTGATTATTTGTACCC
The DNA here is from genome assembly GCA_038501925.1 of Xenopus petersii. Classification (NCBI taxonomy): domain Eukaryota; kingdom Metazoa; phylum Chordata; class Amphibia; order Anura; family Pipidae; genus Xenopus; species Xenopus petersii. The sequence goes on along the minus strand of CM076674.1, from coordinate 6,588,374 downwards.
TGGGTACCCCTGGAACTATAGCAGGGTGACTGTTACCCCAATGTTTCTATATATCTGTAACCTTGTTATGAGCTAAGGGGGCCCAGTCTGAAGGCCAGTTAGGGGGAGATTTGGGGTGAGTGATTATTTGTGCCCTGGGTACCCCTGGAACTATAGCAGGGTGACACCCCAATGTTTCTATATATCTGTAACCTTGTTATGAGCTAAGGGGGCCCAGTCTGAAGGTCAGTTAGGGGGAGATTTGGGGTGAGTGCTTATTTGTACCCTGGGTACCCCTGGAACTATAGCAGGGTGACTGTTACCCCAATGTTTCTATATATCTGTAACCTTGTTATGAGCTAAGGGGGCCCAGTCTGAAGGCCAGTTAGGGGGAGATTTGGGGTGAGTGCTTATTTGTACCCTGGGTACCCCTGTAACTATAACAGGGTCACTGTTACCCAAATGCTTCTATATATCTGTAACCTTGTTATGAGCTAAGGGTCTGAAGGTCAGTTAGGGGGAGATTTGGGGTGAGTGCTTATTTGTACCCTGGGTACCCCTGGAACTATAGCAGGGTCACTGTTACCCCAATGTTTCTATATATCTGTAACCTTGTTATGAGCTAAGGGGACCCAGTCTGAAGGCCAGTTAGGGGGAGATTTGGGGTGAGTGCTTATTTGTACCCTGGGTACCCCTGGAACTATAGCAGGGTGACTGTTACCCCTATGTTTCTATATATCTGTAACCTTGTTATGAGCTAAGGGGGCCCAGTCTGAAGGTTAGTTAGGGGGAGATTTGGGGTGAGTGCTTATTTGGACCCTGGGTACCCCTGGAACTATAGCAGGGTGACTGTTACCCCAATGATTCTATATATCTGTAACCTTGTTATGAGCTAAGGGGGCCCAGTCTGAAGGTCAGTTACGGGGAGATTTGGGGTGAGTGCTTATTTGTACCCTGGGTACCCCTGGAACTATAGCAGGGTGACACCCCAATGTTTCTATATATCTGTAACCTTGTTATGAGCTAAGGGGGCCCAGTCTGAAGGTCAGTTAGGGGGAGATTTGGGGGGAGTGTTTATTTGTACCCTGGGTACCCCTGGAACTATAGCAGGGTGACACCCCAATGTTTCTATATATCTGTAACCTTGTTATGAGCTAAGGGGGCCCAGTCTGAAGGTCAGTTAGGGGGAGATTTGGGGGGAGTGTTTATTTGTACCCTGGGTACCCCTGGAACTATAGCAGGGTGACACCCCAATGTTTCTATATATCTGTAACCTTGTTATGAGCTAAGGGGGCCCAGTCTGAAGGTCAGTTAGGGGGAGATTTGGGGTGAGTGTTTATTTGTACCCTGGGTACCCCTGGAACTATAGCAGGGTGACTGTTACCCCAATGTTTCTATATATCTGTAACCTTGTTATGAGCTAAGGGGGCCCAGTCTGAAGGTCAGTTAGGGGGAGATTTGGGGTGAGTGTTTATTTGTGCCCTGGGACTATATCAGGGGAAAACCTTGTCTCAGGGGTGTACAGTGTATCTCCTTCTATTTTAAAACATATAATTTAGCCTGTGCTACATTAACTATTAAGTCATGTGACTGCAGACATGATCCATGAGTCCTTGGAAGTCCAGCAGTCGGCACATTCCAGTCCAGTCCGTTCCCCTATGTGCACAAATAACGTATATTTACATTTATATGCACATTAATGCCTAATATAGGCTTACTGATACATTTCCTTCTTCCTCTTGGATCCCACATTCTCATATAATGCAGTTTTGGAGCCAGAACAGGAGTCACACAGAAATCCAAATAAACTGGATTCACAAAACCAAACGCCACAATCCATCATTCTCGGAGCTTCGTTGCATTCAGCATAAACTGGATAAATAAAAAAAAAAAAACTTCCTGTGAAGATGCGTTGGGCCGTGGAAAGTATGGCTGCTGCTGTAAAAATAGTTCATTCATTTTAGGGCGCTGTTTATTTTAATGAACAGTGAAATTTATGCTGCTTATGGGGCCGTTTGTTTTGGAGCAAGGTGAAATGGGCCGTTTTATCGCACATTTCCATATCCGCCGACCCTCGTGCCTTTCAAAAATAAAGTTGGTTTGATGCAGTAACAATCACCCCATTTAGGGAGCACAAAGCTGCAGATGAATCTTTAATATCGCCTTATACTTCCCGCAGTGCGACGTGTTACAGAGGAGCGACAATCACCGTCATGGAAATGAAGGAACCGTAGTGTAGGATGTGTAAATCACTTGTTCCTAAATATTTAGCGCTGCCCCCCATTGAGTGGGCCAGGAACAGTGGCAGGGGAGGCCTGCCCTTAAAATAGAACTAAACCCTAAAAATGAATGTGGCTTAAAATGTCCTATTTTATATAATGAACTTATTGCACGAGGCTAAAGTTTGAGCTTGTCAATAGCAGCAATGATCCAGGACTTCAAACTTGTCACAGGGGGTCACCATCTTGGAAAGTGTCTGTGACACTCACATGCTCAGTGGGCTCTGATTGGCTGTTGAGAAGCTAAGCTTAGGGCTCGTCACTAATTATCCAGCAGAAAATGAGCTTCCCTGGCTGTAATATAAGCTGATGCTACAGGTTTGCTGATTATTCAATTCTGATGCTAATTGCACTGGTTTCTGTGCTGCCATGTAGTAATTATCTGTATTAATTACTAATCAGCCTTATATTGTGACATTTCTATTCTATGTGTACTGTATATTGTGAGTGGCTCCCTAAGCTCAGTAAGTGACAGCAGCACAGAGCATGTGCAGTGAATCAGCAGAAAAGAAGATGGGGAGCTACTGGGGCATCTTTGGAGACACAGATCTTTACTGCTAAAGGGCTGTGGTTGCCTTGGGCTGGTACAGAAGCACAAAACATCATGTACAACATTTCTAGCCACTTCTTTAGTTACACTTTAGTTCTCCTTTAAGGCTTGTTAGAGGCTAGCTACCCCTTGAATTTCAAAAAGGGTGAGATGGCTGAAACATTGATTTTGTTCTGTATCTGTAACCAGCAGAGGTGGAACTACAGAAGAAGCAGAGGCAGGGGCCCCAGGAGGTATAGGGGTCCCATGAGGCCCTAATTCAAATACAATTTCAATGAATATTAGTAAAACAAGTCAACCTCTAGTAATTTTGGGGGAGTTATAATTTGCTGTGAGGCCCAGTAATATCTAATGATGCCACTGCTAACCAGGTTATGAGCCCTATGTATTAGTTTACAGGGGTGACTGTGACATATGGGCAAACACCCCATTTGTTTACAGGGTACAGTGTTTTATTAGAATTCCCAACAGATACTTCGAGGGATGGTTCATTTTTACGTTAGTTTTTAGGATGTTATAGAAAGCGAAATAAGTCAAAAACCACAAATAATAAAAAATGAAAACCAATTGCAAATTGTCTCAGAATATCCCTCTCTGCATCCCACTAACAGTTAATTTAAAGGTGAACTACCCCTTTCAGTCATTTTACATGCGCTCCTCTGGGGAGGAGCATTTCTCTCCTCCCACCTAGTGCCAAGCACTTCCATTGCTATTTCCACTACAGAGCACAGTTATGTTCTATAATATTCTTGGAAGTTGACCCTGTTTCCTGGAGATGAACCCCAATTTTAGTCCAAGTGCAACTATGCATTTTATCTCATGTAAAGCCATTAAGAGACACAACTCCACCACCTGGCTTGTACCTCTTCTGTCTGCCCACCCCTGTCCCTCGCCCCCACCCACTCATCATTGGTACCTTTATCTGGGGGGTTGGGACAGTATACTGGTATCTGGGGGGTGGCAAGGTTGCCGACCAATTATGTCCGGCACTGGGTATTTGCACTCCTAAAATAGAAAGTGTTATAGGTCTCTATATGTGACTATAGGAGGGGTATAGGGTGGCATTTAAAGGGGTTATTCAACTTTAAATTAACTGTTAGTATGATGTAGAGAGTGATATTCTGAGACAATTTGCAATTGGTTTTTATTTTTTATTATTTGTGGTTTTTGAGTTATTTTGCGTTTTATTCAGCAGCTCTCCAGTTTGCAATTTCAGCCATGTGGTTGCTAGGGGCCAAATTCCCCTAGCAACCAAGCATTGATGTGAATAAGAGACTGGAATATGAATAGGAGAGGCCTGAATAGAAAGATGAGGAATAAAAAGTAACAATAACAATACATTTGTAGCCTTACAGAGAATTGGTTTTTTAGATGGGGTCAGTGTCTCCCATTTGAAACCTGGAAAGAAGAAGGCAAATAATTAATAAACTATAAAAAATAAATAATGAAGACCAATTGAAAAATTGCTTAGAATTGGCCACTGTATAACATACTAAAAGTTAACTTAAAAGTGAACCACCCCTTTAAGCATTTTCCGGCACAACTGTGTGACAATCACATGACTCTCTTATATTCCAGGGTATCTCTGCCAGGTAACAGCAAGTAAGCAACACTAAAAGGGTTATTTACTAAAACCCGAATGCCAAAAACCGGAAAAATGTATTAGTATGAAATATAAAATTTTTTTTTTTTTTCAGATTTATTATACCCAGAGTATAGGAAAAGTAAAAAACCAAAATCTGGCATCTCAGACCTCCTGGTTGTATATATGTCAATGGGAGAATTCCTGAAGATAATTTGATCTGCACTGGGTTTCGTGCAATATTCCTAAGATTTCTTGGTTTTCGGGCAAAAATCTGAAAAAAATTTCATTTTTCTGTGGAAAATCTGGAAAATTAGTACAATTTGTTTTTTTTCACGATTTTTTGGGGTTTTTTCCGCAGACAAAATTTTCGGGAAAGTGTATTAATAAATAAGGAGAAAAAAACCCGTGCGGATTTGGTCGGAGTTCTTTTCAGAAAATACTGAGATAAATTCGTATTTTGATAAATAGTAAGTGGCTCTGATGAAGACTGGGTATACCTAAGCTTAGGGGTGCAATATGGCAGCTCCCACTCGTGTATATAAATGAGCACATACAAGGATTCTGAAGGAATGTTCCTGTAATGCGAGGACAGATGGAAAATAAAAGTAATAAAATGGCGTATTAGGAACAGAGGAACCTTAATCTCTTCCCTGGAACCAACCCCAGCTGTGCTTTGTAGTTGCGGAGTCCTTGGTTGAGTTGGTAAGAGACATGTCAGTCGCTGAGTAAGTGCAAAGTCAATATCATATGTGTAACATTTGCTTCATGGTCTCTGTGTATATGTTCATGTCACTGGCGTGAAGAATGTGCTGCGCTTTCCCGTGTTACAAAATTGTGCTTTTATAAATCTTGTATCCTGACTTTTTTTTTTTGTCTGCCTGCGCCTCCTCCCAAGTTCTTTGATCCTATTTAATTGCACAGCTATAATTTAGATCTGAGAAGTCGTTATCAGCACAATAGATCAGTATGACATCATTCCGTCTCTGACATCATTTCCTTATACAGTTCTAGTGGCAATAAGTTGTTCTTTCAAGTCCAGCCAGGACACAATCTGCAAGGAGTGTATATGCTCTCCCTGTATCTGCCTGGTACCCCTGTTTCCTCCCACTCCCCAAATACATAAATACATTCATTGGCTCCTGATAAAACTGACCCTAGTGTGATTCAATGGGATAGGGAGCTTAGACTGTAAGCTCCCTGGGACAGGGTCTAATGGGAATGTAATAGGGACCTTAGATTGTAAGCTCCACTAGGGCAGAGACTAATGGGAAATTGATAGGGGCATTAGATTGTAAAATCCACTGGGACAGGGACTGATGGGAATGTGATAGGGACCTTAGATTGTAAGCTCACTGGGGCAGGGACTGATGGGAATGTGATAGGTACCGTAGATTGTAATCTCACTGGGACAGGGACTGATGGGAATGTGAGAGGGACCTTAGATTGTAAGCTCACTGGGACATGGACTGATGGGAATGTGATAGGGACCTTAGATTGTAATTTCACTGGGACAGGGACTGATGGGAATGTGAGAGGGACCTTAGATTGTAAGCTCACTGGGACATGGACTGATGGGAATGTGATAGGGACCTTAGATTGTAATTTCACTGGGACAGGGTCTGATGGGAATGTGATAGGGACCTTAGATTGTAAGCTCACTGGGACATGGACTGATGGGAATGTGATAGGGACCTTAGATTGTAAGGTCACTGGGAAAGGGACAGATGGTAATGTGATAGGGACATTAGATTGTAAACCCACTGGGACAGGGACTGATGGGAATGTGATAAGGACCTTAGATTGTAAGTAGTGATGGGCGAATTTGCACCGCTTTGCTTCGCAAAAAAAATCGGAATTTCGAGCGAAATTCCCGAAACGGCGAAAAATTTGCGAAACGCCGCCGGCGCCCGTTTTTTTGACGCCGGCGCCCGTTTTTGACACCTGCGCCCATTTTTGACGCGAATTTTTGCAGACGTTTCGCGAATTTATTTGCTGGCGGCGAATCGCGCAAATTAGCCGCAAATTCGTGCCTGCCAAATAAATTCACCCATCACTAATTGTAAGCTCACTGGCATGGGGTCTGATGTCTATTATCTGTACTACGTTTGGAAATATGCCAAAGCTGTTCAGGTATGGATCTATTATTCAATCCTCAGGACCTTGATCTTCATACCTTAAGTCTGCTAGAAAATCATGTAAACATGAAATAAACCCAATAGGTTTTGCCTCCAATAAGGATTAATTACATCTTAGTTGGGATCAAGTACAAGATACTGTTTTATTATTACACAGAAAAAGGAAATTGTTTTTAAAATCTAGAATTATTTGATAAAAATGGGTAACGGGCTGCCAGATAATGGATCCCTTACCTGTATAAATAATATTAATATTATAAGGCTGACTATTGGCAAGCATGGGGTACTGGCCCAGTGGCTCTCACTTGATTTATTTTGTTGGAAATTCTTTTGACAACTTATTTTGTGTTTCAGTTGAAAAATCAAAATTGATATTCATCATGGGACACCGCAAGAGAGAGAGGATTCCGAGTCTCGGCACATACAAAGGGCTGCCAGCTTTCAGTGCTGTGGGAATACGGAGAGGAGAATGTGCTGTGAAATCCGTCCGGGAGAACTGAAGGTAAATATTATATTAGGGAATTAAAATCCAATCAGAGCAGTCAACTTGCATTAGTGCAGGAATAGAGTTGTCCTTGGTCAGGGCATGTGTATCTTAACATTTAGTTTGTGGTTAAATGGTGTTCAAAGGAAAATGCTGATATTATAAACCTGTTATCCAGAAAACTCCAAATTGCAGGAAGTGCGTCTCCCATAGACTCAATTTTATGCAAATAATCCAGTTTTTTTTTTTTTTTTTTCAAATCAATATTTCTTTTATTTTTCAAAAGTAATGAGGGGTGCAGTAAAGAAAAGTAACATGAATTACACACAAAATAAAAAGAATAGTATGAATTACACACCATGTGAAATGAAATATATGTTTTAACAGTGGCCATTCTTTTAGTTAGCATAAAAAATACATTTTAAGTTCGCATTTAATTATTGCTCACATGATTTTCTAGTAGACACAGGGACAGATTTATCAAGGGTTGAAGTGAAAATTTCGATTTTCGAATTTTCAAGTTTTTTTTTTAGTGGAATTCCACTAGGGAATAATTAAAGTTCAATTAGAATTTTTCCTAAAAGATTAAAATTCGATTTTCAAAATTTATCATGGCCCTTTAAGAATTCGAATTCTACTATTTGCCACCTTAAAACTGCCGAATTGCTGTTTTAGCCTATGGGGGACATACTGGGAACAATTTCGTTTTTTTTTTTTTGGTGAAAAAACTTGAATTGAATTTGATTCGAATTTGATTCGATCCCATTCACCTGAATTGGAAAAATTCTATTTTTTTTAAAAAAAATTTGATTGTTGTTTTTCCCCCCAAATTTTGAGTTCATGGGAGTTTTTACAAACTCTAATGAACTCGGAATTCGACCCTTGATAAATCTGCCCCTTAAAGGGGTGGTTCACATTTAAGTCAACTTTTATTATGTTCTAGAACTGCCAATTCTAAGCAGCTTTTTGATTGGTTTTCAATATTTATTTTTTATAGTTTTATAGTCATTTGCCCTTTAGAGATGGCGCGAACTGTTCGCCGGCGAACTTGTTCGCGCGAACATCGGGTGTTCGCGCTCGCCGGAAGTTCGCGAACGTCGCGCGACGTTCGCCATTTTGGGTTCGCCATTGTTGGCGCTTTTTTTTGCCCTCTCACCCCAGACCAGCAGGTACATGGCAGCCAATCAGGAAGCTCTCCCCTGGACCACTCCCCTTCCCTATAAAAACCGAAGCCCTGCAGCGTTTTTTTCACTCTGCCTGTGTGTGCTGAAGAGATAGTGTAGGGAGAGAGCTGCTGCCTGTTAGTAGGGATGTAGCGAACCGCCGCCGATGTGTTCGCGAACGCCGTTCGCGAACACCGGCAAAATTGGCGAACAGTTCGCGAACTGTTCGTGAACTTCGATCATCCGAAAATCGTTCGATTCGAACGATCGAAGGATTGTAATCGTTCGATCGAACGATTTTCGTTCGAGTCGAACGATCGAAGCCATTGGATCGAATGATTTCATTCGATCCAATGGCTTCGATCGTTCGATTCGAACGAAAATCCTTCGATTTTAGCGATCGAATGGTCGAATGGTCGAACGATTTTGACGCGAACGCCTATTGGCGAACGTCGCGCGACGTTCGCGAACTTGCGGCGGACGCGAACAGCCGATGTTCGCGCGAACAAGTTCGCCGGCGAACAGTCCGCGACATCCCTACCTGTTAGTGATTTCAGGGACAGTTGAAAGTTTGCTGGCTAGTAATCGTGTTGATACTGCTCTGTTATTGGAGGGACAGAAGTCTGCAGGGGTTTGAGGGACATTTAAGCTTAGGTAGCTTTGCTGGCTAGTAATCTACCTTCTACTGCAGTGCTCTGTATGTAGCTGCAGTGGGCAGCTGTCCTGCTTCTGATCTCATCTGCTGACTGCTGCAATAGCAATAGTCCTTGTAAGGACTGCTTTTATTTATTTTTTTGTTCCAATACAGAGCAGTATCAAGCAGATTACTAGCCAGCAAACTTACTATCATCTGTCCCTGAAATCACTAACAGCTCTCCCCCTACACTATCTCTTCCAAGCACACACAGGCAGATTTTTCAGATACATTTTTGCCCTTGATCCCCCTCTGGCATGCCACTGTCCAGGTCGTTGCACCCTTTAAACAACTTTAAAATCATTTTTCTGGCCAGAAATGTCTTTTTTAGATGTTAAAGTTCGCCTTCCCATTGAAGTCTATGGGGTTCGCGAACCGTTCGCGAACCGCTCGCATTTTTGCGCAAGTTCGCGAATATGTTCGCGAACTTTTTTTCCGACGTTCGCTACATCCCTATTGCCCTTTTCTTCTGACTCTTTGCAGCTCTCAAATGGGCATCGCTGACCCCCTTCTAAAAAACAAATGCTCTGTAAGGCAACACATTTATTTTTTTGTTACCTTTTATTACTGATCTTTCTATTTAGACCCTCTCCTATTCATATTCCAGTCTCTTATTCAAATCAGTGCATGGTTGCTAGGGGAATTTGGACCCTGGCAACCAGATGGCTGAAATGACAAACTGGAGAGCTGCTGAATAAAAAGCTAAATAAGTCAAAAACCAAAAATAATAAAAAATTAAAACCAATTGAAAATTATCTCACAATATCCCTCTCTACGTCATACTAACAGTTATCTCAAAGGTGAACAACACCTTTTAAGGAATGAAGATCCAAGTTATGGAAAGATCTGTTATCCAGAAAACTCCAGGTCCTGAGAATTCTGTATAACAGGTCCCATACCTGTAATATGCAAATCTTGCCCCAAGGGGTTACTGCCTCTATTTACAGATTATCTTGGCTGCCATTGTCCCACATGCTGGCTGACTGCAAACTTCATGCAACTCTCACAAGTAACACCTGCCTCTTTGCGTTGCACAACTCAATGGTATTTCTATCTCACTAACTACACAGCGTTTACACCTCTGTGAGTTTCACTTGTCACCTCTGTGGATAGTTACACTGCACCAATGGATTATTGGAAGAGTTTATAGGCCAAGGATTTCCCATACCAGTCAGTTGAACTGAAGAAGCTGCTCCGATGAGTAGTGAAACATAGTAATGGGCAAATTTTTTCCAAGAAAAATTCATGGAACTCGAAAATTGATGCCTGCGTGAATCTTGACGCCGGCTTTTAAGTCAATGGGTGTCTGAATAGTGTTGACGCACATCAATTTTCCTCAAGGCTCTGTTCTTGGCCCCCTGCTGTTCTCGCTCTATACAACTTCACTAGGAAAACTCATTCAGTCATTTGGACTTCAGTATCACCTTTATGCTGATGACACCCAACTCTACTTGTCTACTCCTGATCTTTCTAACTCTGTCCTTTCCCAAGTCACAGACTGTCTCTCTGCTGTCTCCTCCTGGATGTCTCAGCGCCACCTGAAACTGAACCTTTCTAAAACAGAACTCATTATATTTCCTCCAAGATCTTCCCCTGTCCCTCAGATATCACTCACCGTAAACAACACCACCTTTCATTCCACCACACAGGCTGCCTAGGAGTCATCTTAGACTCTCATCTGTCTTTTTCACCACACATTCAAACACAAAATCTTGCCGTATTCAACTGCGCAACATTGCTCGAATACGACCCTATCTCAGTTCAGAATCAACTAAAACACTGATTCAGTCTCTCATCATCTCCCGCCTTGATTACTGCAACTTACTCCTCACAGGTATTCCAACAAGTCACCTTTCACAACTCCAATCTGTTCTAAACGCGGCTGCTAGACTCATTCATCTAGCTCGCCGCTCAACATCAGCTGCTCCCATATGTATGTCCCTTCACTGGCTCCCAATCTTTTCTAGAATCAAATTCAAATTACTTACACTCACATTCAAGGCCCTTAATAATGAAACCCCTCCCTATATTTCATCTCTAATCTCCAAATACACTCCTTCACGAAACCTTCGCTCTGCTTCTGATCTTCCCTCACTTCTCCTCTGGTCACTTCTGCCCATTCTCACCTACAAGACTTCTCTCAGGCTTCTGCTTTTCTCTGGAACTCTCTGCCACAAGCTGTCAGACTTTCTCCTTCTTTCCAAACTTTCAAGCGCGCCTTAAAGACCCATCTGTTTAAAGAGGCCTATTCAATGTACCTTAATTAATCATTGCTGTATCAAAAATGACAAATTGTTTATACAATCCTAATGTCTCAATTGTACCCTAACCTTTTAGTTTGTAAACTCTAATCTCTAGGTCCTTCTAACCCTATTGTATTCTGTAATCCTTGTCTGTTATCCACCATTTATTCCCTGTTTGCTATAACTGCAGTAAAGCACTGCGTATCTTGACAGCGCTATATAAATAAATGATGATGATGAATTTTGACTCAAACAACTGTTCAGCGTGTCCAAAACATTTTGAGGCTGGCAAATTTTCAGGGGAGATTCGTGAATTTATTCAAACTTGCCCATCACTAGTGAAACTTCTTCAAAGATTAATCAGCGAGTCCAGTTGCAGCTGTCTGACATTATTTCGGACGATCAGGAATGGAATTCTTTGTAGTTGAGACTTACAGAAGAAATTATAGGCAACAGTAGTTCTTGAAGGAACATTAGATCATTAATGGACGTAGTAAATGTAGTTATTGCCAGAAAAGTTAAAAATATAGCTGCATCTCCATCCACCCTACGCGTTTCACACCCCTGCCCTGATCCTACCAATTTACACCTTGAGAAAATCTATTTTTTAAGACCTGTGAGTTACAGTAGATCCCTTTGTTCTATATGGATAACATCAATGTGACCTTGTAACCAGGGAAGTGAACTTTTTAATTTCTTTTATTAGGCAAAAAAAAAAACATTTTTTTTTTTGGTTGCCTTCTAGGTCCCCATTTAGTGCACATTCCAGGTGTCTGAAATTCAATTCACATTTGAGGTGGAACATTCTGTATTCAGAGGAAGATTTTTTAGTAAATCTAGAGAGATTATGTGGGGGAGTCTGATGTTTCTAAGGGAAAGCCTATTATTACTCCGCAGAATAAACACTCTTTTATTTTATATTTTTACCAGAACTTTCTGATTGATTCTCTCTTTGGGCGTCTCCCCGTTCTTCTGAGTATATTGATGAGTTCCTACAAACCTCACGTCTAAGGTTACCGGTGCCTCCTTCCAAGAAACAATGGCTCAGGTATAAACAGTGACAGTTACAAGAACTCTACCTCCGAGGCCCGGGCTACTTAGTGGATGAAACCGCAGACTCGGGGATTAGTAAGCGAACTGTAATTTACTGTCAAATTCTCTAACATAATTCAAATGAAAGATGTCATTTTCTGGAATTGGACTGTTATTCCAAGCACTAAATACAGTGTATTCTAATACACAGCACCAAACATTTGGCTTTGGTCTGTCCAGATGTTTTGCTTTGGCTTAAGGCGCTGATTGTTTCAGTTAGAGCTGGGTGGTACAACCCTGTCTTCTTCCAACCACCACCTATTTCATTAAAGGTCTTTGTATAGTGATCCAACAGCCAGTGGCCCCAGGATGCTGGGAATAATAATTCTGGAGAACCACACGGTTACCCCAATGTTTCTATATAACTGTAACCTTGTTATGAGCTAAGGGGGCCCAGTCTGAAGGTCAGTTAGGGGGAGATTTGGGGTTAGTGATTATTTGTGCCCTGGGTACCCCTGGAACTATAGCAGGGTGACACCCCAATGTTTCTATATATCTGTAACCTTGTTATGAGCTAAGGGGGCCCAGTCTGAAGGTCAGTTAGGGGGAGATTTGGGGTTAGTGATTATTTGTGCCCTGGGTACCCCTGGAACTATAGCAGGGTGACTGTTACCCCAATGTTTCTATATAACTGTAACCTTGTTATGAGCTAAGGGGGCCCAGTCTGAAGGCCAGTTAGGGGGAGATTTGGGGTGAGTGTTTATTTGTGCCCTGGGTACCCCTGGAACTATAGCAGGGTGACACCCCAATGTTTCTATATATCTGTAACCTTGTTATGAGCTAAGGGAGCACAGTCTGAAGGTCAGTTAGGGGGAGATTTGGGGTGAGTGCTTATTTGTACCCTGGGTACCCCTGGAACTATAGCAGGGTGACTGTTACCCCAATGTTTCTATATATCTGTAACCTTGTTATGAGCTAAGGGAGCACAGTCTGAAGGTCAGTTAGGGGGAGATTTGGGGTGAGTGCTTATTTGTACCCTGGGTACCCCTGGAACTATAGCAGGGTGACACCCCAATGTTTCTATATATCTGTAACCTTGTTATGAGCTAAGGGGGCCCAGTCTGAAGGTCAGTTAGGGGGAGATTTGGGATGAGTGATTATTTGTACCCTGGGTACCCCTGGAACTATAGCAGGGTGACACCCCAATGTTTCTATATATCTGTAACCTTGTTATGAGCTAAGGGGGCCAAGTCTGAAGGTCAGTTAGGGGGAGATTTGGGGTGAGTGCTTATTTGTACCCTGGGTACCCCTGGAACTATAGCAGGGTGACACCCCAATGTTTCTATATATCTGTAACCTTGTTATGAGCTAAGGGGGCCCAGTCTGAAGGTCAGTTAGGGGGAGATTTGGGATGAGTGATTATTTGTACCCTGGGTACCCCTGGAACTATAGCAGGGTGACTGTTACCCAATGTTTCTATATATCTGTAACCTTGTTATGAGCTAAGGGGACCCAGTCTGAAGGTCAGTTAGGGGGAGATTTGGGGTGAGTGCTTATTTGTGCCCTGGGTACCCCTGGAACTGTAGCAGGGTGACTGTTACTGCAATGTTTGAAATGTAAAATTTTCATAAATCTTACATTTGTTTTAATCTGATTCCTATTGTCCTCGTCTTATTTGGATCAGTGAATATAACTCGGTAGCCTTTACATATAGATTGTAAACCAAGTTCCTTATTCTTTCCCAGAAAAAGCCACACGTGAGACACACCACATCCGCACAGGGTACATAATAAAAACCATTATACTTCAGAAATGGAACCCAATGCCAAGCCGCTCTCCAATGACCTTAGAAGTATTAGACATCTTTTCTCAGGGGTGTGTGACACTTCAGAAAGATATTTGGGAATTTGATGATGGAATTTAGATGAAGGGTCGGGACAGAACAGCTGCTTTCCCTCGATTGCTGAGAGACTGCACGACTGTGCTCCCTTTTTTCTAAGATCAGAATCACTTGAATGAACAGCAGTCGGTTTTTCATGGTCCAGTTTTACCTGTTGCTCTGGGAAAAGGAAATATCTGCCTTTGGCATCTATACAATTAAGTGAAAAACTAGAAAGATGATTTTTGTTTGTGTCTGAAAACTGTTGAATTAAGATGAAGGTTGATTTACTAATGTTTCCATTTTTTGTTTCCTCTTGTTTATTCATGTAATGTTGTAATGTTTGGAAGATCTAACCCTACAAAATAATTAGAGATGATTCTCTTCTAAAAATATACAAAGAATCAGTAAAGGTGGTCATACACGGGCCAATAAAAGCTTCCGGCAGACCGAGTCGACAGCTTATTGGCCTGTGTATATTGCCCTACTATCTGATAGAGAGTTGGCCAGATATTCAGAAGGGGTTTGTTACAGTGAGAGCTGTGAAGATGTGGAATTGTCTCCCTGAATCAGTGGTACAGGCTGATACATTAGATAGGTACAAGGAAGGGTCAGATGCTTTATTCACCAGTAGCTCCTCCCAGCAGACAGGAGGGAGCCAATGAGATTAGAGGAGGGAAAGGGGTGTTACAGGGAGAGCTGGGAAGTGAATCAGTGGTACAGGCTGATACATTAGATAGGTATAAGGAAGGGTCGGATGCTTTATTCACCTGTAGCTCCTCCCAGCAGACAGGAGGGAGCCAATGAGATTAGAGGAGGGAAAGGGGTGTTACAGGGAGAGCTGGGAAGTGAATCAGGGGTACAGGCTGATACATTAGATAGGTATAAGAAGGGGTTGGATGGTGTTTAGCAAGTGAGGGAATACAGGGATATGGGAGATAGCTCATAGTACAAGTTGATCCAGGGACTGGTCCCATTGACATTTTGGAGTCAGGAAGGAATTTTTCACCCTCTGAGGCAAATTGGAGAGGCTTCAGATGGGTTTTTTTTTTGCCTTCCTCTGGATCAACTGGCAGTTAGGCAGGTTAAAAAAAGTTAAAAGGTTGAACTTGATGTACCTGTGTCTTTTTTCAACCTACCTTACTATGTTACTATGATGTTGATAAAAATCCCGTCATATCTCGGACCGCATATACTTTTCATTATAATCCGATTGTTGAGCCCTAGGGCCTATGACCATATCAGCCCAATATCGCACACCTCAAGGTGGGCATATCGGGGAGAGATCTGCTTGTTTGGTGACATCGCCAAAAGAGCAGCTCTCTCTGAAGTGGCCACCATAACACTAATATCGTTTAGGGCATATTCACCCCAAATCAAGGAACTTACGAGTATAAGCTAGACCAGAAGTCCCCAACCTTTTTTTTCCTATGACCCACGCTAAAATGTAAAAAGTGTTGGAGAGCAACATAATTATGCAAAAAAATCATAGGGGTGCAAAATAGGATTTGATTGACTACTGGTAGCCCCTATGTGGATTCGCAGCCTACAGGAGGCTCTGTCAGTGGATATGATTTTATGCAATTAAAGCTTGCCTTTAAGTCAGAAATTCAAAAAGAAACACCTGTGTTCAGGCCACCGGGAGCAACATGTTGCTCACCAACCACTGGTTGGGGATCACTGAGCTAGACATACATGTAGCTGCTATAATCTGTTGATTTGGCCTATCTTAACCAAGTCAGAAGCTTAACGCTCATTGTATGGAGCATATCTGCCCAATATAATGTTGAAAATTAGGTAGATATCTATGAGGCAAGTTAGAAATGGTGAGTTGTGCATTGGCCCATTGATGTCATCCTCTAATAAAAAGCCTGATAGGACCTACTATGCCGTTTTGTGATGTATATGGGCTTAATAAAACACTCTTGATACAACTCTAACAAAAAGGTGTGCACCTGCTTTGACTTACTGTTAGGCTTAATGGAGAGGTCAAATACCCACAAACACCCTGGGTCCACCAGAAGGTGAGACCTAGGCTTGTGAAATAAGGAGAAGCTGGTGAGACTAGACCAAAGCTGGGTATCTACAGGTTCAGAAAGAGTAGAGAGAGCAAGCTTGGGATGGGCAGCCTTAATTGAATTAAGACAGGAAGGATCAAGTAGGGAACACAATCCAACTGCAAGCCTAGAATTTTAGTAGGACAAACAGGCATGGAGGAGACTTGTCAATGTCCTTAAATAAGCACTGGTTTGGTGCAATGGAATTTGGATGCAAGTGGTCATCGATGATCAACAAGAGTTGAGTGCACTTGGTTGCCAGCATATGATTAGTCCTTAAAAAAATGTTAATTATGTTTTTATTTTCAATAATGTTGCACAAATAGTCTCAAACTAATTTCTTGTGTCCCCCAGGGGACTTTTGCAGTAGTAACTAATTTTTGCTCTGACTTTTTGTCTGGCCAACTGTCAAATGGAAGGGCTCTGTAAGTTTTGTTTTGAGGGAAACAAGTCAAAACAAAAGAACTTCTGGATGAGTTTACTTTGCTTATTTTTTACAGCTGCGAAGACAGAAATAATTCCAAGTGGGAACATTCCGTACGTGCAGTGATTGCACTCGTGCTTTTGCACTTATCCATAAAACCATCACATATAACTCACCAAAAAAAACTTCTAGATAGCCCAACATGACCTTGTCTGCTTCCCAACGTCTATCAACAACCCCAAACATGATCAGCCACACTTCTGAGAATGAACTTCAGAAGGTGAAATTGGGCATGTGTGCACCTCCCGATGATATTGAGTTCAGGCTAAAGCCTTGGCCACTCTGTTTTTCATTAGAGGCCTCTTGCTGTGTTGATTCTCAAGCATCCACTTTGGCCGGGGACCGATTTAGAAAGCTTTATTCTAATACTGAAACATGATATTTTACAGATGAGGGTGTTTTTGTTAAGGCTCTTGGAGGACACTTTGTAAAGCCGAGTGGTGAAATCATGAGCGAGTAGATCATCGGCCAATCTTCTAATATGAGTTCATATCTAGAATTTTGTCAGTTGCCCAATTGACTGGATCAGGTGGGAGTGCCGTTCATATGTTCAGCTGAAGAATTTCATCAAAGGATAAAATAGTTTGAGTTTCTCCGTCCATGTCAGACACTTGCTGGTGGTACCTCCTACTTTTATCCAGAAGACCTTGTAGAAAAATGTGAGATAGTTCTTTGTTCATAATTAAAATGAATTAACTAAGCTAGGTAACCATACAACTATGATTAGGAAGGTAGTCTTAGTATCTACTCAAGTTATCATGATCACTAGTTGCCACATTTCTCCTCGTTTTAGTTGAACGTTCAGGCCCTGACACCCTGGATGCCATGATTACTGGTACCCATATTACACTTATATGCCTGTTGTTATAGAAGATTATAGCAATACGAGAAATACTGTAGCCATATATAAAACAATAATAGTCTTGTTTAGATACATAAGGATCCAGAGTTATGTAACATAGTCTTTTAGAGAACTTACTGGAGTAATTATTCATTATACTAACCACAGTTTTCCAGTTGCTATGGGTTACGCTAGTCACATTTATACCGATGGGTACCATTATTCCTGATACAGGTATGGAATCCATTATCTGGAATCCAATTATCCAGAAAGTTCCAAATTACTGCTAGGACATCTCCCATAGACTCCATTTTGATCAAATTATTAACATTTTTGATTTTTCGATTTCCTTCGAGGTCCCATAATTGTATCAATATTGAGTATTTGAGACAATTCCTCGTATCTAGAGGAAAGGTGCCACATATACCAGTGGTGTAATTAAGATGACTATTCCAAGATAATATTGTTAATTACATTGTCTCTTGCCAAACAAATGTTAAATACATATGAATCTCAAGAAGACAGCAGATGTTGTGCAGTTGTGCAATACCCGAGAGCCACTAATACATTGTAAAATATATATTTTAAATAACGTGCCCCCGATTGTAAAATATAAGCATATTATAAGTCACCAAAGAGTTCCATGCTCCTATAAAGGCATGAGGCTGAGGTCATGGAACTCCAGAAGTGACTTTTAATATGCTCATATTTTAGAACAGGAAGTACATTATTTATTATAATACACAACAGTGGAGGAAGCAGACCCTATGGTCATGGGGGGCCCAAGAATAGGGGGCCCAGACTGGGGATCAGCTTTCTCGATAGTCACTTTAAAGGAGAAGGAAAGCTACAGAGGCATTTTATTGGCAATAGATTAGCTGCAATAGTACAAGCTAGAATGCTATATTTATTCTGTAGAATGTTTTACCATACCTGAGTAAACAGCTCTAGAAACTCTCTGTTTGTTTAGGATAGGAGCTGCAGTATTAATGTGGTATGACATCACTTCCTGCCTGAGTCTCTCCCTGCTCTGGGCTCAGATTACAGCAGAGAAGGAAGGGGAGGGGAAGAGGAGCAAACTGAGCATGCTCTTGCCCAGGGCAATGAGGTTTAAGCTGAAAACAGGAAGTCTGATACAGAAGCCCATGAGTACACAATAGAAGGAAAGAAATGCTGTGTATCTTTTGACAGGGGACTCAGAGCAGCATTACTTTGATGGGTTTACTGGTATATTTAGATGGACCTTTCTGATAAGGCTTACTTAGTTTCAACCTTTCCTTCTCCTTTTTAACCTCCCTAAAGATGTGCGGCATGCGTGCCTGCTGCTTGCGTGGCCAGACATACACAGGTGGGAATGGAGGAAGGGCAGGTAGATTGTTGTATAACAGTTCTGTGCACTGGTCCCCTCTGAAGATTTTTTTTGCGGGGTTTCAATGAAGTTTCAATAACTGTTTATAAGCAAATATATATTTATATACATATTGAGAGAGAGAGAAACCAGCACCAAGGGTCTTGTAGTGAAAAAAGCTTGTCTTGTTACATTATATTTAAAATCGACATTTCATTCCCTATTGGGACCTTACTATTATGTAATACTACATAGACAAATATTTCATTAAATACCCTGCACCCACATCCCGTGACTGTGCCTGTGTCGTCATGTGCAAATTGAACACTTTATATGGCCGTTAAACAGCAATAGTAAAAACCTACATCCGATATCACTTGTATTTAAAACTTACTCATAGAGTTATTTCAATAGGTACCAGGTGTACCCATTAAACTGGAGGGTAGAGTTTAGTCCTTTAGGAGCCACACACCCCAATTCAAATGTCCAGAATGTTTCTTTTTGTAATAGAATCTGGTCAACGTCCCCACCCCTACGTGGATTCTTTACCAAATCGATAGGCATGCATTTGAATTAAGAAATTGGGTGCTTTGCTTTCAGCCAATATTGAACAATTGGCTGTTTAGAAATGTCCTGTTTTACCTTCTTACTATTATAATTGGTATCCAATGCTGCCCGTATCGTTGACCTGTTCATACTGATTCTATCTCTCAGTTGCCTTGTGGTCTTGCCACAATACAGCAGCCCACATGGGCATTGAATGGGGTACATTATCCCTTATAATACATGAGTGATACTCAGAGTTCCCTGTATAACTCAGCCTGCAGTCTTGTGCCTTTATATGGTCACAGAACAACCCCTCAGTGACTTCTAATATCCTTATCATTTACAGTAGGGGGTACATTATCCCTTATAATACATGAGTGATACTCAGAGTTCCCTGTATAACTCAGCCTGCAGCCTTGTGTCTTTATATGGTCACAGAACAACCCCTCAGTGACTTCTAATATCCTTATCATTTACAGTAGGGGGTACATTATCCCTTATAATACATGAGTGATACTCAGAGTTCCCTGTATAACTCAGCCTGCAGCCTTGTGTCTTTATATGGTCACAGAACAACCCCTCAGTGACTTCTAATATCCTTATCATTTACAGTAGGGGGTACATTATCCCTTATAATACATGAGTGATACTCAGAGTTCCCTGTATAACTCAGCCTGCAGCCTTGTGCCTTTATATGGTCACAGAACAACCCTTCAGTGACTTCTAATATCCTTATAATTTACAGTAGGGGGTACATTATCCCTTATAATACATGAGTGATACTCAGAGTTCCCTGTATAACTCAGTCTGCAGCCTTTTGCCTTTATATGGTCACAGAACAACCCCTCAGTGACTTCTAATATCCTTATCATTTACAGTAGGGGGTACATTATCCCTTATAATATATGAGTGAAACTCAGAGTTCCCTGTATAACTCAGCCTGCAGCCTTGTGCCTTTATATGGTCACAGAACAACCCCTCAGTGACTTCTAATATCCTTATCATTTACAGTAGGGGGTACATTATCCCTTATAATATATGAGTGAAACTCAGAGTTCCCTGTATAATTCAGGGTTTTCTCCCCCTTAAAAAATCACTCAGAGGGGGTTCCCCAGCGGCTGACATATACATTATTCATTTATTCTCAGAATACGTTGAGCAGTATATTTTCATGCCGAGTGGTGACATTATCCTCCCATTATAACATATGGTGACTTGTTAATGAAGGTCTAAAAGCAGCTGGTCGGGAAACAAAGGAACAATTTGTACCAAGTGAATTTCCCATTTGCCGTTAATGAATCTGGGCCTGAGGGTTTGTCACTTTAAAGAGAATTGAAATGTGATTGAGATCCCGGTGTTGTTGGTAAGAGCTCAGTGTTCCTTCCACCTCGGCCCGGCTCCGGCCTCTCAGTACAAATACAAGTGGATCTTATTCCCTAATTACTGAGCTGACAGTCGTGCGCTTGTTCAGACGAGTCGGTGGAGGGAAAATTAGCGAAAAAGAAAGAAAAAAACCCATTGAGCTGAAATGATGTTCATTTCTTTATCAATATTTGCATTGGGATCACCGGACACTATAGACAAGTAGATTTTCCTGACTAACCCGTATGAAAAGCTAAAATATTTGTACAATAATTCTTTAACCCTTTCAGCCCCTGTTGCCAGACAACACACGACACTTCCGTAGTTATGGCCTAACCCAGTTTATTCCCAACTCAAGTTGATTGGGCAACTCTATGACCTCTCAGTGCTCTGTGAATATGTAAGAAATCTAAACCAGTGGTTGCAATTTATTAGCCCCACATTACTGGCCACTCCCAAGCTCCTACTATTATTGAACCTGACAACAGTGTCAGTTTCTCTTATTAAATCCCTCATACAGTAAACTCCTCCTTCTCTGTAAACCTGAGAAATAGTACATAACATTTGGGAAAGCAATGGTCAGCCTAATCTATAAATGCAAGCAGGGTAGGACTGGCGGGACACCAGGAAAAAAACTCGGTGGGAATTCCATGGGAATTTGCAGCAGTGACCTGTGGGGAATTTGCAGCTGGAGCAGAGGGCCCATGGAGATTTTTGGCTGGGGTGGAGGGCCCCTATGGATTTTTGGTTGGAGCCGGGGGCCCTTGGGGATTTTCGGCTGGGGTGGGGGGCCCATGGGAATTTTCTGCTAAGCGGTGGCCCATGGGTAGGGTTGCCACCTTTTTTAAACTGATTTACCGGCTGGTGGGGGCGGGGATACAAAGGGGCGGGCTGTGACGTCAAAAGGGGTGGGCCGTGACATCAAAAGGGGCAGGGCCAGGGGTGGGGCCATGCCACGGATGCTAGAAGAGGCAAAAGAAAAGCTAAATTCCAGGTGATTGGGGGCAGGCCGAGGGCTCCTTTTAATCATATTACAAATTTACCGGCAGTTACATTGCCGGTAAATTTGTAATACCAGCCCTGGTCTTGGCAGGTATTTTACCGGCTAGGTCGGTAAAATACTGGCCGGGTGGCAACCCTACCCATGGGGGACCTGATGTGGTGGCCCCAAAGGGCCCAGAGTGACACTGAATACAAGAACTTAAACATGCCCCTAGCAACTTGGTGCCAATAGTTATGCCACTGTCATTATTATTAGAATTATTATTATTAACATTTATTTATATCGCACCAGTATATTTCGCTGCACTTCAATTAGTCACTGTATGGCCTGGTCTTTAAAGTGGACCCGTCACCCAGACACAAAAATCTGTATAATAAAAGTCCTCTTCAAATTAAACATGAAATCCAATTTCTGTTTTTTATTAGCATTCATAGCTGTTGTTAACTCATTTAAACATCTCAGCTGTCAATCAAGTTAAACGGGTGTAATTCATGTCTCAAATTTACATTTCAGGTCAGTTACGATAGAGACTCGTTTGTGGATGTTTTTGTCATCAAGGAGGAAAAACACATATTTATACAAGATTGTAATGATTTGCTATTTTTTCCTGAATGTGAGAAAAAATCCATCCCTTGTGGTCAGACAAACTTGTAGGATTGACTGAGATAATAATCTGTGAGTTACAGGTCTGATTATATGAGAGGGGGTATCTCTGCCCTCCTGTGCTGAACAGTGAACGATCAGACTCGGCACCCTAAGGATATCTTTCACTCATATACAGATGTGCATATCCCTATATGTTTGGGGGCTTATCCCATGTGAGCCTTTATTACTCTATATGTAAAGTTGTAATTAAGAGAGTTTTGGGCTGCACTTAGGAAGCTGAAACCTTCTGATACAGAAGTTCACTTGCTCCAGGGCCGCTAAAGTACAAACAAATTATGAGCGTGATCCAGTGGGTGAGTCCTTTTGATTCCAAGGGGGATTTACTAAAACTTTCATTTATCTCATTTTTTCTTTATTAAAACAAAGTTGACCTAACTCCCATCCAGGCAATAATTTCCTATTGACTTTAATGCATTTGGACAAAAAAGTCGCCAAAAGAAAAAAAATGCCCATTGACTTTGAGGGTGGTGGCCGATGGGGAGATTAGTCGCCCAGGGACTACTTCGGGTGACTTATCTCCCCAAAATGCCAGGAAGAATATGAAACACTGACTGGGTGGCATATAGATAGATTTGGGTTTCCGAAGTCACCCAAAGTTTTCCTAAAGCGATTCATATGCCATCCAGGCGACGATTCTTCTCTTGCTGGCGGGAAGGCATTTTAAGGGGATAAGTCACTCAAAGTAGTGAAGATTTGTCCTGGGCGACTAATCTCCCCATCTGCCACCTCCCCCATGCATTTGGACAAAAAAGTCGCATAAGAAAAAACTCCCATTGACTTTAATGCATTTGGACAAAAAAGTCGCATAAGAAAAAACTCCCATTGACTTTAATGCATTTGGACAAAAAAGTCGCATAAGAAAAAACTCCCATTAACTTTAATGCATTTGGACAAAAAAGTCGCCATAAGAAAAAACTCCCATTGACTTTAATGCATTTGGACAAAAAAGTCGCCATAAGAAAAAACTCCCATTAACTTTAATGCATTTGGACAAAAAAGTCGCCAGAAGAAAACGCCCATTGACTTTAATGCATTTGGACAAAAAAGTCACCATAAGAAAAAACGGCCATTGACTTTAATGCATTTAGAGCGAGAAAAATTGAGTTTCGCAATAAGATATAATTTCTCCTTATTAGGGACAAAACAAGCCTATTGGGTTTATTTAATGTCTATATTTATTTTAGTAGACTAAAAGTATGGAGATCCAAATTATGGAAAGACCCCTTATCTGGAAAACCCCAGGTCCTGCACCTGTATATATCTGAAGGTCCCATGCATGGGACCCTTGTCTAATCGACTGCATTGGTGCAGGTCTGACTAGGACTAGGGAAGGGCGAATTTGACACATTTTGCTTCAACAAAAATTCGAAGTTGGCGCAAATTAGCCGAAATCCATTAAAGTCTTCGTGTGACATTTATTTATTTTTTTGACACATGACATTTTTTTCCCCATTTAAGTCTATGGGCGTCATTTCTGCAGTGAAACTCAGTGGAAAAGTTTGCTCATCCCTTGACTAGAACTTCAAGGTGATCCAATTATTGGCCACAGGGGTCAAGCGATCAGATCTGGATTTGGCCCAGAGTGTTGTTGGCTAAATCAGGTCAGATGACCTCACCAAGCAAGTGGATAGTTTAGTGTGTGTCCAGCTGTGAGTCAGTCGTTGTGTTGAAGGCAGATTTCTATCAGTAAGAGCGGACTCACACAGCCTGCCTGAGTCAAGGTGTCATGGCGGCACCCGTCTTGCTTAAAATAAATATGCACAGTCCTTAAATGAATTTTTTAATGAAACTTTTATGTGATAGCTTCATTCCAGTGGAGAAATTGTACTGTACAGGAGGTCAGAAATATAAAGGATTAAAAAACGATCCCTCCAGACAACATATATATATATATATATATATATATATATATATATATATATATATATATATATATTGTATTTATATTCTGAAATGCATACGGCAATCAGGGTGCTGTAAAACCAAAAAGTCTCGCCTATCTCCCAGCGCAAAATAGAAACCGTATGCGGAGCAATAATAGACAATAATTCCTATCTGTATCATAAACCGGGGTGGGGGGTGGAGTGGGTGAACACGTCACTGTTGTTATATCCTTTTTCATGGATCTTCAGAGACTCACATCCAAATTACATTGCGCCGCGTCGAAAATAATCCACAGTCAAGAGCCCACGGGGAAGACGTTATTATATTCTTGGGTTCTCGTAACCTTTTGGATAATATTAGGAGCCTTCCCCCGAGGATGAATAATGCCCCTGACTGTTGGGCATCTCCACTAAATGGGCTAAAGAAATGAAATTGGAAAGAGCAGCTGATGCCTTAGTATGAAAGTCATGTGCCGGCTCTCGTTGTGCCGTTACCTTCCATAGGCAATAAATACAAACGAGCGCAGTAATGTAGGTTTTGAGGTCAGCGAGCCTATTAATCCAAGGAAACGCCGAGCCAAAGGAACAGAATTTCGACCAACACTGCCTGCCAAACCTCCAGCAATAAATAGCTTCATCCGTCTTTCTTCCCCCCCCTAAATACCTTATGGAGCAGAACTGTAGTCTCACCACATTAATATACGCGAGCTCCAACTATTAACTACCCACAGGAAATTTCTCCTTATGCATTAACATGCTGCGAAATGCACCCTTCTGCCACTTAGAGTGAAATATGACTTGTCTGCTTGATGGGTCACTTTCCCCTCAAAGTGTGGGGTAGAATTATTTAGGGGGGGTGGGGACTGGATCTATGGATACTATGAAAGGTCACACATTCAGCACTATGTTGTCTTCCTTGGTGGTGACATGGAGAGTTGTTGACCTTGTTCTTTTCCATCCTGCTTCCTCTTCTCCATCTTGATACATTTTTGAGGTGTTCCAAATTCCATGGCTATTTCTATTCTCTCCCGAGCTCCTATGGCGGCTGTACATCTGGGAAAGGGAAGAGCAGTCGATAATAGGAAACATGAGCAGCCCATCAACTTAAGCTGAAACAGGTCTACACAGGCTTTGGATATGAGCGGTACAGAGTAATTACTGGGATATTTTTCACACTGCTCTCCACATGGAACATTATGAATTACCCCAAGCTTGGGGGGACAGGAAACCATTTTTCATCATTTGGAATAAAGGAGAACGTCTGTCGGTGTAATAAGAAGGTGTACCAATAAAAGAGGCCATTTTTAACTCTACAGACGCAGTCGTCAACATGGTTGTTACATGCCGGTGGCATGCAGGACTCCCCCCGTGTGAAACATTCCAACTGAGATTGCAATTATTATGGCAGGTTTTCTCCTCTTTTCTAACCAGAAAATCCTACAAAGAAAATGTATTCCCCCTTCCATGATCTGTGATTCCTCCACTCTTTATAAAGGTCCATTTGTGGGTTCTGCTGTCTCCTCAGTAAGAGCACTGACTCCAGACTGCTCTAATGTACAGTTTGCAGAACAAACATGGTAATAATTTGACCCCGGTTAGTCTGACCCTAAGCCCAATGATCAGAACAATGGAGGTCTATGCAAGTTTGTTGGCAGGTTCCATATTCATTCAACAGGATTTTCTAACTTGCCCAATAGATATCTGAATAATTTTAGGCCAGGGAGGGCCTTATTCAGGGGCCAATAAGCTGCTGATTTGGTTTAGAGCAGGGGTCTCCAACCTTTTTTTACCCGTGAGCCACATTCAAAAGTAAACATAGTTGGGGAGCAAAACAAGAATGAAAAATGATCCTGGGGGTGCCAAATAACAGCTGTGATTGACTATTGGTAGCCTCTATGTGGACTGGCAGTCTACAGAAGACTCTGTTTGGCAGTACACCTGGATTTTATGCAAAAAAAACTTGCCCCCCAGCTTGGAATTGAAAAATTAGCACCTGCTTTGAGGTCACTTGGAGCAACAGCCAAGGGGCTGGTGAGTAACATGTTGCTCACAAGCCATTGGTTGGAGATCACTGATTTAGAGGGACTGAGATTGCCTGAAAAAACCTGGTTGGCCCCAGTCCTCATGGGGGCCCATGGACCCAGACCTGCTCCCTGGCAGTGATGCTGAACGCTGCTCTCTGACCTCCCACCCAGGTACCTATCATGCCGCAAGAGAAGAAGTTTCTTGAGTGTGAGGGGGAAGGGAGTGTCTGGGGGTTGTGGCGGATCTGGGGCAGGGGATCCAGGGGTGTGGGGGCCCCTGAATTGGAAGCCTTGGTGGGCCCTGGACCTACCAGTATGCCGCTGACCAAGTGTCTGGATATCAATCTGAAACCCGGACAGGACTGGCCAGAGTGCCGTGCAATTTGGACAGTCATGGTTGCCCGCATGGTAGCCCCTTCCCTGGCATTTGCCATCTTGCCTCTTAACAACATAAAGAACTGAGCTGATGACGTCATTGAACAGAGTTGGCAACCCTAAGGACCTCTTTGAATCATAAACTGAAATGCAGGCTGTTTATTTTTTGGTACTTATCCCCCTCAAAATCTAAATTTAAAGTAACCTTTCAGGGAGCTTTGGGCTGCGTTTAGGAAGCGCAAACGGTCTGATACCGAATTTTATTTTCCCACCTGTTGCCCCTCTAGGTTATTTAGTGGTAAATGTCCTGGTAAACTCACTGGGTGATGGGTGCCCCTAAATGTGCGACTGCATCACAGAAAATTCCCATAATGCCCTAATGGTGCCATTCCTGGTACAAAATGGCCTCGATGTTTCTTGTTGATTATTACTCTTTGTCCTATTTTCCATTTCACTGTTGGGTAATAAATGGACGTCTCTTCTGCGTTCTGGCATTGGGTAATTTGTAAGCCGATGCCGAGCCGTGATTCAGCCCCCTCCTATAATATCTTTTACAGCCCAGATGCTGTTCTTTCTCCAGCTCTCTCCTAAAGCCGTATCCAATGTGTCAGAGCCTGCGCCGTGCCAAGTGCGGCCTCGCAGGGTTGGATAATAATTCATACCGAGCTGCACCGTTTAATATATATTCTCCAATGCATTTCCATTCTTCACTTCTTCTTCTTCAGGGCTGCAGTACATGGGGCACTTTATCCACCAGGGTGCAAAACACCCCTCATTGCCACTTCACTGCTGGTGCCAGCTGAATAATGTTCTTTGCACCGCGCCTAGCCTCCATATGTAATAAAAGGCACAATGTTTGCCTAGGAACAGTAACCCATAGCAACCAATAAGGTGCTTGCTTTTAAATAGGTGACAGATAAATGCTACCTGCTGATTGGTTGCTATGAATTCGCCTGAAGCAGCAGGTCTCTGGGCTCTGATTGCGCCCCCTACTGTTATGCTATAGACAAATGCCTCTTCTACATACCCCTAGTTCTGGCCCTGTTATTGGACCCCCTCTTCAGCTGTCAGCAGTTGCAGGATCTGCCCCAATATAAAGGGTCATTTACGACAGCAAGTATAGTGAGCAAAGTGCAATATCGAGACTCTTTTACGTAATTCCAGTTCCAATTCCAATTCATTGCGCTTGCCAGGGAGAGTTGCAACGGATGTCGTTTCACTTGCACCTCAACGTAAATCAGATGAAATTGTCAGTGTCGGACTGGGGGGTCCAGGGCCCACTGGGGTTGCTCTCTCAGGGTTCCCCACACACTGGACAAGCTCCCTGTCCCATTTGAGTCGTACACGCAGGCGCTGCATATCGACCCCACCACCCTGCGCGCAGAGCTTTATGGACGCGATCGGGGAAGGCAAGGGGGGAGCAGGGTAGTCTCAGGCAGGCAAGGAGCTGGTCTGGGCCCACCAGGTTTTTTCCTGGTGTCACACCCTAGTCCGACCCTGGTAATTGTACTGAAAGTCCGGTTGGTATAATTTCTGATGTTCAGCACAAGAGAGGCACGAGCCCCTGATTCTTTAGCCATAAATGAGCTTCCGCTGGTCCGGAGGTAAAGGTCGCTCCAAAGTTCCTCTGTGTCAGTTATCGCACCAGGGCCTCATTCGGAACCAGAGACAGGAGGAAGGCAGTGACTGCGGAAACTGGGGAAACAATGGCTATTTCTTATTAAAAGCTTAGTAAAACATTTCAGTAAAATTCTTGCTTTTCACCCTATTCCTCCCTTCCCTTTTCTCTGTCATTCAAACTTCAACATTATGGGGCAGATTTATCAATGGTCAAATAGTAAATTAGAATTTTCGAGTTTCAAAATTCACACGTTCAAATTTTAATCGCCCTATTCTAATGTCAATTCGAATGTGAGATGCATCACACCCTGACCATAGAAACAGTCCTAATTTGTCATTTGCAGAGTTAATTTACAAGTCAACAACAGAGGTCGGTTGAGCCATTTGGGGATGTTAATAGCCTCCCTGACATTCGAGGTTTTTTTCGGGAGAAAAACTCGATTCGTATGAATCGAATACAATTCGAATTTTCGGTTGGAACTATTAGATCGAATATTAGACATTCTAATTGTTTCTTAAAGGGATACTGTCATGGAAAAACACGTTTTTTTTCAAAACACATCAGTTAATAGTGCTGCTCTAGCAGAATTCTGCACTAAAATCCATTTCTCAAAAGAGCAAACAGATTTTTTTATATTCAATTTTGAAATCTGATCTGGGGCTAGACATTTTGTCAATTTCCCAGCTGCCCCCAGTCATGTGACTTGTGCCTGCACTTTAGTAGAGAAATGCTTTCTGGCAGGCTGCTGTTTTTCCTTCTCAATGTAACTGAATGTGTCTCAGTGGGACATGGGTTTTTACTATTAAGTGTTGTTCTTAGATCTACCAGGCAGCTGTTATCTTGTGTTAGGGAGCTGCTATCTGGTTACCTTCCCATTGTTCTTTTGTTTGGCTGCTGGGGGGAAAAAGGGAGGGGGTGATATCACTCCAACTTGCAGTACAGCAGTAAAGAGTGATTGAAGTTTATCAGAGCACAAGTCACATGACTGGGGGCAGCTGGGAAATTGACAATATGTCTAGCCCCATGTCAGATTTCAAAATTTAATATAAAAAAAAACTGTTTGCTCTTTTGAGAAATGGATTTCAGTGCAGAATTCTGCTGGAGCAGCACTATTAAATGATTCATTTTGAAAAAATATTTTTTTCCCATGACAGTATCCCTTTAAGTAACCTCCCAGTCGAATTGTTTATTAAATCATTTCCCTCAAATTCCTTCATTTTAAAAAAAAAAAGAAAAAAAAAAGAATCCTACAGAAACACAGAATGGAATTCATAATAAAGCCCAAGTGTCGTATTCCTGACATCACTGCCCCTTTAACCCCGCAGAGTAATGACTGCGGCAATGACAAGACCCCAGTGGTGAGTCCAGCTGGGAGTGAGTATCGGATCAGAGGGCAGACGTGCTCGGCATATCCAAGTGGCCCAGCTGGGAAAGGCAGTCATTATACCATTTCCAGCTTTTCACACGCAGGATCACGGCCGCTGCCCTCCCACCGACAATTACTCTCTAAATGGCTCCCTGAAATAACAGATTTTCACGTGACCCTACAAACAGGGTCTCGCTGGTGCAACACCCACAAGCACGAAAGCAAAATATTATTTTAACCATTAAATATCCATTTGGGTGCAACTTTTCGCTGACACCTCGGCTCCGTGTTGGAACAGAGAATTCTGAGAATTTCTGGAATAGAAAGAAATATTTGTTTATATCTGCCCAAAGTGTGATATTAATCATATTCTTTAGTACTGGCACTAATTCCCACTCATTGGGTCCATTCCCTGCCGGAGCTATTGAGCCGCTGTTGTGTAGGGGCAGGTAAGTGGGGGGTTGATCAGACAAGGTGCCAAGCCAAGTGGTATAGCCTTAAAAGGGTTGTTAACCTTTGAGTCAACTTTTAGGGCAGAGACGCTCAGATTCGGGAAGATTAGTAGCCCAGCAACAAATCTCCTCTTCTTTGGGCGACTAATCGCCCCGAATTGCCTCACGAGGAAACTTCAGGCGACTTCGGAAAACAAAGCACTCCGGGTGCCATCCCAAGATTTACATTCTAGTCGGCGAGAGGGAGGCAGTTCAGGGAGATTATTCGCCCCAAGAAGAGGCGATTAATTGCTGGGCCACTATCTCCTCGAATCTGAGCGTGTGTCTCCGCCCTTAGTATAATGTAGAGAGGGATATTCTGAAACAAATTGCAATTGGTTTTAATATTTTATTAGCAGTTGCTGCTATTGATGCTATGGGAATCCTGATATAACCGGCCAGCTTGAAGGTGAAATGTATTTCCCGTGGGTTAATCCAAAGTGACAATTCGCTGATTAATAAACACGCATATTTGTTCCAGGCATTGTGGAGTGGTTTGTGGCGAGCGAAAAATTTGCCAAGAAAAGTATTATTTATCCAGAACTATTTCCTGCTGGAATATTTCATTTTATTGCCTGAATATTTCTGCATTAATATACAGAAACTTTCAAGTAAATATTCACAATGGGGATCAGATAGGATCTGTGCAGCCACTGGGACAGAATGTTCTGTTATACAGATAGCTAGAATCTCAGCTGCCATAAAGCAGGACAGGACTGCTGCTTACAATGGGGATCAGATAGGATCTGTGCAGCCACTGGGACAGAATGTTCTGTTATACAGATAGCTAGAATCTCAGCTGCCATAAAGCAGGACAGGACTGCTGCTTACAATGGGGATCAGATAGGATCTGTGCAGCCACTGGGACAGAATGTTCTGTTATACAGATAGCTAGAATCTCAGCTGCCATAAAGCAGGACAGGACTGCTGCTTACAATGGGGATCAGATAGGATCTGTGCAGCCACTGGGACAGAATGTTCTGTTATACAGATAGCTAGAATCTCAGCTGCCATAAAGCAGGACAGGACTGCTGCTTACAATGGGGATCAGATAGGATCTGTGCAGCCACTGGGACAGAATGTTCTGTTATACAGATAGCTAGAATCTCAGCTGCCATAAAGCAGGACAGGACTGCTGCTTACAATGGGGATCAGATAGGATCTGTGCAGCCACTGGGACAGAATGTTCTGTTATACAGATAGCTAGAATCTCAGCTGCCATAAAGCAGGACAGGACTGCTGCTTACAATGGGGATCAGATAGGATCTGTGCAGCCACTGGGACAGAATGTTCTGTTATACAGATAGCTAGAATCTCAGCTGCCATAATGGGGATCAGATAGCACTAGCAATTATGTAAACACAAATCTACTTTATTAAATATTCATATTGTTTTAGGTTCATACCTAAGGGGAATAAAAAGTCACTAAAGTAATCAGCACATAACAATGGTCTTGTTCACTAACTACCCTAGAGTATTATCACTGGGACTTCAAAGGCTGCTCCGTATGCACATTTGTCACTTGCCCAACAAGGACAGTCTTTTAATAGGCAAAGCATATAGACTGTGAAAGGATACATCTTGTTTTGGTTTCCAGATCAAAACCAAGAATCCCAACAATAGCACATGTTGTTAACACCACTCAGCAGATGCTCTCTTAATCCGGCCGTTACAGAGAGAGCAGCCATCGGTCCTGTTACAGAGCAATGACATTTTGCAGGTCAAGGCATCTCATTGAGTTTGCTGTATCCATAAAATTAAAAAAAAAATTAACTACTTCTTTTTAGAGAGCTCGAAACAAATCTTTTAAGAACCATGCTGCAAATGAAAGGTAATGAGGCCAGATGGCTAAGTTTTATTGGTCAGTCCCTTTGCCCTAATGAAAAGTGTGGGGAAGGAGGATTGTTAGTACACCCTGGTTTTAACCTCGGCTGCAAATTGTTTAGTAATTGCTATTGCAAGTGTTGCGGCCTGCTGCCTTCTCCCTGTTCCCATGGGATTCAGAGCTCAGCCTTAGAGTTCTGCTCATGAAAGACGTTTTAGAGGAGAGTAAAAAACAGTTGGGAAATTGTCTGCCCTTCGTGCCTGAAAACGTTTCTCTCTGGGGAGTCAGAATATAATTAGTTTTAAATGATTTTTCCTAGAGTAACAATCATCCATTAATGGGCAAAGAGTCAGAACGGTAACAACTGGTGGGAGACATTGATAAGGTCTAAGGTCATAGACTGCTCATGTACGAATGTTGTCCTTGCTTGGCTTCATTGACGATCACGCGGCCTCCAGTTTGAAGGATTAAATTTGATCTCATTTGAGATTTTTTTTTTATTTTTGCGTAAAAGATATTTGATTCTTGTAAAATCTGTTCCAGGTTTTTGATTCGTGAGTAGGGCAGGGCGTCTGCATTTTATCTCCGCTCGTTTCTTTCCTTCTGTTCCTACAAGTCGTCCAAAATTGGCCGAGAAGGTTAATCTGGTTACAAAGTAAATATTTTGGCTACAGGCACTGGCTTAGTTCATTTTGTAATAATGACGGTAATTATGAATTTCTCCATATTCTTAAATAATGTGATTAATGCTGCTTTGTTTCTAGGGTTTCTGCTCAATGCAAAGTTATGTTTTTTTTTCTCTTGCCCCTGACTACACAAGGTAGAGTAGGAGTTGCCCGTTCACTGTGATTCTTCGCAGGTCTCAATAACTTGGACGCCAGTGGTTCTTATAATCACAGAGTTGATTTATTGCTGGGACACATACACTGGAGTAGATCTGCTTTGTGATAGCACTCAGTAAATAGTTTCTCAGATGGTAAAACACAGACCAAGGAGTAGTTTCAGCCAGAGGTAGTGCACTTACATGCCTTCACTGTGCTGTTCCAATGAGCTTCTTCTTTCATCCTGAACCTATCTACTTAAATTCCATCTTTGATGGTTCATGCCTTGGTGTCACCAGGAGAATAGTCAGTGACAGGTAAAGGTCAGTTCAGGCAGCAATACAACGTTGGTCAAGGACAGGCAAAGGTTACGGAATAGAGAAAACAGCCAAGAAGTGCACCCAGGAACTATGTACAATAGACCTACCATGGGCGACAAGAAGTAGGACTTGATGCCTATAAATATTTGAATTTTGCAAGTGTGATGTAATCACATGCAACCCGAAAAGAAAAGACATGTACATCAAACCTGAAACAGACGCAACCAGAAGATGACTGTGTGCCAACTAAGAAGATGGCTGCGGGCATCCACTGAGATGTTCCTTGTACCTCATGGCCCTCTCTTTCATCTAGCAAGGCTTCCCCTGCCTCAAGCTTCCAACACATTGGAGTTAGGTAACCCCTGTTCATGGGGTCTCTCTTCCACTGAGATGTTCCCTGTACCTCCATGTCCTCTCTTCCTCCTAGCATGACTTCCATTCTCTCATGCATCCAGTACCATCCACCCTCTTCCATTTAGAAAAGCCCAAAAAGAACTTATACAGTATTTATACAGGTATCTTCTTCCATTTATAGGCAAAGGGTTATTGGGAACTTCCCTTCTCCAAGAGGGCATGGCTACACCTGCTGAATGGCGATTCTTACAACCCATTCCCTTGCCTCAGGCTTCTAGTACCATCCATCCTCCTCCATTTAGAAGAATCCAAAGAGACCTAAAACAGGTACTTACTCAAGTATCTTCACCCTTTTATAGACAAAGGGCTAATGGGAACTTCCACATTTAACAGGGCATGTCTACACTTGCTGAAGAACAATTCTTCCAACTCATACCTCTACCGCCCACTCCACTAGATTGGGTTATAGTAACTGAGGAAGGGCAGAATCCATTCCTTTTTTGGCTTGCTTTGTGTCTTTCTTCTGTTTTGGATCCTGTAGCAGTTTTCAGGTCAGCAAATAATAGAATCAATATGTTTTTTCTCACCTAAAATATATATTTTCTTGTACCCATGGAACCAAAGTCCTATGATGAAGCATGTTGATAGAATTTCATTGAGTACAAGGCAGGGCACCATTTTATATTTTATGGACATCATTTTATTGAAGAGAACACTTCCCATTTCCCATTGGTTTGTACAATGGAAATACATGGAGCTATGAGCCATGAGGCTATATACACAAATGCCATTAAAGAGTCTATAAAATGATGATACCTCTAGGATAAAATACGTTTACATATGGTATAAAGGGATTTGGTTGGCATTCATGGTTGCTTGTTTGCTGCTACAGCTTTGAAGGTCAGGAGAACCTCAACAATGTTTGAAGCATCTTGTGCTCATCTATATATTTGGCATTGTAATGTCATATTTTCCACAAGGGGAAATATTTCATGGGAAATGCTGTTTTGACCCTTAACTTTATTATTGCTGACAATACCCTGGCCTTTGTATCATTTCCCAGCTGGCTGTGGGACTCAGCAGAACATAGGATCCAATGCTGAGAACGTTAAATGATCTTTGATTATTGTCTTGTTTTGAAGCAAGTGTTTCCCACCTGTTGTGTGCTGTCTCTATGTTCTAAGGCATTGCTGACATTCAAGGTCCAAACAGTTCAGGGAAGTCACAAGATTTTATTTCAGTAATGTGCACATTCTCCCTATGGAACAGGCTTACACAGCCAGACCCCTTACTCCACAGGTGGTGTATTTCACACTATCTCCAACACAGTCAGTTCAATTCAGTGAGAAAAAGTTATCTCATGGTTTTTCATTTGAAAAATAATGGAAGAGATTCAATTGAAGGAGAAAAAAGTTTTTTCCAAATTCAGTTCCAGTTCCAGTTCCGTCAGGCTGGCCCATTAAACATTTGGGGGTTAATCCCCTTTTGCATTCATTTCTGTGTGCTGGTTCCTCGTTTGTTGAACCTTGTTGAAGAGATCATTTAGAGAGATGTTTTTAAGGTCCTTCTACAATATGAGAAATATTTTATAAACATGTCACTAATTATCTGTTGGTTTTTATTGTTTGATAGTCTTATTTGATAAAATTAATTATTTAAAGATGTTGCTTCATTTTTTTTTCATCTAGCCAATATCAATTGGTTGTCGTTGTTGTCGTCATTTTGTCCTACTTTTGCCCATCTTTTCCTACTGGTGACATATGGCCCTATTTTGTACATATTGCCCTATTCTCACCATATAACCCTACTGTCAACACCTTGTCCTGATATCTTTTATGATCTCCCTCCTTTGAGTATTCAAAGAACCATCTCAAGCCTATATTTTAAGTGAGCAATAATAGGAGCTACACTGTACTTATCCCTTGTAATGGGGCCCCTCTTCCACTGAGATGTTCCTTGTACCTCATTGCCCTCTCCTCCTCCCAGCAAGGTTTCCCTTGCCTCAAGTTTCCAGCACCATCCCCACTCCTCATTTCAGAAGAGTCCAAAGAGACCTACAGATACTTACACAAGTATCTTGAGCTATTTTCACCAAATAAACTTGCTGTCTGCACCTCATCCAACTGACACTGTCTTCTTCTGTTCACCATCTGGACCAATTGTCAAAGCCTTTTCTTACTGTCGCTTTCTAGTCCTAATTTCATTATTTCACTTTTTGTTTTACTGTTACCCGTCTTACCCTACTGTCACCAAATGGCCCTGCTGTCACTATCATGTGGCAGGTGGATGATTATGAATATTTAAGGAGGTTTCAACTGCCTAAAAGAGACTTGCTAAGATAAGTATACAACTCTAAGATGTTCAAACAAAAATGCTGCTTTCTTGTGCCATTCTACATTAGTGTTGTCATTTGTCCTGGTTCTACTATGGCCATCTGGTCTATAGTCGCCGTCATGTCCTACTTTATTTCCTCTTCTCCTCTCTACTCTTTCTACCTACAACCACCACTGAGGTGCCACCACCATGTGTGTACCCAGCACAAATGCCCATTTTGGCCCCAGTTAAGGTTGAGCTTTCATTGTTGTAGTGAAAATTCCTCCCTTCTTATATATGAACAGCAATGAAATACACCAGATTCCAGGCTGCACAGATGTCTACACATCACCTCAGGCTACATTTTTTCCTGTAAGGTTGAGTTGGTGTCCTTGTTCCTAAATCGCTCTGCAATATGCAGCAAATGGTGTCAGCTCACTGAAATATTGTGTATGAATGTTTCAGCTCCTTTGCAGCACCATCTCATTTATCTGGGGTTTGATTGCTCAGTGTGTAATTTGCCAACATGACGAGTGCTATGTTTTCTTTACAGCGCTGGCTTTACGTGATTTGTTGCATCTGCAAAACAGCTTTGCCATTTCCAGAATGTTTTCTGCATCTACTTACGGATCCTGCCATTTTCACTCCTGCAAAAGCCATTGAATAGGCAATATAAAGTAGAATTCCCCAATAAAAATGGGTGATGTTTATAGTCATTCCCATTCGTTTATGTTTAATATACATCTCTTGTCATAGATATATCCTTGGCTTCAAGTTCCATATGGACTTTGTATCTATATCCACAGAGCCATAACATAACTCTGTTACCTCAGTAAAGTGTACAGCCAGTTTTTGGGCTGACGTCAACTAATTCAAACCCGCACTTGGAAAACTACACATCAGCTTAGGAACACAGAGATAGTCAATCTGCAGAGCAGCAATACCCATACAACACGGTTTCCCAAACTTTCAGGCCAGTCTCACTTTTTTGAAGTTCTAGGGTTATAGCAGTGATTCCCAACTAGTGGCTTGTGAGCAAAATGTTGCTCACCACCCCTCGAATGTTGCACTCAGTGGTCTTATTTGAATTCCAGGCTAAGTTTTGGTTGCATGAAAACCAGGTGTACTGCTCAAAAGAAACTCCTGTAGGCTGCCAGTAGTCATCATAGGGGCTACCAATATCAAATCACAGCCCTTATTTGACACCCCTCGGACTTTTTTCATGTTTGCGTTGCTCCCCAACTCATTTTACATTTGATTGTGGATCACTGGTAAAAAAAGGTTGGAAATTCCTTGGTTACAAGATGGAACCTACATGTAAAGAGAGTGTAGAGTAGTATAGTACTGCAGTAGCACATACCTCTGGTGACCCTATTGTATATACAGAAAGGAATGAGTCACCGTCTTTATTTTGGAAGGAGGGAATGTTTGAGGAGTAAAAACAGGGAATATAGTCTAAATCCTGGGCTGGGAGGTCCCAATGAAGAGTGTGGCCCTGAGGCTGGAGGCTGAAGTAAGAGCAGAAGGTTGATCCACAACCAGTGGCTCGTGAGCAACTTGTTTATCATTAAATCTTTGGATGTTGCTCCAAGTGACCCTAAAGCAGGTCCTTATTTTTGAATTCCTGGTTTGGGGACAAGTTTAAGTTGCATAACATCCAAGTGTACTGCCAAACAGAAGCTCCTGTAGGCTGCCAGTCCACTATGGGGCTACCAATAGCCAATCACAGCCTTTATTT
Source organism: Xenopus petersii (assembly GCA_038501925.1). Classification (NCBI taxonomy): domain Eukaryota; kingdom Metazoa; phylum Chordata; class Amphibia; order Anura; family Pipidae; genus Xenopus; species Xenopus petersii. The sequence goes on along the minus strand of CM076674.1, from coordinate 6,550,913 downwards.
GGCACACACAGAAACTTGTCATTCTTATGTTACTCTTTTTACATTTGAATGTGGCTTATGGGTGAAAAATGTTGGGGATCCCTTCTCTAAAGGCACAGGGCAGTAGAGATATTTCATGAACAACTTTGGCATCACCAAGGAATGTGAGCAGGTTACTGTAATTTCTTAGATGAGTAATCCATCATTAAAGGGACTCAAATACATATATTTTTGGTAGATGTGAGGTCTGCCAGTACTGTAACCAAAGAACTCTTGTTTGTATGTTGTTGCCATTGACCCTGGATATGTATTCTTATGTTTCACCTTTTTTTTGCCAGTTTCTGAACCACTGGCTCCCCTCTAATCGTCTTGGGTACATTCATCCTCGGTACTCTACCAGCCTTGCTGAGCAATATTATTACAGTTATCTTTATACAGGTATTTCATATAACCACATGCATACAAACGATCATCCATGGAAAATAATATGAGTATATTTCTTAACAGCGCACAAAAAATATAACAAGGATTCCCTAGCAAAATAAGTCTTTTGGGTGTTTTCCCATAAAATGTGAATAGAAACAAGCAGATGTGCTGGGCTTTTAATGGAATCGTTATATCATTAAATAATTCAATATGATGTATTTGTTAGCATTGTCCGATGAGCTAAAATGCATTCTCTGCAATCTGACACCATCAAGTAATTGTATCTAGGGATGAAGCTTAACACAGAATTTGGAGACTCCAGCTGCTTAGAATTTATTGTTTTACTTTCTCTATGTATTATTCACACATCTTGTAGATACAAATGGGAAACATACAGTTATTTAAAATAATGGTTTACCTTAGACAAAAAATGGTTCCTTTAGAAAAAAGAAGTTTGAGCCCCCTCCCTTTTTGTGCTTCAGCATTTAATTAGGACTCCCTTTTGCTCATAACAAAGATACAGATATATATAGATAAACATTGAGGGGGTACCCAGGGTACAAATAAACACTCACCCAAAATCTCTCCCTAACTGGCCTCCAGAGTTGGTCTCCTTAGCTCATAACAAGGTTACAGATATATAGAAACATTGGGTTAACAGTCACCCTGCTATAGTTCCAGGGGTACCCAGGGTACAAATAAACACTCACCCCATATCTCCCCCTAACTGACCTTCAGACTGGGCCCCCTTAGCTCATAACAAGGTTACAGATATATAGAAACATTGGGGTAACAGTCACCCTGCTATAGTTCCAGGGGTACCCAGGGTACAAATAAACACTCACCCCAAATATTCCCATAACTGACCTTCAGACTGGGCCCCCTTAGCTCATAACAAGGTTACAGATATATAGAAACATTGGGGTAACAGTCACCCTGCTATATTTCCAGGGGTACCCAGGGTACAAATAAGCACTCACCCCAAATCTCCCCCTAACTGGCCTTCAGACTGGGCCACCTTAGCTCATAACAAGGTTACAGATATATAGAAACATTGGGGTAACAGTCACCCTGCTATAGTTCCAGGGGTACCCAGGGTACAAATAAGCACTCACCCCAAATCTCCCCCTAACTGACCTTCAGACTGGGCCCCCTTAGCTCATAACAAGGTTACAGATATATAGAAACATTGGGGTAACAGTCACCCTGCTATAGTTCCAGGGGTACCCAGGGTACAAATAAACACTCACCCCAAATCTCCCCCTAACTGACCTTCAGGCTGGGCCCCCTTAGCTCATAACAAGGTTACAGATATATAGAAACATTGGGGTGTCACCCTGCTATAGTTCCAGGGGTACCCAGGGCACAAATAAACACTCACCCCTAATATCCCCCTAACTGGCCTTCAGACTGGGCCCCCTTAGCTCATAACAAGGTTACAGATATATAGAAACATTGGGGTAACAGTCACCCTGCTATAGTTCCAGGGGTACCCAGGGTACAAATAAGCACTCACCCCAAATCTCCCCCTAACTGACCTTCAGACTGGGCCCCCTTAGCTCATAACAAGGTTACAGATATATAGAAACATTGGGGTGTCACCCTGCTATAGTTCCAGGGGTACCCAGGGCACAAATTAGCATTCAAGCATTCAGATGAAAGTTACAGGCTATTGCATCTAATAGTAAATGCGTGGGCCCCAAAAATCAGGTGAGAGTATGAAGACACGTGCGCTTTCAGCCCTTCCATGCGTCTGACATTATATGACATTATATAAGCAAGTCAGATGCAGGTGGTGTCTGTATATATATGATATGCCAGTATATTAATGCAGATAGTAAATGACCTGTAGTTAATAAAAGAAACATAGGACCAATCTATTATACTGTATACATTTTAACTTTAAAAAGCAAAAGGCAGAAATAAATGTATCAATAGAAGAGGCCAATGGATATTCTTTAGGCTTCTGTTGTCAATAGCTGAACTCCAGATGTGGAACACATGTTCAGCGCATTTTATATCACATATCTAGTGTATTTTTTACTTTCTCCTCCAAAGAAGCAATTCTACGTATGACTTTTCAATGGTTTCTCTGCAATATTAATTTAACCCTGCTCAATCCTTGATGTATCTTTAAAATGGGAGAATAACTTTGTGTATAAATCTGTATAAAAAAGGATACACCCATCAGAATGCAGCGGCTGCTTTATGCCTGAATATATTTGGTAATGTGTGAACTGCAAAGAAAACCACATTCAGAATAATGTTATGTTTATGAAGATGGGGTTCATTTATAAAGGAACATAGAGAACACAGTCCCGGTTACTCAATCCAAACACTCGGATGCTTGTTGGACCTTATTTCTGATGATAATGACCTAGAACGACAATCTGAGGGAGAGGGGGTTCCAACATCACAGTTCTCAGCTACCAAATAGCCAATGTGTAACGCAGGGCATCCCAAACCTAAAACTGACTCCAAGGTTCTGGTCTCGGCCCACTCTTCTGCCTGTAGCAGCCGCCTTTGATTTCGGGTGGAGCCCCTTCGCTATTGAGATGCCGGGTGGTGTTATAGAGGGAGAACCAATGAGTGAGCAAGGGAAACAAGCGTTGTGTTGGGAAACAAGGAACAAAGTCAAAAGCCAGGCCGGGTCGGTAACAAACAGTCAATGCGGTACAGATATAGGAGACGTAGGAATGATCGGGGTCAAAGGCCAGGTCAAACACACCAGAATCACAGTACCAAATCAGAATCCAGGAAAGTAGTCAAAAACGGGCAATAATCAGGACAGGCAGCAGACAGGGTCAGAAACAGCAAGAATATACAGAAGAATAGCACTCGAACTTTAGGAAAAGACCTTTATGTTGGGCAATGATTTTAAATTAAAATATTTTAATTTCACACAGGCCAGTGACGTCAAGATTGGAGGTTAAAACATATTTATTTTTTAATTTTTTTTTAACTATGGCTGAATGTCATACACACCAATATTTTCATAGATCTGCAACCTTGCTATAAGCTTGAAGGGTCCCTGACTAAAGGTTGAATATCCTACGGGCCTTGAACTAAAAAATCTGCAACCACCGGTCTACCCTGAAGGTCATCTGTTAAATAGATAAGAGCTTTGGCAATTGCTTTGTGAATTTGATTAGATTGATGATCAGAAGCACCACAAAAATCTTCATCAAACACTGGCAACAATTGTAGATGGCAAAAACATCTTTATATATGTCTATATGTGTTTTGTAAACTTATTTGTGGCTACAGCTGGACCTGAAGAAACTTGAGCAGCTAAGGAATCCATGAACCCAAAAACCTTGAAGACATCGGCTCTAAGCCCTTTGCATAGTAAAACGTACAAATTATTGCTGTCAAGATCTTGCCAAGCTACAATTATAGAAAATGCCAACACTTGGATGCCCCTATTAATTAAATAAATCATAGTTAAAACTGCAAATACATTTCAAATCTATTTTTGTCTTAAAGAAGGACATTTTCATTTTATAAGTGCTTGACTGGGTTTGTGAGCCACTCCGTGTGTGTTACTGTGGGCCTGTAGCCCATTGCTGGTTTACCACATATGGTGCTGGAAGTGAATCTAAGAGTGATTTATTATTGAACTGTGAGCCAATGAATTCAGCTTTACTAAATAAATTATATGTAGGAGAACTGTTTAAAGGACGTTGGTGGCTCATTGTCATTGGCGGCCAAAACATTTCCATGTCTTCAGTTTCATAATGTTCTTTTGAAGAGAGTTTTTCAATATGTTTAAGTCATTTAATAAGCCTAAAACCTTGTATCCTCCATGGTGGAATGGTGAAAAACTTCCAAAAATGGTTGAGCGCGATGTTTGGAATGTTATGTTTGGTGTGATTCAACTTAAGCTGAAAAAATATATATTTATACAGTAGATATATATGCTCCGAAAGCTACACGCATGGAATGGCTTCTCTGATGGAATGTTGAGATTACTACAACAACTGAAGTTTATTTATTGGATGCAAGCATGTTCCACAGCTGTGTTCAAGATGAACGAGCCGCAGTCAGAACAAATATGGTGGAAAACAGAAGCCCACAATCCGAAATAATCAAGAAAACACGTGGAGGAGAGGAAGAAATATTGATAGAGATACGAATGTAGCATTTGTCATATATTCAAACTAGTAACACCATTAGAGAAGACTTACTAGAGAAGAACATCTCAAAATATAGCTTTATCTTAATACCTACATGTAAAATTCTCCTGATCCTGAGTTTTTGGAAGTCCAGAATTTCGGAAAGCCACAAGTGGTTGTTTATGGTTAGAATATCAATGTGGCCACATCCATACAGTAGGTTGTTTGATATTAGTTAAAAGTGTAGTTCACCTTTAAATTAAATTTTGGTATGTCGTCAATTTGCCAGTTTGTCTTATTTTTTTTTTTAAATGATTTAGATTTTTCTTCAACAGTTTTTCAAATGTAATCTGTTATCTGGTCACTAGGGTCCAATTTACCCTAACAAACTTTCTGAACCATTTCTGAATGTTTAATGAAAACATTACAGTATTTTTCCATAATTGGCACCTTTACAATACATATTTGCTTCACACAAATAAACCTAGAAGGGCCATACACCTTTAAATGAACATGTGACTTTATCACTATAGTGTAGAGGTCCTCCAATAAATTCCTTTAAGATGATAAATATTGATTTTGTTCGAAATGATCAACTTGATAAGCCAAGTTTGCTAAATCATTAAAAATAATCCTTAAAAAGTGGACTTTTCTTTCTTTCTCCCCATCTTGCTGTGTTTTCCATGACGTTGCCTGACACAACAAAAAAATATGCTTCCTTCATTTATTAATTCCTGAATTAATTATTTTTCTTGAAAAGACGTCTGAAGAGAGGAAGACTCTCCTAAACATTTGTGGGTCAAAAAAAACATGTTGGCAGCTTTTCAAAGCACATGTCAATACTGTGCTTTTTGGAATTAAAATGATTTTCCATTTGGATGAAATGACTTAAAGGGAATGTAAAGGCAAAAAAATAAAATTCTATTTTTACTTTCTTTAATGAAAAAGAAACCTATCACCTATGCAGTGAAATTCTCCCTTCATTTACTCTTGTGGATAGGAATTGTCAGATGGTCCCTAACTGCTCTGCAGGGAAACAATCATACTTATGAACAGCAGGGGGAGCCCCCGCCTTACTTCCCAGCCATGCAGAACTCAAGCAGCTTTGTTTGTTTCCCTGTAGAGCAGTCAGAGACTGTGTAGAGATTTGTATTGGATTTTATTTTTGCCTTTACATCCCCTTTACTGTTTCCAACTCCAGCTGCAGGGACAAAGATCATGGAGTCAGATTTAATCAGATAAACTGGGATTACATTTGGAGGATTATTTAGCTGCAGTCACTGGTTCTGCAGAGTTGGAGAAAGTTTATATTAAACAATACAAAAACTATGAAATCCACATTAAATTACATGACAACACAGGAGCCAGTACAGTCTGTATATTCTGATTATTAATCAGTCTTGTTGTATCGGCTTCTGGCAGATATTATTTGACTTGTGCTGTTTTTATCATTTATTACGATCCCTAAGCAGCCCAGACCCCACTGAGCATGTGCACAGTCTTGGTCTTGCAAAGATGTATAACAAAGTTAAGGATGGTGACCCCCTGTGGCCAACTTTAAAAGTATAAATCATTTGTTTGATTAGGCTTGTGGTGCAGTAAGTTCATGTTTATGTTTAGTATTAGGGATGTAGCGAACGTCGGAAAAAAAGTTCGCGAACATATTCGCGAACTTGCGCAAAAATGCGAGCGGTTCACGAACGGTTCGCGAACCCCATAGACTTCAATGGGAAGGCGAACTTTAACATCTAAAAAAGACATTTCTGGCCAGAAAAATTATTTTAAAGTTGTTTAAAGGGTGCAACGACCTGGACAGTGGCATGCCAGAGGGGGATCAAGGGCAAAAATGTATCTGAAAAATCTGCCTGTGTGTGCTTGGAAGAGATAGTGTAGGGGGAGAGCTGTTAGTGATTTCAGGGACAGATGATAGTAAGTTTGCTGGCTAGTAATCTGCTTGATACTGCTCTGTATTGGAGGGACAGAAGTCTGCAGGGATTTGAGGGACATTTTAGCTTAGGTAGCTTTGCTGGCTAGTAATCTACTGTTCTCTTTAAACAACTGCCATACGTTGACCTTGTAGGCATTGTTTGCCCAGTTTTTTTGGACGCAGCCACTGAAGCACAGTTGCCAGAAAAAATATGCCATATAAATGCTGAAAATAGTAATTTTTCGCCATACGTTGACCTTGTAGACATTGTTTGCCCAGTTTTTTTTGGACGCAGCCACTGAAGCACAGTTGCCAGAAAAAATATGCCATATAAATGCTGAAAATAGTCATTTTTTGCCATATACGTTGAGTCAACGTATGGCAAAAAATGACTATTTTCAGCATTTATATGGCATATTTTTTCTGGCCTCTGTGCTTCAGTGGCTGCGGCCAAAAAAACTGGGCAAACAATGCCTACAAGGTCAACGACGTTGACCTTGTAGGCATTGTTTGCCCAGTTTTTTTGGCCGCAGCCACTGAAGCACAGAGGCCAGAAAAAATATGCCATATAAATGCTGAAAATAGTCATTTTTTTGGTCGCAGCCACTGAAGCACAGTTGCCAGAAAAATTATGCCATATAAATGCTGAAAATATAAATTTTTTTGGTTGCAGCCACTGAAGCACAGAGGCCAGAAAAATTATGCCATATAAATGCAGAAAATATGCATTTTTTTGGTCGCAGCCACTGAAGCACAGTTGACAGAAAAATTATGCCATATAAATGCTGAAAATATAAATTTTTTTGGTTGCAGCCACTGAAGCACAGAGGCCAGAAAAATTATGCCATATAAATGCAGAAAATATGCATTTTTTTGGTCGCAGCCACTGAAGCACAGTTGACAGAAAAATTATGCCATATAAATGCTGAAAATATAAATTTTTTTGGTTGCAGCCACTGAAGCACAGAGGCCAGAAAAATTATGCCATATAAATGCAGAAAATATGCATTTTTTTGGACGCAGCCACTGAAGCACAGTTGCCAGAAAAAATATGCCATATAAATGCTGAAAATAGTCATTTTTCGCCATACGTTGACCTTGTAGACATTGTTTGCCCAGTTTTTTTGGTTGCAGCCACTGAAGCACAGAGGCCAGAAAAAATTAAACCAGTAGGGTTTGCACCCTAGTTTGTAACGGTGGCGGAGGGAGGAGGACGCTAAAGGACAGCTGTGTGTGGAGTCATGAGGCTTGAAGAGAAGGACAGCTGCATAGAAGTCAGAACAAGTCTTCCAGCGTGCAGTAACCCTCCGAGATCCACCCCTCATTCATTTTAATAAAGGTCAGGTAATCGACACTTTTGTGACCTAGGCGAGTTCTCTTCTCAGTTACAATCCCTCCTGCTGCACTGAAGGTCCTTTCTGAGAGCACACTTGAGGCTGGGCAAGACAAGAGGTTCATGGCAAATTGTGACAGCTCTGGCCACAGATCAAGCCTGCGCACCCAGTAGTCCAGGGGTTCATCGCTCCTCAGTGTCAGGGAGCCGGGAGCCCCCTCTGGGGAGTAGTCCGGATCTAGGAGGAAGCCCCTCAGGAGGGATCAGGGTCGTGGTATCCAGGGGTAAGACAAGAGAATAATCAAAGTCCAGGCACAGGTCAAAAGGCAGGCAGAGAATCAGCAAAGTCCAGGTCCAGGCAAGGGGTCACAACAAGGAATCAGGCAGATATAGCAGGGGAAACAGCAAGGGAACCCAGGAATCACTTAGGGAACAGGATCCTATTTTCGGGCGCCATCTTGGTGCCTCAGGCGTCCTTTTAAAGGAGTTTTTTGGCGCCCTTGCGTCGGCGTCAGCACGTCTGCGACCGACGCACTGCGCCTGCGTCCGTCGCGCCGTAGTGACGTCTTCGCGCCTGCGCACTTGCGCGTAGGCGTCTTTGCTCCGGCGCCGCTACCCACGTGGCGGCCATGGGCGCCGCCATCTTGGGAGCGGCGTCGGAAGAGGTAGCTGCGCCGCCCGGAGCTCCTGGTCCTGCTCCGGGCGGCGATCGTGACACTCAGAGTGTCGATATCTGCAGTTAATGCCAGGTAGTCCGCTACCTGCCGGTCGAGGCGTTCTTTGAGGGTGGATCCAGAAGGGTTGTGGCGCTGCCTTGGACAGAAAAACATTTGCATGTCTGACGTTACAGACCGGCCAAAGGGCTTTGTCCTTGCAGGTGTGCTCGTGGCAGGATTACTGGCACCTCTGCCCCTGGAATGTTGATGAGTTCCTGAAGTGACATCACCCTTAAAAGCATTGTACAACATGTTTTGCAGGCTGGTTAGTAAATGCCGCATCTTTTCGGACTTGTGGTATGTTGGTAACATTTCTGACACTTTATGCTTGTACCGAGGGTCTAGTAGCGTTGCGACCCAGTACAGGTCCTTCTCCTTAAGCCTCTTGATACGGGGGTCCTTCAACAGGCATGACAGCATGAAAGACCCCATTCTCACAAGGTTGGATGCAGAGCTATCCATCTCCGCTTCCTCATTATCAAGGACTGCATCATCCACGGTCTCCTCCCCCCAGCCACGTACAAGACCAGGGGTCCCCAAAAGGTCACCACTAGCCCCCTGGGAAGCCTGCTCCTGTTGGTCCTCCTCCTCCTCCTCCACAAAGCCACCTTCCTCCTCTGACTCCACTTCTGGCACCTCTCCCTGCGTTGCAGCAGGTGCCTGGGTTCGTTCTGGTGATTCCGACCATAAATCGTGCGCTTCCAGCTCCTCGTCACGCTGGTCTACAGCCTCATCTGTCACTCGTCGCACGGCACGCTCCAGGAAGAAAGCGAAGGGTATTAGGTCGCTGATGGTGCCTTCGGTGCGACTGACCATATTTGTCACCTCTTCAAAAGGTCGCATGAGCCTGCAGGCATCGCGCATAAGCACCCAGTAACGGGGGAAAAAAATCCCCAGCTCTGCAGATCCAGTCCTACCACCCAGTTCAAAAAGGTACTCGTTGACGGCCCTTTGTTGTTGCAGCAGACGTTCCAACATAAGGAGCGTTGAATTCCAGAGAGTCTGGCTGTCAGAAATCAAACGCCTGACTGGCATGTTGTAGCGCTGCTGAATGTCAGCAAGGCGTGCCATGGCTGTGTAGGAACGTCTGAAATGGGCCGACACCTTTCTGGACTGGGTGAGAACGTCCTGGAATCCTGGGTACTTGGAGACAAAACGTTGGACTATTAAATTTAACACATGTGCCATGCAGGGCACATGTGTTAAATTTCCCAGTCTCAACGCTGCCAACAGATTGCTTCCATTGTCACACACCACTTTTCCGATCTGCAGTTGGTGTGGGGTCAGCCACCGATCGGCCTGTGACTGCAGAGATGACAGGAGTACAGATCCGGTATGGTTTTTGCTTTCCAGGCACGTCATCCCCAAGACAGCGTGACAACGGCGTACCTGGCACGTCGAATAGCCTAGGGGGAGCTGGGGGTGCACAGGTGTGGAGGAGGAGAAGGAGGACCCAGCAGCAGAGTAAGAAGAAGAAGAGGAAGAAGTTGAGGTAGAGAGCGATGGAGGAGTAGAGGTGGTGGCAGAACCGCGTGCAATCCGTGGCGGTGACACCAACTCCACTGTTGTTGTTGTTGAGCTACCCATTCCCTGCTTCCCATTCCCAGCCATTACCAAGTTCACCCAGTGGGCAGTGTAGGTGACATACCTGCCCTGACCATGCTTGGAGGACCATGCGTCAGTAGTCATATGGACCTTTGGCCCAACACTAAGTGACAGAGATGCGGTAACTTGGCTCTGCACATGTTGGTACAGGTGTGGTATTCCCTTTTTAGAAAAAAAATTGCGGCTGGGTACCTTCCACTGCGGTGTCCCAATTGCTACAAATTTGCGGAAGGCCTCAGAGTCCACCAGCTGGTATGGTAAAAGCTGGCGGGCTAAGAGTGCAGACAAGCAAGCTGTCAGACGCCGGGCAAGGGGGTGACAGTCAGACATTGGCTTCTTACGCTCAAACATGGCCTTCACAGAAACTTGGCTGGTGGCAGATGACTGGGAATGGGAACAGGTGGTCAAGGTGGAAGGCGGAGTGGAGGGTGGTTCAGATGGGTCAAGGAGAGCAGAGGTAGAGCAGTAAGATGCTGGACCAGAAGGAGTGTGGCTTTTAGTTTGCCTGTTGCCTTTGAGGTGTTGCTCCCAAAGTGCTTTGTGCTTGCCGCTCATGTGCCTTCGCATAGAAGTTGTACCTATGTGGCTGTTGGGCTTACCAAGGCTCAGTTTCTGACTGCACTCATTGCAAATTACAATGCTTTTGTCAGAGGCACACACATTAAAAAAATCCCACACTGCTGACTTTTTGGAAGTGTGCGATCTGGCGGTAACAGTAGAAGTTGGCGGCATTGGCGGCAATGGCGGGTGCGTTGGCTGGCTGAACACAGGTGCCGATACATGTTGTTGCCCTACTGATCCCTGCGGGCTGTCCTCCCTGCTTCTTCTAAGTCTTATTCTCCTACTGCCTCTCTGACTCTCCGTCTCTCCATCTGAACTACCCTCCTCTTGCTCTCTTCTACTAGGCACCCACAAAACATCAATCTCCTCATCATCATTCTCCTCAGATGCATCAATTTCTTCTGACACATCACAGAAGGAAGCAGCAGCGGGGACCTCCTCCTCATCACTCATCATTATGTCCATCTCTGTCGTGTTCTCTGCCAGAATTAAATCTGGTGTAACGTCCTCATCTCCTTCATCTTCTTCTGCCAATAATGGTTGCACATTACTCAGTTCAAGAAACTCATGGGAAAATAACTCCTCTGACTCCAGTGAAGAAGGGGCACCGGTGGTGGAGGAAGTGTTACGTGGGGTGGCCATAGCAGTGGAGGATGAGGAGGATGTTGTGGTAAAGTTAGAAACGGTAGAGGATGGGGTGTGCTGTGTAAGCCAGTCAACTACCTCTTCAGCATTTTGGGAGTTCAGGGTCATTGGCTTTTTAAAACTGGGCAATTTGCTAGGGCCACAGGATTGCATAGCAGCACGGCCCCTAGCACGGCCTCTGCGTGGCGGCCTGCCTTTGCCTGGCATTATTTTTAAAAAAACAACAACAACAAAAACTCAGTTGGTTTTTCTGGAAACGATAATACACACAGCTAGATGGCAGTTTGAAGAAAACAGTGTGCAAATAATGCCTACAAGGTCAACGTATACACAGCGGTGGATACGGATTACGTAAAATATATGAATGCTGCTTGAAAAAAAGTAACTCAAGTGGTTTTTCTAGAGACGATAATATTATCAATATTTAGACAAAATGTGAACAAGCTCACACAGCTAGATGGCGGTTTGAAGAAAACACTGTGCAAATAATGCCTACAAGGTCAACGTATACACAGCGGTGGATACGGATTACGTAAAATATAAGAATGCTGCTTGAAAAAAAGTAACTCAAGTGGTTTTTCTAGAGACGATAATATTATCAATATTTAGACAAAATGTGAACAAGCTCACACAGCTAGATGGCGGTTTGAAGAAAACAGTGTGCAAATAATGCCTACAAGGTCAACGTATACACAGCGGTGGATACGGATTACGTAAAATATAAGAATGCTGCTTGAAAAAAAGTAACTCAAGTGGTTTTTCTAGAGACGATAATATTATCAATATTTAGACAAAATGTGAACAAGCTCACACAGCTAGATGGCGGTTTGAAGAAAACACTGTGCAAATAATGCCTACAAGGTCAACGTATACACAGCGGTGGATACGGATTACGTAAAATATAAGAATGCTGCTTGAAAAAAAGTAACTCAAGTGGTTTTTCTAGAGACGATAATATTATCAATATTTAGACAAAATGTGAACAAGCTCACACAGCTAGATGGCGGTTTGAAGAAAACACTGTGCAAATAATGCCCACAAGATCAACGTATACACTACTACAGCGGTGGATACGGATTACGTAAAATATATTATGGCTGCTTGAAAAAAGTCACTCCGGTGTTTTTTCTGGAGACGGTAATATTATGGATATTTAGACAGAATGTGAACAAGGTCACACAGCTAGATGGCAGTTGGTTGAATAACACACTGGGCAAAAAATGCCTACAGGGCAAATAATGCCTAAAAGGTCAACTTATACACTACTACAGCGATGGATACGGATTACGTAAAATATATTATGGCTGCTTGAAAAAAGTCACTCCGGGGGTTTTTTCTGGAGACGGTAATATTATGGATATTTAGACAGAATGTGAACAAGGTCACACAGCTAGATGGCAGTTGGTTGAATAACACACTGGGCAAAAAATGCCTACAGGGCAAATAATGCCTAAAAGGTCAACTTATACACTACTACAGCGGTAGTAAAAGAAAAAAAAGTAAAATAAAAAAAAAATGAATATTAAAAAAAAAAAATTACAGTTGGTGCTGCTGAACTACTAGGAGCAGCAGATTAGCACACCAGTCCCACTCCCCAACACTGCTAGACTAATAGCACTGGGCTCTTATAGTAGTAGTAGTAGTAGTAGTAGTAGTAGTAGTAGTAAAACAACAAAAAAATAAATAAAAGCAGTCCTTACAAGGACTACTGTTATTGCAGCAGTCAGCAGATGAGATCAGAAGCAGGACAGCTGCCCACTGCAGCTACATACAGAGCACTGCAGTAGAAGGTAGATTACTAGCCAGCAAAGCTACCTAAGCTTAAATGTCCCTCAAACCCCTGCAGACTTCTGTCCCTCCAATAACAGAGCAGTATCAAAACGATTACTAGCCAGCAAACTTTCAACTGTCCCTGAAATCACTAACAGGCAGCAGCTCTCTCCCTACACTATCTCTTCAGCACACACAGGCAGAGTGAAAAAACGCTGCAGGGCTTCGGTTTTTATAGGGAAGGGGAGTGGTCCAGGGGAGAGCTTCCTGATTGGCTGCCATGTACCTGCTGGTCTGGGGTGAGAGGGCAAAAAAAAGCGCCAACAATGGCGAACCCAAAATGGCGAACGTCGCACGACGTTCGCGAACTTCCGGCGAGCGCGAACACCCGATGTTCGCGCGAACAAGTTTGCCGGCGAACAGTTCGCGCCATCTCTATTTAGTATACAAAATACAGCATTTCTAGCCTTATTCTATTTCAGACTTTACTTCCCCTTTAAATTATTATTATTATTATTATTATTATTATTAACCAGTAATATTTTAAAGCCATGAATTATTATAGAAATACAATAGAAAATTATATGAAATCGATTTGATTGAAGATTGGAGGCCCCCCTCTCTCTGAAGAAATTATTGAAGTTGACAGTGGGTCTTTCCTGGAGAAATTTAAAAAAAGAATTATTTTGAAAATGTTCTACACATTGAAAATGTCATGAAAATTGTTGAGATGCGGTTTAAAAAGATGATTTTTCAAAATTTTAATCAAATTGAAAAAAACCTAAACAAACTTGATATCTCTTGCCATCGCTAGCTTGGTCATGAAAAAACTGGAATTGCAAAACCTCAGTCATGTCAAATTGAGCCAAAACTCAAATGAACCGAAAATCACATTATAACATTCATTTTGACTCATCTGGAATGTTAAAAAAATGGGATCCATCTGAATTACAGAATGGCAGTCTTCCATTTTAATCCAATAAATCAATTTTTAAAAATGATTCTTAGTTTTCTGTGTAATAATAAAACAGTAACTTGTACTTGATCCCAACTAAGATAAAATTAATTCTTATTGGAAGCAAAACCAGCTTATTGGCTTTATTTAATGTTTACATGATTTTCTAGTAGACTTAAGGTATGAAGGTTCTGTTATCTGGAAAACCTCAGGTCCCAGGCATTCTGGATAACAGGTCCCATACCTGTAGCTTGAAGTTGATAACACATCTCCATTGAGTAATATACAGAAGGCGCTCTCCAAGTTTTCAAAATCATTATGTTTAGGTTTTCAAGATTTTTTTTAAATGATACATTTTAAAAAGTAAAGTAAAACTTGATTTTGAACATGGATTTTTGCCTTTATTTTCTCAAATCAAATACCAGAATTTTTTGCACTCACGAACTTTCAGTAACCCTGCAAAGGTAAAGTCAGGACCACCATCAGGGGGGCAGGGGGTACAGACATTTCCGGCCCATGCCTAAAGGGGGGGTCCAGCTGTGCAGCACTTTCTGAATTAGCTGGACCCCTCTTGAATGAAAGCGATGTTGCTAAAGATACAAACATACAAAGATACAAAGATCCAAAGGCCTAAGGCAAAAGTGGGAAAGCCGCCGAAGAAAAACCTAAGAAGCTGCCATCTTACACAAACCTAAAGTAAGTTCCACTGAACACCAATTTTTTTTAAATTAAAGAAATTGTTCAGTGTATAAATAAAACTGGGTAAATAGATAGGCTGTGCAAATAAAAATGTATCTAATATAGTTAATTAGCCAAAAATGTAATGTATAAAGGCTGGAGTGACTGGATGTGTAACAGAATAGCCAGAACACTACTTCCTGCTTTGCAGCCAACTTGGTTTCCAGTGATTGGTTACCAGGCAGTAACCAATCAGAGACTTGAGGGACGGCCACATGGGTCATATCTGTTGCTTTTGAATCTGAGCTGAATGCTGAGGATCAATTACAAACTCACTGAACAGTTATGTCCCATGTGGCCCCCCTTATAGTCACTGACTAACTCAGCGTTAGAGAGCTGAAAAGCAGGAAGTAGTGTTCTGGCTATTATGTTAGACATCCAGTCACTCCAGCCTTTATACATTACATACTTGGCTAACTAACTATATTAGAAACATTTTTTATTCTCCACAGCCTATCTATTTACACAGTTTTTATTTTTATACGGAACTGTTTCTTTAAACCCTTGGCCACCGATGGGGGATCTTGGCCAACAATGCTTTTTTTTTTAACTTGTAGGGGGAACAAGACACCTGGGTAGTGGTCCATTGAGTCAAATGAAGCATCATAAAGTAACTCCAGCACATACAATGTTTCGGGGGCGTGCCCCTTCGTCAGGACGAAGGGGCACGCCCCCGAAACGTTGTATTGTTGGATTGACATTAAACACGGGAGCAATCACTTGAGTATGCTACGTGTGCTGGAGTTACTTTATGTTCACTAATGTTGGAGGGGCCGTCCTCCTATACCCCAGGCACTGTACGTAATTGTTGGGAGAGGCCAGGTGTGCGTGTGCGACTCCTTTGCCTAATCAAATGAAGCATCTACATGTGTATATTTTTATTTAACAGACGCAGTTGTGCTGAACAGGGTCCGGCTGCGGCAGCAGGATACTGGGACAAACCCAGTGGGCCCCCAACCCTTGTGACCCCACTTAACCAGAACCACTCCCCTTCTGAGACCCTGAGGGGCTGCTCCCTGACCTCACCCACTGGCCCAGATCCCATCTGCAAGAAGAATCAACAAGAAACATTGGGAGTGTGGCTGAGGGGTGTTGAGGCAGGGCTGGGGAAAGAGTGTGGGGGCCCCTGAGGCATCAACCCCTGTGGGCTTTGGACCCCCATTCTGATGCTGGAGCTGAAAGCTGAGATTGCATTATTTCCTGTGCTCAGCACAAGTCTATTATACAAGTCTATTTCCTATATTTACACTGCTGCCAGGGGAACTCTGGAATTCCCGCCAGTTTGCAGGTGGCAGTAGATGCCCAAAAGGTCCACTTGGACAGATGCACCAGCGCTGAGTGCAACAATGCAGTACTGCAAGATGTGGCTTTAGATGCAAGTACATTCAATTACTGGTGTCCAATCTTCTGGACATTGGGGAAACTAGAGTGCGCTGGGCCCCCCTGCAAAAAAAAAAATCTTCAGAGGGGTCCGGCGCACTTCGATCCCTATCCTCCCGCCCACTTCCAGTCCCACCTTGGCCCCACCCATGCCCCGCCCATCCCTAACCATGTCCCATGACTAGTTTTCCCCTTCCTCGTTGATAAGAGAGAGCGGCTGGGGAGAAGGGTTTTTTCATTAGCTATAGAGGAATCAGACCCCACAGTCTGGGTTCCCCGGGCCCCTCCTGCAACTGCAGGGTCTGCTTCCTCTATAGTTACACCACTGCTTCTGGGGCTGCAGCTGTGCTCTCAGATGTAAACGAGTCATATTTGAGTGTGGAATCATTTAATTGCAACTCAATGAAGACTGAAAGGGGGTCCACTGGGGCCCAACCAGCATTACAAGCTGCCCTCATGGTTTACAATGGACACACACACCTGAGATCTAATGAGCCTGTCGTTCTGAAGACTCTTTTAGAATATGTTGAAACAGAGTTTTTGTGGTTATGTTTAAAATTTATCACGTTCCTGATATTTAACATTGACTTTGCTTGTTTTGTGGCTTTATTTTAATATGCTGAGCGGCTCAAGTGACGTCGGAATCAGTCAATCACCTTGAGCTGCCTTCAACTTTAGACGTTCCGAGTGTTTTCTTTAAATAAGATATCGGGCCCCGAGCCCCTTCCTCCAAGAAACGTCTTGACAGCTCCGAGGGAATCTTACCAGAAATAAAACAAACTCAGAGTTGGATTCAGCCGGCAAAGCAAACAGCTGTGAGTTCCAACGGCTCCGACAAAGGCCCGATTAGGGAGAGAGGTTACACAACTATTTTTATGCATTTCACTGGTTGCTGCTAAAATGTCAATATTCATAGAATGTCAAGAAATGACACTTTCATTATCAGCTGCTATTGATCATGTCCACAGAGTGAGAGAGCAGAGAAAATATAAATAATAATAAGGGACTTTATAATTGTTCCTAATGCTAATGAATATCACTCATGTATTATAATTGGTAATGCAGCCCCAACTTTAAATGATGAGGATATTAGAAGTCACTGAGGGGTTGTTCTGTGACCATATAAAGACACAAGGCTGCAGGCTGAGTTATACAGGGAACTCTGAGTATCACTCATGTATTATAAGGGTAATGTACCCCCTACTGTAACTGATAAGGATATTAGAAGTCACTGAGGGGTTGTTCTGTGACCATATAAAGGCACAAGGCTGCAGGCTGAGTTATACAGGGAACTCTGAGTATCACTCATGTATTATAAGGGATAATGTACCCCCTACTGTAAATGATAAGGATATTAGAAGTCACTGAGGGGTTGTTCTGTGACCATATAAAGGCACAAGGCTGCAGGCTGAGTTATACAGGGAACTCTGAGTATCACTCATGTATTATAAGGGATAATGTACCCCCTACTGTAAATGATAAGGATATTAGAAGTCACTGAGGGGTTGTCCTGTGACCATATAAAGACACAAGGCTGCAGGCTGAGTTATACAGGGAACTCTGAGTATCACTCATGTATTATAAGGGATAATGTACCCCCTACTGTAAATGATAAGCATATTAGAAGTCACTGAGGGGTTGTTCTGTGACCATATAAAGGCACAAGGCTGCAGGCTGAGTTATACAGGGAACTCTGAGAATCACTCATGTATTATAAGGGATAATGTACCCCCTACTGTAAATGATAAGGATATTAGAAGTCACTGTGGGGTTGTTCTGTGACCATATAAAGACACAAGGCTGCAGGCTGAGTTATACAGGGAACTCTGAGTATCACTCATGTATTATAAGGGATAATGTACCCCCTACTGTAAATGATAAGGATATTAGAAGTCACTGAGGGGTTGTTCTGTGACCATATGAAGGCACAAGGCTGCAGGCTGAGTTATACAGGGAACTCTGAGTATCACTCATGTATTATAAGGGATAATGTACCCCCTACTGTAAATGATAAGGATATTAGAAGTCACTGAGGGGTTGTTCTGTGACCATATAAAGGCACAAGGCTACAGGCTTGCATAAATAAACAGCACCATTGGACCAAAATACATAAGATGCTTTAGTAGAAAGGGAACAGTTTGAGTTCTGATACTTTTTATAAAGACACTTGTCTTTGGTTTTACCCTCATGAGCCTCAGAAGTGACTTTGCAGAGGGTTGTTGTCACATTGCACATCATTTCTCTATAATTATTAGGTAGTTCCAGAGAGCAATACAAAATATTTTTTTATTAGAATTGTATTCACTGTCTTACACATTATTCTTTTTATAGAAATAGTCTAGAAGTTGAACGGGTCTGGATTCGCCTCGTTTTACATATTTTACATATGCGTGTGTTCTGCTAAATCATCATTCCCCCCTGAAGATATTACTCTTCTCCTTGGAACTAGGAATGTTGCCAGAAATGTGCAGTCAGTTATTGATTGGTGATCACCCCCTGCTATTGGCATTTTCTCATGAGCAAGAAGTCATTACAACCCCTTCAACATCAAATGATCATCAGTCCAAACAAGAGGCGAGAGCTTCCTGCTCATTTCATATTCCCTTATAATCTATGGGCGATTATAGCCATGGGTCAAACATACAACTCTTGAAGGAATAAGTGTGTTATTGTCTATATTGTTTTTAGAAATAACAAGTGGCTTACGTAAAGGGTTCCTTGAATCGCTGGGCCTTTGAAGAACAAGCTGGAGGGACTGCAAAACTTTATTTCAATGGCCATTGTTCAAAGCCATAAATCAAGAGCACATTTTTTTCCTCCTACATCTTAAAGTTCTGGGAAGTCTACATTTTTTTGCAGAGACAAGACCAAAATATCTACCAGCTGTGCCCTAATAATTTTAAACAGTTGTATTAATGATGCTACCCTGCGTTCATTTGATTATCAGCCCAAATCTCTGGAAAGGTTTAAGTGAAGCCCTTGAAGTTTTGTGGGGTTCAAAGGAACATCTTTTTGTCATGCTAGATACCCATCTGACACCAACTAGAGATGCTCCGGCCCATCCCTGTAGTGTAAAAGCTTCCACAATGCGTCAATCAGTAGAACATTCTGTTGAAGACGTCTGTTGAACATGCAGGGTCTAATAATGTTGGCCGCTTAATTGTGTTGTGCAATGATAGGAAAATGTATTCAGTATTCCTCAAGAATCATCTGTATTTGATATTTGTCCATAGTTGCATCTGGGGTGCAGAAGTAAATATATTAAACGTACATGGGGGAACTAAACCTATTTAAATAAAACACACACATTCAGTGCTGTTTTCAAACTTTCTATTTTACTTTTGCTACTGGAAAAGACAATAGGGGTCATTTGTGTAGACCCATGGAAAAAGTTACTAAATGGAGCAAAAAAATTTCACTAGGGTTCATGGAGAAAGCACTTACTCAGTACTGATGCCAGATAAAATGTTTGGTGCAAGATGCAGAGCCATGTGTAGGCAGGTGCAGGCCTTTAGGGTCTACTAAGCCTTAAAGGACATGTAACGGCAAAAAAATAAAATCCAATTTTTACTTTCTTTAATGAAAAAGAAACCTATCTCCAATATATTTTAATAAAAAAATGTTCACTGTTTTTATCAGAAACCTGACTGTATGCAGTGAAATTCCCCCTTCATTTACTGCTGTGGATAGGAATTGTCAGACGGTCCCTAACTGCTCTGCAGGGAAACAATCATACTTATGTACAGCAGGGGGAGCCCCTGCCTTACTTCCCAGCCATGCAGAACTCAAGCAGCTTTGTTTGTTTCCCTGTTTTGATTATTTATGACGATTCCTAAGCAGCCCAGATCACACTGAGCACGTGCGTAGTCTTGGTCTTGTAAAGATGTTTAGCAAAGTTACAAGATGGTGACCCCCTGTGGCCAACTTTGAAAGCATAAATCATTTGTTTGATTAGGCTTGTGGTGCAGTAAGTTCATGTTTATGTTTAGTGTACAAAATACAGCATTTCTAGCCTTATTCTATTTTAGACTTTACTTTCCCTTAAACATTCTACCATAGTGTATTAGACAAGTGAAGCTGTTACTAACGCATTGTAGGGGGTATAAAAGGGTATCTCACCCTACAGTCAAAGACTAGCCTATGCCCTGTGGGAAGGATATGTTCTTAAGGATGTAATGGGTGATCCTTTGTATAAAAAGGGAGGAACAGCCATGTTCTTCTTCTTTGGACTCTACTGTATGGAGGAGGTGGCTGTTGCTTGAGAATCTGAGAAAGGAGATGTCAGCTTGAGCGCTCAATGAAGGAGAAGCCAGGACCTATTGGAATGGAGAACACTTTAGTAGATGCTGGAGAAAGTTACCCCATGAAGAAAGTTAATAGTTAGTGGCAAGATAACTCTCCAGGAGATTGTAGTGTTGGGTTAGGATAAAGGTGGTTACCAGAGTAGTGTGTCAAATCCCTTGGAAGCAATATTGAGAGGCCCTAGTAGGCTGGGGCAGACAGAGTACCCATATGAAAATAGTGTGATGTGAAGACCTGCCATGAATATGATGTACCAAGTTACATGTTCTCTTTTGTTTATTTTGTTCTTAAGTAAATCTGCTGTTTCTGTTTGAAAACCTCTGACTACCAATCATTTTTTTTGTTTGTTTGAGAGTTGGAGTTTGTCCTAGATACCCTTTAACCCTACTATTCTGCATAGACCTACCGAAGAGAGAGTTCTGCCAGGAGGGCAGCTGGAGAACAGTAACTCCATGTCTATATTGCTACATAACTTTCATGGTTTCGTTTTGGCAATATGGCCAGTACCAATGGATGGTAGATGCTTACCCATGGCACAATTGTGTGTTGGTTTAAACTGGTGGTTTCAGCCATAGAAGGAGATGTGACTATTGTCAAACCTTTCTACACCAGGTGGCAGAATGAAATGGAGCATCCCTGAACCCATCTGGAGGAAAATGGACAGTGAGCTGACCCAAGGTTCAAAGTGCCCTATGAAATCGACAGAAAGATGCAATTTGCAGTTACTGGAACAGAAAACAGTAGCTGAAGGTATTATCATGCTACACCAGACAAATTGACAAATATCAACCCAGTAATCCCAATGCAATGTAGCAATTTTGCTTTATTACTAAGGAAATATGAAGTGTCCAATGAAAATCCCCACGATTGCACCACTTGGTTCCATTATGATATCTAAGAAGCTATAAAGGTTTTTCTTGGTTGGGCTAGATTACTAACCCAACATACAACTTTGCTTTGGGCAACTGCACAAGTATTTTATCATTTTATGGCAGGATAAACCTGCAGGAACATTGGAATCATGTGTACCTCAAGTATAACGACATACGGGCAAATTCACTAAAGGGCAAATTTTCACCAGCGAAGGATCCACCATTTTTCGCAGCACTTCGCCAGGCGTAAATTCATTACCACCACACTAATTCACAAAAATGTAAAGTTGTGTCTCTGTTTAGATGAACACTTGCAAAGTTGCGCTACCGTTAATTCATCAGCACGAGCATTTCATAGCGAACTTTCGATAGCGTTCATTTTTGCCTAGTGACACTTCGTTAGTACTCTTACGCTAAAATCAATTTGAATAGGGCCGGGTATATATAGATCATATATATGTCTTTATTAGTGATGGTGCAAATGCTTGAAATGGCCATTTATTATTACAAATATCCAAGGAAGCAAAATAAAGACAAAAGAAATCATGCAATGTCCTAGACATGAGCCCACCCTAAAACAAATGTGGCATGCCCATCAAATGGTTAAAAAAAAGTTAACACAAAAATCTTTGATAGAACTTTTGAAATCAAAAGTTAAAATATGAAAAAATGCCAACGTTTTTTAGAACTTTTATGACTTTCCGGCATACAGGATATGATGTCACGGTCATAAGATTGAGGAGGATGTGGCTTCATCTTATCAATTCTCAAGGTCTAATCTGGTGAAGGAAACTCTGGAGAAAGTTCTGTAAAATTTCCACTTTAGTGAATTTTGCGGAGTAACGATCATTCGCTTGAGCGATAATTTGCCTGGAGATGGGGCGCACAACTATACTAGGAATGGTCTTTTTCACTAGCGAATTGTCCTCTACGCCTGTTAGTAAATCGGTGATGTCCCTGCAGATGGGATTTCTGGCAAATGTTCGCTAGCGACGACCACTTTTTACCTTTTAGTAAATCTGCCCCTTAGTCTCAACAGCTGGTGTCTTTTGGTGAATTTCTTCACATGATCTGGGTTTTTTTTGGAGATTTTCCCTGAAACATCAGAGCAATATTCCACTGAAATTGCCTTCTCTGCACAGTGAGTGCCCAGCCATTATTTTTGGTGTGATTCTTGGAGTTGTACAATAAAGGGTAGGTTACTGCAACAAAACTTTCAAAAACTATAATTAGAAAGTAAGTTATACAGGAAGGTGGACTTCCCAATGTGGTTTGGAAGGTTCAGCTTGAAAACGTTTTTTTAAATAAACTGTCGTTTTCATCTTATATTACCATGGATCATCTAGAACAGGTTCTCCAAAATTAAACATGGCTTTCCCTTCGGGGGCTTGAAAAAGTGACAAGGGGAGTCCAAGCCTCAATACAAGGGTTAGATCTGGGGATAATGCCCGCTTACTCTCCTAGGTAATCTTAAAACTACAGCTGAATGGATGATTAAGAAATGTTTCTATAAATACGTAACCTTGTTATGAGCTAAGGAGGCCCAGTCTGAAGGTCAGTTAGGGGGAGATTTTGGGTGAGTGATTATTTGTACCCTGGGTACCCCTGGAACTATAGCAGGGTGACACCCCAATGTTTCTATATATCTGTAACCTTGTTATGAGCTAAGGGGGCCCAGTCTGAAGGTCAGTTAGGGGGAGATTTGGGGTGAGTGCTTATTTGTACCCTGGGTACCCCTGGAACTATAGCAGGGTGACTGTTACCCCAATGTTTCTATATATCTGTAACCTTGTTATGAACTAAGGGGCCCAGTCTGAAGGTCAGTTAGGGGGAGATTTGGGGGTGAGTGTTTATTTGTACCCTGGGTACCCCTGGAACTATAGCAGGGTGACTGTTACCCCAATGTTTCTATATATCTGTAACCTTGTTATGAGCTAAGGGGGCCCAGTCTGAAGGTCAGTTAGGGGGAGATTTGGGGTGAGTGTTTATTTGTGCCCTGGGTACCCCTGGAACTATAGCAGGGTGGCTGTTACCCCAATGTTTCTATATATCTGTAACCTTGTTATGAGCTAAGGGGTCCCAGTCTGAAGGTCAGTTAGGGGGAGATTTGGGGTGAGTGCTTATTTGTGCCTTAGGTACCCCTGGAACTATAGCAGGGTGACTGTTACCCCAATGTTTCTATATATCTGTAACCTTTTTATGAGCTAAGGGGACCCAGTCTGAAGGCCAGTTAGGGGGAGATTTGGGGTGAGTGTTTATTTGTACCCTGGGTACCCCTGGAACTATAGCAGGGTGACTGTTACCCCAATGTTTCTATATATCTGTAACCTTGTTATGAGCTAAGGGGGCCCAGTCTGAAGGCCAGTTAGGGGGAGATTTGGGGTGAGTGCTTATTTGTATCCTGGGTACCACTAGAACTATAGCAGGGTGACTGTTACCCCAATGTTTCTATATCTGTAACCTTGTTATGAGCTAAGGGGGCCCAGTCTGAAGGCCAGTTAGGGGGAGATTTGGGGTGAGTGCTTATTTGTGACCTGGGTACCCCTGGAACTATAGCAGGGTGACTGTTACCCCAATGTTTCTATACATATCTGTAACCTTGTTATGAGCCAAGGGGGCTCAGCCTGAAGGCCAGTTAGGGGGAGATTTGGGGTGAGTGCTTATTGATTCCTACATGACATTGAAAGGTTTTAGATGGTGTATTTTCAAGCTATTTCTTTTAAAAAAAATCTTCAAGTTTTGTGCATTTTGGCCAAAATAGATAAACTCGAAAACCTGAATTTTTTTGGAAAACACAACTTGATCCTTAATAAATAACCCCCCAAGGAATGAGAATATGTTAACACTTCATCCAGGAACAATATGTCTATGTGGTAGCTTGTCCATGTGGCAAAGTCTATTCCTGTATCCTAACTTGCTGCTCTCTCAGGCCACCTTTAAAGTCAATACTTATTTTAAAGAACACTTATTTTATAGCAATGATTTCCTTTTAACTCGGTGGCGTCAAGTCTATATTCACTCTGTGAAGCATCCATCATTCTCAGGGTCTTCAGTTGGAATTCCTCATTGAAACAGTTGGATATTTTCTCTGGTTTCATTCTTGCTGTTTTCAGGACATGGTGTTTATGATTAAAAATATCAATCACTGGCTGATCTAAGCAGTCCCTACATGTCAGGGGGCGATGCAACTTACTGGTGGGGATGGCTTTGGAGAAAGGACACTTTTCTTAACTGTATCAGGCATCTTGTCTCTTTATCCATTTTCCCCACAATTGAATTATCCATGCCACTTACCTTTATGTCAGATCAAATGTCCACAGATCAAATTGGACTCGTATCTGGGCATGCAGAATTTAGGAGCAATTTCAGGATGATCGTTTTAAAGTAGATAATAACACCACACTGTTGGTAAAGAAGCTTGAAAAGAAACATCAAACCATTCCCAATTACAATTAGACAGATCTTGAGGAAGACAGGAAAGATGGTTTACGTCAGCTGAAGAAGAAGTTGAGTTGAGGTTCCATTGAGGGGGAAATGCTAGGTTGTTCAAGTAGATATGAGGCACATCAGCCTCCAAGATATTGAGGAAACCCTCAGAACATTCCCAACTATCTGCAAATTAATCTTTCATTCTACATATTGAGGTATCACTGATGATCATGATATAACTAGAAGGTTATTTGTGCCACAAGCCTAAACACAGTCTACAAGTCAACAAAGTATCTCCAGTTTAGGCTTCATGCAGAAGCTTTACTTTTCCAGACCAGGGCCTTAGTACCTACAGAAGGGCAAGGAGGATCCATGTTTCTCAAGGTGTACCAAGGTGTAACTTTGGTGGGCTCTTTTCCTGGTTGGATATTATCAAGGTGTCCCAAGGAGTAACTTAGGTGAGCTCTTTTCCTGGTCTAACCAAGGTTGGGACTTTGGTTTGGGCTATTTTCCTGGTATCAGACCTATTAAATCTTTGTATATTGGTGAATTAGAAATCCTCGCTCCTTTTGAGGAAGAAGCGAAGGAACTGATGATAATAATATTGACTACAATATACAGTAGTACAAATTCAAATTATTAATTTTTAGATCTGGGTCTGAGTTGACACTTAAGAAAATGTGTTCCTGCCCCATATATTTTATTTGTTTTGGTGAGTGGGGAAAATTCAATAATATTCTTATTCAAGTTTTAGCCTTGTTTTCAGAAAATCTTGGTAAAAAAAATTAAATTAGATCACTGAAACAGATTTTTTAAGATTGTTATAAAAAAATCTTGAAAATCTGAATACAACAATTTGGTAACACTTTGCAATCTGTTAGTGACGTTAATGGGAGGTGTACAGTATCTTCTACAGTCAAGCCATATAAAATTGGAGAGTTTTTTTGTTAAATTTTATTTTTAAAAAAATTAATAATGGGGTTGTCATGGCAATAGTGTTTTTTTCAAGTTTTTTCTGTTTTAAGTTCTTCAATCGTTGGATTAAAATCCTTCAAATCGTTCGATTCGAAGGATTTAATCGTTCGATCGAACAATTATTTCTTTGATCGAAGTATTTGCGCAAAATCCTTCGACTTTGATATTCGAAGTCGAAGGATTTTCATTCCCCAGTCGAATATTGAGGGTTAATTAACCCTCGATATTCGACCCTTGATGAATTTGCCCCTAAGGGTTTAAATTGTAATACAGATATGGAATCTATTCTCCAGCCTATTGGGTGTATTTAAAGGACCAGTAAAATCATTTTGTTAAAAAAAAAAATCGTTAGTATAGAGTGAAAAAAACCCCACAAGGACAAATCAAACTTTTAAATCGCTAAGTCTTTATTAAGAAATTACTTACCGAAACTCCACTCCTCTTCAGAAGGAGATCGATATTCATCATTTTCTAATATTTTTAAAAGCTCTAAAAATTCGAGATTTATTAATTGCATGAACCACGAAAACCTCTTCCAATGGGAGCTGCGCTGATCCTATTGAACCACTTTTAATCAATTTTACGGTCATACTTTTTTAATTCTGATTTTTAAATAAATCTGATGACGTAGTTTTACAGTTTGCGAATTTAGTCGTGGCTTCTAAAACCTCTAAAACCACAAAACTCAAACTTTAATAAATAGTTCAAAATTATGGAATGATCTGTTATCTGGAAAACGCCAGATCTTGAGCATTCCGGATAACAGGTCCCCTGTATAGATATTCGTGACTAGGGACGAAAACCCTACAAAGTAAAAATAACAATATGCTGAAATAAACACACTTTCTGGAGAGGGGGCAACATATTTGTGCTATAAAAAGGGTTCACTATACATTAATGTCAACTGAATAATGTCATTATTTATTTTACCAGCCCATTAAACCGCATCTTGCCTGAAATTGATCTAAATTTAAAAAAAAAAAAAAAAAAAACAACAACAAATTAGCACCAATTAACCATTGACTTTAGTTAGGGGCCTATTTTTTTTATATAAATTCAAATTTTACTAATCCAAAATTTAAAAGAGAAAACATACTTTTAAAGGAAAAATAACTTTTTTAAAATTTTTTTTAAAGATTTATTATACCCCAAAGCTACTAAAAATTCAAATATACTGTATGTTAAACATGTTGAGGTCATGTAGAAGTCAATGGCAGATGTCCCTGAAGATGCTACTTGACATCATGATCTGCGCTGGTTTTCATCGGATAACCTGATAAATTAGAGTTGTTGTGACGACAATTCGATAAAGTATAGAGGAATGGTTTGGAATTTATTAAACACTGAAGATGAAAATGTCAGAATCTGAAAATCCAGCATCTCAGACCTATCGAGGTTGCATATAAGTCAATGGGAAAAGTCCCAATGATTTTTTTGATGTGCGCTGGGTTTTGGGCAATACCCTGAAGTTTTCGGGTGAGAATTACTAAAAAATCTTAAAAATCGGGTGAAAAAGTCTGGAATATTTGTGAAAATCAGATTTTTTCCCGCAAAGCAAATTTTCAGGAAAATGTAATATTAAATAAGCGTAAAAAACCGAGCCGATTTGATTGAAGTTTGTAGCAGAAAATATTGAGATAAATTCGGTCTTTGATAAATAACTCCCAAGTGTTGATTTGAAAACGTCAACTGGTTCAAACTGATGCACAAATTTGTCCCTACATTGTTTTGCACCAACGTTTTCAAGAAGAACTATTGATAAATGAGTTTAATTTGTGGCAGGTAGGTTGACTCTGTTTTCATTAAAAATTTGATTAATTTGAATTTCTGGAAATGCAGATATGGGACCTTTTATCCAGAATACTCTGGACCTGGAGTTTTCTGTAATTTAGAAATACATCTCTTGAGGCAGATCTACTTATGGTCAAATATCGAGGGTTAATTAACCCTCGATATTCGACTGCTGAATTGAAATCCTTCGACTTCGAATATCGAAGTTGAAGGATTTAACGCAATTCGTTCGATCGAACAATCAAACGAAAAATCATTCGATCGAACAATTAAATCGTTTGATTTGAAGGATTTTAATCGAACGATTTTTCTTCAACCAAAAAATTGTTCAAAAGCCTATGGGGACCTTCCCCATAGGCTAACATTGACTTCGGTAGGTTTTTGGTGACGAACTAGGGGGTCAAAGTTTTTTTTTAAAGAGACAGTACTTCGACTATCGAATGGTCGAATAGTGGAATGATTTTTAGTTCGAATCGTTCGGTTCGAAGTCATAGTCGAAGGTCCATTTGATGGTCGAAGTAGCCAAAAAATCATTCGAAATTCGAAGTTTTTTTTATTCTATTCCTTCACTCGAGCTAAGTAAATGGGCCCCCTTAAGTCTGCTAGAAAATCATGTAAACATTAAATAAACCCAATAGGCTGGTTTTGCTTCCAATAAGGATTAAGTATATATTGGGATCAAGTTCAAGCTACTGTTTTATTATTACACAGAAAAGGGAAATAACCTTTCTGTAATTTGGAGCTTTCTGGATAATGGGTTTCCGGATAACGGATCTCATAGCTGTGCCCCCTTAGAGTCTACTTGGCATCCTTAATTTAATCGGCTTTTTCGTATTCACCATACTCCATATTATATACAGGCCGGGGGCAGATTTCCAGTATGACTGTGGGCATGAAATATTAGGGATTGGGGGACTAGGCTCAAGCTCAAAGCAATGAACATAGTTTGTAATTACAGGGGCTCTAGGAACGTTGGAGTTGACACGATGTTATTACATGCCTGCACGGAAGAGGAGACTAATTCAGAGCGAATAAAAGGGAAGTTTTGATTTAAAGCGATCTGACAATGCAATATGTGTGCACAGCAAGACACGGCCAACAACATCTGTACACAAATCAGCAGCATCCTTTGACTTGAGAACGTTTTGTTATAATAACTTCCATCCTTTCCTCCCATGTTTGGCTCGGAGAAAAAAATAATAAAAAAAAGACACATTTGGAACATTTTAGCTCCCTCCGATGCATTAACCCTTTTTCGTGTCTGAGAAATGAGTTGAAGTTACGGCTCGTGAAATTTAAACCTGCCTTACTCCTTTATTCCCAGTGTTGGCCACTAGAGGCGCCATTAGTGGGGCAGAAAATCTGCCGTGTGGGTTTCAGTTGTTTGGGAAACTGCCTCTTCTTTGATTTCCAGGAAGGTCGCTTCATTTTTAGGTTTTACATCCAGGACACTGTATCCAAAAAGTGTGAGGGTTTCCAAAAATAAAGAAACAGATATAAAAAGTAGAAAATGTATTAGGACATGAAGACCTAACGCGTTTCGTGCCTATAGGGGCACTTACTCATGAGCCTATGAGTAAGTGCCCCTATAGGCACGATACGCGTTAGGTCTTCATGTCCTAATAAATTTTCTACTTTTTATATCTGTTTCTTTATTTTTGGAAACCCTCACACTTTTTGGATACAGTGTTCTTGGTTTTTGCACTGTGAGTGTTTTCCTCCTTATTATTTCCTTCATTATATTTTTTTGTATCTTTATTGATTTGATATTTATTTTTGTAAAGTGGTACCATAGATACTCTTATTGTGGCAGTAGCACAAACCAAAGTATTTACATCCAGGACCTCAATAGAGATGAGCAAATTTCTTGAGAATTTTTTAAACATTACATTTTAGAAATTTTAAGCATCCGTTTTACAGCTGATTTCCAATGAAATGCATCTTAGGTGTCTATTTTGCTGTGAAACCTCTTGAAGTTAATGATTCTGTAAGTATTGGAATTACTGTAAGGCCAACATGATCGATTGGATGTTGATTTTATATGAGAACCCAAAATGAGGTCTCTCCTTTATATCATCCAATAATGAGACCAAGAAGCAGAAGAGTAAAGCACGGGATAATTACAAACACACCTGTAGGTGCAGACGCTGTAAAGTAGATGCAATGAAGAATGCACATTGAGGTGCATCCAAACCCGCTCCTGCACTGGTTGTGTAAATCCTGCTTCTCCTGATGAATGATACAAAATTGCCCTTATTGGTGCAGGTTGAAGGCCTGGAGCTACCGTCAACTTGGACTTGGTGGTAGCTTCAGTGTTCCCACATTTGTTGCATATATAGGCGCCCAGACTTGTATATCCAGTGAGTTGGCTCCAGAAATGACACCTCTCCTCCGAAAATGGTAGACCCAACTTGCAACTGATTCACACCAAATTGCAAGTGTAATTGCATCTGGTGTAACTTGGAGCACTGCCCCAATGGAATTTTGTGGAATAGTGCAATTTGCTTCTGAAGTTGCACTTTGCACACTGGACTTATGTTAGCTAATTACCCCTACTATTTATTTTGTCTGATTTGGCCCAATTTTGCTAACCTTCAGCCAATGAGCCATCCAGCAGAAGCCTGCTCAGATATTACACCGGCCAATGGAATTGATCCATTTCCACCCATGGAATGATGGGATCCCAATTCAGTTAAGAAAGGCTGAATTGCCACAGATAATATGATCACCCAGCGGGTAGTTTGTAGAAGAGCAAATCAAATGCCAATTTTTTCCGTTTGACCATTTTCAACACATTTTCTTGAAACAATGTTGGATCATTCCAGCCTATTTCAGACTATGGGGCATGTTTACTAACATTGGAGATAAATATCTGGAGAGATTTCTGGAGATGTTGCCCATGGCAACCAATCAGCAATTAGATTTAAACAGCCATCTATAACTTAGAAAACAAAAGCAAAGATCTGATTGGTTGCTATGGGCAACATCTCCAGAAATCTCTCCAGATATTTATCTCCAGTGTTAGTAAACATGCCCCTTTGGCAGGAATATTCAACTAAATTTACACTTCGTTACTCTGACGGAAACCAGTATTTCCAGTGGGAGGCTTGAGATTTATGTAGGGCCAGTAAAAATGGGAAATGTTGTTTCTGTTGAAAAATGTCACAATTAACTGGATTTTTCTAACACTTTACTATTCTGATGTAGTTTCCATTTAAATCTGTAATAAGGGGATACCTTCTGATCTTTTATATATAGGGATGCACCGAACCCTGCAAATCCAGATGCAGCCGAAAAAACAAATTATCTTCTCTGAAACAAACCTGAACCATTGTTGAGGGTGAAAATTGGTGTTTCATGTGTAAATCTCCCTCACAATTTTTTTGAGAATTGTAGGATTTGGATTTGGTTCAGCTTAGGTCTTGGATTTGCCCAAATGCTGTTGAAAACACCGAACCTAATCCTGGATTTGGTGCATCCCTATTTTTAGCTTTGTTTATAAAATAGTTTATAAATAGGCTCCTTAATTGGCAGTGGAGGGAAACAGTTCCAAGTTATTATCATACTTCTCTATTGCCGTCCTTAAACTCGAAACTCCCAGAATCCCATAACGGTCAAAGTTTAACACGGGGAGGCACATTTATCAAGGGTCGAATTTCAAATTCATGTGAGTTTTTTTTTTAACTCACATGAATTCAGTTTGACACCAAGGGGCCGATTCACTCAGCTCGAGTGAAGGGTTCGAATGAAAAAAACTTCGAATTTCGAAGTTTTTTTTGGGTACTTCGACCATCGAATTGGTTAAATTCGTTCGAATTCGATCGAAGTCGAACGAAATCGAACGATTCGAAGTAAAAATCGTTCGACTATTCGACCATTCGATAGTCGAAGTACTTGCCCTTTAAAAAAAACTTTGACCCCCTACTTCGGCAGATAAAACCTACCGAAGTCAATGTTAGCCTATGGGGAAGGTCCCCATAGGCTTGCTAACCTTTTTTTGATCGAAGGATTTTCCTTCGATCGTTTGATTAAAATCCTTCGAATCGTTCGATTCGAAGGATTTAATCGTTCGATCGAACGAAAAATCCTTCGATCGTTCGATCGCAGGATTAGCGCTAAATCCTTCGACTTCGATATTCGAAGTCGAAGGATTTCAATTCGAGGGTCGAATTTCGAAGTATTTTTAACTTCGAAATTCGACCCTTCGTGAATCGGCCCCCAAATTCGAATATTCGACTAGTTGTTATTGAAAATGAAAATGTAAAACTTGAACAAATATTACCGACTTGAAAACTCGAATCGAGTTTGACCAAACTCGAGATTTTAAGTCGGTAAAATTTGTCCACGTTTTACATTTTCGATTTTAATAATAACTAATCTAATATTCGAATTTCATGTCAAATCAAATTCAAGTGAGTTAAAAAAAAAACATATAAAATTCGAAATTTGATAAATGTGCCTCCGTGTGTTAGACTTTGACAAAAAATTAAAAAATGAAAATAACTCGAATGTCAGGATGGCTACAAACAACTCTGGACCTCTCCCATTGACTTATACAGTAATTCGGCAGGTTTTAGGTGGTGAATAGTCGAATTTGAATTCTAAGGGGCCGATTCACGAAGGGTCGAATATTGAGGGTTAATTAACCCTTGATATTCGACTGGGAATTTAAATCCTTCGAATTCGAATATCGAATTCAAAGGATTTAGCGCTAAAAATTCGATCGATCGATCGAAGGATTTTTCATTTGATCGAACGATTAAATCCTTCGAATCGAACGATTCGAAGGATTTTAATCAAACGATCGAAGGAAAATCCTTCGATCAAAAAATCACAGGCAAGCCTATGGGGACCTTCCCCATAGGCTAACATTGACTTCGGTAGCTTTTAGCTGCCGAAGTAGGGGGTCGAAGTTTTTCTTAAAGGGACAGTACTTCGACTATCGAATGGTCGAATAGTCGAACGATTTTTACTTCTAATCGTTCGAATCGTTCGAATTCGATTGAATTTAACCAATTCGATGGTCGAAGTACCCAAAAAATACTTCGAAATTCGAATTTTTTTTTATTCTAACCCTTCACCCGAGTTTCGTGAATCGGCCCCTTAAAGTGCCAGAGTATAATAAATTTCGAAAATCTTTTTTTTTTAAAAAAACTTGAATTGAGTTTGGATAATTCCCAAGTTGAATTTGACAGTTTTGACCATAAAAAAACACTGGAAAATTCGACCCTTAATAAATTTGCCCCATCATGTTGCACAGGGCCGGATTTTCCTGGGACCTCATGGTCCTAGTGCTCACCCATTCTTCCCAACATGCACCCTGCATTCGAGCGATAGCTTATGTGCCATAGCGATGGGGAACTGTGCATTCCCAATTCACATTAGGATGCGACTGAGCGGCATGCTACCCCTAAAATGTTGCTTCCCTAAGCCTGGGCCTTTGTGGCCTTGCCACCAATCTGGGCCTGAGGTTACCACACAGGGCCAAGTTGGGTAAATGTTTAATACAATTGTTAGGATCTTTAATTCGTTGAATCCTGCTGAAAAAAAGCTTGGATAAAGGTGGCCAAAGACGCAAAGATCCGCTCTTTTGGAGACATCGCCAAACGAGCCGATCTTTCCCCGATATGCCACTAACAGGCATGGCTGTATTGGGGGTAATCTGAACGTTCGGCCCTATGGGGCCGGATTACGATGAGAGTCGGGACAAATTCAAAGATGTCCGATCGACCAAACGACCGATCTCCGCCGGACGAAAAATGTCGGGACTCTCCACACATGGTCCGAAAATCTTACGAATCCTTTTTGCGCCTATGGCCACCATTAGGCTGAATCCGAAACTGAATGCTGGATTTGGTGCATCCCTATTTTCAAATTCAGTTTCTAATTTAGAATTTCTAGTTAATAAATAGGTCCCTTAATTGGCATTGGAGGGGAACAGTTCCAAGTCATTATCATACTTCTCTATTGCCGTCCTTGAACTCAAAACTCCCAGAATCCCATAACGTAGTTTAACATTTCAGGTCGCCCCACAGGGTCTAGTTGGGTAACCGTGTAATACAATTGCCAGGATCTTGGATTCGCCGAATCCTGCTAAAAAAAACTTTGATTTGTCTGTGCTGGATTTGGTGCATCCCTATTTTTAAATTCAATTTATAATTTATAATTTCTATTTCTAGTTTATAAATAGGTCCCTTAATTGGCATTGGGGGGGGCAGTTCCAACTGATGCTGTCCTTGAACTCAAAACTCCCAGAATCCCATAATGGCCAAAGTGTAACACATTAGGTTGCCCCAGAGGGCCCAGTTGGGTAACTGTGTAATACTCCATGGCTCATGCTCCTGCCCCACACTTCCCTGATTGTGAATAAATGCCGAGTCCCATACGGTTTACACTTGCTTGTTTACTTGTTTAAGTTCTGACCTTCAGCCTGAACTACAGAAGGATCCAATCACAGAACAATACCCTTGAGGCGACGTGCAGAAGCTGTTCCGTGATTGGACCCTGCTGAGAATTAAAAAATGGGTCGGAGTTCAACGAAGCTGAACAGTGCCCTAATTATTTCAGTAAGGCTTCCCAACAAACATAATAACATCCAAACGTTAGACACAAGAAAGACACATGCCCGTTGAGTCCAGATCTTTCAGGAATGGATCCCCGGAGCAATCACTTGTATTTATTTATAGGCAACAAAAGGCTCAAGAACATTCGGGTTCCGTGCCAAGCTGCGGTGGAAATCAAAATGTTTTCTTTGATTTAACGCCACTATCTGGCCTGATCTTTTACGTAGAATAATGCGGAGATAAAGGGATTAGCTGGGGGCTTTGGCGCTGCTCAATCAGCTTGAGTTGTAACAAGAAACAGAAAAAGGAACGATCGCTAATAACTAGTTATGGGTCGAATTTGTTCCATTTCGCTTTAAAATTAGCGAAACGCATTGATGTCATTGCGTGTCAAAATTATTTTGATGGGCGTCGCCCGCGACAAGTGATGGGCGAATAAATTTGCCAGGCACGAATTTGCGGTGAATTTCCAAGTTTTTGAAAACGCGGTGAAAATTCTGCTGCGTCAAAATTTTTTGGATGCGCATCGGAAAAGTCATTCGTGTCACATCCGTCTCGCTTCAGCATTATTCGGCCCATTGACTTTAACGATGTTGTCAGAATTGACGCTGGCGTCAAAATTCGCGTGAAATTCACTCATTTTTCTTATTTAGTATTAAAAAAAAAAAAACTCGATAAAATCTAATGAAAAGTCAAATCATGGTTATTTTCATAGTTTTTTCCCGAACTGTACGTTTTTTTTCTGGCTTTTTCCCGAAAAGTCCCAATTTTTCGGATTTTAGCCTGAAATAGTCAGGCTAATTCAAGCACAGACCACAGAAACGTTTAAGTAGGATAGGGATCTCTCTCATTGATTTATATACAACCTCGATAGGTCTGAGATGGTGGATTGACTTTTACCATCCTTGGGGTATAATAAATCTCATATTTTTTTAAAACGTTTTTAGCATTCAGACTTAATAAATAAATAACCCCCTAAAACATTGAGCTTTGTTATAGGGATTGTTCACCTTTAAATTAACTGTTAGTATGATGTATGATGAGAGGGATATTCTGAGACAATTTGTATTTGGTTTACATTTATTATTATTTGTGGTTTTTATTTAGCTTTTTATTCAGCAGCTCTCCAGTTTGCAATTTCAGAAATCTGGTTGCTAGGGTCCAAATTCCCCCAGCAACCATGCACTGATTTGAATAAGAGACTGGAATATGAATAGAAGAGGCATGAATAAAAAGATCAGTAATAAAAAGTAGCAATAACAATATATTTGTAGCCTTACAGAGCATTTGTTTTGGATGGGGTCAGTGACCCCCATTTGAAAATCGAAAAGAGCCATAAGAAGGCAAATAATTAAAAAACTAAATTAATGAAGGCCAATTGAAAAGTTGCTTAGAATTAGCCATTCCATTATATACTAAGGGTTAACTTAAAGGTGAACCACCCCTTTAAACAATAATATAAAAATGAGATCCTATTGGACCTGAAAGTCATTCAGACTTTTGTATTTTTTAGCGCATCATTCAGTTTTTTGTTTTGTACTTTTTATATTCGGATCTTTTAATAAATGACATGGCATTTATAGTTTTAGAGAAATTGATTTTCTTCAGGGTTCTGAAAACCTCTAAACCCACTAAAATGAGATGTTGATAAATGGGCCTATATGGGGTTATGTAATTAAAGGAATTAAGTTTGCCCAGGAGCAGTAACCCATAGCAACCAATCAGCAGGCAACATTTACTGGTCACCTATAAAAGCAAGCATCTCATTGGTTACTATGGGTTACTGGTCCTGGGCAAATTTAGTGCCTTTTATGACATATGAGGGTTTGTGTATTGAGGAATTATTTATGAATGCAGGCTTTGCTGCTAATAACACTATTTGGGCTTTTCCATAACTCCAGTATCATTTGGACCATGCACTGAGCTAATGAACTAATATGGACTTGACATGACATTGTTGTGTGATTTGTTTAGTGCAAGTCCAGGGCACCTATAGATGCTTTGCACTAGTGGAACCCTGTAACTACCCAATGTATAGGCTTTCCGTGTATCAATGAGTGTGTTTGTATTCATCAGAGCAAGCTGGCGGGGCAGTCTAAGTAAATACTCAAGCAGGGCCACCATCAGAAATAAAGGGACCCCGTACAGCAAAATTTTCTCCCCGCCCACTACAGAACCCGCCCCCAAGCCCCACCCCAGATCCCACCCACCCCACAGTAAAAAGACCACACAGACACCAGCGCTAAAAACGGTCCCACATAAAAGTTTTTAAAAAAACATTGGTGGTCAGGACCCCCCATACAAATTGAAACAAATCATTGGTGGTCAGGGCCCCCTCTATAAGTTAAGAAAAAAATTATTGGCACCAGGGCCCCCATAAAAGTTTTCAAAAAATCATTGGTGGCCAGGCCCCCCCATAAATAAAATTTTTTTTGCCAAGGGCTTCGGGTCTTTTCGAAATTACTTTGGGTCTTTTCAGAGAGGCTTTGGGTCTTTTTGGAAGAGCTTCGGATCTTTTCGGAATGGCTTTGGATCTTTTCGGAGCAGCTTTCGAAATGGCTTTGGCTCTTTTCAAAACGGCTTTTGGAATGGCTTTCGGGTCTTTTCGGAACGGCTTTGGGTCTTTTCGGAGCGGCTTCGGGTCTTTTCGGAGCAGCTTGAGTTCTTTTCGGAACGGCTTTGGGTCTTTTCGGATCAGCTTCGGGGTCTTATCGGAATGGCTTCAGATCTTTTCGGAATGTCTTTGGGTCTTTTCGGAGCGGCTTCGACGTCTTTTCGGAATGGCTTCAGATCTTTTCGGTGCGGCTTCAGGTCTTTTCGGAACGGCTTTGGGTCTTTTCAGAGCGGCTTTGGGTCTTTGTTGCAGCAGGAACTTTGGAGCACAGCTGGGCCCCCCATTTAGCCCTGGGCCCGGTATGGCTGTACCCCCTGATGACGACACTGCTCACAAGTGGAAAGGGCAACTACAGGCACAAGTACCATTTAGGAATGGCGTCAATATACTTGCTGTTATGCTCTTACATAACATATACTTATTGTTCTCCGCTGTTTGATGATTTTCCTCTAGGTGCTGTGGTTTCATCCAACAGTCCAAAAACAGTCCATTGTATGGGTGACCTTAAAGGGGTTGTTAGTGTGACGTAGAGAGGGATATTCTGAGGCAATTTGTAATTGGTTTTCATTTTTTATTATTTCTGGGTTTTGAGTTCTTTAGCTTTTTATTCAGCTGCTCTCCAGTTTGCAATTTCA
This sequence comes from Xenopus petersii, assembly GCA_038501925.1. Classification (NCBI taxonomy): domain Eukaryota; kingdom Metazoa; phylum Chordata; class Amphibia; order Anura; family Pipidae; genus Xenopus; species Xenopus petersii. The sequence goes on along the minus strand of CM076674.1, from coordinate 6,513,582 downwards.
GCAGTCTGGTTGCTATTTTCCTGATTCCCCTAGCAACCATGCATTGATTTGAATAAGAGACTGGAATATGAATAGGAGAGGTCTGATTAAAAAGATGAGAAATAAAAAGTAACAATAACAATACAATTATAGCCTTAAGGAGCATTTGTTTTTTTTGAAAGCTGGAAAGAGTCAGAAGAGGAAAGCAAATAAAGAAATCTATAAAAAAACAAATAATGAAAACCAATTGAAAAGTTGCTTAGAATTGGCCAATCTATAACATACTAATCACCCCTTTAATTCCGTTACATCTCCAATGCCAAAAGCCGATATAATGAACAATGTATTGCTGGTTAAATACAGACACAGAACTAGGGCGATGTACTATGGCTTATCCATCATTTTACCTGTTTCCGAATCCTAATTTGCATATGCAAATTAGGGGCGGGGAGGGAAATTGTGTGACGTTTTGTCACAAAACAAGGAAGTAAAAAATGTTTTCCCCTTCCCACCCCTAATTTACATATGCAAATTAGGGTTCGGATTCGGTTCGGTATTCGGCCGAATCTTTTGTGAAGGATTCGGGGGTTCGGCCGAATCCAAAATAGTGGATTCGGTGCATCCCTAGTTTCAATGAAGCAGTTTGGTGCCTTCCAATCATAATACAGGGAGGAGATTATCCAGAAAGCTCCGAATTATGGGTCATTTCCCACAGACTCTGTTTTTATCAAATAATTCAAAATTTCAAAACTGATTTCCTTTTTCTGTGTAATAATAAAACAGTAACTTGTACTTGATCCCAACTAAGATATAATGAATCCTTATTGGAAGCAAAACCAGCCTATTGGCTTTATTTAATGTTTATATGATTTTCTAATATCATTAAGGTATGGAGATTCTAATTACAGAAATCTGGAAAACCCCAGTTATCGAGCATTCTGGATAACAGCTCCCATACCTGTAATAAATATCACCAATTTACTGATTGTCCATCCAAAACAGGGTCAGACTGGCCTGAAGCAGCGCTGGAAGAGAACCCAGTGGAAAGGTCTGGACTGGGATTCAATAGAGGCCTTGGCATTTCCAGTACACAGAGGCCAAAACAGCCTCCCCCAGCCTAATAAATAGTGACTGTCAATGGAAACTTAAAGCAGCATTTGCCAGAACCTACAGATTGCCAGTCCTGGCCTGTGGGTGGGCCCTAGTCCTGTTGGGCCCCACTGGTCCTGGCAGATTAGTAGGCTCTACGGTGCAGCATGAGGGTCAAAAGGTGATGGTGCCAATGGTAATTATTGTGAAGGGACTTTGGGATGGTGTGCCAGAGCATTGTCCCTTCCTTAGATTGGGTTGTGCTGGTTGGAGCTGGAGTGGTGGGCCTATAGCTCCCCGAGTCCAACACTGATTATCAATGTATTGATTCCATATAGATGATATCCTGAATCATATCTATAGACTGTGTCTTCTCCTGAGTAGTAACCCTTTATCTTACTGTTGGCCAGGTTGGTTGCGTCTTCCTTTTCCTCAAGGTACAGTCTGTCTCAGGATTAACTGGCTGCTGACTTTTTTTCATTTTGGAACCCTCCCGTGATGAGGAACCTTGTGATCTAATCAAGGGGGCCAAACTTTGGCTTTAAGTTGCTCCATCACATTACATGTGGTGTAACATGAGTTATGCCTGGAAGGCCAAGCCCCGAGATTCCTCAGAACACAGTCCTGTTCTGTAAGCAGCAACTTGTGGATCCCATTATCCCACCTTCACCATTATATTACCTTTATTTTCTTGTTAACAGATGTGCCGCACATTCTGGGTATTTTGTCTGTCGTTTGATGTGTATAGTGCATGGGGCCCTGAGCTTGAGCAGCCCAATATATTATACAATGGATCGATTGGCTCAATTGTTTTACATATTCCTATTAGCAAGTAAACTTCAATATTGTCATCAGAATCCTATTAAACCCTGGGTGTTTAAATCCCGCCGCTCCCTATGGGAGATAACTGCACCGAAACGCCAACGTAGATTGAGTCCAGCCATGTTGTTTCCCAGCGGGGAATTTATCCTTCTTAACGTCCTTGGAAGACTTGATGAGATTCTTAAATTCTACTTTGTCTTCATCAGACTGAGAATTTGTTTCTTTCCTTTTTCTGCAGAATTCTTGGCCTTCGCATGTATTTTCATTGGCATGCGCCGGTGTCTGGATTGTTTTAATTTGCAAAAGGCTTCAGTAAATCAGGGAGTAACAAGAAGCAAGAAGCCCCCGGGTTATAAACAAGGGAGGGAGGCAGCACTGGGTCTACACGTGAAATTGGCTCTCATAATTAGAAGTGAGAGCAGTCGAATTGTCAAATTTCTGTGGTGAAAGGTAAAAGAGATACAAAGAAACCTTCAAAGTGGTGGTTCACCTTTAATTTCACTTTTAGGGGGGTTATTTATTAAAGTCCGAATGCCGAAAACGTGTAAAACTTGAGTTTTTTTTTTTACTATAAAATCCAAATTTTTAGTTTGAAAAAAAACCTGGAATTTTTCAAGATTTATTATTATAACCCGAGGATGGAAAAAGTCAAAATCCAAACATCGTCCATCTCAGACCTGCCGAGGTTGTATATAAGCCAATGGGAGAGGTCCCTATCCAATTTGGAAGTTTCTGTGGTCTGCGCTGGAATTAGCCCAAAAATCCGACTATTTCTGGCTTTTTGGGCAAAAATCAGAAAAAAACTGACTTTGCGGTAAAAAGCCCCAAAAAACATGTAGCGATTTGGGAAAGAAAATCAGAAGAAATCGTACAATATTAATTTTCGCTCGATTTTATTGAGTTTTTCCCCGATCCGATTAAATTTTGCTTTTTAAGGTCCAATCGTAGATTCTAGTTTGGTTGCACTTTTTTAATTTCAAAAAATCAGATAAATTCCAATTTTGTTAAATACCCACCTTAGTATGTTATAGAATGGTGCATTCTAAGCAACTTTTCAATTTCTCTTCATTATTTCTTTTTTATAGTTTTTGAATTGTTTTTAAATCTTTCCAGCTTTCAAATGGGGGTCATTGAACCCATGTAAAAAACAAATGCTCTGTAAGGCTACAATTGTATTGCATTATTACTTATCTTTCTATTCAGGCCTCTCCTATTCATATTCCAGTCTCTTATTCAGATCAGTGCATGGTTGCTAGGGGGATTTGGACCATAGCAACCAGCTGAAATTACGAACTGTATATGCTGAATAAAAAGCCAAATAAGTCAAAAACCATAAATAATAAAATATGTAAACCTATTGCAAATTGTCTTAGAATATCACTCTCTACATCACACTGAAATTGATTTAAAGGTGAACAACCCCTTACCCCTTTAAAATATCATTGCCCAGCTTATTGAGCTGCTGCTACAAATTGCACCTACCAATCTGTGCTTATTCAAGTTAATTAGTATAAAACCTGAACTCAACCCCCTTATGATTGATATCACAAGTGCATAGTGCACCACTGGAAGAGGCAGGGTCGGACTGGGTTGGCGGGATACCGGGAAAAAACCCCAGGATCTTGTGGGTTGACCCAGACCAGCTCTCTGCCTCAAACAGGTTCCGCTGCTTCTGCCCTCCCTCCCTGTCCCCAGTCACTGCTGTAAAGAAAAAAAAGGAACATGTGGGCACAGGAGGGGAGTTGCAAATGGGGTAGAGGGGGCTTTGCGAATGGGACAGTTTCCCTGTCGGGGGGTGTGGGTCCCCTGAGGCAGCAGCCCCGTGGGCCTTATGGAACCCCAGTCTGACGCTGAGAAGACGGATGGTACAAGTGCATTACCAATGGGGAAGAATTCTGCCTGCCACCAAGGACCAATACTTGTGGGGTCACATATATGGCCAGGAATTGTCACTAGTCTAGTAGTCAGTGAAACAGAACTGTCATCTCCTAAATTATCAGTTAGTTGTGGACATGTTTAGACTGGAATTTAATATAGGCCTTGGCATTCCAAGTACATAGAGTATCATTTGAACCCAAGAGCTAAGACTCCAAGAGCACCAGGATCATTGACAGATGAACCTCTGCGTCAAAGAACTTTTTGGTGAGAAATAAAAAGTGACATCTTGCCAACAAATGCCATCCCCTGGAAACCAGCAGCCGCCCAGTGCCCCTCTATGCCGTAGCCCTTACAGTTTCTAGACCTTGGTCTCTGTTCTATGAACCACTCAATGATTAAAATTACCATCTGAAAGATAAAAAGGAGACGACCTGAATAGTAGAGGCTTAGAACAAGATTGTAATAAATTACCTGTGTGGTGGGGTTGCCCACCGTGCCATCGGTGGGGACGCCCGCTGCGTGGTTCTTAGGAGCTGGCGCCATCTTTGACTCCTAGGGTGCACGCAGCGCACCTCTTAAAGGTACAGACGCGCTGGCGTGATTTCGCCAGCGCGCATTGACGCTCATTTTGGCGCGAACTTTAACCGTATTTAAGGCCCATTCTGACTCCCAGCCAGTGCCCGTGATAGAACTTAGTTCTAGTGGTTTTCCTGAGCCTTGTGCGTCTGTCTTTGAAATTCTGATCTGATTATCCGTGTTTGACCCTGCCTGCTTCCTGACAATCCGACAATCTGTATCCTGACCTTTGCCTGCCTACGACTCTTCTGCTTAACCCTTTGTTTAATCACCCGGTTTGACCCTTTGCCTGTTTGACGATTCTGATATCCGCCTGCCTCGACCCAGCCTGTCTGACCATCCTTCTACCTAATCCTTTGTACCGTGACCTTCGGCCCAAAAGACTTTGCTAACAGCCGTGCCCCTTGCTAGCCAGAACATCTCACCTTGTACCCCTCGTTAAGTCCAGGTGGCACCCAAGTAAGCTGAGGGCTCCTCCCGAAGCCCAACGGTGGTCACACTACTGGTGAAGCCGAGCCGAGACCAGGGTGCCCGTCGTGACAGAGATGTATGAGTGTGTATTTGTGTTTAGTTGTTCAGTGCGGCTCCATGACCTTGTCAAGTTGTTCTAGTATGTCAGTGATCCCCAACTAGTGGCTCAGGAACAACATGTTACTCACCAACCCCTTGGATGTTGCTCCCAGTGGTCTCAAAGCAGGTGATTATTTTGAATTCCAGGCTCGGAGGCAAGTTTTGGTTGTATACAAAAACAGATGTACTGCCAAACAGAACCTCCTATAACCTCCAGTCCACATAGGGGCTACCAAATGACCAATCACAGCCCTTATTTGGCACCCCAGGAACTTTTTTCGTGCTTGTGTTGCTCCCTTACTCTACGTAAATTTGAATGTGGCTCATGGGTAAGAAAGGTTGGGGATCCAAGTAGTATGCAATACTACAGCTTGTAAGCCAGGAATCCAAAAACAAGCACCTGCTTTGGGGCCACTGGGAGCAATATCCAAGGGGTCAGTGAGAAACATGTTACTTGTGAGCCACTGGTTGGGGATCACTGCCCTACAACTTGACAAGACCATAGAACTGCACTGCACAAATACACACAAATGCAGTTTTGATCTCCAACGGGACATTATTGTATTAGAGAGGGTACAGAGAAGGGCAGCAAAAGGTTGTGAGTTTTCTCCAAAAGTAAAGAGTTATAATTAAAAATTCAAATCTTTTATTAGGACATGCAGATGACCGCCTAACGCATTTCATGCCTACTGGGGCACTTACTCACAGAGAAGGGCAACTAAGCTGGTAAAGGGAAAATCTTAGCTATGAGGAAAGACTGGCCAAATTGGGGATGTTCACTCTGGAGAAGAGGCGCTTAAGGGGTGATATGATGACTATGTATAAATATATAAGGGGATCATATAATAATCTCTCTAATGCTTTATTTACCAGTAGGTCTTTCCAGCTGACACAAGGTCACCCATTCCGATTAGAAGAAAAGAGGTTCCAGCTAAATATTGGGAAGGGGTTTGTTACAGTGAGAGCTGTGAAGATGTGGAATTCTCTCACTGAATCAGTGGTACAGGCTGATACATTAGATAGGTACAAGGAAGGGTCGGATGCTTTATTCACCAGTAGCTCCTCCCAGCAGACAGGAGGGAGCCAATGAGATTAGAGGAGGGAAAGGGGTGTTACAGGGAGAGCTGGGAAGTGAATCAGTGGTACAGGCTGATACATTAGATAGGTACAAGGAAGGGTCGGATGCTTTATTCACCAGTAGCTCCTCCCAGCAGACAGGAGGGAGCCAATGAGATTAGAGGAGGGAAAGGGGTGTTACAGGGAGAGCTGTGAAGTGAACCAGTGGTACAGGCTGATACATTAGATAGGTACAAGGAAGGGTCGGATGCTTTATTCACCAGTAGCTCCTCCCAGCAGACAGGAGGGAGCCAATGAGATTAGAGGAGGGAAAGGGGTGTTACAGGGAGAGCTGGGAAGTGAATCAGGGGTACAGGCTGATACATTAGATTGTTACAAGGAAGGGTCGGATGCTTTATTCACCAGTAGCTCCTCCCAGCAGACAGGAGGGAGCCAATGAGATTAGAGGAGGGAAAGGGGTGTTACAGGGAGAGCTGGGAAGTGAATCAGTGGTACAGGCTGATACATTAGATAGGTACAAGGAAGGGTCGGATGCTTTATTCACCAGTAGCTCCTCCCAGCAGACAGGAGGGAGCCAATGAGATTAGAGGAGGGAAAGGGGTGTTACAGGGAGAGCTGGGAAGTGAATCAGTGGTACAGGCTGATACATTAGATAGGTATAAGAAGGGGTTGGATGGTGTTTAGCAAGTGAGGGAATACAGGGATATGGGAGAGAGCTCATAGTACAAGTTGATCCAGGGACTGGTCCATTTTGGAGGCAAGAAAGAATTTTTCCCCCTCTGAGACAAATTGGCTAGTGTTCAGAGAGTTTTTCCTTCCTCTGGATCAACTGGCAGTTAGGCAGGTTATATATAGACTTAAGGTTGAACTTAATGGACTTGTGTCTTTTTTCAACCTAAGTTACTATTAATCAGCCATGTATTTGTAATTAATAATATGAGCAATGACACTAGGGGCCGATTCACTAACTTCGAGTGAAGGATTCGAAGTAAAAAAACTTTGAATTTCGAAGTTTCTTTTGTGCTACTTCGACCATCGAATGGGCTACTTCGACCTTCAATTACGACTTCGAATCGAAGAATTCGAAGTAAAAATAGTTTGACTATTCAACCATTTGATAGTCGAAGTACTGTCTCTTTAAAAAAAACTTCAACCCCCTAGTTCGGCATCTAAAAGCTACCGAACTCAATGTTAGCCTATGGGGAAGGTCCGCATAGGCTTGCCTAACTTTTTTTGATTGAAGGATATTCCTTCGATCGTTGGATTTAAATCCTTTGAACCGTTCGATTCGAAGGATTTTATCGTTCGATCGAAGGAATAATCCACGGAAAATTTGAGTTTTCACCCTTAAAACCTCAATCAGAAAAAAATCGAGGTTTAATAAATGGACAAAAATACATTTTTTAAGAGGCATTCAATGTTGAAAACAAGGGTTAACATAGGAAAAGTGATGGGGGTCCAGGTGCTCAAGCGCCGGACCTTCAGTTCGGGGAGGCAGTCAATTCGCTTGTATTTAGTTATAGGCGGCACAAACCAGACTTCACTCCAATACTTGATGCAGTTAAAAAAATGTCCATTTAGCTGAAAAACAGCTAAAAAAATAGACTCTAAATAGCTGGTGGGTTGGCACTTGGGGGCAAATTTACTAAAGGACGAAGTGACTAACGCTGGTGAAAATTCGCCAGTGAGACGTCATTTCGGGACTTGGCCGTTTTACTAACCTGGCGTTGGTATAAATTCGGTAGCAAAGGAAATAGACTGTATCGCTACTTCTCACTCTAATACCAGACGAAGTTACGCTCTGGGAATGGACGTTACTACGCAAATTCACTAAGATGCGGATTTTACTGAACGTTAGCTCTTGCGCCACACTTGCCTTCACCACCTCAGACCAGGCAAAGTGCAATAGGGTAGATAGGAGTTCCACAAAAAAAATTTTAAAATAAAAATCCCAATAAAGTCCCAAAAAACGATGGCGAAGTTTTTTTCATGGTGATAGGCTGCAAAGGATCGTAAATTTTTTTAAGGGTAACCGGCTTCCCCCCTACATTTCCGAATATATGGCACATAAACTATACACTGGGCTCATGTGTAGGGCAATATAACAACTTTATTTTATTTTATTAAGGTTCCCTGGACTTGTGTAATGTAATGAATTTGCTGCAATTATACGTCCATTGAAATGTAACTTCCCGCCATATGCAAATTAGCAAACGCTAGCGCAACTTCGCTTTGCTTGCCGAATTAATGCTAGTGAAACTTCGCCATCGTTCAGCGCCCTGGGCACAACTTCTCATTTTAGTGAATTAGCAATGTCCTGGCGAATTTTCGCTGGGGAAGTGCGGCGATGTGAGCGAAGTCATCGCTGGCAAATTTCCGCAGGTTAGTGAATTTGCCCCTCAGAGCGATTTGTTTTCCAAAGTCGCCTCACGAGGAAACTTCAGGCGACAAAATCTCCCCGAATCTTAGCGTGTGCCCTTACCCTAAAGGGCAGATTTACTATGGGTTCGAATATCGAGGGTTAATTAATATCGAAGTCGAAGGATTTAGCGCAGGAAATTCAATCGATCGATCGAAGGATTATTCATTCGATCGAACGATTAAATCCTTCGGGTCGAAGTTTTTTTTTAAAGAGACAGTACTTCGACTATCGAATGGTCGAATAGTCAAACGATTTTTAGTTCGAATCGTTCGATAGTCGTAGTCGAAGGTCGAAGTAGCCCATTCGATGCTCGAAGTAGCCCAAAAAACACTTCGAAATTCGAAGTTTTTTTAATTCGAACCCTTCACTCGAATTTAGTAAATCTGCCCCTTTAAAAGTATGAAGATCCAAATTACAGAATGATCTGTTAAGACTCCAGGTCCCAAGCATTCTGGATAACAGGTCCTATCCCTGTACCTTGTACTTGATCCCAACTAAGATATAATAAATCCTTATTGGAAGCAAAACCAGCCTATTGGGTTAATTTAATGTTTATATGATTTTCTAGTAGATTTAAGGTATGAAGATCAGTTATCTAAAAAACCCCAGGTCACAAGCATTCTGGATAACAGGTCCCATACATGTATATATATATATATATATATATATATATAAATATATATATATATATATATATATATATATATATATATATATATATATATATATATATATATATATATATAATATTTATATATAATATAATTTATATATATAATATCATTTATATATAATATAATATTTATATATTTTTTTTTTTTTTTTTTTTAAAGCCTTCCATGTGTAACATAAACTATCACCACATTGTCTTTCCCTGAAATTAAGTTTAAAAATCTTGAAACATTGATCAATATTCTTGGAACCCCATAAAAATGTCTTTGAACCTCTATTGTGCCCTCTGGTCTTTGATAGGATTTAGAAAAAAAACAATCCAATCATAACGGTCCAACATCAAAGATATTTCCAGATAAGGCAATACCATCCCATGTGATCTACTGAAATGTTATTATGATTATTATGATTATCAGCTGCAATTTGGAAAATATGTATCATCCATCACATGTAAATGTATCTCTTCAAAGTGATTTCATATGGTTAAGGCAGAAGCATTATATTGATTGTTATAGGGCAAATCTGGCCAATCAACCGGCTTTAAAACTTTCCTATTGAAGTGGTAAGAAAATATAGTATAGATTTAGTTCTAAAAAGAAGGGGCTGATGAATTTAAAGTTGACATTGTGTTTTTTCTGTGATTTGAGTTTCTTGCTCAGGTATAGGACCTGTTATCCAGAATGCTCAGGGTTTTCCGGATAACAGATCTTTCCTTAATTTGGATATTCATACCTTAAGTCTACTAGAAAATCTTTTAAACATTACGGGACCTAATTATTAAAACTCAAATTTTTCTGGTCGAGTTTTTAAATGGCAAAACTCAATTTTTTTTTAAAGATTTCTTATACCCCAAAGCTGCTAAAAATGTCAAAGCTGTCGAGGTCACGTAGAAGACAAGGGCAGAAGTCCCTGAAGTTGTTTCTTGACATCGTGAGCCGCGTTGGTTTTCATCCAATAATCAGAATAAAGTTGAGTTTCCGGGGGAGTCAAATGATGGTTAAATTCTTAAATGGAAGTTAGTTCGACTTTGTTTTAGTAAATAACTCCCTAAATAAACCCAATAGCAGAATGGGATTTTAGGGTGATTTCCACATGCTTTTTCAATTTCCACATAAAAAAACTGTTTGATTTAATCCTATTTTTGTTAATTGAATTTTTTTTTAAAACATTTTGAAATGTTTTACACTTTGAGTTTTTACACCAGGAAATTGCTGTTAGTATTTTACATCTAGAGATGAGCAGATGATTCATAAATCCTTATGCTGAGATAATTGGTTTGAGACTACACTGACTTTACTGGGGTCTGGACACTCCTAACAAAGCAGCAGTTGTAAGAGTGGGGGTTTCAGATGCAGTAGACCAAGATGGCAGCAGTAGGGTAAGATGGGCAGGGTCGGATTTGGAGCATGGTTGTCCCTAGGCCACACCCCCTGCGCTAATGCATGCGCCGGTGCACTGGGGAGCTGTGTGTCGCCAGTGCTCCTCGGCAAGCGGCTGGGCGGCATGCCACCCCTAATATTTTGCCGCCCTTTTTGTCCCAGGCCCTTTTTGGCCTCACCACAAATCTGAGCCTGAAGATGGCAGCAGGAGAGCAAGATGACAGTAGCAGAGCAAGATGACCGAAGCAGGGTAAGATGGCAGCAGCAGAGAAAGATGGCAGTAGGAGAGCAAGATGACAACAGAAGGGTAAGATGGAAGTAGGAGAGCAAGATGACAGCAGCAGAGTAAGAGAAAGATGGCAGCAAGAGAGCAAGATGACAGCAGCAGGGTAAGATGGCAGTAGCAGAGAAAGAGAAATATGGCAGCAGTAGAGCAAGATGGCAGCTGGAGAGCAAGTTGACAACAGCAGGGTAAGATGACAGCATTAGAGCAAGATGGAAGTAGGAGAGCAAGATGACAACAGCAGGGTAAGATGGCAGCAGCAGAGAAAGATGGCAGCTGGAGAGCAAGATGACAGCAGCAGGGTAAGATGGCAGTAGCAGAGAAAGAGAAATATGGCAGCAGGAGAGCAAGATGGCAGCTGGAGAGCAAGATGACAACAGCAGGGTAAGATGGCAGCAGTAGAGAAAGGGAAAGATGGCAGCTGGAGAGCAAGATGACAGCAGCAGGGTAAGATGGCAGTAGCAGAGAAAGAGAAATATGGCAGCAGGAGAGCAAGATGGCAGCTGGAGAGCAAGATGACAACAGCAGGGTAAGATGGCAGCAGTAGAGAAAGGGAAAGATGGCAGCTGGAGAGCAAGATGACAGCAGCAGGGTAAGATGGCAGCAGTAGAGCAAGATGGCAGCTGGAGAGCAAGATGACAGCAGCAGGGTAAGATGGCAGCAGTAGAGAAAGATGGAAGTAGGAGAGCAAGATGACAACAGCAGGGTAAGATGGCAGCAGAGAAAGAGAAAGATGGCAGCTGGAGAGCAAGTTGACAACAGCAGGGTAAGATGACAGCATTAGAGCAAGATGGAAGTAGGAGAGCAAGATGACAACAGCAGAGTAAGATAGCGGCAGCAGAGAAAGAGAAAGGTGGCAGCTGGAGAGCAAGATGACAACAGCAAGGTAAGATGACAGCAGCAGAGAAAGAGAAAGGTGGCAGCTGGAGAGCAAGATGACAACAGCAGAGTAAGATGACAGCAGCAGAGAAAGATGGCAGCTGGAGAGTAAGGTGACAACAGGAGGGTAAGATGGCAGCAGTAGAGAAAGAAAAAGATGGCAGCAGGAGAGCAAGATGACAGCAGCAGGGTAAGATGGCAGCAGTAGAGAAAGATGGAAGTAGGAGAGCAAGATGACAACAGCAGGGTAAGATGGCAGCAGAGAAAGAGAAAGATGGCAGCTGGAGAGCAAGTTGACAACAGCAGGGTAAGATGACAGCATTAGAGCAAGATGGAAGTAGGAGAGCAAGATGACAACAGCAGAGTAAGATAGCGGCAGCAGAGAAAGAGAAAGGTGGCAGCTGGAGAGCAAGATGACAACAGCAAGGTAAGATGACAGCAGCAGAGAAAGAGAAAGGTGGCAGCTGGAGAGCAAGATGACAACAGCAGAGTAAGATGACAGCAGCAGAGAAAGATGGCAGCTGGAGAGTAAGGTGACAACAGGAGGGTAAGATGGCAGCAGTAGAGAAAGAAAAAGATGGCAGCAGGAGAGCAAGATGACAGCAGCAGGGTAAATTGGCAGCAGCAGAGAAACATGATGGCAGGAGAACGAGGTGACATCATCAGAGTAAGATGACCACAGTATTGCAAGATGGCAGCAGGAGAGCAAGATGGCAGCAGTTGCCTTTTGCAAGAGTTGCCCAATCTTTATTTGTGAGGCAGGGATGAAGACTAAGGGGCCAGATGTTATTTGCCCTTCAAAACTAAAGACTAACCTGAGCTTCTCACAGAAACAGCAGATTCCTTTCTTTAATCAGTTTATACTGATACTTTCCTATAATGGAATTTCTCCCCCCGGCTATTGAGTTAGTAGCATCCACTCAAAAATGTCAGATTCCATCAGCCAGGAATGCCTTTCTGCTTATCTGCAGCGCATTTACCCTGGGCCCATGAACAGACCTATCAAATTGACCGCGTATGTTAGAAAGAAGACAGTGGAAAGGTTTTAAAAACAAGGTCCTACAGATGTTCTGCTTGGTGCCCACCTTTCCAGGTCTCCCGAACCCAGACATTGAGTTTCCTCATCAAAAGAATATATTAAAGAGGTAATTTGGAATCTGGAAGCCATTACCTTGACCCCTGAGGTATAGGGCTGTACGAGAAAAGGTGGAGAGGGGCCAAGGATCAAGCTGAACGTTGTATAAACATGAGCCGTGATATGGAACATGGGACCGGACAGCACATGTGGCCCAACATATTATGGAGAAAATGAATGAAAATTTCTTCTATAGCCGGAGAGTTGTGCATCGCAGATGGAGGTTATTCTGTTTATTGAAAAATTCCTATAATTTCTCCAATGCGGAATCCACAGTGGGACAGGCATGAATTTAGTTTTTTACTGGAAGATTGTAGGAAGATGGAAAGTAGCATTATTTGCAAAGAAAAAAATAATTTCTGGGATTTGAGGTTTCTTGACAAGATGAATTATAATGTAAATATGTCCAAGTAAAACACGGCAGCGCAGGAACATGTGCTACTAATAATTCTATGGCCAAGGCTTAGCGATAAGGAAGTTCTACAGGTTGGAGATATTAATCATGGGGAGAGAATTTTGTTTTATCTGTAAAAAAAAAAAGACTTATGTCTGTGTATAGAAACAGTAATATTACTTTATTCCTCCTGCTTTAGTGAAAATAGTGTGGTTATCCACCTATACAGTCTGTTTAGAGTTCAGCACTCGGATAGTAATGTCTGGACTGTTACTTGCTGCACAGCTCCTCCCCATAGCATGGACTCTTTACTCCTTTTGATTCAAACATCAACATTATTAGCTGCAAGAGGTGAGAGAGGGATTCATTGATGGGGAGGAAAGAATATTTTAATATCAGCATAGGAAGGGGTTCTTTACTGTAAGGACAGTCAGGTTATGAGTAGGGTTGCCACCTTTTACAAAATTTGTTTCCGGCTGGTGGGGGGCAGGTACAAAAAGGGGCATGGTTTGAAGTCTAAGGGGGTGGGGTTGTGATGCAAAGGGGCGGGGGCCATGGCGCGGCCAGGACAAAAACCGAAGGACAAGATACGTTTACAGGGGATGGGGGGCGGCCGAGGGGTCTATTTAAGGGTATTACAAATTTACCGGCAGCTACATTGCCGGTAAATTTGTAATACCGGCCCGGCCTTGGCAGGTGTTTTACCGGCTAGGCCGGTAAAATACTGGCCGGGTGGCAACCCTAGTTATGAGATTTCCTACCAAGAGAGGGGGGGATAAATTATTAATTAAAGAGGGATAAAAGTAGATCTCGCCATCAGCATAGGAAGGGTTTCTTTACTGTAAGGGCAGTCAGGTTATGGGATTCCCTACCAAGAGAGGGGAATGAGTGATTCATTGGTGGGGAGGAAAGGAGATCTCACCATCAGCATAGGAAGGGGTTCTTTACTGTAAGGGCAGTCAGGTTATGGGATTCCCTACCAAGAGAGGGGGACGAGTGATTCATTAGTAGGGAGGAAAGGAGATGTCACCATCAGCATAGGAAGGGGTTCTTTACTGTAAGGACAGTCAGGTTATGGGATACCCTACCAAGAGAGGGGGAATGAGTGATTCATTGGTGGGGAGGAAAGGAGATTTCACCATCAGCATAGTAAGGGGTTCTTTACTGTAAGGGCAGTCAGGTTATGGGATTTCCTACTAAGAGAGGGGGAAAAATCACCTAAGTGTTTTGGAAAGTTTGACCTTGATGGACCTTGATGGTAGAGCATGTTCTACTTCTCGTACCACAGTAAGCACCTAGGGAACACTGAATCCCCTTCCAGGCTGCTTGGTTCACTTACAATATACTAATAAAATATATTCAATTTAAACATCCCTTTCTACACTGTCAACTCTTCCCACCCCTTTGGTTTTCCTCCTTCTTTCTCTTACTCACGTCATTAAATAACCGTGTTGCCCAAGTGGCCTCCTATGTCCGTCGCAACACGACCCCCCCCAGTCTGTATATAACGGGGTCACGAGCAGTTCAGTATTTTCCCTGTATTCCCATAAGGTGAGAATGTCAATTATGATGAATTATGGTACAAAGGGAAGAATTTGTAATATCGACATTTAAATGGAAGTAAATGAGAGGAGGGGTGGGACAAGCAGCACACGTTGACCTCTCCATGTCGGGGTCTGTCTCCAACACAATTTCTGTGATGTACAAAGAGTCTGAGAGGGAAAGAACATAAACATTCCCAAGCGGCAGGAAATCTCAGGAAAAGTCATTGGCATTTTTTTAGGCATTGTCGACTCTCATTAACATTAAAGGGAAACTAACCACTGTGTCTGAATCAGGGCCACCATTAGAAATCATGGAGCCCCAAACATTTTCAGGGCCCACTAAACATAAAAAAAAATGTTGACGCCAGGACCCTCCATAAAAGTTTTTTTTAAAAAAAATATTGGCGCCTTTGTCTTTGTGGTTTTTTTTCATGTATACTAACGAATTTTAAAAAAGAAATTGATGTAACTGGTCCTTTAAAATAATACATTGGTGGCCAGGGGTTTCATAAAATAAAAACAAACATTTGTATTCAGTAGAATTGAACTCATGGCTTCAGGACTTCAGGACAACTGCGGCTCCTTTAGTGACTCCAGGGCCTTTTCGCGGCTTTGGAACTTTAAAGGGCATGTAAAGGCAAAAAAATAAAATCCCATTTTTACTTTCTTTAATGAAAAAGAAACCTATCTCCAGTATACGTTAATTAAAAAATGTGTACCGTTTTTATAAGAAACCTGACTGTATGCAGTGAAATTCTCCCTTCATTTACTGCTGTGGATAGGAATTGTCAGACAGTCCCTAACTGCTCTGCAGGGAAACAATCATACTTATGAACAGCAGGGGGAGCCCACGCCTTACTTCCCAGCCATGCAGAACTCAAGCAGCTTTGTTTGTTTCCCTGTTTTGATCATTTATGACGATCCCTAAGCAGCCCAGACCTCACTGAGCATGTGCAAAGTCTTGGTCTTGCAAAGATGTAAATGGTGACCCCCTGTGGCCAACTTTAAAAGCATAAATCATTTGTTTGATTAGGCTTGTGGTGCAGTAAGTTCATGTTTATGTTTAGTATACAAAATACAGCATTTCTAGCCTTATTCTATTTTAGACTTTACTTCCCCTTTAACTCTGGCTCTTCGGGACTTCGGCGCTTCGGGATTACGGAAAATGCGGCATGGCTTCAATGCTGTATATGGGGCCCGGATATTTATATATATATAAAAGTGCAGCACAGCCAAGCCCCCCTTTAGGCCCGGGTCCAGTACAGTAGTACCCCCTGATGGCGGCCATAGTCTGAATTTCAAGATAACATATTACTGAAGGTTACAATAATCTCTTAATGGAAAATAACAGAAAGATGCACGGCATAGACCTGGGAAGGCATATTCTCATAGGTGAACTCTTGCATCCTTATTTGTGGTTTTTTAATTATTTAGCTTTTTATTAATCTGATTGCTAGGTTCCAAATTCCCCTAGCAACCATGCACTGATTTGAATAAGAGACTGGAATATGAATAAGAGAGGCCTGAATAGAAAAATGAGTAATAAAAGTAGCAATAACAATACATTTGTAGCCTTACAGAGCATTTGTTTTTTAGATGGGGTCAGTGACCCCCACATTTGAAAGCTGGAAAAAGTCAGAAGAAAAATAAAAATAAATATAAAAATATTAAAAATTAATAATGAAGAAGAATTGAAAAATGTACCTACTGAGACCAAAGTCTCTCCCATAATGCTCAGTTACTGCTCCTTCCTGCAACTCACTGGGATAAAACAAGAAAGGAACAAATAACTCTCTGTGATATAGCAGGCTTCTAATTGCAAGCTCCACTGGGGCAGGGACTGATGGGAATGTGATAGGGACCTTAGATTGTAAGCTCACTGGGGCAGGGACTGATGGGAATGTGATAGGGACCTTAGATTCTAAGCTCCACTGGCACAAGGACTGATGGGAATATGAAAGGGACCTTAGATTGTTAGCTCACTGGGGCAGGGACTGATGGGAATGTGATAGGTACCTTAGATTGTAAGCTCACTGGGGCAGGGACTGATGGGAATGTGATAGGGACCTTAGATTGTAAGCTCCACTGGGGCAGGGACTGATGGGAATGTGATAGGGACCTTAGATTGTAAGCTCCACTGGGACAAGGACTGATGGGAATGTGATAGGGACCTTAGATTGTAAGCTTACTGGCACAAGGACTGATGGGAATGTGATAGGAACCTTAGATTGTTAGCTCACTGGGGCAGGGACTGATGGGAATGTGATAAGTACCTTAGATTGTAAGTTCACTGGGGCAGGGACTGATGGGAATGTGATAGGGACCTTAGATTGTAAGCTCCACTGGGGCAGGGACTGATGGGAATGTGATAGGGACCTTAGATTGTAAGCTCACTGGTGCAGGGACTGATTGTAATGTGATAGGGACATTAGATTGTAAGCTCACTGGGACAGAGACTAATTGGAATGTGATAGGGAACTTAGATTGTAAGCTCCACTGGGACAAGGACTGATGTGAATGTGATAGGGACCTTAGATTGTAAGCTCACTGGGGCAGGGACTGACAGAAATGATGTATAATCACTTTACTGTGCTGGAGAAATACGTTAGTGTGATTTATATACCTGGAAATACCAGGAGATGAAGTATATAATAACAACATATAACAGCCATATAATTATAATAGGTATTAATATTTAAATAGTTCTAATAGCCATATAATACACAAGAGACATGAATATCCTGTAAATGATTTCATCATAAACGAAGCTTAGTGATGTCATTTCTGTCACCTGTATATTTGGTCATGAAACTCCTCGGCAACTTATAATATCCTTATATTTTACAAGAGGGGGTACTTTATTCACTATATAATAACAGCAGGGATAGAATATAGAAGTATTATCATTCAGTGCAGTCACTGAGAAATTGTTCCAGTTTGGGATAATTATGATGTAATACTCAGTGTAAGGGGCGATGAGAGGAAAATAACTGTATGAAACAGAAAGCTCACGTTTATGAACATTTATTTCAGGTAAAGACGTCACTGCGGATCACTCTCTCTCTTTCTCTTTATCAGTTTTTCTCATCCAACCAGAAGCTGCTGGAACCCATTAACCCTTTCACCCACTTCATACAATTCCTTTGTGTTCCATGCGCCTCCATATTAGAATATTCCCAAACTGTGAATCTGATCATTTCTTGTTTTCTTCGTCTTGTCTCCCACTTCCATTTCCTCTTATGCTCCCCCCCCCCCAAATGCAAAGAGAAGCGGATCCATTCCTTAATAGTGATGAGCGAATTTAGTCGCCAGCCATGGATTCGTGGCGAAATTCTGAATTTCCTCATGTGCATATTTTTTTTTTTCTATAAAACTGCAGTGAAAATTCGCTGCAGGAAAATTTGCAGAGAAAAAACGCATTGACTTTTTATAATGTATTAGGACAAAAAATTCACCATAAGAAGAAACGCCCATTGACTTTAAGGGCAGAAACACACGCTGCTATTTCGGGAGATTAGTCGCCCAACGACAAATCGCTTCTTCTTTGGACAACTCATCTTCCCTTATTATTATCATTATTATTATTATTATTATTAACATGTATTTATATAGCGCCAACATATTGCGTAGCACTGTAAAGTAAATGTGATTATACAACTAAATCACATGAATTATATACATAGAACATATGGAGTAACAAACATCACAATCAATACAGGTACAAAAGGTGAGGAAGGCCCTGTGCAGAAAGAGCTTACACTCTAAAGGGAAGGGAGTAATACACAAGGTGTGGGAGTGGGCAAGATCGAATTAAGTGGGTGACAAATGTGGTATTGTATGTGGTGTTGCGTTTGGTAGTTAAGCACATACCTCCCAACATTTTGGAAGTAAAAAGAGGGACAAAAATTTTTTTCCCACACGTAGCGCAGCAATTTTTGACCACACCCCTTTCTGTGGCCACACCCCCTAATTACCATGTTTGTTTTACAAAATTTGGCAGGTTATGAAAGTTTGAAAATATTTCTCCTTATCTAAACTGTGTATTTGTGTCTCAAAATTGTTACAAAGTATCTTATTTGCACCTGTTAGCTGTTCTGGGCTCTCTGCTAAAAGCCAATTAAGTGAGAAACTTTGTTTCTTTTTCTGGCTGTTCAGTGCAGAGAAAAGAGGGACTTTCCAGTACAAAATAGGGACTGCGGGTTGAGCTGTCAAAAGAGGGACTGTCCCTCCGAAAAAGGGACAGTTGGGAGGTATGGTTAAGCAGAGTGAGGGGAGGCTTCTCGAAAGTGCGTTTTAAGAGATTTCTTGAAAGCAGAAAGGTTGGGAGAAAGTCGGACAGACTGTGGGAGAGAATTCCAGAGGAGGGGTGCAGCCCTTGCAAAGTCTTGAATGTGAGCATGTGAGGAGGTAATGAGAGAAGAGTTGAGGAGCAGGTCAGTAGAGGAGCGTAGTTAGAATGTAAATTTAGATTTTAGCTGGTGGGAAGGCATTGCTGGGAGATTAGTCGCTCAAAGAAGAGACGGTTTGGCGCTGGGTGACTGAATCTCCCCAAATCTCCACGTGTGTCTCTGCCCTAATGCATTTGGACAAAAAAAAGTCGCCATAAGAATAAACACCTATTGCTTTAATGCATTTGAAGAGAGAAAAAAATCATAAATTGCTTTAAAATTGTTGCGCTTAAAAATGCCCATTGACTTCTCTACATTTTTAATGAAATTTCGCAGTTTGGCAAATTTTTTCCGGCAAAGCGGAACAGGACAGATTCGCTCATCACTATTCCTGCGTGACTGCTAGCAGTGCAGGGGCAACACTTTGTCCCCACAATGGCACCCACATTCCTTCCTATCATGGGCAAACGGGGGGCCCTGGTGGCGCTGCGAACGCTCACAAAGTTTTTATTCTTATTAAGAAGCTTCCATCGCGGATGTGGCTGCGGATCTGGGCTGGCAGGATCCACAAGAACCGGTGGCTCACCAGGTTTTTTCCCGGTGTCCCGCCAGCCCAGTCCGACCCTGCCTCCTATACAGCAGTGCTTGCGCCTGGAGTAAAATAATAAGACCGATTCAATTACATGAGAAAAACTTATCTCATGGTTTATCACTTGAAACATAACGGATGAGATTCAATGCGAGGATAAAAAACTTTTCTCCTGATTCAGTTCCAGTTTTTTCCCCATAAACCTTCCATAGAGTTTTCACACGATAAACCGTTGAATCGAATGGCCTCTCAAATTGAATCTCATCCATGAGTTTTCACTTGATAAACCTTTTTTTTACTCACTTTCCATTATTTATTTTAGGGATGCACCGAATCCGGTTCGGGATTCGGCCTTTTTCAGCAGTATTCAGATTCGGCCGAATCCTTCTGGCATGCCAAACCGAATCCGAATCCTAATTTGCGTATGCAAATTAGGGGCAGAGAGGGAAATCGCGTGACTTTTTGTCAGAAAACAAGGAAGTAAAAAATGTTTCCCCCTTCCCACCCCGGATTCGGTTCAGTATTCGGCCGAATCTTTTACAAAGGATTCGGCCGAATCCAAAATAGTGGTGCATCCCTAATTTATTTTTTACTGTTTTTCCAAAATCTAAGTTTAAAGTTGAATGTCTCAGTCTCTGGTGCTTCAGTCTGGCAGCTCAGTAATTCAGGTGCAGGTTCTGTTATAATTTGCTCCATTAGTTGATCCATTTCTCAGTAGGATCTATGGGGAATATCAGCAACTATTGTATCAAGTCTAACAGCTGCCTGTAATGAAACTCATGGATTCTGCTCAGCAGGGACAGAGATAAGAAATGGATCAAGTAATGGATCAATTTAGATCAGTTTACAGGGTCGGCGACCCCCCTGAACTGTTTCAAAAAGACCCAAGACGGTTTCTCATTTTAATATTGGAAAAACGGTCAGAAACAGAAAAATAAAAGTAATTGGGAAAAGTCTTTATTTCTGGTAAATTGTCTGAAACCAACTGAACTGAAAAAAAAGTGTTGGAAGGTGAACATCCCCTTTATTAACTTTTCAGCGAGGGCTGTAAGGACTTTCAGTTCTTGGATCAGAGACATATAAAACTCATTTTCAGTAATTAAATAAGTGATAGGTGTGCGTATGGGTTTAGCCGGGGCTGATCCAACTCAGATCTGGGGAGACTCAGGAATTATGACCTTGTTTTTTTCATTTTGCAGCATGTCGGCTGGATTACTGTTTTATTTCCCTTATGTATGTGACTCATTGGCACCCTGGCATTTCTGCGATGTGTCACTGTAATTGGGCAACAACACAGAACATTCCATCACCTTTGCAAAAATCAGGTGGTGTTACCTGGGGAGCTTTATCCATTATCCAAGTGTCTGAAATCAAATGCATTGGCATATATACAAGTCACAATTCATTTACTTTTTTCACTAAGCACAATTCAGCAGGAACAGCCCCTAAATTTGCTCATAGTCTGTACAGAGAGATCCCATAAAACTACGGCAGCATAAGTCTTCCCCTGTAATAAGCACAATTCAGCAGGAACAGTCCCTAAGTTTGCTCATAGTCTGTACAGAGAGATCCCACAAAACTTTGACAGCATAGGTATTCCCTGTACTAAGCACAATTCAGCAGGAACAGTCCCCTAAGTTTGCTCATAGTCTGTACAGAGAGATCCCATAAAACTATGGCAGCATAGGTATTCCCTGTACTAAGCACAATTCAGCAGGAACAGTCCCCTAAGTTTGCTCATAGTCTGTACAGAGAGATCACATAAAACTATGGCAGCATAGGTATTCCCTGTACTAAGCACAATTCAGCAGGAACAGTCCCTAAGTTTGCTCATAGTCTGTACAGAGAGATCCCATAAAACTATGACAGCATAGGTATTCCCTGTACTAAGCACAATTCAGCAGGAACAGTCCCCTAAGTTTGCTCATAGTCTGTACAGAGAGATCCCATAAAACTATGACAGCATAGGTATTCCTCTGTACTAAGCACAATTCAGCAGGAACAGCCCCTAAGTTTGCTCATAGTCTGTACAGAGAGATCCCATAAAACTATGGCAGCATAGGTATTCCCTGTACTAAGCACAATTCAGCAGGAACAGTCCCTAAGTTTGCTCATAGTCTGTACAGAGAGATCCCATAAAACTACAGATATTTCCTAGTACTAAGCATAACTTAACAGGAAAATCTTGGAATAAAGTTTCTCTTTAAAGTTCTAAACATTGTCAATACAGAGGCTGTGGAATACTGATAAAGAATAAAAGGGGAAAGTAACCCTGACAATGTTCTATGACTTTAAATACATAAAGCAGTAATAATCTCCCCCGGGAGGCAGGAGGGATGTTGCTTCTTGCTTTGTTCATATCTCTTTGAGCCTGATTAGAAGCAGCTTCCTAAATACACAAACACAGCCTCACGCATGTCACTAGCGTGTCAGTCACATACAGGTACACACGCAGCACAATGTACAATTAACCTTCACCCCCGGCACCAGCGTAACAACTGCTCAGTGCTGAATTCTGTGCAGACTCAGACTTGCCTATGTCATGGGGGGGGATAACAGAAATCAGGGAATTTCAAACTGGGGTAATTGGGGTAATTATTGGACCCCAAGCAACAAATACATTTTTGGAACCCTTAAAGCAAAAGGAAAGGTTAAAACTAAGTAAGCCTTATCAGAAAGGTCTATATAAATACACCAGTAAACCCTCAAAGTAATGCTGCTCTGAGTCCTCTGTCAAAAGAAACAGCACATTTCTTTCCTTCTATTGTGTACTCATGGGCTTCTGTATCAGACTTCCTGTTTTCAGCTTAAACCTCCAGGGCTTGGGCTTGAGCATGCTCAGTTTGCTGCTCCCTCCTACCTTCTCCCCTCCCTGCTGTAATCTGAGCTCAGAGCTATGAGTGAGCAGAGAGAGACTCAGGCAGGAAGTGATGTCACACCAAGCTAATATGGCAGCTGCTATCCTAAACAAACAGAGAGCTTCTAGAGCTGTTACTCAGGTATGGTAAAGCATTCTGCAGAATAAATATAGCCTTATAGCTTGTACTATTGTGGCTAATCTATTGCCAATAAAATGCCTCAGTAGTTTTCCTTCTCCTTCAAAGTGTTAAAATATTACATAAAAATATCCTGAAACTGCTTATGAATTAGTGTCCCTCTGGGTCCCTATACCTCCTGTCCCCCTCAGTCACAGGTTCGGCTTCTACTATATTCTAATATATTCTCCTGTACTGTATGTCTACTGTGTCAGAACTTACCGGTATTTCTGGGAAGCAGAGGATCCCCAGTATGTCTCATAAAATATATAAAATATGTCATAGAGCAATAGTTTTTTTTTAGTTCTGGCTTCAGTTTGAAAGCTGTAAAGAGTCAGGGGAAGTAGGCAAATAATTCAAAAACTAGAAAAAAATTTAAAAAATGAAGACCAATTAAAAAGGCTGAATTTTTCTAAAATCACGAATTTTAGATGAGAGTTATTAAAAGATCCGAATATAAAAAGTATGAACAGAAAAAAATGCTGAACGATTTGGAAAAAAAATATGAGTATCTCTAAAACCTTTAGAAATCCTAGTTTTTCATTTATAACAAGCAAAATAAAATCTTAAAACCTCTAAAAGTCTACCTAATAAAATGTCTGATAGGGTCAACGCAGTTCCCATTGACTCCCATGAGACCTTATTTTACTTGGAGAAGTTTTGAATTCGATTTTTTCGTGGTTTTCGTGTTTTAGAGATGTAAAAAAAAACCCTGCACTACATTTTAGAGAAAAAATATAATCAGTGAAAAAAAAATAGACGAACTATACTTTGAAATTACATTTTTTATATCCAGCTCAAGTTGCATACACGTCTTAGGGCAGAGACACGCTCAGATTCGGGGAGATTAAGTCGCCCGGCGATAAATCGCATTTTATTCGGGGTGACTGAACTGCCTTCCGACGGCTAGAATCTAAATCACTAGCGGAATGGCACTTGGAGTGATTTGTTTTCTGAAGTCGCCCGAAGTTTCCTCGTTAGGCAACTTCAGGCGACTTCGGAAAATGAAGCGCACCAATTGCCATCCTGCTGTCAATTTACATTGTAGCCAGCGGGAGGCAGTTTGGGGAGATTAGTTGCCCGAAGGAGAGGAGATTTGTCGCTGGGCGACTAATCTCGCCGAATCTGAGCGTGTGTGTCTGCCGTAAACAGGAGAAATCAGGAACATCACTATGTGGAAAAATTAGATATTTTTAAAGGAAACTGCTTAAAAAAACATTTTTATTTAGGTCCTGTAAACAAGAAAAGGCAGAGAAAAAACTAGGATATTTTTTTTTTTCAATGTACAGGTATGGGACCTGTTATCCAGAATGCTCTTGACCTGTGGGTTCCTGGATAAGGGATTCCTTCATTATTTGGATCTTCATACCTTAAATCTACTAGAAAATCATATAAACATGAAATAAAGCCAATAGGCTGGTTTTGCCTCCAATAAGGATTAATTATATCTTAGTTGGGATCAAGTACAAGCGACTGTTTTATTATTACACAGAAAAAGGAAATAATTTTTAAGCATTTGGATTATTTGGATAAAATGGAGTCTATGGGGGATAGCAATCAGAGATGTCTGGATAATGGGTTTCTGGATAACGGATCCCATACCTGCACAGACTAGTGAGGGGTAAAACATATAAAAAGATCTGAAAAAAGGCCTATTTTTTTTTAAAGACATCCCATTGAATGCAAAGAGAGGAGCCGCAAGTATTAATGGAATAAAGTTCCAGTAATGAATCCGGGGAGATTGTGAGACTCCGGGGGGCTCGGGCAGAGTTTCCACATCTAATAAAGCCGCAGAGACTGAACAACTCGCTACATGTTTTACAGTTCGAACAGAAAATGAGATTCCTGGGTGGGCTAAATATCCGCTACTTCATAATCCTGGGGAAAGGGATTTTGTGAGATGTGTATCTCCGCTCTGACCAGTAAAACAGAAAAGAAAACTGGGATCAACATGAAATAGACGTTGTTTAAAGGAAGAAAAGAAGGAAATGAAGTTTGAGCTATAAATCACCGCGGCGAAGGCATCCGATTTCTGTTTGCATTTCAACTTATTCCGCTGTTTCTTTTCTAAGGAATAATAACTCTCACTTTGCTTTTAAACTTCCTCTCCAAGCGAACAGCAGCTTTAGAGCCCCATTATCTGAGCTCCTGGTGACAGACGCAGAGCAGCCCCCCAGCACCAGCACAAGTGAATACAAAAGAACAGCAGCAAGAAATCCGTTTGGTCTTGTACTATTGTGCACTAATGGAAATATTATTATTATTTTTTTCAAGTTAGGGAGAGGCCTTTTTAAGCTTTTGCTAATGTCATTCCATCAGAACAGTGAAAGCCCCTCGGTCATATTGTATAGGATCAAAGTGGGACTCCAGCCAAATACTCCAAAATATGTAATTCTAAGCAAAATTCCCAGCACGCGTTAATCAAATATATTCCATAATCATAACATTATTTTTAAATGGAACTGTGATTAAAAGAAATCTCTTTCTATTGTCTGTACTACTGGTTCTGGGAAGGGAGTGTGACTGTGGGATAGCAGGTATAGTAGGGAGAGATGGTGTCTATAGTAACAGTGGATAATAGTCTCTGGGAAGGGAGTGTGACTGTAGGATAGCAGGTATAGTAGGGAGAGATGGTGTCTATAGTAACAGTGGATAATAGTCTCTGGGAAGGGAGTGTGACTGTAGGATAGCAGGTATAGTAGGGAGAGATGGTGCCTATAGTAACAGTGGATAATAGTCTCTGGGAAGGGAGTGTGACTGTAGGATAGCAGGTATAGTAGGGAGAGATGGTGTCTATAGTAACAGTGGGATAATAGTCTCTGGGAAGGGAGTGTGACTGTGGGATAGCAGGTATAGTAGGGAGAGATGGTGTCTATAGTAACAGTGGATAATAGTCTCTGGGAAGGGAGTGTGACTGTGGGATAGCAGGTATAGTAGGGAGAGATGGTGCCTATAGTAACAGTGGGATAATAGTCTCTGGGAAGGGAGTGTGACTGTGGGATAGCAGGTATAGTAGGGAGAGATGGTGTCTATAGTAACAGTGGATAATAGTCTCTGGGAAGGGAGTGTGACTGTGGGATAGCAGGTATAGTAGTGAGAGATGGTGCCTATAGTAACAGTGGGATAATAGTCTCTGGGAAGGGAGTGTGACTGTGGGATAGCAGGTATAGTAGGGAGAGATGTGTCTATAGTAACAGTGGATAATAGTCTCTGGGAAGGGAGTGTGACTGTGGGATAGCAGGTATAGTAGGGAGAGATGGTGCCTGTTATATGAGTATTTTGATCTTTTAGTCTTAATTTCATCACATTCCACAATCCAGCAGGGGAGCCATGGAGTAGAAGGCTGTTAGAGGGGGTAAAGTCTTAGGGCCCTTTTTTCCTACACCATGGAATAAAATATTAGACTCTCTCAGCGGGATGACGGGGTCTGAGCACATATAATACATTGTGTAAGTGGACACAAGCCAGCGGGGACATCAAAGGGAGCCCATGAAAGCGAAGCTGCTTCGGATTTGTTCCTCTTGTTTTACAGCTTCCGCAGCCGTTTCACAGAAAATCATTCACCTGCAACTGTTATCAAGATGTGACTCCTGCCGAGAGATCTTTCTTTTGTGTGACTCACAAGCCCCTTGGTATGTTCCCGAAATCTGCTGATATATAAAATGGATCTGTCTGCAGTGAAACCCATGGCTTGAGTTAATGAAATTCCCCAACCTTTAATTCCACTGTAAATCTGTCATTATGGGGTCCAACTGCTTGTAAAGTGATTATTCTCTTTCATCTTCTTCTAGTTGGCATTAAGGTTGCCTAGCAACCAGAATTGGGTATGAAAGCCAGAATAATGATTTCACACACTTCTGATCTGCCTGGTCTGTTCTCTCTACTTCTTCCCTGTATTGTAATTTAATCTGAGCGTTAAAAGGGAAATCCATCCCCAAATATTTCCTAACGTACATTCGTTAAAAATGTTCAGTGATCTTGAAGTGAAGTGTAAATGTATTTGTTATTTAAAGCACTATCCAGGTGCAATTACACTTGCAAGTAACTCTGATAATGAACGGATATTGGGAAGATGCTTAGAATTCCATTATCTTTCATCATCCAAAAATAGTGTATGAGTGGAGAGCCCCTTTAAGTGATTTAAAGTGACACTGACGCATGGAAGAGTTTCTAGTGGCATGTGTCCGTATTACTTGTTTTTGGGCAGTAACTGGAAAATTTAGATTTGTCATTTAGTGGGTAACGAAGAGCTTCATATAATTTTATAATAGAAGAACCATGGGCCTTTGGTTGACTAATAAGTCAAAGCAAGCAAGTCATTGGTTTATTTAGAAGTATAACTAGGGCGCTGTTTGACCGTCAATCTTAAACAGGGGCCATTGGATTACCAAGAAGCTTAAATAAGGGCATTTCTATGACCTAGAAGCTGAAACAAGGGTCATTGGTTTACCAAGAAGCTTAAATTAGGGCATTTGGGTGACCTAGATGAAACAATTGTCATTGGTTGACCTAGTAACTTAAACAAAGGTCTTTGGTTGACCAAGTGGCTGAGACAAGGGTCATTGGTTGACTTAGATGATTAAACAAGAGCTTTTGATTGACCTTAAAACTGAAACCAGGATCACTGGTTGACCTAGCGAAGTAATGGAAGGCGCACTAGGAAGTTGCTGGCTCAATGGTAGGGTAGAGTCGCACAAATGTGTAGGTTAAAATCCACGTTTTTTATCAGATGCAATTTAAAAGCATATTTCGCTTCAAAAATAATGGAAGGATAAGGAAGGAGAGTGCATGACTACACTGGATACTTCATCAGAAGCCAAAGCGCCACCTGCTGGCAACCTATTTATATAAACATTAAAAATACAGGTGATATCAACAATTGGATTAAATACAGGTTGGCCTAGAAGTTTAAACAAAGACCATTGATTAACCTAGAAGCTTAAACTGTACAGTTACAGAAGCTGTAACAAAGGCCATTGGTTGACCTAGATGTTTGAACAACGGTCTTTCAGGAGCAGAAATAAGGGTCATCAGTTGACCTAGTTGTTTACACAAAGACTTTAATGTGACCTAGAATATAAAGCAAAGGCCATTGGTTGACCTAGACGGTTTAACAAGGCCTTAAACTTTAATTAGAAATTGAAACCAGGGTCATTGGTTGACCTAGAAGTTGAAATAAGGGCCATTGGTTGACCTAGATGTTTAATTAAGGGATTTTGTGTGACATAGAGGCTGAAAAAAGGGTCTTTGATTGACCTAAAAGTTGAAACATTAGTTGATCTAGAAATTTCAAAAGGGCTTTTATATGACGTAGAGGCTGAAACAAAGGCATTTGATTGGCTTAGAAGCTGAAAACCAGGGTCACTGCTTGACCTAGAAGTTGAAACAAGGGTCATTGGTTAACCTAGATGTTTAAACAAGGAATTTTGTGTGACCTAGAAGCTGAAACAAGGGCCTTTGATTGACCTAAAAGCTGAAACAAGGTCCATTGGTTGGCCTAGATGTTGAAATGAGAGCCATTCGTTAACTTCCAAGCTTAAACAATGGCCTTTCAGAAGCTGAAATAAGGGTCATTGGTTGACCGAGATGTTTACACAAGGACTTTAATGTGACATAGAAGCTAAAGCAAAGGCCATTGGTTGACCTAAATGGTTTAACAAGGGCTTAAACGTAAATTAAAAACTAAAACCAGGGTCATTGGTTGACCAAGAAGTTGAATCAAGGGCCATTGGTTGACCTAGAAGTTAGATCAAGGACCATTGGTTGACCTAGAAGTTGAAACAAGGGCCATTGGTTGACCTATATGTTTAATCAAGGGATTATGTGTGACCTAGAGGCTGAAACAAGGGCCTTTGATTGACCTAAAAATTTAAACATAGGTTGATCTAGGAATTTTTAACACTTTTGACTAATATGCAGTTACCTTATCACCTGAACAAGTGGTGGCATGTCTAGAAAATCCAGATGGCAGGGCTGATTTTTAAAATAGTCTTACAACATTATCCCATTGTTACACGAGTTTCTTAAAAAAAAAAAATGAAAAAGCAGTGCTTGAAATGGTCAGTTTAGTGTAAAGTCTATCTAACAAGCTGTGCAAGCTCATTTTCTGTGTCCCTTACATTACCATCAGTGGGGAACAAGGGGGCACGTTCCATAGGAACTATAAGATCACTTATTCAAATTAGCCACTCCCATGAGGTTCCTACAAGGAATGTGGCCGGTGAATGGAGCTTTAATCAGAAATGTCAGCAGATCAGGTGGGCTCTTAGGTTCAGGTCTGGCAGATTAACAGCCTCGATGTTGCTGCAGAAACCATTGAAAGTGCTGGAATTTAAACACATTAAAAAAATACTATTGGCTCGAATACATAATATGAATTTTTATAATTATGATTAATTTCAGGATCATTGCTGTGTAAACCCCCTGATTGGATTTAATGAGTAATAACATGGGAATAGTCATTTCTTATAGGGAAGGATCATTTCCAGTGGCTCATAGTCCTTAGTAGTCTGTATAATCTCCCTTAAATGATCTGAAGTATTTTTATTGAGTAGACAAGGAACACCTACAATGTGCCCTTTATAGAGCTGCTTTCATTTCTCTAATAGGCATCACAGTATAAACAGCGGCTGAATAATGTCCCACATGGGCAGCATAAATATTGTTTTTAGGAAATGTTCCAGCTCTGAGATATTTACATGCCAGTCTGAGTTTATTGCTGGGAGTTCTCCTAAGAGGGCTTTTATGCAAAATTTATCATCCCTGCCCTTACGTAAGACCTGATATTTTGGAGAGATCTAGACATTTTCTATGTGTGACCATTTTTCTAATAAATAAAAATAATAAAAAAATTTAATTTTTCACCTTCTAAAGCAACTCTGGGAGGGGGGTCACCGACCCTGTAAACTGATCTAAATTGATCCATTAGTTGATACATTTCTTATCTTTGTCCCTGCTGAGCAGAATCCCTGAGTTACATTACAGGCAGCTGTTAGAATTGATACAATAGTCGCTGATACTCCAGAGATGCTGCTGAGAAATGGATCAACTCAATGTTGTAAAATTGTAACAGTTCAGAATCTGCACCTGAATTACTGAGCTGCCGACTCAAACACCAGAGACACCAACATTCAACTTTACACTTAGACTTTGTAAAAACAATAAAAAATAAATAATGGAAAATAATTGAAAAAAAGTCTTTATTTCCGGGGAATAATCTGAAAACAAATGAAATAAAAAAAAGTGTTTGGAAGGTGAACACACCCCTCTAAATGGTCACTGAATTTGCTCTAAACTGTGCTTTGTATGGGATTGCATAGCTGTATAGTGGGATTTCTGTACAGACTATGAGCAAACTTAGGGGCTGTTCCTACTGAATTGTGCTTAGTACAGGGAATACCTATGCTGCCATAGTTTTATGGGATCTCTCTGTACAGACTATGAGCAAACTTAGGGGACTGTTCCTGCTGAATTGT
This sequence comes from Xenopus petersii, assembly GCA_038501925.1. NCBI lineage: Eukaryota > Metazoa > Chordata > Amphibia > Anura > Pipidae > Xenopus > Xenopus petersii. Next base: position 6,483,396 of record CM076674.1, on the reverse strand, counting down.
GCTTATACAGGGAATACCTATGCTGCCATAGTTTTATGGGATCTCTCTGTACAGACTATGAGCAAACTTAGGGGACTGTTCCTGCTGAATTGTGCTTATACAGGGAATACCTATGCTGCCATAGTTTTATGGGATCTCTCTGTACAGACTGAGCAAACTTAGGGGACTGTTCCTGCTGAATTGTGCTTAGTACAGGGAATACCTATGCTGCCATAGTTTTATTGGATCTCTCTGTACAGACTATGAGAAATTTTAAAACATATTTTCTAAGCGCAACCGATTGCCTAGCAGAGAAATTGACACTGTTACATGGGTATCTCTATGGATCACCGAATCCAGGGTTCCGTGTGCTAAGTCTCTACCTACTTCAATGTAACACAATGGGAAGACAATGGGAGATGATGAAGAAGTTTGTGCCCAGCTCGGCTGAGACAATGGAATCTTAGGTAACACTGAATCTACAAGCTGAGCCAATAACACTCAGAGGAACAGGGAGAATGTAAAAGTGATTATAATATTTCCGTTATACAAACACTGGGGGATAATTACACGCAACGACCCTTTGGCTGGAGCTTTGGAATCCCTCCCTGGGCCACTGTCTGTCAGTAGGGATGTAGCGAACGTCGGAAAAAAAGTTCGCGAACATATTCGCGAACTTGCGCAAAAATGCGAGCGGTTCGCGAACGGTTCGCGAACCCCATAGACTTCAATGGGAAGGCGAACTTTAACATCTAAAAAAGACATTTCTGGCCAGAAAAATGATTTTAAAGTTGTTTAAAGGGTGCAACGACCTGGACAGTGGCATGCCAGAGGGGGATCAAGGGCAAAAATTTATCTGAAAAATCTGCCTGTGTGTGCTTGGAAGAGATAGTGTAGGGGGAGAGCTGTTAGTGATGCTAGATGGCTGTTGGTTGAATAACACACTGGGCAAAAAATGCCTACAGGGCAAATAATGCCTAAAAGGTCAACTTATACACTACTACAGCGATGGATACGGATTACGTAAAATTTATTATGGCTGCTTGAAAAAAGTCACTCCGGTGTTTTTTCTGGAGACGGTAATATTATGGATATTTAGACAGAATGTGAACAAGGTCACACAGCTAGATGGCTGTTGGTTGAATAACACACTGGGCAAAAAATGCCTACAGGGCAAATAATGCCTAAAAGGTCAACTTATACACTACTACAGCGGTAGTAAAATAAAAAAAAGTAAAATAAAAAAAAAATGAATATTAAAAAAAAAAAAATTACAGTTGGTGCTGCTGAACTACTAGGAGCAGCAGATTAGCACACCAGTCCCACTCCCCAACACTGCTAGACTAATAGCACTGGGCTCTTATAGTAGTAGTAGTAGTAGTAGTAGTAGTAGTAGTAAAACAACAAAAAAATAAATAAAAGCAGTCCTTACAAGGACTACTGTTATTGCAGCAGTCAGCAGATGAGATCAGAAGCAGGACAGCTGCCCACTGCAGCTACATACAGAGCACTGCAGTAGAAGGTAGATTACTAGCCAGCAAAGCTACCTAAGCTTAAATGTCCCTCAAACCCCTGCAGACTTCTGTCCCTCCAATAACAGAGCAGTATCAAAACGATTACTAGCCAGCAAACTTTCAACTGTCCCTGAAATCACTAACAGGCAGCAGCTCTCTCCCTACACTATCTCTTCAGCACACACAGGCAGAGTGAAAAAAACGCTGCAGGGCTTCGGTTTTTATAGGGAAGGGGAGTGGTCCAGGGGAGAGCTTCCTGATTGGCTGCCATGTACCTGCTGGTCTGGGGTGAGAGGGCAAAAAAAAGCTACAACAATGGCGAACCCAAAATGGCGAACGTCGCGCGACGTTCGCGAACTTCCGGCGAGCGCGAACACCCGATGTTCGCGCGAACAAGTTCGCCGGCGAACAGTTCGCGCCATCTCTATCTGTCAGCGCTGGGCTGGGTCATGTCCTTAAAGGAAAAGGAAAGCTAAGGAGGCATTTTATTGGCAATAGATTAGCTGCAATAGTACAAGCTAGAATGCTATATTTATTCTGTAGAATATTTTACCATACCTGAGTAAAAAGCTCTAGAAACTCTCTGTTTGTTTAGAATAGGAGCTGCAGTATTAATGTGGTGTGACATCACTTCCTGCCTGAGTCTCTCCCTGCTCTGGGCTCAGATTACAGTAGAGAAGGGGCGAGGAGCAAACAGAGCATGCTCTTGCCCAGGGCAATGAGGTTTAAGCTGAAAACAGGAAGTCTGATACAGAAGCCCATGAGTACACAATAGAAGGAAAGAAATGCAGTGTTTCTTTTGACAGGGGACTCAGAGCAACATTACTTTGGGGGTTTACTGGTATATTTAGATGGACCTTTCTGATAAGGCTTACTTAGTTTTAACTTTTCCTTCTCCTTTAATATACATATTAGTATTGAGAGCCATAATAAGCATTGCCGATAACTCCACGGGCTAATCACACTATGTGCTCTATTGCCTTTATCCTCCATTTATTTGTTTTGTCTCACATTCCCTCCCTGTAATTGTAACAAGTTCATATCATGAAACTTTGTCTCTTCTGCTAATTCTACTGCCCTATTAAAGTCCAACTCCACCTGTATCAATTAATTCTTATCAAAATCACTCGAATGGGGGTCACTGACCCCATCTAAAAACAAATGCTCTGTAAGGCTACAAATGTATTGTTATTGCTACTTTTTATTACTCCTCTTTCTATGCTGGCCTCTCCTATTCATATTCCAGTCTCTTATTCAAATCAGTGCATGGTTGCTAGGGGAATTTGGACCCTAGCAACCAGATGGCTGAAATTGCAAACTGAAGAGCTAAATAACTCAAAAACCACAAATAATAAAAAATGAAAACCAATTGCAAATTGTCTCAGTAGGTGAACAGCCCCTTTAAAACCAATGAACATGTACATATAATTCACATTAATTTATATATTTTTTTTCATTATGCCAAATAGATATGCCATCGTTCAGTGTATAATAAACCAGCTCCTACACATTATCTAACTGAGCTCAGAGACAGGGAGTGCAGCCTCTATTCTATTACGGAACAACTCCAGCTAAATCCCAGCACTATTTCAGTTCCACTCTGCAGGGGGAGCTCCAAGGAATTCTCTCCCTGACCCATAGAGCTCACATCCCAGATTTTACTCATTGTGTATCTGGATCATCCTGTTCTGTAGATTCCATGTCCCTTTAAGGATACTCATTTGCTCGTATTTACAGTGCAGACTCCTACAAACTTCCCTTTCAATTAACACTTTATTCAGGCTCTATTTTGCTTTCCATTTTAATAAACTCTGTCTAGACAGAACCTTTTTATTTTTTTATTTTACTCATTTCCAACTATTTGCTGTTGCTCAGCGATTTGGCATTGCACAAGTGAGCTTTTTGCAAACAATGTTATATATTATGTCAAAAACCCTATTATTCTTCCTTAAAAATTAGCAAATCCCATCTCTCTCTCCTCCACCTCTTGCTCTCTCTTTCTCCACCTCTCTCTTTTATATCCCCCCCCTCTCTCTCTCTCTCTCTCTCTCTCTCTCTCTCTCTCTCACACACACACACACACACACACTCTTTTATCTCTCTCTCTCTCTCTCTCTCTCTCTCTCTCTCTCTCTCTCCCTCCCTCCCTCCCTCCCTCCCTCCCTCTCTCTCTCTCTCTCTCTCTCTCTCTCTCTCTCTCTCTCTTTTCTCTGGGGCTGACATATTATGGCACTTTATGGGTTAAGAGCTGCTGTAAGTATTCCGACCATTTGGAAAAACAAATAGTTTCTTCTGGGGGAATCCAAACAGTCCGAGGGCATACAGGAATGTGATACAGGGAACACAGAGGCACTTGTTTCCATGTGAGCAACAGCAATCCATCACTCTGGAATTAATGTGTTAGACTGGATTTAAAGGCATAATTACTCAGATCACTTTATTAGAGTCTGTCCATCAGCCGTTGAGTGTGAACAAATAACACAGGGTAAAAGTGAAATCTTTATAGGGCCACAAACCCCTCAGAAAGGTCCGTCTGTCTGTATCTCTGGGCAGAGCTGGGCGTCCGGTTGACTCGCAGGTGCCAAACATGTGGTTTGGTTGAAACAACATGGAAAACATTAGAACTAACCAGGAGTAATTGACTCCGAAATTGACTTTCCAAGTCGTCTTCTTTTCTAATCCCCAGGGGAAGGGGGGCCCTGAAGAGAAGCCATTATAGAAACTGCCCCCGGACTAAAGTGGATGTTTAATGAATCTGTTCCTTCTATTGGTTTATGATTTATTTCTCCAAATGTTTGAGATATTTTGTTATTATTACATTTTCATCTCAGTCTGTGCACCTGTGGGGAAAGACTAAAGGCCTGAAAGACTGAAGCTGTGAAAAGTCCTGAAGCCGCAAAAGGAGCCGAAGTTGAAGTCACGAAGCTGCGAAAGGAGCCAAAGTTGAAGTCCTGAAGCTGAAGTTGAAGTCCTGAAGCCACGAAGGAGCCGAAGTTGAAGTCCTGAAGCCGTGAAAGGAGCCGAAGTTGAAGTCCTGAAGCCGTGAAAGGAGCTGAAGTTGAAGTCCTGAAGCCGCGAAAGAAGCCAAAGTTGAAGTCCTGAAGCCGAAGTTAAAGTCCTGAATCTGCAAAAGGAGCCGAAGTTGAAGTCCCAAGATGAAGCCGTGAAAAGACCCAAAGCCACGAAAGGAGCCAAAGTTAAAGTCCTGAAGCCGCGAAAGGAGCCTAAGTTGAAGTCTCAAAGCTGTGAAAGGAGCCAAAGTTGAAGTCCTGAAGCCGAAGTTGAAGTCCTGAAGCCGCGAAAGGAGCTGAAGTTGAAGTCCTGAAGCCGCGAAAGGAGCTGAAGTTAAAGTCCTGAAGCCGCGAAAGGAGCCGAAGTTGAAGTCCCGATGCTGCGAAAGGAGCCAAAGTTGAAGTCCTGAAGCCAAGAAGGAGCCGAAGTTGAAGTCCTGAAGCCGCGAAAGGAGCTGAAGTTAAAGTCCTGAAGCTGCGAAAGGAGCCGAAGTTGAAGTCCCGATGCTGCGAAAGGAGCCAAAGTTGAAGTCCTGAAGCCAAAGTTGAGGTCCTGAAAGCGCAAAAGGAGCGGAAGTTGATGTCCCAAGTTGAAACCGTGAAAAGACCCAAAGCCACAAAAGGAGCCGAAGTTGAAGTCCTGAAGCCGCGAAAGGAGCCGAAGTTGAAGTACTGAAGCCGCAAGGGAGCCGAAGTTGAAGTCCTGAAGCAATGAAAGGAGCTGAAGTTGAAGTCCTGAAGCCGCGAAAGGAGCCGAAGTTGAAGTCCCAAGTTGAAGTCGTGAAAAGACCCAAAGCAACGAAAGGAGCCAAAGTTGACGTCCTGAAGCCACAAAAGGAGCCGAAGTATAAGTCCCGAAGCCGCAAAAGGAGCTGAAGTTGAAGTCCTGAAGCGGCGAAAGGAGCTGAAGTTGAAGTTCTGAAGCCGCGAACGGAGCCAAAGTTGAAGTCCCGAAACCGTGAAAGGAGCCAAAGTTGAAGTCCTGAAGCCAAAGTTGAAGTCCTGAACCCACGAAAGGAGCCGGAATTGAAGTATGAAAGCCACAAAAGGTGCCGAAGTTGAAGTCCTGAAGCCGCGAAAGGAGCCGAAGTTGAAGTCCTGAAGCCACAACTTCTATTGTATTGAACACAGATGTGTTTTTTTTTTTACATTTTATTAAACTCCTAGCCACCAGTGTATTATTTTGATACTCTATAGGCCCCTGCCGCCAATGTTTTTTAAAAAAAATATTCTCTGGGCACCAATGTTTCTTTTTAACTGTAAGGAGGGGGCCCTGGCGCCAATGTTTTTTTAAAAAACCTTTATGGGGGGCCCTGTCGCCACAGTTTTTTTCTAACTTATAAGGGGGCCCTCACCATTAATGGGTTTTTATAAATTGTGTGTGGGGGGTTTACCTTTTTAGTGCTAATATCTGTGTGGTCTTTTAACTGTGGTATGTGGTGGGTGGGATCTGGGGCGGTTCTTGGGGTAGGTGGGGCCTGGGGGCCCAGAAATTTTTGTTGTAAAGGCATCTGTGATTTCTAATGGTTGCCCTGGCCATATATACAGACTCATGGTCATATAAATAATATTTCCCAGGCAATAACCATCTCTCCCTGCCAATCCCAACCCAGCACAATGCACCTTGTATTTTGCATTTTGACTTAAGGTACAATTGAAATAACGTAGCCATACTCAGTATTCCTCCTGCCAAGACTCCAGTTCCCACAATGCCTTGCACGCTCTCTCATTAACTTGTCAAGGAGAATCACGTTTTTCAAACCTAGCAACACACTGAGACAAAAACTGGTACACCCAAAGGATCCAACACCAAAAGAAAAGCAAAGCAATGTGGTATATGGAGCCCAGTGTAGCGAGGATTGCACAGATCTATACATTGGGGAGACAAAACAATTGATCACCAACCGAATGGCTCAGCACAGGAGGGAGAACTCTACAGGGCAAGACTCAGCTGTCTTTCTACACCTAAAGGACAAGGGACACTCCGTTGAAGATAACAAGGTCCAAATCTTGGATAAAGAAGACGCTGGTTTGAACGAGGCGTGAAAGAGGCGATTCATGTCAAGGTGGAGAAACCATCTCTGAACAGAGGTGGGGGCCTTCGACACCACCTGTCTGCTACACAGGGCCATCATTAGAAATCACTAAAAAAGGTAACCCCCCCACACACACAAGTTATAAAAAGATATTGATGTTCAGGGCTCCCCATAAGTTAAAAAAAACTATGGAGCCAGGTCCCCCATTAAAAGTTTTTTTTAAAAAATTGGTGGTCAGGGCCCCCCTACAAGTTAAAAAAAATAATTGGTGACCAGGGTCCCCCTATAAGTTAAAAAAAAACATTGGCACCAGTTTTTGTGACTTCTGGTCTTTTCGCCGATTCGGGACTTTAATTTCATCTGTTTTCGTCACTTTAGGTCTTTGTGCCAATTCGGGACTTTAATTTCATCTGTTTTCATGACTTTGGGTCTTTTTGCTGATTTGGGACTTCATCTTTTTTCGTGGCTTCTGGTCTTTTCGCCGCTTCGGGACTTCAATTTCAGCTGTTTTCGTGACTTCTGGTCTTTTGGGTCTTTTCGCCGCTTCAGGGCTTCAATTTTGGCTGTTTTCGTGACTTTGGGTCTTTTTGCCGCTTCAGGGCTTTAATTTCAGCTGTTTTCGCGACTTCTGGTCTTTTCGCCGCTTCCGGACTTCAATTTCGTCTGTTTTCGTGACTTTGGGTTTTTCGCCGCTTCCGGACTTCAATTTCGCCTGTTTTCGTGACTTTGTGTCTTTTCGCCACTTCCGGACTTCAATTCCACCTGTTTTTGTGACTTTGGGTCTTTTCGCCGCTTCCGGACTTCAATTTCGGCTGTTTTCGTGACTTTGGGTCTTTTTGCAGCTTACGGACTTCAATTTCGGCTGTTTTTGTGACTTCGGGTCTTTACGCCGCTTCGGGACTTCGGCTTCGGCTACTTTTTTGGCTTTGAGTCTTTTCACCGCTTCAGGACTTCAGCTGTTCGGAACTTCGGAAGTGCGGTGCGGCTTTGGCACTGTCAAGGGGGGCCAGCTCTTTTGAAAAGTTCAGCACTGCTGGGCCCCCCTTCAGGCCCGGGTCCGGTACACTTGTACCCCCTGTGCCCCCCTGGCGGCCCTGTTTCTACATACAATGCTGAACTAACATCTGTATCCCGGCGGATTCAGAACACTTCACACGTCCATTCATGTAACTCTCACAAGTAACCCCTGTTTCTAGGAGTCACATGATACATTGGATAAGCCTATCACAGTAACTACACAGAATCTACACCTCTGTGAATTTCTTCCTCTTTGAAGAGTTACAATGTGCCATTGTGATTGAATTAGTGGAAGAGTTTATATGCCGAGAACTTCCCACACCAGTCAGTTGTACTGAAGAAGCTGCTCGGATGAGTAGTGAAACGTCTTCATTGATTACTCAGCAAGTCCAGTTGTGTTAGAATTACCTATACTACACACAAGTTAGGAAATGAAAGGAAACTTCTGATCGGTTGCTATGGATGCAATTTAGCATTGATATTAGTTAATGAATCCCTGAAGCCGACAATGAACAAGTAGTGGGTGTAAAAGATCGGAGATGGGAAAAACAGCCGACCGCTTACCTCCATTTCTAATAAAAAGGCCCCAGAAAAGCTTGTTTGTACAATATGTTGCGACTTTTATTGTATACTCCCATAGGGGTTTTTTATAGTGTCTATGAAAACTGCATATAAATACATTTAGATTGCAAGCTCTTGTGGCACATGTTTCCTGCGTGTCTGTGGCCACTCATTGCCATAATGTACAAAGCTGGGGGAGATGCTGGCACTTGTGTGTGTTTAATGAATATCAGGCATGAAGGGAACAGGCGGAACGATACATATTTATTCAGTATTCCGCTGTGTGTGGCCAGAGCCTGATGTTAATGAAAGATGAGATTGATCCTCGTCCTCAGACAACAAAACAGCCCCCCAGCCCCTGCCTGTTACATATTAACTATCTGATACATTTTTGGATGACAGCACAAGGTTTCAATAACAGTAAATAAGCGGCGCTGCTAATCTGGCTGGAGCGGATGGGCGATGCTAACAAGAATAACATTGTATCTAGTTAGTGGGATTAAACACATACAAATATGTCAATCAGGTTAAACCTCCGGAAACTTGCTTTGAAGTGATTCAGAATTAAAGTTTTGGGCTTCTTCAGTTGAAGCCTCTCTTTGTGTATAAAATACATGAAATAATGTCATAATAGTGACTCTATCTGGTATTCATCCCATATCCCATCTTAATTGCCATTCAGAATCAGATAGGATCTGTGCAGCCACTGGGACAGAATGTTCTGTTATACAGATAGCTAGAATCTCAGCTGCCATAAAGCAGGACAGGACTGCTGCTTACAATGGGGATCAGATAGGATCTGTGCAGCCACTGGGACAGAATGTTCTGTTATACAGATAGCTAGAATCTCAGCTGCCATAAAGCAGGACAGGACTGCTGCTTACAATGGGGATCAGATAGGATCTGTGCAGCCACTGGGACAGAATGTTCTGTTATACAGATAGCTAGAATCTCAGCTGCCATAAAGCAGGACAGGACTGCTGCTTACAATGGGGATCAGATAGGATCTGTGCAGCCACTGGGACAGAATGTTCTGTTATACAGATAGCTAGAATCTCAGCTGCCATAAAGCAGGACAGGACTGCTGCTTACAATGGGGATCAGATAGGATCTGTGCAGCCACTGGGACAGAATGTTCTGTTATACAGATAGCTAGAATCTCAGCTGCCATAAAGCAGGACAGGACTGCTGCTTACAATGGGGATCAGATAGGATCTGTGCAGCCACTGGGACAGAATGTTCTGTTATACAGATAGCTAGAATCTCAGCTGCCATAAAGCAGGACAGGACTGCTGCTTACAATGGGGATCAGATAGGATCTGTGCAGCCACTGGGACAGAATGTTCTGTTATACAGATAGCTAGAATCTCAGCTGCCATAAAGCAGGACAGGACTGCTGCATTCAGCAAGAAAAACAAATACTGTATACCTTTTAACAAATAAACATGCTCATCTTTACTAAATGTTACAGACACAAACATCAACTTAATTTTTGATGATCTGGCTCTTTTAAAATATTTGCTGAGTAGCTCACAATTTGTAACTACCGTATACAAAAAACAAACAAAGCAGCCAATTCAAGTTCATATTTACACAAGGCTACGAAGCAACCAGTTTAGATGGCAGGCTTTGATCAGCTTTGAAAAATGAGAAATTTTTGTCTATGTGAAAAATAAAAGACGATGACTGATATTATAACCCTGTAGAACTGGATGTTATAAGTGTGGAAACAGCAAACTATTTGCTTTCTATTTAACTGTTATTAGAGAGCATCTGCTTAGTACAAGGAAATAGCAATGCTGGTATAGATATGTTCCTTTACAGGCTTTGAGCAAACGTAGGGGACTGTTCCTGCTGAATTGTGCTTAGTACAGGGAATACCTATGCTGCCATAGTTTTATGGGATCTCTCTGTACAGACTATGAGCAAACTTAGGGGCTGTTCCTGCTGAATTGTGCTTAGTACAGGGAATACCTATGCTGCCATAGTTTTATGGGATCTCTCTGTACAGACTATGAGCAAACTTAGGGACTGTTCCTGCTGAATTGTGCTTAGTACAGGGAATACCTATGCTGCCATAGTTTTATGGGATCTCTCTGTACAGACTATGAGCAAACTTAGGGGACTGTTCCTGCTGAATTGTGCTTAGTACAGGGAATACCTATGCTGTCATAGTTTTATGGGATCTCTCTGTACAGACTATGAGCAAACTTAGGGGACTGTTCCTGCTGAATTGTGCTTAGTACAGGGGATACCTATGCTGCCATAGTTTTATGGGATCTCTCTGTACAGACTATGAGCAAACTTAGGGGACTGTTCCTGCTGAATTGTGCTTAGTACAGGGGAATACCTATGCTGTCATAGTTTTATGGTACCGGGCCACAAACCATCAGCATATTGTTGGAATGACAAAGAACATCAAAAAAAACACACAGTCTTTACACTAATGTTGTAAGTTTCATAAGAAGCTATTTCACCTAAACCCTAGGCCAGCCTACATTGTTTTCTATATTGTTTTCAGTGAGTGACTTGAACTCTTTAAAATGATTATATACTGAAATGTCTGGAAGAGGGTAAAAGTTTCAGTGAATAAATACACAACTTGAGGCTAAAAATGTACATTTAGATAATCCATATCCAGTGCATGAGTAAAGGCGGCCATAGACGCACAGAACAAATTTTCGTACGATATTCGTTGCGTCTATGGTGGGAAATGAGGCGACCGATATCGGCAGAAGACTTGGATATCGGTCGGCTCGTGGATCAGGCTGGACGGAATATATTGATCACCAGAACATCCCTAGGGCCCACGATCGGATCAGCCCATAATTGCACACTTCAATGTGGGCATATCGGGGAGAAATCCGCTCGTTTGGCGACATTGCCAAATGAGCAGATCTCTACGTCTATGGCCACCTTAAAGGAAAACTATACCCCCTAAACAATGTAGGTCTCTATAAAAAGATATTGCATAAAACAGCTCATATGTAAAACCCTACTTCATGTAAATAAACCATTTTCATAATAATATACTTTTCTAGTAGTATGTGCCATTGGGTAATCATAAATAGAAAACTGCTATTTTAAAAAATATGGGCCGTCCCCTGTGATCGTAGGATTCACAGTGCACACAAACAAACTAAACAAGTTAGGTCACATGAGCCAATTAACAGACAAGAGTTGTGTCTTTTGCTTCCACACTTCTTTCTGTTACAGTTAGAGCTGCAGTATTTCTGGTCAGGTGATCTCTTCCTGTTACAGTTAGAGCTGCAGTATTTCTGGTCAGGTGATCTCTTCCTGTTACAGTTAGAGCTGCAGTATTTCTGGTCAGGTGATCTCTTCCTGTTACAGTGAAAGCTGCAGTATTTCTGGTCAGGTGATCTCTTCCTGTTACAGTTAGAGCTGCAGTATTTCTGGGCAGGTGATCTGTTCCTGTTACAGTTAGAGCTGCAGTATTTCTGGTCAGGTGATCTCTTCCTGTTACAGTTAGAGCTGCAGTATTTCTGGGCAGGTGATCTGTTCCTGTTACAGTTAGAGCTGCAGTATTTCTGGTCAGGTGATCTCTTCTTGTTACAGTTAGAGCTGCAGTATTTCTGGTCAGGTGATCTCTTCCTGTTACAGTTAGAGCTGCAGTATTTCTGGTCAGGTGATCTCTTCCTGTTACAGTTAGAGTTGTAGTATTTCTGGTCAGGTGATCTCTGAAACAGCACACAGACCATCACAAAATGGTGGCTCAAGGCAAGAGATGTAAAAGGACAATATCTACTAAAATATATATTCCAGTTTGGTAAGATTTTTTTAATATGTCACTTGATTTTATTTCCACTACCATTAGAGCTAAGTGTCTGGACCTGCTAGAGTCGACATATCAGATAAAATATTCTGGTGGGAGTTAAAAAGGTCTATGATGTCCTAAGGAACGAGACCCTATGATAGTCAGGATGAAGCTTTTGCTATATGCATCGTCGGGCTGGGGGTCCGGGGCCGACCAGGGCTGCCTTTATTGGGCCCATGCCTCAGCCATGAGGTCCACCTGGTGCCTCAATTCCCCTCCATCGTATACCTGATTTTCACTTTTTGTTTGGGGGGCACAGAGAGGTCAGCGACCCAGTTCAACTCTGCTACATGGGATGTTGGTAGGAACAGTTCAGCAACAGTTACAGAGCACAAGTTGAAACCACTGTTCCATAATATATAACCTTTGAGACAGTATTATTATTATCATGAACATGTATTTATATAGCGTCAACATATTACGTAGCACTGTAAGTATGTTACCCACAACAGGTATGGGCCCCTTTTAATTGCATTTATGGAATAATTAAATCACCCATTTTCTCCATAATGAAAAACAAAACACAGAACCAAAATACCAAAAAAGGTCATATCTATCCAAAAACATTCTTTGCGTAATAAAAGAAAATGTAATTCTAAGCAAATTTCCAATATACATTCAGTATACATGTTCATTACTTTTAAAGCTATTTTAAGGGGCCAATTCATTAACTTCGAGTGAAGGATTCGAAGTAAAAAAAACTTCAAATTTCGAAGTGTTTTTTTGGCTACTTCGACCATCGAATGGGCTACTTCGACCTTCGACTACGACTATCGAACGATTCGAACTAAAAATCGTTCGACTATTCGACCATTCGATAGTCGAAGTACTGTCTCTTTAAGAAAAAACTTCGACCCCCTAGTTCGCCACCTAAAAGCTACCGAACCCAATGTTAGCCTATGGGGAAGGTCCCCATAGGCTTGGCTAAGTTTTTTTGGTCGAAGGATATTCCTTCGATCGTTGGATTAAAATCCTTCAAATCGTTCGATTATTCCTTCGATCGTTCGATCAAAGTATTTGTGCGAAATCCTTCGACTTCGACATTCGAAGTCGAAGGATTTTCAATCCCCAGTCGAATATCAAGGGTTAATTAACCCTCGATATTCGACCCTTGATGAATTTGCCCCTAAATGTAATTGCTATTGAAAGCAATGTTACTTTATATCATGTATAGTGAGATGTTCCTTTGATGGTTTCTTACACTGTGCAATGTATTATGGGTGGACTTCCCCTTTAAATCAGCACTAATGAAATAATCCTTCGATGAAATCAGAGAGAATTTTAGCAGATTGTTTGTGCTGCAGAATAATGTTGGGAAATGCCTTTGTACATAGCAATGTGTTGTTGCCCAGCTGAGAGTCATAAATAGCCCCTGTGATGCTGAGTGACCCTCTCAGGGAAGGGGCTTCAAAGGTGTGAAATGACATGATTTTTGGTACCCACTGTGCGAGCTGCAATTATTTTGTAGCTGTCAATGAGATTAATGGATCCATCTGACGAGGAATTTTTTAAACCAAGTCTTAGAAGCAGAGACCCCTGATCCTTAATGTTCCATTAAACCTACGGGGAGGGGGGGTGCCAGGCTGGAAAAACAAAACAGTTGCGTATTCCTCGGGGCATATTCATGAATCTCCATTTATATACACAAAGAAAAAGGAAATACATTACATCTGCTATTAAGGACATTATATAATAAGGGAGAGCCAGTTATGTACTTAGGACTTACTGATTCCCTGTGTTGTCTGTATAAAGAAAAGACCATCTGCAATGTTGCTTATCCCAGGGGTCCCCAACCGCCGGGGCCAGTACTGGGCTGTGGACATTCTTGAACTGGGTCTACGAGCCTAGGGGAGATAATTAACGTGGTGCGCCGAATTGTACGATGACCCCTCCGACCCCCTCCCCCGGTACTTGTAAAATAATTTGGCTCTACACCGGTCCCTGGGCCAAAAAAGGTTGGGGACCACTAGTTTAGCGCATATAAATGTGTCTACAAAGACAACCTTGTACTGATTGTGGGTAAATCATACCTCCCAACTGTCCCTTTTTCGGAGGGACAGTCCCTCTTTTGACAGCTCAACCCGCAGTCCCTCATTTGTACTGGAAAGTCCCTCTTTTCTCTGCACTGAACAGCCAGAAAAAGAAACAAAGTTTCTCACTTAATTGGCTTTTAGCAGAGAGCCCAGAACAGCTAACAGGTGCAAATAAGAGACTTTGTAACAATTTAGAGACAGAAAAACACAGTTTAGATAAGGAGAAATATTTTCAAACTTTCATAACCTGCCAAATTTTGTAAAACAAACATGGTAATTAGGGGGTGTGGCCACATAAAGGGGTGTGGTCAAAAAATTGCTGCGCTACGTGCGGGAAAAAAAATTTTGTCCCTCTTTTTACTTCCAAAACGTTGGGAGGTATGGGTAAACATTATTTACTCGGTGTAATTAAATGTATTTTAGAAATCCAAGACCAGTTCACAGAATTGTGTAAAAGCCTGGAGGCACTTCAGCAGTTCCATAACTAGAAAGGCTGTAGGTGTCAGTTCTGACTTCAGCTGGTCATAGACGCAAAGATTTCATGTGCCGTCCGACGATCATTTTGAGGACGATCGTTCATACAAAAGCACCGACCTCAAACTGACATAACGATTTACATTGATGGATTAAAGTCGGACAAATACGGACGATGTTCTGGTCATTATTTGACAGACATATATCGCCCAAAATCGTCCGAAACAGTAGTGACGTATGTTAGATGACGCTCACGGAAATTACGTTCTTGCTTAAATGGAAACTAGGTATTCAAACGGACGAATGCACCAGGTATTCAAAGGAACGTATTGCGAACGATTGTGCGCACAATTCATCGCTGTCCTCTTTATTTCAAAACAGTTTTTTTTTTGAGTTTTAAAAAAATGAGTCCGGTATTTATAAATGCCAAATACAGAGTCATGGATATTGTCAGAGGTCATGGATATCGTCAGATCGGCAATACATTCAGAGATATTATCAGCAGCCTACAGAAGCCTGTCCGATCATCTGAACGACCGATCGGCATGGCACGATAAATAATGGGATACTCCACAAACGGTACGAAAATCGTACAAGAATCATACGAATCCTCGATTCGTACGATCTTATCTTTGCTTCAATGGCCAGTTTAATAGCAGCCTCCCCTTAGTCTAACAACTGTATAAAACTGCCCATACACTGACCAATAGAAGCTGCCCATACACTGACCAATAAAACTGCCCATACACTGACCAATAGAAGCTGCCCATACACTGACCAATAAAACTGCCCATACACTGGCCAATAGAAACTGCCTATACACTGACCAATAAAACTGCCCATACACTGACCAATAGAAGCTGCCTATACACTGACCAATAAAACTGCCCATACACTGACCAATAGAAGCTGCCCATACACTGACCAATAAAACTGCCCATACACTGGCCAATAGAAACTGCCTATACACTGACCAATAAAACTGCCCATACACTGACCAATAGAAACTGCCTATACACTGACCAATACAACTGCCCATACACTGACCAATAAAACTGCCCATACACTGACCAATAGAAGCTGCCCATACACTGACCAATAAAACTGCCCATACACTGACCAATAGAAGCTGCCCATACACTGACCAATAAAACTGCCCATACACTGACCAATAAAACTGCCCATACACTGACCAATAGAAGCTGCCCATACACTGACCAATAAAACTGCCCATACACTGACCAATAGAAGCTGGCCATACACTGACCAATAAAACTGCCCATACACTGACCAATAGAAGCTGCCCATACACTGACCAATAGAAGCTGCCTATACACTGACCAATAAAACTGCCCATACACTGACCAATAGAAGCTGCCTATACACTGACCAATAAAACTGCCCATACACTGACCAATAGAAGCTGCCTATACACTGACCAATAAAACTGCCCATACACTGACCAATAAAACTGCCCATACACTGACCAATAGAAGCTGCCTATACACTGACAAATAAAACTGCCCATACACTGACCAATAGAAGCTGCCTATACACTGACCAATAAAACTGCCCATACACTGACCAATAGCAGCCTCCCTTTAGCCTAACAACTGTATAAAACTGCCCATACACTGACCAATAGAAGCTGCCCATAAACTGACCAATAAAAGATGCAGAGTTGGTTAATCCAGAACTAGCTTGCAGATTGCTGCCTGGTAGGGATCGTAGGATGCCATGAGCAGTGTCCCATAGAAACCAAGGCCAATACAGACCACTGGTTGTTGGATCAGAAAAAACCTAGGACATTGAATTTAGTCTTCATGGCATTGAGTAAGAACTATAAAGGGCATAACTATTCGGGTATAGGCCCAGGGTGCAAACAGAAGTTAAGGGGTTTCCCGTGATTTTCTATGGGCAGAATGTTATCTGGCAAGTGGAGGAGAAGGTGACGGTACCATAAGGGTTGAATTGTTTGCCAATGTAAGATCTTTATTCCTGACTAGACATTAAGCCCGTTAAATTAACGGGCGCTAGAACATATGTAGAAAATTCGCCAGAGACGGTCCGTGGGGCACATGCGCAGTAGCGCAATCCCACGGACACAGGGACTGGACGCACTTCAACTTTATTATATAGGATTCCAGACTACATTTTTTTTTTAGGATTTTATTTTGCAAGTTTTTATAATTTACAAAATAGTAATAAAGGAGAGAGAAAGGAAAGGAAGGAAAGAGGAAAGCAATACAAAGTGATAATTCAAAGAAAGAAATGTT
Organism: Xenopus petersii; assembly: GCA_038501925.1. NCBI lineage: Eukaryota > Metazoa > Chordata > Amphibia > Anura > Pipidae > Xenopus > Xenopus petersii. The sequence continues at coordinate 6,466,660 of CM076674.1, read as the reverse complement.
AAACAATCAAACATTTTGCAGTTCAAGCCAAGTACCCCAATACAGTATTACATTTCTCTGGACAACCTTTTGCTAGGTGAGTCAATTTTCACTTATAAGAGAATCATCTACCAAGAGAATAATAATATAGAAACTGTACGTAGCATATTCTGGAGTAGGACCGAAGTCACCTATTACTCCAAATAAACACAATAAATTCTGGAGAGCGGATATCTTCTCATTCAGAAATTGTAGCAGCTCCCTCCAGAGTCTCTGAATTGCCGGGGCAAGTCCGGAATACACGAAACATAGTGACTATTAACTCCCTATATTTGGGACATTGATCTGATATATTGTTATACATTTGTAACGTTCAGAAACTGCTGCAACAGGAGTTAAATTGACACTTGAATACTTGGAGCAGGCACGGTGAAATATACAGGATTTAATGGAACTGAAGCAAAACAGGAACAGGTCAAAAATAAAGTCTTTACCAGGCAGGCAATGAAAAGCTGGAACAAAAACACAGGAACAAGATTCAGGAACTTGGAACTTGGAATATCCAGGAACAGATTCAGGAACAAAACCAAACACATTCAGATTCAAACACATTCAAGGTTTTCAAGGTTTAGGTCAGGAACAAACAGAATACATTCAATGACTCAACCATGAGGAGTGGTTTATAAAGGGCAATTGATTAGAGAACACAAAACACGAGGGTAACAAGAAGGGAGGAGACAAACTGGAAACGTAACAAGATACAGGATCACTATAACAGGATCAGGAACAGCCCCAAGAGCCTCCAGTGGCTCATTTGGTAAGAGCACCGACTGTGCACTTAAAGTCCAGCAACCCCAGTCCCAAGTGTTCAAATCCCAGATGGTCCATATAACATTTTTGACAGGCTATAGCAGGTCAAATACACCCTAATGTTATCTGTGTATATATATATATATATATATATATATCTCCTAGAGATTGATAAGTCAGGAACCAATTTAAGGGCCTCAGTCCACATTTGATCATCCAGCAAGGGGATATCTCTCAGAGGAGAGGGACCTGCTGAAGACCAAGACAGATCTTGTCTATGAAGGTAGGTCCCAAGTGTTGTTTCAGCTATGGTTATAAGTCTTGTAGGGAATTCTATATTAAAGGCCTAGACTACATACATGTTGGGGTCCCTGTTTCAATGGAAAACCTTCAGTGGACCCCACCTGTACCCCCCTCCCCCCATGGAAGTCCTGTCAACATAAATGTTTCTCACAGTCGCCACCCTTATAGTCAGCAACACTATTTCTATAAGCATCATCATCCTATCCACTGTCATTGATTCACAGAGTCCCGGGTTCAATCCTCCTGAAAGCTCCTTGTGACCTCGACATGTCTCAGCTGTGCCAAACAAATCCCTGTACGTCTCACTGTTTCTATAGTTCCAGTCGCTTACTCAACACTTTACAATTCATAACAAACTAGGTCTTACAGTAAATACACAAACAAGGCTTACAGAGTGAAACAGTAGAATCAGAGGTCCCACAAGAGCTTACACATATTTCTGTAGATTCAAGTCGATCATCTGGTCAACGCCTACAGTTTCTGGACCTGGGGGTTTCTGCACCTTTACCCTTCTGTTTGTTTTATGTCACTTCATTAGTTCATAATAGGGGATTTCTGTATTTCAGCCCCATTCCCTGCAGATTCCTGTTACATTTCTATATATTGTCTCTTCCTTTTTACTTAAAGTTTCTCTGTCCCCAAAGGATCTGCCTCACTGACTCTGCTAATGATACGGAATCTCATATCAGAACTAGAGTAAAGTAAATCTGCCCAAGGCTGCACCAAATTTTTGCTCAACTAAACTGTCGCTGGACTACAAATCCCAAGATTGTTCAACCTAGAATGAAGGATTAAAGTATTCTGGAAACTAAAGTCCAGCACATAAAGTCTATATTCTTAGGGTCAGGGCACACAAAGCTACTTGGGGTGATTTAGTCGCCCGGCAACAAATCTCCTCTACTTCGGGGCGACTAATCTCCCTGAACTGCCTCCCGTTGGCTAGAATGTAAATCGTCGGTGGGATGGCACTCGGACAACTTCATTTTCCGAAGTCGCCTGAAGTTTCCTCATGAGGCAACTTCGGGCGAATTTGGAAAACGAAGCACACCGTTTGCCATCCCACGTTTTTGATTTACATTGTAGCCGGCAGAAAGCAGTTTGGGGAGATTAGTTGCCCCGAAGAAGAGGAGATTAGTCGATGGGCGAATAATCTCAAACAGTTGAATGGTGCACAAAGCCAAAACGTTGGTACTACCAAGGAAAAATGTAGTAGGAAATTAAAGCAAAAGTTCACTCCAGTCCCAGGGTGCAACATTCCAATGACTGTGAGTGCCTCCAAAAAATAAAGGGCCAATCAATTAAAAATTTTTATTAGGACATGTTAGATAACATGCCTGTTGGGACACTTGCTCATAGGCTCAGCACACATGTCCTAATAAATATTTTGTATTTTTTTTTAATTGATTGGCCCTTTATTTTTTGGAGGCACTCACAATCATTGGAATGTTATTGGACGACTAATCTCCCTGAATCTGAGCGTGTGCCTTAAGGTTATTTTCCAATGATACACTTAACCAGGTCCCTTTTAAAGTGCAAAACAATCCTCCAATGAGAATGGCAGGTGCTCTGTGCCCTGATCTTTGTTCCTGCAACTGGAGCTGCGTTTTTTTTTTGCTGTTATATCTAGGGACGCGTGCGTTGAATCCAGGATTTGGTTCAGACTCTTTCAGCAGGTTTCGGATTCGGCCAAATCCTTGTGCCTGGCCGAAATTGAAACATAATCCTAATTTGCATATGTAAATTAGGGGCGGTAAGGGAAATCACATGACTTTTCAGGAAGTAAATTTCCCCCCTTCTTTTTCTTTTCCTACCCCTAATTTGCATATGCAAATTAGGATTCAGATTTGGTTTGGTGTGTGGCTGAATCTTTCACAAAGGGATTCGGCCGAATGCCAAATAGTTGATTGAGTGCATCCCTAGTTATATCCCCCATATAATTGATTTGCAGCTGGAAATGCTGCAAGAAGGGCTGCGCTTGGCATTTATGAGCTGCTGGTCAGCCCTGTAACATGTGTATTTTATATGCGCCAGTAGCAGAAGGGTGAGGAGACAGCCCCAAATGAATGGCATTTATCTACTTCCTTATGGGGGAACAGCAGGAATATTGTCACACTGAGAGGCCCTTTATTCTCACATATTTGCGGTGCATTTGAAGAGAGAGGAGATACCTAAATGCCAACCAGCGGGGGTCCCAGGCTGCTCATCAATCAGCAGAGGCAGAGCACAGCTGTACAAGCATTGGGTATTGGGAATCACATGGTGTCCTGCGTTGCACTCGCCTCTTCCCCACTCATCCATTATTAGCTGTCTGTCTGTCTGTCTGTCCTTCAAAGCCTCTCCTGCTGACTTCTACACCTCCCCTTCCATCGGCTGCAGTTCTACAATCTGGGCTGCTATTCGGACAGGGCAAAGAGGCCATTCATTCTGGGCCCAGAGCCTCAGAGGCCTCCCTATTGAATGACATTGTTTAGATATATAAACACTTTATAGCGGTGATTCTAGGAATGCTGGGAGTTGTAGTTAAAGAGGTGGAGGGTGCACCTTCAAGTTAACGTTTAGTATGTCATAGAATATCTAATTCTAAGCGACTTTTCCATTGGACTTATTTATTTTATTTATTTTTTTTATAGTTTTTAAATAATTTGCCTTCTTCTTCTGACTCTTTCCAGGTTTCAAAATGGGGGTCACTGACCCCATCTAGAAAAAACAAATGCTCTGTAAGGCTACAAATGTATTGTTATTGCTATTTTTTAACACTCGTCTTTCTGTTTAAAGCCTCGTCTATTCACGATCCAGTCTCGTATTGGAATCAGTGCATGGTTGCTAGGGTAATTTGGACCCTAGCAACCAGATTGCTGGAGAGCGGCTGGATAAAAAGCCGAATAACAAAATGAAAACCGATTACAAATTGTCTCCGAATATCACTCTCTTTGTCATATTAAATGTTAATTTAAAGGTGAACAACCCCATTAACAGCAGGAGTAGAGCTGTGAGTTGGAAATTCCTAATTTATGTAATATATATATATATATTACATAATGTGTAATATATATATATAATATATTATTCCCCTATAAATCTAAGGGACATATATACTAACACTAGAGACAAACATCACTGAGGATGTTGCCCATAGCAACCAATCAGCAATTAGATTACAACGGTCACTTACAAGCAATAGCAAAGATCTGATTGGTTGCTATGGGCAACATCACCAACATTTAAAAACTGACCATAGGGGAACAGAGGGTGAAACAGTACAAGCACGATATTATAAAGGGAAAGCAAGATATTATAAAACTGATTGCAGTGTAGATATCAGTGTAGATACATGTCTCCAACTGTATTCATTGAATGTTACTTAATCAGAAGTCATTAACTCCATACATCCCAATTTGGAAAAACATTTTTGGACCACGACTGTTTCATGGCAGGTTATGGAAAGTTTGAACACATTTCTTGGGGGTTTTATGTGTTATTACAATTTTGTTAATGAAGGTGAATTGCCCTTTAAGCTGCAAGTCACAGTTTCCCCCAAAAAAAACCTGTTTATCTTTAATTGTTACAATTGTATCTTTGCTTATCTTAAATAGTTACAAATGTATCTAAGTGCAGGTGCTGGGTATTCTGGGCTCTCTGACAAAAGCCTTGGGACTGTCCTGTGAAAAATGGGACAGTTGTGAGGTATGATTTACCCTGTACTTTATAATTATATAAAATCATAACCAAAGAGTTCCATGACTTACATAAAATATCTCACCAGCCTTGTGCCTTTATATGGTCACAGAACAACCCCTCAGTGACTTCTAATATCCTTATCATTTACAGTAGGGGGTACATTATCCCTTATAATACATGAGTGATACTCAGAGTTCCCTGTCATTTTCCTTATATAATATGCATTCCATGCAGTAAAAAAGTGTTTGTTTTTTTACCACATTGATTCAGCTGATCCTAAAGCATAAATGATTGCTGCTTACAATGGGGATCAGATAGGATCTGTGCAGCCACTGGGACAGAATGTTCTGTTATACAGATAGCTAGAATCTCAGCTGCCATAAAGCAGGACAGGACTGCTGCTTACAATGGGGATCAGATAGGATCTGTGCAGCCACTGGGACAGAATGTTCTGTTATACAGATAGCTAGAATCTCAGCTGCCATAAAGCAGGACAGGACTGCTGCTTACAATGGGGATCAGATAGGATCTGTGCAGTCACTGGGACAGAATGTTCTGTTATACAGATAGCTAGAATCTCAGCTGCCATAAAGCAGGACAGGACTGCTGCTTACAATGGGGATCAGATAGGATCTGTGCAGCCACTGGGATAGAATGTTCTGTTATACAGATAGCTAGAATCTCAGCTGCCATAAAGCAGGACAGGACTGCTGCTTACAATGGGGATCAGATAGGATCTGTGCAGCCACTGGGATAGAATGTTCTGTTATACAGATAGCTAGAATCTCAGCTGCCATAAAGCAGGACAGGACTGCTGCTTACAATGGGGATCAGATAGGATCTGTGCAGCCACTGGGACAGAATGTTCTGTTATACAGATAGCTAGAATCTCAGCTGCCATAAAGCAGGACAGGACTGCTGCTTACAATGGGGATCAGATAGGATCTGTGCAGCCACTGGGACAGAATGTTCTGTTATACAGATAGCTAGAATCTCAGCTGCCATAAAGCAGGACAGGACTGCTGCTTACAATGGGGATCAGATAGGATCTGTGCAGCCACTGGGACAGAATGTTCTGTTATACAGATAGCTAGAATCTCAGCTGCCATAAAGCAGGACAGGACTGCTGCTTACAATGGGGATCAGATAGGATCTGTGCAGCCACTGGGACAGAATGTTCTGTTATACAGATAGCTAGAATCTCAGCTGCCATAAAGCAGGACAGGACTGCTGCTTACAATGGGGATCAGATAGGATCTGTGCAGCCACTGGGATAGAATGTTCTGTTATACAGATAGCTAGAATCTCAGCTGCCATAAAGCAGGACAGGACTGCTGCTTACAATGGGGATCAGATAGGATCTGTGCAGCCACTGGGATAGAATGTTCTGTTATACAGATAGCTAGAATCTCAGCTGCCATAAAGCAGGACAGGACTGCTGCTTACAATGGGGATCAGATAGGATCTGTGCAGCCACTGGGACAGAATGTTCTGTTATACAGATAGCTAGAATCTCAGCTGCCATAAAGCAGGACAGGACTGCTGCGTACAATGGGGATTAGATAGGACCTGTGCAGCCACTGGGACAGAATGTTCTGTATAAAGAAAGAGAGAGGGGAGAAAGGGAATAATGCTGGGATCACTGACTGCAATAGTGACAACAATACATAGTGACAACATTAAATCTCATGTTTATAAAATAAAATATTTAATAACTCTCATATTCGCTGGTTATTACAGCTCTGCTTTTCGAGAATATTAAGCTTTTTTGACTGGGTTGTTGAAATTATTTGACCGTTTGCGGTTTCTGACTAACGCCGCCTCAAATATATCCACCACATCAGTATTATGGATGGCAGAGATCCAAATGCAGAAAAATAAAAATTGCACTCGAGCCGTTGCCAACTCCAATGCCAAATCGGCATTGGTGGAGCAGAAAATCAAATAAAAAGGTCATGAAAAGGGAAATGTGTCATGTGGGTTCATGTCTTCCCGTTACACGTGGGATATTAATATGAGCAGGATGCCACTCAATGGACACAATTTAATCAATGTTCCTCCATAGACTTTGTATAAAAATACAGATTTTAGGGGCAGATTTATCAAGGGTCGAATTTCGAGTTTATGGGAGTTTCTAAAAACTCCCATCAACTTAAAATGGGACAAAAAGACCAATCAAAACTTATTAAAAAATATCAAATTTTTGGTGAATAGGATAGAGCTGCAAATTTTAATTGAATTTGATCGAATTTGATTCAAAACTTTTCACCCAAAAAATATTTTGTAGAAGGTCCCCCATATGCTAAAACGCCAATTTGGCAGGTTTTACATGGCAAATAGTTGAATTCGAATTCTTAAAGGGACAGTACATGATAAATTTTGAAATTCGAATTTGGACTATTCCCTAGTCTAAGTACACAAATATATCTCAAAATTCGAGTTTTTTAAATTCAAAAATTCACCTCGACCTTTGATAAATCTGCCCCTTAGTGTTTTTGTGCATTTTGAGTTCAACCCCTTAAAGGATCATGTTGTGCCCTTGTGCTGAAGGTCAGTAAAGGATGCTAGGTGGGTCATGTGGTAGGGCCTTTCCAAAATCGGTTTACACACCTTAAAGCTCCCCATATCAGGCCGGTTCTACAGTTTTGGTGTTATTCTTGACTGTCAATTAACAGTGGCTAGTACCTTTTTTTCCACATAAGAAAAACCTGATACCACCATAAGTCTTACCAACCTATTGGAATCTTCTATTCATGAGTAAAATATTGCTTTAATACCAGACAGGTCTAATCTTATTAACAAAGGTCTTCTTATCATCTACAGACTCCACCAATGGTCAAACTTTCAGCTTTACTTCACTAAGTCTACGGAATGTCCACCACTTTATCTAGTAGAAGTAAATCTTGAGCAACTGGACTTGCCGAGTGATCATTGCAGACTTTCACTACTCGTACGAGCAGCTTTTTCAGTTCAACTGCTCAGATGAGTAGTGAAACGTCTTCAATGATTACTCAGCAAGTCCAGTTTCTCAAGATTTACTTCTACTAGATATTCCATCACCTGGATGAATGAAAACCTTTCACAACTGTAGTTTTTTAAGCATTTCTTGACCTATTTTTGCCCCATCTCAGAAGATGTGTGGCCCTCTTTAGGTTTTTCCTTCCACACAGTTTGATCTTGACTTGCTATTGGTTAACAAGGTTTTTTTGAGTTGACAGGTCTAAGGTTATCAACAAAGGGTCTTCTTATCATCTCCAGAATCCACCAAACCACCAATGGTGAAACTTTTAGCTCTACTTCACTAAGTCTTTGGAACTTCCTACATTTTTTAACATTTCTTGCTCTATCTTTGCCCCATCTTGGAAAACATGTGCGTTTTTCCTACGACATGGTTGGATCTTGACTTGCTATTGGTTGACAAGGGTTCTTTGACTTGCTTTAAATATGCTAAAAGCTAGAAGAAGAGATAGAAGGGTTGAACTTGATGAATGGGTAAAGACAGGCTAGATTTTAGAATTAAGGTTTCTCTTGAACGGGCCCTGCTATTAATCACATGCAGTTGGACCACATACTGTTTCAGTTAGCAAATCCATCAGAAGGGAGGTATGTGCTCATTTTTGGAACAAACGCTGATTTTCTTTTATTTTTTGTTTGAAAGCACTTTAATTTGTTGCAAAGCATTCCAATATTTCTACGGAAAAGGAAAAAGAAATTACCAATTTTTACATTCTCTGGCAAGAAAGTGTATTCCAAAGAGCGAGTATGTTCTAAATCAGTGCTGATCTCAGTCATTTTTCTTAAGACCCTTTTTCTTGACTCATTTAGGTGTGGTCTTCAGCGCAGAATGAATAGCATTTATTGTACTGTGTATTTAACAAGAGGCTCATTGAGCTATGCTGAAAATAAAAGTGCAATTATCTTAAGCAATAAATGAGGCTTGGAAGTCAATGCAGGGGGGATTAGGTTGGAAGACAATACGTTAGTCCCAGACTTATTCATTGCATTAAAGATTTAGCATATGGTTAGAGGGATTTGCCAATTGAAGGAAATAGAAGCATTCTGGTCTCTGACATCTCTGTGTATCCCCGTTTTATCCCCCCAAATGCCTATAACTCAAGCAAGACACAACAGGATCTCAGTTCATCAATTATTTGTCCAACAATAAAGGGTTTGAGAAAGAAGCTGGTGGCAAACATAATCAACAATTATATTGGCGTAGGAGGTTAGATGCTAATTGGAGACGTCAATTATAGTTTAATTATTCATGTTTATTGTATAGAGTTAGCATTTTCAATGCAAATGTGGGGAAACAGTCCATCCACATTCTCATGGATTTGCCTGGGATTTTCATCCTAGTTGGACATGCACAGAATGTTTCCAATGAGAAAACAACCAGAAAGTATCCTTCTAAGATGGGGGTCACCAACCTTTTAGACCTGTGAGCCACATTCAAATGTAAAAAAAGTTGAGGAGCAACACAGGCATGGAAAAAGTACCCTGGGGTCCAAATAAGGGCTGTGATTGGCTATTTGGTAGCCCCTATGTGAACTGGCAGCCTATAGGAGGCTCTGTTTGGCAGTACACCATGTTTTTATGCAACCAAAACTTGCATCAGGCTGGGGGGCCGGGACTACCCACCCCAGATACAAACCACCCTCTGCCCCTCAGCTCTTAACTTTTTCCTCTTGAGTCTTCGCTCTGGGTCAGGGGGAGGTTGGAAGCTGCATCAAAGGCTTCATGCAGGGAGTGGGTCTGAGATAGTGGGTCCCCCTCAGTTTTTTCCAGGTGTCCTGAAGGCCCAGTCTGACCCTGCTGGAATTCAAAAATAAGCACCTGCTTTGAGGCTACTGGGAGCAACATCCACAGGGTTGGGGAGCAACATGTTACTCACGAGCTACTGGTTGGGATCACTGTTCTAAGATGTGCAAGTAGCCTCCACTGACTGTACTTGTAGCCAGGGCCGGAACTAGGGGTAGGCAGAGTAGGCACGTGCCTAGGGTGCAAACTCTGAAACGATTCAAACTTTCGTAAAATGTTCGCAATGTTTTATCGTTTTTAAATTATCGGAAAATGTATTGATAAATAAGGGGAAATAACTTGTGCGGATTTGGTGAGACTAGATTTCACAAAATAATAATTTTCCGATTTTTTGATAAATAACCCCCTTAGTGTAGTCTGTGCTCTTCTGAGACCCAATGCACTTGGTTTGTACTCTTTATTCTTCCCAGTCGTTGTTTTGCAGTCCCCCAGCTTGGAATTTAAACTGTCATCTAGTTACGAGGGTTGCACTTACCTTAACATATAAGAAGTATTTTTAAAAAAAAATTGCCTCATAATGATTCTGGTTGCCAGGGTCACTGACCCCAGAGACAGAGCTCTTTGCAAAAGAAGTTTCCAGAGTCTCTAGATTCAAATCCTGCCATTTCTACATGTGCACATATATATACCTGGCATGAGCCACATACATTTGTTGTAGGGATGCACCGAATCCACTATTTTGGATTTGGCCGAACCCCCGAATCCCTTGTGAAAGATTCGGCCGAATACCGAACCGAATCCGAACCCTAATTTGCATGTGCAAATTCGGGGTGGGAAGGGGAAAACATTTCTACTTCCTTGTTTTCTGACAAAAAGTCACGTAATTTCCCTCCCCGCCCCTAATTTGCATATGCAAATTAGGGTTCGGATTCGGTTCGGTCTGGCAGAAGGATTCGGCCGAATCCGAATCCTGATGAAAAAGGCCGAATCCCGAACCGAATCCTGGATTCGGTGCATCCCTAATTTGTTGACTTGAATCACCCACTTAAAGTATCAGTAACATAAATTTTTTTATTAAAAAATGCGTTGAACGAAAAAACCCACAAAGACATATTAAACTTTAAAATGGCTAAGTCTTTATTAAGAAATAATTTACTGAAACTCCGCTTGTGCTCCTCTTCAGAAAAGGGTGACGATCCATCATGCGGGACTCGATTTCTCTTCCCTGGCTATCTCCTATAAAGAAGGCAGGGAGGAGAAATCGAGCACCGCACGATGGATCGCCTTTTCTGAAGAGAAGCACAAGCAGAGTTTTGGTCAGTTATTTTTTAATAAAGACTTAGCAATTTAAAAGTTGAATATGTCTTTGTGTTTTTTTTTCCGTTCTACACTATTTTTTAATAAAAAAAAATTATGTTACTGGTCTTTTAAGAGGGTATCTTTAAGAACCTAGGCTGGAAAAAAGGTGATAACTGCTACATTGATTCAGTGGTACAAGGAGAATCCACTTCCCGAAACTTTTTAATTAAAGGGGTTGTTCACCTTTAAATTAACTGTTAGTATGATGTAGAGAGTGATATTCTGAGATAATTTGCAATTTAATTTTAATTTTTGAATTTTTTTTTACTTATTTAGCTTTTTATTCAGCAGCTCTCCAGTTTTCAATTTAATTCATCTGGTTGCTAGGGTCCAAATTCCCCTAGCAACCAGGCATTGATTTGAATAAGAGACTGGAATATGAATAGGAGAAGCCTGAATAGAAAGTTGCAATAACAATACATTTGTAGCCTTACAGAGCATTTGTTTTTAGATGGGGTCAGTGACCCTCCCCCCATTTTAAAGCCAGGAAAAGTCAGAAGTAGGCAAATAATTAAAAAAATGATTAAAAAGGCCAGTCGAAATGTTGCTTAGTAGCCATTCTATAACACACCAAAAGTTAACTTTTAATCTTTCATTTCGACAACTTTTCATTTCATTTATGTAGGCACAGCTTTATATCCAGGTTGGTTTCTGCTTTAATTGATCTTTACACCCCGAACCACAGCTTTGGACACCCCTAAAGGGGCAAACCTGCTGTGTAGTTGACCCAGTGGCTCCTCTATCTCTATACATTCAACATTCAACACACAGTTTGCTTTATAACAATATCAACTTTTTACAAAGAAAGTGTAGATTAAAGGCTAAGTAAAACTGTAAAAGGTACAAATATGCATTCAATAGCATGACCCACTACTCTCTTGAACCAGTGCCAGTCCTATCCTGGTAATTCTGGTTTAACCAATGCCAATGTGCAAAGTGTTCTCCATGTTTTGGCCAAAAAACTCCCAGAGAATCCCCGTGACCCCAACGCCCGGCCCCAGACAAAGGAGCTCAGTTATAAAACAACCCTGTACGTAATTAATATCCAAGCTGTTTCCCCGAGTGTTTCTTTATCTCTATATCGCACCTGTTAGAGCAGGAGGACATGCCGGGGGCCCTGATCGACTCCAGGTTTTTATAGGCACAAGCGAGAGCCAATGTTGCTCCTTCCAGAGCTCCTGTCACTTCTATAAATGTCAAAGCAAAGTCAGCACGAGACAAAGGAACAACGGATTTCTTGTATTCCCAATAAAAAAAAAAAAAGTCAGGCTTCTCCATGAACTCAGGATTTCTTGTCAAAAATATGTGTTTCCACTAAAATGCAAAGAATAGCAATGTTCCCAGTGCTGCGCTCAGTCGTTCTACTGAAGGGGCTCCAAGAATAACACTCACTGGGCCTGTGTCAAGGACTTTCCTGACCCGTCTTATGCTAACAGTCACTTTCTGACCCTCGATCAGTAACTGACAAGGCTGACAATCCATTGCTGCTCAGATGCTTCATACATCTGTACTCTGTTATACAGCTAGAATCTCAGCTGCCATAAAGCAGGACAGGACTGCTGCTTACAATGGGGATCAGATAGGATCTGTGCAGCCACTGGGACAGAATGTTCTGTTATACAGATAGCTAGAATCTCAGCTGCCATAAAGCAGGACAGGACTGCTGCTTACAATGGGGATCAGATAGGATCTGTGCAGTCACTGGGACAGAATGTTCTGTTATACAGATAGCTAGAATCTCAGCTGCCATAAAGCAGGACAGGACTGCTGCTTACAATGGGGATCAGATAGGATCTGTGCAGCCACTGGGACAGAATGTTCTGTTATACAGATAGCTAGAATCTCAGCTGCCATAAAGCAGGACAGGACTGCTGCTTACAATGGGGATCAGATAGGATCTGTGCAGACACTGGGACAGAATGTTCTGTTATACAGATAGCTATAATCTCAGCTGCCATAAAGCAGGACAGGACTGCTGCTTACAATGGGGATCAGATAGGATCTGTGCAGCCACTGGGACAGAATGTTCTGTTATACAGATAGCTAGAATCTCAGCTGCCATAAAGCAGGACAGGACTGCTGCTTACAATGGGGATCAGATAGGATCTGTGCAGCCTCTGGGACAGAATGTTCTGTTATACAGATAGCTAGAATCTCAGCTGCCATAAAGCAGGACAGGACTGCTGCTTACAATGGGGATCAGATAGGATCTGTGCAGTCACTGGGACAGAATGTTCTGTTATACAGATAGCTAGAATCTCAGCTGCCATAAAGCAGGACAGGACTGCTGCTTACAATGGGGATCAGATAGGATCTGTGCAGCCACTGGGACAGAATGTTCTGTTATACAGATAGCTAGAATCTCAGCTGCCATAAAGCAGGACAGGACTGTTGCTTACAATGGGGATCAGATAGGATCTGTGCAGCCACTGGGACAGAATGTTCTGTTATACAGATAGCTAGAATCTCAGCTGCCATAAAGCAGGACAGGACTGCTGCTTACAATGGGGATCAGATAGGATCTGTGCAGCCACTGGGACAGAATGTTCTGTTATACAGATAGCTAGAATCTCAGCTGCCATAAAGCAGGACAGGACTGCTGCTTACAATGGGGATCAGATAGGATCTGTGCAGCCACTGGGACAGAATGTTCTGTTATACAGATAGCTAGACTATTGCTTGATGTTATTGGGCAGAGGCTGGGCATTTTTACAACCAGTTGTTATACTCACCAGAGTTAAAGGCTTGCCCAATGGTGATCTTCTCTATTTCTGAGCCAAACCACTTGAGTCCCTATATTGGCTGACACCCAGGGTACTTACTCCCCTGGTCTCCTGGAGCCTTGACTCTCATTCCTAACCTCATGCTGAGATTCTACCTCTACTTACCCTTTCTCCGCTTGTACTGCTGGGCTTCATATATACTGTATCCTATTATAGAGGCCTAATCCAAAGCTTCCAGCAACAAGTAAGAGCTGAATAAGATTGTCTCAGACCGTTGGATCATGATCCTGTGCCAATTGTGGGTGTAACACGTCCCCCGAGATTTGGACGTATTTGCGAGTAGCTGGAGGGGCCAGTTAAGCTGAACACACACTGCAGTTTTAGAACTGTACTTAGAATATGGGCTTAATGGCTCTCTATTTCCTAAACACAGGGACACAACTGTATTTCTGGATTTAGCACGTTGACTTGCATGAGTGGGAATGATAATGAATTCTCTATCTAAAACAGGGCCCCTTCCCTTTCAGTAGGAAATGAGGGTTTTGATGTGGTGCAGCTGATTGGCCAATATGAATTTTCATAAAAAAGAATCAAGTATTTAAAAGAAATAAAAAAAGTGGAAATATTTAAAAGTCAGCTTAAGCCATAGGGCTGATGCACAGAAGGGGAATATAGCTGCAAAATGGCACTCAAAGTTTCTTCTAAACTCTTCAGTATCATTCCATCCATAAACCTGTACCTTCAGGGCTAGTTTTAGGCTAAGGGAGACATGGACAACCAATGGACAACCAATTAGAGTGACAGCTTTTGACCCAGACCCGGTCTCTAGCTGAAACTATGAGCATCTCCGTCCACCTCCCCAGCCCAGATCGTGGCTGTGAATAATGAATGGAGGGGGTTGCAGCTGGAGTGGGGGGCCGGGGGGAAGGTTGCAGCTGGGGAGGGAGGTTTGGGGGGTGTTTGTGGTAGGGATGCACCAAATCCCAAATCCAGGATTCTGTTTGGGATTCAGCCAGGATTTGTCCTTTTTTGAGCAGGATTCAGATTTGGTTGAAATCTTGTACCTAGCCAAACTGAATCCTAATTTGCATATGTAAATTAGGAGTGGGATGGAAAATCACGTGACTTTTCGTCATAATACAAGGAAGTAAAAAAATATTTTTCCACATTTTCCTTTCCGGCTCCTAATTGCTTATGCAAATTACAATTCAGTTCGGTATTCAGCCAAATCTTTCACTAAGGATTCAGTTATTTGTACGGATCCCAAATAGTGGATTCGGTGCATCCCTAGTTTGTGGGGGCCCCTGAGTCATCCACTTTGTTGGGCCCCAGATCCCCCAGTCTTCTGAACTGCCACATTCAGCATTGACAATAGTGGGATTCTGGGTATTGTAGTTCTGCAACAGCTCCCCTCTCCTATTTGAGGCCCCTCCGACTCCAGCCAGATAACAAGCGATAGATAACATATATATGCCAGACCAATGGAGAGGCTGAGTTGCTGTTGCTGGTGGTATTCAGAGCTCTGCTGTACCTATTGTTGCTTACAGCAGCCCTATTACAAGAATCATTTTTGGTTCACTTTATCTAAAATCTGTAACTATGCCCTATAGCAGCTCCTGTACCATGTGACGTCACTTTTTGCTGTTGCTTTGATGATTTCCTATGACCCCTAAGCATAGTCTAGAGCACACTGAGCATGTGCAGTGCCACTGACACACAAAAGATGGCCTAACAGGATCCAAGATGGCGATCTCCGGTATCATTACCGTTATAGGGCTCCTGAACATCTGAGCTGCTACTATAGGCTCTGTATATACAATAAAGCATTTCTAGCCACATTTCCTGACAGATTTAGTTCTCCTTGAAAGGAAACCCAAGAGAAGATATAGGCCAGGAAGGCTGATATTCCCATTATATTGTTGCAGATCCGTCTGGCGTTCCAGCAGCGAGCAGCCTTGTGTTTGGTGGTTCTCTTTAAAGCGTTCCCAGGGGGGATTGCATTTTAAATGCTTTTCCATTACTTACGCTTATTTTTTGATGAGCAGCTGCTGGTTTGGATTACACAGAATATGAGGATATTTATTGGTTCTACAGTTGGACCTTTTTGTGGTTATCGGGGGGGCGGGTTCTGTTTGTGGTACAGGCAATAGAAATAATAGTTAAATGGATGCTGGTCTGTGTTAGTAACAAATGGTAGGATTCTCCCACCTGGTGCCAGGCAGGTTGTATTGACCATAATATCAAAGGATAAGCTGGAGCGTTTTATTGATGTGGAATGTTCTGGTCTGGGATCAATCACATAACAAGTGTTCAATACAGAAGTAAAGCAGCAACAACATTCTCCTCCCATTGCCGAAATGGTAGAAATCCCCCAGACCAGTAGCTGATGTAGGTTTTTAGATCAAGCCCCTCTTGTAGGTACAACATTGGGTCAGGGTTCCTCTTAGCTCCTAACAAAGATATAGATATCTCAAACGTCACCATAACTGACCTCCAAACTAAGCTTTAAGATGTATCTAGGAGAGAAAATAGACATTCTTCATATATTTCACCCTAAATAACGTTCTGAGCCCCCTGCCTCTTCTGCAACCCTGTCTGGGGGGCAAGTCCATGGTTTGGGAACTGCGGCCCTGGACAAACTGTCAAAGAGGGACCATGTTCAGTATAAGTAGGATTATGTTGAGTTGATACATATACTATATATATATACGTGCTATATAAAGTACAGAGTAAAAATAATTCTTATTAATAGGGCATATGCCCTTTGTAAAAGAGCTGAAAGCAAAAGAAATAAAAGTAGGGGTTTTGGATTGGATAAGACAAAATGTCCAGAAACTTGATGTCCAGAAAATTAGGCCGACAGCAAAATTTATAGTCCAGTAAGGAAGGTATGTAGCAAAATATGTAGTCCTTGAAATATGGTAGGAAGCAAAATGTAGAGTCTAGGAAATGATTCAGGCAGCAAAATGTATATTCCAGGAAACAAATCCAGAAACAAGTAGGGATGTAGCGAACTGTTCGCCGGCGAACTAGTTCGCGCGAACTTCGACTGTTCGCGTCCGCAGCAAGTTCGCGAACGTCGCGCGACGTTCGCCAATAGGCGTTCGCGTCAAAATCGTTCGACCGTTCGACCATTCGACCGCTAAAATCAAAGGATTTTCGTTCGAATCGAACGATCGAAGCATTCGATCGAATGAAATCATTCGATCGAATGGCTTCGATCGTTCGATTCAAACGAAAATCCTTCGATCGAACGATTTCAATCCTTAGATCGTTCGAATCGAACGATTTTCGGATGTTCGAAGTTCACGAACAGTTCGCGAACTGTTCGCAAATTTTGCCGGTGTTCGCGAACGGCGTTCTAGAACACATCGGCGGCGGTTCGCTACATCCCTAGAAACAAGATGGATCTTCCAGGAAACGAGGCAGGCAGCAAAATGTATAGTCCAGGAAATTATTCAGGCAGCAAAATGTAAAGTCTATGAAATGATTCAGGCAGCAAAATGTACATTCCAGGAAACAAATCCAGAAACAAGATGGATCTTCCAGGAAACGAGGCAGGCAGCAAAATGTATAGTCCAGGAAATTATTCAGGCAGCAAAATGTAAAGTCTATGAAATGATTCAGGCAGCAAAATGTATATTCCAGCAAATAAATTCAGAAACAAGATTTATCTTCTAGGAAATGATTCAGGCAGCAAAATATAGAGTCTAGGAATTGATTCAGGCAGCAAAATGTATATTTCAGGAAATAAATCCGGAAACAAGATGGATCTTCCAGGAAATGAGGCAGGCAGCAAAATGTATAGTCCAGGAAATGAGGCAGACAGCAAAATATATAGTTCAGGTAAAGGATAGTGTAGGAAATGTAAGCCATGTAATTCATATGGGGCTAGAATATATTTATTGGGAATACCCCAAACAATGTAATGATATTCATATATTCCAGGAAGTTATTCAGGCAGCAAAAGGAATAGTCCAGTTAATGAAGCAGGCAGCAAAAAGTACAGTACATGAAACAAGACAGGCAGCAAGGCATGTAAGTTATATAGGGCTAGATTCAACTTAATGAGAATACCCAATATACTTTGATAGTATTCTTATATTCCAGAAAACAAGGCAGGCAGCAAAATGTATAGTCCAGGTATTGAAGCAAGCAGCAAAATGTAGAGTCCCAGCAGCACCCAAAACATTTAATTCATATAGGGCTGGATTCAATTCAGTGAGGACCCTTCCTACACTTTGATGGTGTAAGACAAGTTCATCTCATGCAAATGAATCAGTATGGTAGAATAGATGTTATCATTCAGGAGAGCTTCATTTTGGGAATGGTATTATATTCCACTTGGCTTTGCTTATTATCTCTCGTTAGCAAACATTCTGCTCGCTTGATTACACTTGGCACCAAATCGCTGCATCCAATCATGTTCTCTTTTCTCAGTCTTGACCGTTGACTGTCAAAAGTCTCAAGCGATGTGCAATCAATCCCTCGGCATGCATAACATCTAGAGATATTCTCAAAAATATCTTTGCTTTTCATTTTATGTTGTTTCTGTTCTCAAATGTGGTTCTTATTACAATTAGTGATGCCGAGTCAACAGTGATTAAAGTTGATGTTCTACCATGATTCTGGTGGGTTCCAAAGTTTTGTTGGTATGAAGAACTAAGCTGGACGTGTTCCCCACTCACTGTTAGCCAATTCCATGGGCACTGTATCATCATAACACTATTTACCATTATTCTGCTTATTTTTTGGGTAAGTCTCAAAGATATTAGGATAAAAAAACTGCATTCCAGTTGTTTTTAGCTAAACATTGCCTGAATGCATAACAATTTGTTGAGGTGGAATAATGTTTTGAGACTGTTTCCATTGTTTGGGCTCCAGTGAAACCTTAAGGCTACAGGGCACAATGACATTCCTAATTTTTAAAACCATTAGGCGG
Source organism: Xenopus petersii (assembly GCA_038501925.1). Lineage (NCBI taxonomy): Eukaryota > Metazoa > Chordata > Amphibia > Anura > Pipidae > Xenopus > Xenopus petersii. The sequence continues at coordinate 6,448,108 of CM076674.1, read as the reverse complement.
GGGTGCAATGAGGCTGTGACCACAAAACAAATACAAGAGTCCTCTGCACTCAACCCATTATCAATATATTTAAGACAGAGACATTTTGTGCATACTGCTACTATAAAATGCCTTACCCTTTAAACAAAACAGGGATTTGTTTGTCCATATATTGCAATATATTTCAGATGCCCAACTCTGTCGTCATCCCATATCTGGCCAGTCCTACACTCCATTTTCATCTGATTCTTAATAATTCTATTGCTTCATTATACATTTTACACAGGGACTAAGTTTGACCTGCGACTTACTTGCTGCTTTCAAAGTAAAACTCCCAAACAATGACATTCCTGACATTTCTGTGCTTTCTACTTTGGGGTACAGTTTGGGGAAGGTCCTTTCCTGTTTCAGCACAATAATGTCCCCATGTGCAGAACCAGGTCCAGACAGAATGAGTTTGCTGAGATGGAAAGAACCTGACTGCACAGAACCCTGACCTCAACCTAAATGAACCCCTGTGGGATGAATTAGAACCCCAACTGTGATCCTGATCCCCAACATCAGTACCCAACCTCCCTAATGTTCTTGTGGCTGAATGGAAGCATTTCTCAGCAATAATGTTCCAACATCTAGTAGGAACCTTCCCAGAAGAGTAGGGCTGTTATCTCATAGGAAGACTAGGGACTGTTTTATGGGAAAAAAGAGAGCTTAAGATCCCCTGAAGGGAGCACAAGTGTAGGGGCTGTATACTATGGTAGATTCTGCAAGATTCGGCAACCATTCTGTTGAACTGTAGAAGAGATCTGGACCTTCTTGGTCTCACTGCCACATGGACAACTTAGGAATCAGGTACAATGTTGGACGGCAGTGTGCAAGAAAAAGGCACAATGCACTCTTGCACTCTCTTGCAATTCTTCCCCTGGTCTTTGCTTATGATTCAATATCACATGGCCAATAATCTTATCCAATATCTGATCTGCTACTCAGCGGAAGTTGGATACCACTATGGTAAACACACAGGGTGGAGCCCTGGTGGGTTGTTTATAGCTCTGATTGATTATGGAAATTATGGAGTGCCATTTAGGGAGTGCAGAATGTAATCGGAGAACATCTTGAAGACATGTTAATAAGGAACGAGGCAAAAAAAAAAAAATCTAATTTATTGAAGCAGCAAAGTATATTTCATATTTTGAGAACATCTGGGGCAAGTCAATGGGAAACAGTTCTGCAGCACAAGAGTTGTGTAACGTACCAATTTATCAAGGCCCTGATGTGCATATGGCTAGGAGAATTAGGGAGGTGTGACCACTTGTATGTATAGATTGGCGTATTAGACTGTGCCTTGGAGCATCATTTATTTTCTATGTTTTCTCCTTCAGTGGCTGAACCTTCTGTTTCTAATAAACCCGCCAGATGTAATAAGCTGTTTTTGTACATCTACTCAATTCTACCATGACCCTTCTCCATTAAATCATCCGAATGGTTAGGTTTCATAAGTGGCAAACTTGCTGGGGCTCAAGCAGACAAAGATGCCATCGCTCTCTGCCCAGAAGTGTTTGCTTTATAGTCTGCAATTGGCTCACACTTCCTTCTGAAAGGACCGGTCTTATATTCAAGCTCTCAACTGAATGTATAGACTAAATAGCTGTACTAGTCAGGTTGAACTGATCCTGATCCAAGAAGTTGCTGTTTTTGTGAGAGTACCTGGTCACCTGAATTCTCCACCAGACACTAGTCTGGACTATCAGAATTAACATATTCTAGATGACCCCTTTAGCCATTTCCAATTTAACAGTTTTCATAACTAGCTGGGTGGAATGTGTTTCCTTTTTAAAAAGAATATACTGACAAGATATTAAGTAGAGGCTCCTGTGCTAATGTTATTGTTAGTAGAAGATGAAGTAGAAAGGGCTTAAGGTTTCATGCAGTGGCAATGAATTAGAAATTCAGGAGTGAGTTTAGGCGAGACAACAAATGATCAGAGTCTTTCCCAGACTAGCTACAACCCCAGTAACTGTTGAAACATCGAAAGGTTATCTACTTCAATATCAACCTTCAACCAGCATATGTGGTTGCATAGCTGTTATATTTGAAACTACTACTGCTCGGGTAGGCTCAAAGTGACTAAAGTACCCATTACTTGAAAGACTGCAGTGATGTAGGGCTTGGTACTAGTTAAATTCCTGCTGAGGACAACTGACCACTCTTTCAGTTAGGATGTGAGATGTAGTTTCCAACAATATGGGCAAGAGAGAGAGAGTAGGGTGACAGATGGAGGTAGAATGACCATACACAATAGGAGGACAGGATGTGACAATAAGACAATTACTATTATTAACATTTATTTATATAGCCCCAGCATATTTTGCAGTCATGTGACAAGATGGAGAGAGTAGGGCAAGATGATGACTGTAAGATATGTTGAGAAAAGTATGGAAAGATGGAGACAGTAGTTAAATATATGGACAGTATAATAATAGGTTCAATATTATCATAGTAGGTCAAGGTAGTAATACTAGGACCAAATGAGAACAGTAGGACAAGATGGAAACAATAAGACAAGATTGAGGAAGTAGAACAATATGGAGACAGTAGGGCAAGATGGAGACAGTGGGACAGGATGGAGACAGTGGGGCAGGATGGAGACAGTAAGGCAAGATGAAGACAGTAGGGCAAGCTAGAGACAGTAGGGCAAGATGGAGACAGTAAGGCAAGATGGAGACAGTAGGACAAGATGGAGGCATTAGGGCAAGATGGAGACAGTAAGGACAGAATAAGACAGTAGAGGATGATGGAGACAGTAAGGCAAGATGGAGACAGTAGGACAAGACAACTGGTGGATAAGATGAATATATAGGGCAAGGGGGGGTAGTAGAACATAATAGAGACAGAAGAGCAAGATAAAGACAGTAAGAAAAGATGGAGACAGTAAGAAAAGATAGTGAAAGTACAAGAAGATGATGATAGTGGGGCAAGACTGTAATACTAGGACAAGATAGAGACAGTTAGACAAGTTGAAGATAATAAAAGGTAGGGCAACATAGAGCAGGACTGGAACTAGGTGTAGGCAGAAGTCCTGCTTAGGGAACAATGGTGGGTGGGAGGCACATACCTCTCCTGCCTCCTCTAACTCCAGCCCTGTACATCAGCAGTGGTGAGTTTCAAGTGTGGGGGGGGGGGGAGAGAAGCTGCCAAGCAGGGAGTTGCACCAGCATGGTGATAGGAGAAAGAGGAGTTTTCTCTGAGCCGAGGGGTGGATGAGGTTGGGGGCTTGTCTGTTGAAGCATTTCTTTGTTGGCCTGGCCCTAAGATGAAGACAATTGGACAAGATCATGACAGAAGTACAAGATGGCCACAGTAACTAAATATGTACCAATGTTGCCCAACCTCATGGCACTCAGCTTTTGTTGGAGTGTTAGCAGTTGCGGCTGAATGACAGTTAAAGGTCTATAACCCAGACAGTACCGTTAATAACTGTCCCTAATTAGTCTCTTTTGCCCTTGCACCACAACAGACAGCCCTGACTGGACAACACAACGGGCAGTTTGCTGTTTCTGGTCATTCGCCAGTCTATTATATTCATTTCTATATAACCAGCAGGAGAAGTGTGTCATCTAATTGCACATCTGCTTTTCATTTGCTCTCCACGAATGGTATTACATACATAATTATTTATGTGTTGTCGCTGGTGTGTCATTTGGCCATTTACAACTGACATTTTCCATCATTTCTTACATCCATAAACTTTAGACCAATATTTAGGGCCAGTAGCAAGAACAGACAAAACATTGTGGGGGGGGGATATACAAACATTTACACTGTTTTTTTGCCATCTTGACATGATTCCCCATTGGTATGAGCTAAAAAAAGACACATTTTGTACATTTTGGTGACATTATAGGTTGATATTTGAGTATGACGCAATTAAGAGCAAGAAGGAGGTTGGGGGTCATTTACAGACATGTAAGTGCATGAGCACTAAGGGGTGCAAAAGCAAATCACTTTTAAAAGCATTTGCATTTGTGAATTGGTTGATAAAATACTGGGGATGAGGTGCCAACAGCAGCTCCCCCTGTTCTCACTGTCTGCCATAGGTCTGCATGATGCTCAACTTAGGGCACAGATAGGGGGCATGAGGGATGATGTATATATGCCTACAGCAATTTTTCTTTGCACGGGGTGGGGCTTAAAGTGCAAAAAAATACATGGTGGATTGCATTTATGATTTGCACCTCCCTGCCCTGCACATAGTAAATTACCACAATTATGTTTACATCACATGCAAGTAATATAGTATATTTAGGCAGAACCTCTTTTCTTCTAATCGGAATGGGTGACCTTGTGTCAGCTGGGAAGACCTATTGGTAAATAAATCATTAGAGAGATTATTATATGATCCCTTTATATATTTATACATAGTTATCATATCTCCCCTTAAGCTCCTCTTCTCCAGCGTGAACATCCCCAATTTGGCCAGTCTTTCCTCATAGCTAAGATTTTCCCTTTACCAGCTTAGTTGCCCTTCTCTGTCCCCTCTCTAATACAATAATGTCCTGTTTGAGTGATGGAGACCAAAACTGTACGGCATATTCTAGATGGGGCCTTACCAGTGCTCTATACAGTGGGACCCCCTCCTCCCGTGACTCTCTGCCCCATTTAATACAACTCAAGACCTTATTTGCCCTTGATGCTGCTGACTGGCATTACTTGCTACAGACAAGTTTATTATCTACAAGGACTCCAAGCTCCGTCTCCATTATGGATTTGCCTAGTGCAGTCCCATTAAGGGTATAAGTGGATATTGTTACATCCCAGGTGCAGGACTTTACATTTATCAACATTGAATCTCATTTGCCACTTAGCTGCCCAGATTGCCAGTTAGTCAAGATCATGTTGCAAGTGCCACATCCTGGATGGAATTAATTGGGCTGGATAATTTTGTGTCATCTGCAAACACTGATACATTACTTACAACACCCTCCCCTAAATCATTAATGAACAAGTTAAATAAAAGTGGACCCAATACTGAGCCCTGGGGGACCCCACTAAGAACCTTACTCCAAGTAGAGAATGTCCCATTAACAACCACCCTCTGTACCCGATCCTGTAGCCAGTTTCCTATCCACGTGCAAACAATTTCATTAAAGGAGAAGGAAATCCCCAGGGCGCTAAACTCCTCCCCCCCTCCCCTGTGCTGACCCCCCTCCCTCCTCCCCCCTGGCCTACCTGTCCCCCTGGGCAAATGCCCCTAACTTTTTACTCACCCCTCTGCGCAGGTCCTGTCCACGGAGTTCGCAGTCGCCATCTTCTCCCACACGCGTCTTCTTCCTGCTCTGACCGGCGTCTTCTGGCGCATGCGCAGTAGGAACACGTACCGGTACGGCTCTACTGCGCATGCGCCGAATGTCACGAAGTGAAATCGGAAAACTTCGTGACATTAACCGGTCTAAAACTGAACTAAGCTCTCTTAGAACCCGAGGTGAATTTTGTTAATAAACTTTTCCCATTAACTGATCTAGCAGTACCGTTGCTCCAGTCAATATCTGGGTAATTAAAATCCCCCATTATCATTACTTACCCAAACTAGCAGCCTTTTCTATTTGCATCAGGAGCTTCACCTCCTCCTCGTAACTTACATTAGGGGGTCTATAGCATACGCCTACAATTAAACTGCTGGACTCTTTACAATTGGTGTAGAACTCTACCCATAAGACTTCTGCCCCCTCATTTTCTAACATAACCTCCTCCTTTATATGAGCTTTTAAATCCTGCCTAACATACAGACATACCCCTCCTCCTTTTCTATTGCCTCTGTCCCTCCGAAACAAAGTATAGCCAGGGCCAGATTTGAGTGGCGGGTAGTGATGGGCGAATTCGCAAAACGGCGTCGGTGTCTCGTTTTTGATGCCGGTGTCCGTTTTTTCAACGCCGGTGTCCGTTTTTTTTTTAAGCGGACGAATTTTCGTGAGCATTTCACGAATTTATTCGCCGGCGGCAAATCAGGCAAATTTGCCGCAAATTCGCGCCTGGCGAAAAAATTCGTCGTTGTGCAGTCCTAGCGCCCGCAGCAATCTAGTGAGCGCACTTACACCGGAGCACTGGGGAGCTGCGCATATAGTGCGGCTGGGCGGCATGCAGCACCCTAGGGATTTGCCACCCTGAGCCCCTTCTTCACCCCTCACTCCACTAGCCCCTGCCAGTCGTTACTCTGTGACCCCCCTTTCCTCCCCACGTTTGTGGCCCCCTTAGTCCTGCAAATTCCCCCATTAGCGTCTTAGATTCCAAGATGAAAACCCATCGACATCTCTCACATGTAAATACTACATGGAACTGCTGCTCCAACACCACATACATGTGACACTGAGTGATACCAGCAAACCCACTTACACTCATATTTATACTGGTACTTACAGTCTCCCAAGTGCAATTCCTCACAATTCCTTTTTAGTTTTCAACACCTTTAGGTTTTTACCTCTGCTTAACACTTAATTCACATGCGACAGTTAGATCAGGTGGAATACTCATGCTCCAATAGACAAGGTGGGCCCAGGGGACCTTACTAGTGATGGGCGAACTTCTCCCGTTTTGCTTCGCCAAAAAAATTGAGAATTTCCCGCAAAATTCACGAAACGGTGAAAAATTTGCGAAAAATCGTGAAATTGGAAAGTTCACGAAAAAATTGTGAAATGTGAACGATTTCACGAAAAAAAACTGGATATTCGCTGCCAATTCGTGCCAAGCGACTTTATTCGCCCATCACTAGACCTTACAGTAATTTCATGCCCAATAGGGTTGTTTCTCCATTAGCATGGATTTATGCAAGGCTCATTATCGTTACAAGTAGGGTTCCCAATTCCCCCGTTTAAAGCCGCTACATATTGGTCCCCATGGCTCATTAGCTATTGAGATGCATGGCTCCATAGAAGTCTGTACAATGCTTCTGTGTGAGTTGATAGTACAGGTATAGGACCTATTATGAGCATGGTTCAATCAATAGAGGACATTACTAAGTGTTACAATGGATAAAAAAGGCCCAGTCTTCCCTCCTCTGAGAGTTCTGTGCCACCCAGTGTCGGGCCACTGATATATGATCCTGGTAACAGTTGCAAATTGTTGTCTCGTCCCGTTGCTCAGTGATGGTTGCCCAGTTACTCATGTTGTTATTGGGGCTTAATCAGTTAACTAACCAGCTGGAGTCCAGTTTATGTCCCTCCTAATGACATTATAGGCCCTTAAATCTACAAACAAGGAAGCCAATTGCATTTCGTCCTCTGATCCACTGAATAGAGTAATAGGACTCAGCATGACTGTCTTCTTTTGGCTTCCTAAAGGCAGGATCAGCCTAAAAGTAAATTAAAAAATGTTTTTCAAGGGAAAAATGAATGGATGGATGGGTAATTGTGACAATCAGCCAGTTCTTCTGGTTTCTTAACTGATGTTTTGCCATTCCATTGAAATTTGTATTCGATGATGCATTGCAGTTGGTCTTTTTATAGTTCAAATATAGATTTTTTTGCAGTTCTGAACAATATGATGACAGAGCATGGAGGTGCCGATTGTGCCTATGGCAGGGACCCCAAAGCAATAAACAGGGGATCATGTCCGGACTGAGAATTAAAATAGGCCCTGGCATTTCCGGAACACAGAGGCCCAATCAGCCCACATAGAGGCCCAAACAGCCCACTAAATACTGACTTTCTATGGCACCTTATAGCAGCCTCTCTGGCATTTGCCAGAACCCACAGATTGCCAGTCCGTGCCTGCAGGGGATCCCTATTTATATCAGTACAACGAATAATATGACATGGGGAAAGCAATACCTTTGTCTACATTGGAACAATACAAAGGTGGCCATATTGTATGTGACCCTTGTATGCCCCCCCATCCAGGGCCAGGGGGTAAAAAGCAACCCTGGCAAAATAATCAAAGCAGTCACATATTAATGTATACTCTCCCTCATAATAGTAAAAAAAACAAAAAAACATGGAGGTCAGGGTTCTCCCCTATAATATATATATATAAAAAAAAAAAAACAATGGAAGTCAGGACTCTCCCCCATAATAGTAAAAAAAAACAAAAAAACATGGAGGTCAGGGCTCTTCCCCATAATATTAAAAAAAAACAAAAAACAGTGGAAGTCAGAGCTCTCTCCCATAATATTAAAAAACCCCAAAAAACATGGAGGTCAGGGCTCTCCCCCATAATAGTAAAAAAACAAAAAAACCATGGAAGTCAGGGCTCTCCCCCATAATAGTAAAAAAACAAAAAAACATGGAGGGCAGAGCTCTCCCCCATAATATTAAAAAAAAACAATGGAAGTCAGGACTCTCCCCATAATAGTAAAAAAAAAAAAAAAAAAACATGGCGGTCAGGGCTCTTCCCCATAATATTAAAAAAAAACAAAAAACAATGGAAGTCAGGACTCTCCCCCATAATAGTAAAAAAAAAAAAAAAAACATGGAAGTCAGGGCTCTCCCCCATAATAGTAAAAAAACAAAAAAACCAAGGAGGTCAGGGCTCTTCCCCATAATATTAAAAAACAATGGAAGTCAAGGTTCTCCCCCATAATAGTAAAAAACAAAAAACCATGGAGGTCAGGGTTCTCCCCCAAAATAGTAAAAAAAAAACAAAAAAACGGAGGTAAGGGCTCTCCCCCATAATAGTAAAAAAACCAAAAAACAATGGAAATCAGGACTCTCCCCATAATAGTAAAAAAAACAAAAAACCATGGCGGTCAGGGCTCTTCTGCATAATATTAAAAAACAAACAAAAAACAATGGAAGTCAGAGCTCTCTACCATAATTTAAAAAAAAACAAAAAACAATGGAAGTCAGGACTCTCCCCCATAATAGTAAAAAAAAACAAAAAACCATGGAGGTCTGGGCTCTTCTGCATAATATTAAAAAAAAACAAAAAAACAATGGAAGTCAGAGCTCTCTCCCATAATATTAGAAAAAAAAAACCATGGAGGTCAGGGCTCTTCCACATAATATTAAAAAAAACAAAAAACAATGGAAGTCAGGCCTCTCCCCCATAATAGTAAAAAAACAAAAAACAATGGAGGTCAGAGCTCTCCCCCATAATATTAAAAAAAACAAAAAACAATGGAGGTCAGAGCTCTCCCCCATAATAGTAAAAAAAAGCAAAAAACCATGGAGGTCAAGGCTCTCTGTCATAATGTTAAAAAAAAACAAAAAACAATGGAAGTCAGGACTCTCCCCCATAATAGTAAAAAAAAACAAAAAACCATGGAGGTCAGGGCTCTTCCCCATAATAGTAAAAAAACATTAAAAAAAATGGAGGTCAAGGCTCTCCCTCATAATAGTAAAAAAACAAAAAAAAATAATGTAGGTCACAGCTCTTCCCCATAATAGTAAAAAAAATCCAAAAAACAATGGAAGTTAGAACTCTCCCCCATAATAGTAAAAAAACATGGAGGTCAGGGCTCTCCCTCATAATGGTAGAAAAAATCCAAAAAACAATGGAAGTCAGAGCTCTCTCCCATAATATTAGAAAAAAAAAACCATGGAGGTCAGGGCTCTTCCACATAATATTAAAAAAAACAAAAAACAATGGAAGTCAGGCCTCTCCCCCATAATAGTAAAAAAACAAAAAACAATGGAGGTCAGAGCTCTCCCCCATAATATTAAAAAAAACAAAAAACAATGGAGGTCAGAGCTCTCCCCCATAATAGTAAAAAAAAGCAAAAAACCATGGAGGTCAAGGCTCTCTGTCATAATGTTAAAAAAAAACAAAAAACAATGGAAGTCAGGACTCTCCCCCATAATAGTAAAAAAAAACAAAAAACCATGGAGGTCAGGGCTCTTCCCCATAATAGTAAAAAAACATTAAAAAAAATGGAGGTCAAGGCTCTCCCTCATAATAGTAAAAAAACAAAAAAAAATAATGTAGGTCACAGCTCTTCCCCATAATAGTAAAAAAAATCCAAAAAACAATGGAAGTTAGAACTCTCCCCCATAATAGTAAAAAAACATGGAGGTCAGGGCTCTCCCTCATAATGGTAGAAAAAATCCAAAAAACAATGGAAGTCAGAGCTCTTTCCCATAATAGTAAAAAAAAACAAAAAAAACAATGGCGGTCAGGGCTCTGCCCATAATGGTAAAAATTCATTCTTTTTTGGCAACTTTAGCTCCCATTTGGTGACTTCCACTTCAGCCCCAATTCAGCTTCGACCCCATTCAGCGGCTTCACTTCCCAAGGCATTTAATAGAGTGGCCCACTGGGCTCAATGGGCAATCTTGGCCCTGCCCCCATCCATTCAGCTCATGGGCTGACCAAAGTCCTTTGTATGGCCACCTAAAGATTTACTTACAGGGGAGGTTCAATATTTCGTTAACTTTTAGTCTGTTATAGAATTGCCAATTCTAACCAACTTTTCTATTGGATTTCATCATTTTCTTTTTTATAGTTTTTGAATGATTTGCATTTTTCTTCTGACTCTTTCCAGCTTTCAAATGGGGGTCACTGACCCCATCTTAAAAATACATGCTCTGTAAGGCTACAAATGTATTGTTATTTCTACTTTCTATTCCTCATCTTTCTACTCAGGCCTCTGCTATTCATATTCCAGTCTCTTATTCAAATCAGTGCATAGTTGCTAGGGGAATTTGGGCCTTAGCAACCAGATATTGAAACTGGAGAACCGCTGAATAAAAAGCTAAATAACTGAAAAACCACAAGTAATAAAAAATGAAAACCAATTGCAAATTGTCTCAGAATATTACTTTTTACTTAAAGTTAACTGTAACTAAATGCAAGCCGAAGGCATCACAACCCTACATGGCGAGATGATGCCACATTATTGAATTATTCATTTCAATGACTCAATGTCATGTTATTTGGCTATAACTAATCCCACTAGGCCTGAGCTTTCTATATCCATGTGGCGTTCTTGGCCTTTAAATGAGTCTCACTTGCCAGGAAGCATTAGTGGCCCATTGCTCTTCGACGGCCAATTGACTTTTTTAATTAGACTTTAATTTTTTTCTAGAATTGCTGAAATATTGGTGCCTGCGCCGCCATATGGAAGTCGTTATTTATTTATGTATTTACATTTTCATAGTCGGCCCACGGAGATGTGATTAATCAATGTCTCCCTGCAATAAAAAAAAAAAGGAGAAGTTAAACTCTTAAAAACTTCCAACTCTTTTTAATAGGATTCCCATAAATTGAAAGGCCAGTGGCAGTTTCCAGCTGTCAGGAGTCTTTGCAGGGAGGGTTGGGGAGAGATGATATTGGCCCTAAGCCTCATGCACCAGAGGGCCACTGTATGGACTTTATAAGGCCGTAGAGAAAGTGCCTGAGCCTATATTTCTTGCACCGATCCTTCTATATATTCCTGTGAATTAGTCTGGTATGTTACTCCATTACGTATTGGGCACCACTGGAAGGCCTGAAAGGGCCCCCCCCCACCCTCTTCTCTCAGATCTCATAACCCAGCAGACAAACAGATGCAGCTCATGTACAGGTATGGGATCCGTTATCTGGAAACCCATTATCCGAATTACATAAAGGCCGTCTCCCATAGACTCCATTTTATCCAAATAATCCAAATGTTTAAAACATTTTCTGTGTAATAATAAAACAGTCGCTTGTACTTGATCCCAACTAAGATATAATTCATCCTTATTGGAGGCAAAACCAGCCTATTGGGTTTATTTAATGTTTACATGATTTATATATATATATAACTGCCTTTTGCACAAATCCTGCATGTAGAGAGACATGATGTCTGGTGAGTTTAATAGAGTGAGGTCTAATACATCTTCTAGGCAAAAGGAGCCCCCCTATAAGATATATTGGATCTAACTGTCAGTGAATATCTGACATGAAACTTCTGGATGGATGGATGGCAAATGTTTCTCACAGGCTCATGTCTCACAGCAGTTGGGTGTCAGATATTCATTGACAGTTAGATCCAATATATCTTATAGGGGGGCTCCTTTCCTAGCAGATCTATTAGAGCTCACTCACATAACTGATTCCAGTACAACCACAATCTAACAAAATAACTGCCTTTTGCACAAATCCTGCATGTAGAGAGACATGATGTCTGGTGAGTTTAATAGAATGACCTCTAATACATCTTTTTAGGCAAAAGAAGCCCCCCTATCAGATATATTGGATCTAACTGTCAGTGATTATCTGACACCCAACTGCTGCATGAAGAGAGAATGAAGAGAAACAGATGCTGAGAGAGGAATAGTGAACATAAACTTGATTATTTCAGAAAGTATAATGTAAATTAATATTTAATTCATTGTATTTAGAAAGTTTCATATTTCAGTATGATGAATCTTATATTAATTTTTCATTTTCAAGATAGTTGCCCTTTAATATAGCCAGTGCAGAATGACAAAGTGCTGCACATAAGTCATGATTAGCCGCAGACCTTTCCCCAAGGCGGTGGGACTTAACAAGGTGTTCAGCTGTTGGAGCTGTAACCAGGGGGCTGGGGCTTCTTAGGTTACTAACACATAATCCCCCTGCTGAGGAATGGGATTATCCCTTAAATTCTTGATATAAAAAGGGCTGCGACATAAAAGTGCCATAATTGCCCTCTGTGCTGTTTATTTAGTCTGTAGTCTGCGCTCCACTTCCTACACCCAACTATGCCCAGATGTGCGCTGGGAGTTCCAGAAATGGGGGCCAGCCCTGTATGTGTGGGAGTTAGAAGAGTCGGGGCCTGTGAGAAATGGCTCCTGTCACGTCGGCTAACGTTTGCCATCCATCTGACATTTCTCCCTTGTGCCGATGGTGTGGAAATACTTGATGCTGGGGGAATGTTTGGAGCTGATGAAATGTCATAAAAAGAAATTCCCACTGTGGGCTCTGTGTGTTTTTGTTTTGTGCCTCCGACAGATATTGTACAATATGGAAGTGCGGCCGGGGGTCCAGTTCCAAAGGCTGAATGGGTCGGCTCTGAATAGTGATGGGCGAATTTGTCCCGTTTTGCTTCCACAAAAAATCCGCAAATCTCCTGTGAAATTCACCAAACAGCGAATAATTCCCGAAACACAGCCGGAGTCTCGTTTTTGACGCCAGCATAAAAAAAGGATGCCGGCGTCCATTTTTTTTTTTTTTTCGCGGCAGTTTCGCAAATTTATTCGACATCGGCCAATCGCTGCGAATTCGCACCTGGCAAATAAATTCGCCCATCACTAGCTCCGAACCCATGTATTGCCTCTTGCACAAATATTGAATACAGTAGTAGAGACGGATCACATTACAGTTTAGTGATGAGCGAATCTGTCCCGTTTCAGTTGGCCCCGAAATTCGCGAAAACGGTGGAAAAATTTGTGAATTGGTGAAAAATTCATGAAACGCATTGAAGTCAATGGGCTTCAAAGTTTTTTTATGTGAGCAACAATTTTTCTCATTTCAAATGCATTAAATGCAACTATGTATGTAATAGAATGTCCAATTCCTGGCTACTTTGTAATTGGTCTTCATTATTTATATGTTATACTTTGCCTTTTTCTTCCAGCTTTCAATAGGGGGTCACTGACCCCATCTAAAAACAAATGCTCTGTAAGGCTACAGACATTGTTATTGCTACTTTTTATTACTCATCTTTCTATTCAGGCCTCTCCTATTCATATTGCAGTCTCTTATTCATATCAATGCATGGTTGCTAGGGGAATCTGAACCATAGCAACCAGATTGCTGAAATTACAAACTGGAGAGCTGCTGAATAAAAAGCTAAATAACTCAAAAACCACAAATAATAAAAAAATGAAAACCAACTGCAAATTGTCTCAGAATATCAATCTTTACATCATACTAACAGTTAATTTAAAGGTGAACCACCCCTTTAAAGACAATGGGCGTTTTTTATGGTGACTTTTTGTCCTAATGCATAAGGACAGAAACAAATCTTCTCTACTGCGGGCGAATATTCTCCCCAAAGGCATTCTTGCATTCTATTTTGGCGGCTTCGGAAAACCGAAGCGATGCGTATGCGATGCGTATTCTTGCCAGCGAGATGGCATTTCGTGGGGGAGGTTGGTCGCCAGCAGTAGCAAAGATTTGTCGATGGGCAACTAATCTCCCCGGGTGCCACCACCCGGGTCAGTGGCCATTTTTTTCTTATGGCGACTTTTTTTGTCCAAATGCTAGTCAATGGGCGTTTTTTCTTATGTTTTTTTTTTCTCAGTGAATTTTTCCTCGGCAAATTTTTTCGCGCAAAAATGAGCACATGGCAAAATGCTGAATTTACCAATGAATCAATGGTTAGTGAAATAATTCACTCATCACTATTACAGTTAGCTCTATAGGGGTTAAGGGGTACAAAAGTGCACCCCCTTAGTCAGGGGCGCACCGCCAACGAGGCGAGTTGAGAAACTCAGAAATTCAGCTTTACTAATGCGAGAGAGCCAACAGCGCTCTCCGCATTAGAGTTCCTGCCTCCCCTCCCGACTGGTAAACCGGGGAGGGGGACGGCACTGCAGGAGCCGCCTCAGGCGGCGTTTTCCCCTGAATCAGCGCTGCCCTTTGTGCTCATTGGACTTGTGGCATAAGACGAAGAATGTACCTAAACTGCCCTCCCCCCAAAAAAATCTTTTATTAGAGGGTCTCAGTACCACTTAAATTACTACCTGCCCTCACTCCTGCAGTCCAGGCCCCCCTGTTCCCTGGACCCCCCTCACAACTGGAGGGTCTACTTGCACTATAGTGGCCCCTGATCTCTTACATGTGCGTCATCTACAGAAACAAGTTCGGCAGCTCCAAAAAGAGACCCTGTACCTACATCCGGCCCGACAGAGGCAGATATTGATGGTGGCGGATGTAGGTCTCTTTGCTCTTTTTTGAAGCCCAGGGACCTGAGGCAATTCATTTAGCATGAGGGGCAGGGTGCAAAGTGCAAAAACATGATGGATTGTGCCCATTCTTTGCACTTTACACCCTGTATTACAAGCACTTAATGACCCCCTGTTGGACCCCTGTAGGAGCACACCGTCAGCTGGGAGTTCTGAATTAGAAGGCTGTTGGAATGATGTTCCCTGGATACTCCGTCCTGGCATCCACCAATCATGTAAATGTATCATAGAGGTTGGGAATCATATAACAGGCAGAATAACTGCTATTTGGCTTTTATTTTGTGTCCACATGACATGTTTTGGGCTCAAGTGTGAGAAAGGGCCTTTAACAAGGGCCCGAAACATGTTGTGTGGACACAAAATAAAAGCCTATTAGCAGTTATTCTGCCTGTTGTATGATTCCCAACCTCTATGATACCCCTGTTGGACCTGTTGATCTAACATTGATTTTTTTAGGGTCGTTGGCTAAAAGGGATTTTTTTAGACGCATGGCACATGGGCACACTCCATGTTATGTCTCTTCTGCTACTGTCGGCCATTGAATTAAATGGAAACACCTCCCTGGTTTCACGACTTTGTCAGCTATGACCCTGATGCTACACCACGGCTGATATTGGGGATGGTTTTTATGGAAGCTGAACCCCCCAGGCCTCCCTATTGCTGAATCCCCCCCCCGCCTCTCGCACCACTTTTAATCCACCTGATAGTCTCTCCTAGGGATGTAGCGAACCGCCGACAATGTGTTCGCGAACGCCGTTCGCGAACACCGGCAAAAAATGCGAACAGTTCGCGAACAGTTCGCGAACTTCGAACATCCGAAAATCGTTCGATTTGAACGATCGAAGGATTTTAATCGTTCGATCGAACGATTTCCGTTCGAATCGAACGATCGAAGCCATTGGATCGAATGATTTCATTCAATCCAATGGCTTCGATCGTTCGATTCGAACGAAAATCGTTCGATTTTAGCGATCGAATGGTCGAATGGTCGAACGATTTTGACGCGAACGCCTATTGGCGAACGTCGCGCGACGTTCGCGAACTTGCGGCGGGCGCGAACAGTCTAGTTCGCCGGCGAACAGTTCGCTACATCCCTAGTCTCTCCTGCACCACTTGTCCCAGCATGTGAGCACCTCCACTGGGTACTGGGCAGGAGATTTAAACAGTTTCCAAAATCTCCAGCCCTGGTGAAAAGGTGGTCAGTGGGTGGTATGCCGCCCCCCAATATTTTCCACCCTCGGCCTGGGCTTTTGTGCCACAAATCTGGGCCTGCATCTGTATAGTGCTTAGTGCACCCAGAACTATTCCATAGTACACACACCTTGGGACCCTGTCATTTAAAGGGGGAACTCAATCCAAAAACAGGTTTTGCCTAATGAAAGAACATATTACTCTAAGCAACTTTCAAATGTTCACTGTAAATTTTGAACATTTTTTATAAATGTAATTGATATAGAAAGAACTTTATCTTACAATTCCTGCCTCTATTTCCTGGATTGTATCAGTATCTTACTCTCCTACAGCCAAGGCTCCCCGTCCCACAATGCATTGCGCACTTCTGTTATTCTCCTTCTTTGCAGAACATGGAAGACATTGTCTTGGTCACAGAAAATCTCGCTACTGATACTGATACAGATACAATGTTACAATGGGAGTCTAGTAAAGGTGAAGAAGGAAGTGTTAAAGGATATAGACACGTTCAATTGCAATTTAATTAAATAATAACACAAAATCTGTAAAAATGTACAATGAATATTGAGAAGTGGCTTAGAATGATATGTTTTTTCATTATCTTTTCATTAGTTTTTAGCCCGGAGAATGCCTTTAAGGGTGGTGGCAAACGGGGAGATTAGTCACCCAGTGACTTTTAGTATGTTATAAAATGGCTAACTCTAAGCAACTTTCCAATTGGCCTTCATTTTTTAATTTTTTTTTTATAGTTTTTGAATAATTTGCCTACTTTGATTCTTTTTGACTTTCAAATGGGGGTCATTGACCCCATCTAAAAACAAATGCTCTGTAAGGCTACACATTTACTGTTATTGCTCCTTTTAATTACTCACCTTTCTCCTATTCTTATTCAAATCAGTGCATGGTTGCTAGGGGTACTGTGGACCCTAGCAACCAGATGGCGGGAAGGCAATTCGGGGAGATGATTTGTTGCTGGGCATCTAATCTCCCCCTCTGCCACCACGCTAAGGGACCTTAGTCCCTTAACGGGGTTGTTCACCTTTCAGTTAACTTTTAATATGATGTAGAGAGGGATATTCTGAAAGAATTTGTAATTGGTTTTCATTTTTTATTATTTGTGGTTTTTGACTTATTTAGCTTTTTCTTCCGCAGCTCTCCAGTTTGAAAATTTCTTCCATCTGGTTGCTAGGGTCCAAATTCCCCTAGCAACCATGCATTGATTTGAATAAGAGACTGGAATATGAATAGGAGAGGCCTGAATAGAAAGATGAGGAATAAAAAGTAACAATAACAATACATTTGTAGCCTTATAGAGCATTTGTTTTTTTTTTTAGATGGGGTCAGTGACCCCCATTTGAAAGTCAAAAGAGTAAAAAATTAAAAAATGAAGACCAATTGGAAAGTTGCTTAGAATTAGCCATTCTATAACATACTCAACTTTAACTTAAAAGTGAACCCTTTGAATAACAGGGTCCAAATGCACTCAGTTGGCTCCACTCTGTGTTGGTAAACAGAAGCCAAACCCATGAAAAGACTGTGTTTTGCCTAATTTTGCCCAATAGCTATAACTACAGAGTAAAGCTGCCTTTCTATTTGACCTAGTTTGACCAGGTCACGTCGGGATCCTGCCTTGTGTATAAAGGGCCAATTCCCATTCTAAACCATAGAAAACTTTAACCTCTTCTTTCAGCTCCTCTGGGTTCAGGAAGTCAATTGAGTAGATAAGAAAGGTCACAGAAGGCAATGAAAAGACCGAGTACGAGATACTTTGAGAACAGGTGTCTAGGGTCCCCCCCCCCATAGAGAGACAAAAGTATTGGTCATAGCAATGTGTCTGTCAAGGAGTGACGGTGGGCAATACATCACAAAATGGGGGCTCAAAGGGAACAGATGGTTCTTCAGATTGTGGGAGAAAAGGAGCCTCAATGGGACTGATCCTGTTTCTTAAGTATTTCTTATATATTTAAGAAGAGGGTATTTATATTTATATTCAATTTCATTTAGTTTTGAATCAAAATAGCCAATAAAAAAAAAACATTTTTACAATGGAGGGGAGGGGGTCAAAATCTCTTTTTGAGGCCTCAGCTCCTACCACTATTGACCACATGATGTAGGTGTTGGGGGCCTAAGCAAAAACCTTTTTTAATTGGTTACTTTTTCATCCCCTAACCCAGGTGTTAGGAAGATGTAGTTGGAGATTTTTAACTAAGGCCTCAACTCCAGATTTTTTGGACTTACATGTAGCCACAACCACAGAGCCCTAATTTAACAGTGTCACTTACCTTGTAGACATTGCACAAATCATGCACCCTTGTCTAAACTTGTACCATTCCAGTGCTTAAAACTAAGTCCAAGACATTGACCTTACAATATAATAAACAGACCCCAGTGCCCCCTTACATTTTATACTGTGAAACCTGACAATGACCATTAATAGACTGCACAGTTTCCACGTGTCCTCACAGCCTTATGTAAAGCCTGATACTATGCTCAGCCTCCAGTATTATTGCACTGGACCACCACAGACCACCAGTGTCCAGAATACTAACAATATCTACTTGTCCCATTACTTAATTAGACATAATCAAGTGCACCGTCAACTTACATCCCTCAAATGCAGTCACCACATTATGTAGGAGGCATTGTTCTCCATTTTATTGTTTCTACAACTACTCTAGCTTGAATTCAGTGGACACTTATTGGGGAATTTTACTTTTGGTTGCTGTACTTAGTTCCCAGACGTTTGCTCATCCAGCAGTCCCTCAAACAGTCTTTGCCACCTTCAGCTCAGGTGGTCCATGGAACTTCATGGGGCTCATGATTCGCGCCTTGACCTGAGGACTTTCAGATGTTCCTTCCTTCTATCCAGGATGGTGCCATGCATCAAATCGGCTGGTCAATGTTCTTGTACAATAGACCTACTTAGCAGCCAACCTGATTTATTGCCATTTACTCTGGCTTTCATCATTATTCCCACTGCGTCACCTCCAGAACAAAACCAAGGACAAAACTCCATTACAGTCAGGAAGATGCGTTGAGAGACAAACAAAACTCATCATGACCTGCTTAGTCTTGCCAAGTCTCATCCATCAAATTCTCTATTATAATATATATATTTCCTTTCACTCCAAACCCACTTAAAGTTCTGGCCTCTGTCCAGGGTCCCCGTGAAGGTTCAATCTTTGTGCAAGGACCCTCCCTTAGCTCGTGTAAAGAATACAGATTTCAGTTCAGTCCCATAGAAGTATATCAATGGGAGAAAATACATATTCACCCCAAATCTCATCCTAAGTGACCTTCAAGCTGATCATTAAGGTGCAGCATATGACCTTTCTCCTCAATGCTCAACCTAATTTGTCTTCTGGCTGAGCCCCCTACCAATAACTCATGTTCCCCTCAAGGGGGCATCACCACAGCTTGGAAACCACTGATATATATAGTGTTTCCCCTCTTCTCATTATTATTCTTATATTTTGTTTACCAACTTCTAAGTTTCCTTGAATTTTTGAGATATCTTATACTTTTATGAACTGAAAATCTTATGTCATTCTTATTTCATCCAGCAGACTAATATCTTAATTCCATTACAAAATGCAGCAAATCTATATACTTTTGAATTGTAAATTGAATTGTAACAATATTATTTTTATTATTCAAGAAGAATATAAGGCGTCTACATTGAGTGGTTGCTAATAAGCCATGATGGGAGAGGGCACCAGGATTAAATGGTTGTGCTGCTTTAACCTCATGCCCTGATATATTTGTAATGTTTGACTCATCAGTGAGGTAGTGAGTATGGGATAGTGAGTATGGGATAGTGAGTATGGGATAGTGAGTATGGGGTAGTGAGTATGGGATAGTGAGTATGGGGTAGTGAGTATGGGATAGTGAGTATGGGATAGTGAGTATGGGATAGTGAGTATGGGGTAGTGAGTATGGGATAGTGAGTATGGGGTAGTGAGTATGGGATAGTGAGTATGGGGTAGTGAGTATGAGATAGTGAGTATGGGATAGTGAGTATGGGATAGTGAGTATGGGATAGTGAATATGGGATAGTGAGTATGGGGTAGTGAGTATGAGATAGTGAGTATGGGATAGTGAGTATGGGATAGTGAGTATGGGATAGTGAATATGGGATAGTGAGTATGGGATAGTGAGTATGGGATAGTGAGTATGGGATAGTGAGTATGGGGCAGTGAGTATGGGATAGTGAGTATGGGGCTGCTCTACTCAGTGATGATGTCTTTTGTCTCCCAAAGGTCAGTGTTGAACATCTTCAGTAAAACCATTAGACTCCAGTGTGGATATTACCAGCCATTAAATCTCCTGTTGTGCTTCTATTATAGTCATGTGAATGGATCTTCCTGATGTTTTATTGATGTCATTGTGACCTTGGCAGCGCCTCATACAGAGCCGGGCTGTACAGTCTCAGGCCCATGCTGGGTGAACCAAGAGAAGGGGTCAGATTTTTGACCCCAAAAACAACTTTTGGAAATTTTTCACAAGGGCACGGAGCAAACTTAACAGTTGGGGGTGTATGAGTGTAAAAAATGTGCCATAAACTTCTTCCCCTCCTTGGCTCCTATTTGTCTACTCATAGTAGTGCACCAAAGGGATCATGTTTGTGGGCCTGAAACCCTATCTCTGGAAAGCTCTAGCAGATGGAGGAATCACCAAAAACTATATCTATCTATCTATCTATCTATCTATCTATCTATCTATCTATCTATCATCTATCTATCTATCTATCTATCTATCATCTATCTATCTATCTATCTATCTATCATCTATCTATCTATCATCTATCTATCTATCTATCTATCTATCTATCTATCTATCTATCATCTATCTATCTATCTATCATCTATCTATCTATCTATCTATCTATCTATCTATCTATCTATCTATCATCTATCTATCTATCTATCTATCTATCTATCTATCTATCTATCTATCATCTATCTATCTATCTATCTATCTATCTATCATCTATCTATCTATCTATCTATCTATCTATCTATCTATCTATCATCTATCTATCTATCTATCTATCTATCTATCTATCATCTATCTATCTATCTATCTATCTATCATCTATCTATCTATCTATCTATCTATCTATCTATCTATCTATCTATCTATCTATCATCTATCTATCTATCATCTATCTATCTATCTATCTATCTATCAATCTATTATCTATCTATCTATCTATCTATCTATCTATCTATCTATCTATCTATCTATCTATCTATCTATCTATCTATCTATCTGGGCGATTTCAGGTTAATCTGAAAGTTCGGCCCTAGGGCTGAATGATCGGATTACAACAAAGAGAATGGTCATCGACAGATTGTAGGATCAACTAGCCGATACGCTCCTCGAAAAATCAAACCTGCCCAGGGTTGGACTGGAGCATTTGGGGAACACCAGGTTCCAAACCTCAGGGGCCCCCACATGCATGCACAAAAGCTGGTGCACCTCTTGCATTCATGAAATCCTGCGCACCACACCATACAGACCTTTCTTTAAGTTCCACCCAATCGGAAAGTGGGTATAGGCTGGTGGGGGCCCATGAGGGCCCACCGGGTTTTTTCCCGGTTTCCCATTGGCCCAGTTCGACCCTTAACCCGCCAGATCGATATCAGGCCAATTTTTGGCCAGATATGGATCGGGAGACCCATTGGAAGCCCCACACATGGGCAGATAACTTGCTGAATTGGTCTAAAGTATCGATATCTGAGGCTTTAATCTACTTGTGTGTCTTCACCTATTTTCCATCAATATAGTTGGAGGGCAATAAAATGAGTGTGTGGTCACAGCGCCATGGGAATCAGCTGTAAATACAAGGTGGTTCTTGCCCCAAAATCAATAGCCGGGATGGACACTGCATTGGCCTGTTGGGTCCTTTAATGGTTACAAATGTGTGATTTTTTGTGCACCAATTACCAGTTATTAGTACTGAACATAGTCAGTCTGGGCCAGCGGGACAAAAAACCCAATGGGTAGTGATGGGTGAATTTATTTGCCAAGCGCAAATTTGTGCGTTTCGCCGCTGGCGGATAAATTCGCAAAATTGCAGCGAAAATTCACTGGCAAAAGGTTCTTTGATTCCGACGACAATTCTGACAATTTAAACGCCGGCGTCAATTAAAGGTCACCCATTGGCCAATTTTTTGCATGTTTTGCAAATTTCGCTGGAAAGTCACAAATTTTGTGGCAAACTGAAACGGGACAAATTCTCCCATCAGTACCAGTGGGCTCGAGCGACCCAGACCTGTCCCCTGGCCAGCCCCTCCACCCACCAGTAGAGTAAGGTACATGCTGGGGGGCAGAGGGGCCGGGTCCTGGAGGTGGTGCGGCTCGGCAGGAGAGCCTGGGGGTTTGGGGCCCCTGAAGCTTCAGCCCCGGAGGGTCCCGGATCCCCCAGTCCGATGCTGGGTTTAATTGTAAAGGCTGAATAGTTTCTTGATTCTGCTGATGTGAGAGTCTGAGCCCAGTAAATCTGAGCAGATTAGTGAAGACTCAGAGGCAGCGGCCAATGAACAGTATCACGTTTGTTTTGCTCTCACTTTTCCACTTGTTCTTCTCCACAAGGTAACTGAGAAGTTTCACCACCTTTTCTTAAATCAAATTTGTTCCATAATTTTCCCACTTTTCTTTGGGTAGAAAAAACGAATTGTTTAGCAAATCTTATTCCCTGAATTTTTTTTTTTAATTCTAGAGCACAAATTGCCTGTCTGTGAGGCCTGCCAATGGCATCAGTTTACTCGCTCTGATTGAGCCGAGACTCTTATGTTGGCTGCTTACTCACCCGCAGCTGAACTATACTCTACTATACACAGAATAACCTGCTTCACTGCTCAGGAAACCATTGCCCTTCAATCAGATATTTCATGCTTTTAGCTTTGTTTTGATTCAAGAAAAATGAAACTTAGATATTTGATTATGTGCCACACCTTAGTTACACAATTCTCTGCCTGTCTCATTTATGTTGGAATGACTTGAGGGTGAGGAGGGTAATAAAATGGGCAAAATTCCGCATTTCATATTCTGTTACTCAAATCATCTCTCCCTACTATACCTGCTATCCCACAGTCACACTCCCTTCCCAGAGACTATTATCCCACTGTTACTATAGGCACCATCTCTCCCTACTATACCTGCTATCCCACAGTCACATTCCCTTCCCAGAGACTATTATCCACTGTTACTATAGACACCATCTCTCCCTACTATACCTGCTATCCCACAGTCACACTCCCTTCCCAGAGACTATTATCCCACTGTTACTATAGGCACCATCTCTCCCTACTATACCTGCTATCCCACAGTCACACTCCCTTCCCAGAGACTATTATCCACTGTTACTATAGACACCATCTCTCCCTACTATACCTGCTATCCCACAGTCACACTCCCTTCCCAGAGACTATTATCCCACTGTTACTATAGGCACCATCTCTCCCTACTATACCTGCTATCCCACAGTCACACTCCCTTCCCAGAGACTATTATCCACTGTTACTATAGGCACCATCTCTCCCTACTATACCTGCTTTCCAACAGTCACACTCCCTTCCCAGAGACTATTATCCACTGTTACTATAGACACCATCTCTCCCTACTATACCTGCTATCCCACAGTCACACTCCCTTCCCAGAGACTACTATCCACTGTTACTATAGACACCATCTCTCCCTACTATACCTGCTATCCCACAGTCACACTCCCTTCCCAGAGACTATTATCCACTGTTACTATAGGCACCATCTCTCCCTACTATACCTGCTATCCCACAGTCACACTCCCTTCCCAGAGACTATTATCCACTGTTACTATAGACACCATCTCTCCCTACTATACCTGCTATCCCACAGTCACACTCCCTTCCCAGAGACTATTATCCACTGTTACTATAGGCACCATCTCTCACTACTATACCTGCTATCCCACAGTCACACTCCCTTCCCAGACTCTACTATTCCCGCTGCAGGTATATAGGCCACAGTTAATGTTACATTTGTACAGAGAATATATTTTCTGTGTTGGGCAGTTTTGCATCTGTTACAATATGACTGTATATCTGTGACCTTGATGTAAGGTGAGGGGGGCCCTATGAAATATTAGACTTCAAAGTGGGTTTGAACTGGTAAAGTATAAAAGCCACTGCCCGGGGCATTCTCAGCCGACTGACTGCCGTGGAACCAGCGTTCATCTTAATATAATGAAAAGAAAAATGTATTTTCCCAGTTATGATTGTGATTGAACAGCTCAGTATTTGCTCAGCTGCACACACAGCTCCTCTATGATGACAAAAATTGTATAAAAGGTATGAACGTGTGAAATGCCAGAGTCAGGATTGATTGCTGCTCTTTCTTTGGAACACAATGGCCGAGAAGGATCAGTGAAAAGAGGAATATTCGGCTTTCAGGCAGCGCAGACTTTAACCCATACATTACAATTTACATTTAACCCATACTTTACAATTTATATTTAACCCATACTTTACAATTTACATTTAACCCATACTTTACAATTTACATTTAACCCATACTTTACAATTTACATTTAATCCGTAGGGTCCAAATTCCCCTAGCAACCATGCACTGATTTGAATATATATATATATATATAATAAGAGACTGGAATATGAATAGGAGAGGCCTGAATAGAAAGATGAGGAATAAAAAGTAGCAATAACAATACATTTTTAGCCTTACAGAGTATTTGTCTTTAGATGGGGTCAGTGGAAAGAGTCTGAAGAAGACGGCAAATAATTCATAAACTATAAAAAAATAAAAATAATGAAGACCAATTGAAAAGTTGCTTAGAATTAGTCATTCTATAACATTCGAGAAGTGAGCCGCCTCTATAATGCATACTGGAAAGTTACTTAGACAGTCAGGGCCTTTTCGGATAAAAATCGGAATTTCTCTGAGTAAATAAATAAAAAAAGTCCGACCAAACTAGAATCCACGACTGGACCAACTCGATAAAATCAAGTGAAAAGCTGAATAATGCGATTTTTGTTTTGGATTTTTTTTCCAGAATCGCTCAATTGTTTCACGATTTCCCCCGAATTTTTTTTTTCTGAAAATGCCTAAAATGGTCCGATTTTCGGGAGTAATTCCAGCGCAGACCAAAGAAACTTCCAAATAGGATAGGGACCATTGACTTATACATAACCTCGGCAGGTCTGAGATGCCAGATATTCTGATTCTGACTTTTCCCATCCTTGGGGTATAGTAAATCTCGAAAAAAATATTTACTAAAAATTCAGATTTTATAGTGAAAAAATTTTTTTTTTCTGAGTTTTTGGCATTCGGACTTAAATAAACAACCCTCTAAGTGATAAGGAACGGGAATGGGACACTCAGCTTTTATTTGTCACAATGAAACACTTGAGTTCTCCAGTCAGAACGTGCAGGTGTGCGGAAGAGATTTTCGAGAGACAGAGATATATCTTCCCCGTCAGTCAATGGGCTTGCGTGATAATGAAAGTCGCTACGTGTCGAGGCAGTTGGACTCGTCTCTAGCAATTTCTCTGCTTGTTTAACATACAATAAGTGCGAAAATATTTTTATAGTGTTCAGAAAAAAAAAAAGACTTTCCCTCAAGTGCTGATAAACCGGCATAACCCCCTCTGTAAGTGGCTCCGTTGTAGCTGGAATGTTGCTCCTAATATGGACTGGGGGTGTGGAGCAGGGATAGGCTGCGGGGGATCAACCTGTGCTGCTTCATGGGGCGCCATACAGAAAGATGGGGGGCAGACTTACCATCTACTTCTCTATTCCCATCAATCTCAGCCATAAAGCAAGGCAGGACTGCTGCTTACATGAGATACCTGCCTTTTAGAAACAGTGTCAGGGTAAGAGCTATTACTCTGGATTAGGGATGAGAAAAGTATTTAGTCATATTTTGCCATGGAAAAATGCCCATAGGCGCAAAGGTATAGTAAAAAAAATATTTTGTGTCTTGAAAAATGTTGCACGAAAAAACACCCATTGACTTCAAAGCGTTTGGTGAATTTTTTGCAGTTTGTCAAAGCGAAATAGATCATATTTGCCCATCACTACTCTGGAGCATGTGATATTTTATAGGTGGTCATCACCAGGGTCGGACTGGGCTCCTGCCGACCCAGACCTGTTGCCCCAACATGTGGGTGTCAGCC
The DNA here is from genome assembly GCA_038501925.1 of Xenopus petersii. Classification (NCBI taxonomy): domain Eukaryota; kingdom Metazoa; phylum Chordata; class Amphibia; order Anura; family Pipidae; genus Xenopus; species Xenopus petersii. Next base: position 6,421,923 of record CM076674.1, on the reverse strand, counting down.
CTCCATTCCGACTGATCATGGGCCCACTCAGTGTGGTGCTGGGGGTGGCTGGCCAGTGCCATTTGGAGGAGTTTTAGCTGCAGACTGGGGTAGGGGACCACCAGGTTGCAGCCCTGGACCCCCAGTTTAATAGTGCTCATCATCCCTCCACAAGCCAATGCTTAGGCTGGGTTGGTTAATCCAATAGTGGGATATGGAGCAGTGGATATACATTCCCTAAAGCAGTGATCCCCATTCCCAACCTTTTTACTTGTGAGCCACATTCAAATAAAAGAAGCTGGAGAGCAACATAACCATGTGAAAGTTCTTGGGGTGCAAAATATGAGCTGTGATTGGCTATTTAGTAGCCCCTATGTGGACTGATGACTACAGGAGACTCTGGCAGTACATCTGGTTTTTATACAACCAAAACTTACCTCCAAGCCTGGAATTCAAAAATAAGCACCTGCTTTGAGGCCACTGGGAGGACGATGCCAAGGGGTTGGTGAGAAACATGTTGTTTTTGAGATACTTTTTGGGGATCACTGACCTAGTGATGAATTGTCACCAATTACCATTGTGATGGACAAGACTCAACTTGGTAACAAGGAAACAAACACCTGACTAAAGCTGGCCATAGATGCAAAGATCCGATCGTACGAATCCTCTAACGATTGACTTTCCCATCCCCCGACCTGCCACTAACCATTCAGATCAAATAATGAAGTAAAAGAACAGATCAGCAATGTTCTGCCCCTGACAGCAATCGTACGATATCTATGTCCAACCAAAGTCAGTGACAGTCTCCCACTGAAAATCATCCGATCGGCAATACACGCAGAGATATTATCGGCAGCCGACAGAAATCTTTTAACCTGTTCAATCGACCAAACGACCGATCTCCGCCAGATGAAAAATGTCGGGACTCTCCATACATGGTCCGAAAATCATACGAATTCTATGGCCAACTTAAGTGTATTGTCAACTATGAAGATGAGTGGAAGAGGAATTATGGACTGTTTACATGGTTCGGGCCACTGGTTCCAGTAAAAGACAGAATACAGTGACATTCCTGCCATTTCCTGAGAAGGGAATAACTCGACTGCGTAGAACCCTGATGCCAACCCAACTGAACCCCTGTGGAATTAATTGGAACCCTGACTGTGAGCCTGATCCCCAACATCAATGCTCAACCTTACTAATGCTTATGGCTGAATGGGAGCAACTCCCCGAACCACTGACATCTAGTGGGAACCTTCCCAGAAGAAGATAATTTTAAGCAATTTATGAGTGATGGTAGTGTTAGAGTGTACCTATTAACCAGTCATTAGTAACTGCTACTCTTCCCTCCCATTAATCAAACCTATGATTTCATTGGTTGGTTTGTTGATAGATACAGAAAATTGGGTCTGCACACTCAAAAAGAATTTTCGACTCAGGTGGTGAAATTTAAGATATGCTTTACTTAGTAAAAACAGACAATGACATCGTCATCACAGTGAACAAAAAAAACATTGCACATTGTCATAATATACATACCACCCTTAAGTACAGAAAAGGCAGACAAGGGAAAGAAAGAACTTGGTGTGCCCTCCGTTTACTTATGTTGGTTTGTTGATAGGACATCATACCTGCTGGTGGGCCCAGTTGGCCATGCTTGGTGCCACAGATCTAACCGTCCGACTGCTCCAAACCTTTCCAAAGGTACAGAATAATAGAAAGGTGACCCCTCATCTGGATACCAAAGAATATTGGCCAACTAACATCTCAAATATTTTTGGTCAATAAAACCCCTTTAGATTTTGGGCCTGATCTAGAAATGTTACTGTAAACAACTCCTCATTTCCCCTCTTTCAAGTAGTTTATTTCACTTTTTAGCAAAACAAATACGAAGACTTTCTTTCTCGGGATGATGTGTTGCAGTCGACCTTGCTCCGTGGAATGCATGTACCAACATGGCTGGTTCCAATTTCTGCAACAAATCCACCTTTTGCATTGTTTGTAAAGCCACATGTTTGTACTTAGTATTATCAGTTCTTCTTGTGTTTACACGTCTCCTGCAGGCCTGAGAACCATTGCTCACTGTCACATTCACGGCTACTGGATCACACTCACTTTGTGCACCATAATGCTCAATACTGTACCTGAGCTTTAACTATAAGGACTGTGCCAGACACTAACACTTTCTAGTGGGCATCATGTGGGCTGCTTGGCTGACCAGCACCTGCCATGAAACTTTGATTTTTTTTTAACATTCTAAAGTGACCCAAATCCCACCTGCCCCCCATGTATGTTGCCTGCAGACCACCTGAACAATTGGGAAGTGTTTGAACTGGACTGGGAAAAAAACCTATGGGCCCGGCCCTTGTGCACCCCAATGACCCAATTGCAGCTGTGAGAAGAAGAAGGTATGCACCAAGGGGGTGGATGGGGGTTGTGGCTGGAGTGGGGGCCTGGTAGGCCCCCAGTCTGATGTTAAAAATGTAGTTTTTCCACCCAAAAACATAATTGCTTTGTGGATTATTCTGTGGGTATCCAATGTAGGACTCATTCTGGAAATGTCTGTCTGGATTAGGGATGCACCGAATCCAGTATTTTGGATGCAGCTGAACCCCCAAATCCTTTGCGAAAGATTTCGGCTGAATACCGAACCAAATCTGAATCCTAATTTGCATATACAAATTAGGGGTGGGAAGGGGAAAACATTTTTACTTCCTTGTTTTGTGACAAAAAGTCACATCATTTCCCTCCCCGCCCCCTAATTTGCATATGCAAATTAGGATTTGGATATTGTTCAGACTTGCAGAAGAATTTGGCCTGTCTGGTAATAACTGTCGCACGGGCACAGGTACAGGTGCACAATCCAACAGGCAACACATGAAAGCTTCTGCCATCCCATCAAATAATGTTCTCACTGCTCTTAGACACTTGCAAGTGATCTCCATTGAGTTAGAGAATATCATGAGAACCAATTAAAGGAGAACTAAACCCTAAAAACGAATGTGGCTAAAAATGGCCTATTTTATACAGTGAACTTATTGCACGAGGCTAAATTTTGAGCTTGTCAATAGCAGCAATGATCCAGGACTTCAAACTTGTCACAGGGGGTCACCATCTTGGAAAGTGTCTGTGACACTCACATGCTCAGTGGGCTCTGATTGGCTGTTGAGAAGCTAAGCTTAGGGCTCGTCACTAATTATCCAGCAGAAAATGAGCTTCCCTGGCTGTAATATAAGCTGATGCTACAGGTTTGCTGATTATTCAATTCTGATGCTAATTGCACTGGTGTCTGTGCTGCCATGTAGTAATTATGTGTATTAATTACTAATCAGCCTTATATTGTGACATTTCTATTCTATGTGTACTGTATATTGTGAGTGGCTCCCTAAGCTCAGTAAGTGACAGCAGCACAGAGCATGTGCAGTGAATCAGCAGAAAAGAAGATGGGGAGCTACTAGGGCATCTTTGGAGACACAGATCTTTACTGCTAAAGGGCTGTGGTTGCCTTGGGCTGGTACATAAGCAAAAAACTACTACTTTAGTTAGGCTTTAGTTCTCCTTTAAGGGCTGAAGGCGTCTCCACCGTCAGTCCTTCAAATTCCCAGAATGTCATTCAGCAACCAACAACTACGGTGTGATAGAGAGGAAGCTGAAGGTCTACTAGAGGGTTGCAGGTTGGAGTTTGTTGGTTTGGGACTCAGCTTTATAAAAACCAAAGTGTATTCAGGCAGCTCCGAGCCCTTGGTGGAGCTCAGAAGGGTTTGGGACCCCGGGTTGTGAAAGAGAGTTAAGGGGCAGCTTTGTGCTCCAAGTGATAAGGAGGTCTTTGTGGCCAGTTGTAGCCAAGATGAATTGCTACTGATCTCCTCCCCTATGGGCAGCTGAGTAATGAGACCATCTGTTCTGCTCCTTCTTTGTTCTACATCTTTGTTTCCCAGTAAATAGGAGCCGTGTGTAAAGGATTCCTGGAGCCTTTGCCTTGATTTGTTGTGGGTCTGTGCGCTCACTTCTCCCATCCTCCTGAGTCCGGGCCTTGTTTCTCTCTCACCTCCCATTATATCACAGTGACCCCAAACCTGCAAATCCCTCACCCTTCCCAGCGGCCGAGACAATTACATGTGAATCCAAATCTGCAGGGCTGGTTTTTGGGCATTGTCTGTGGGCCCCCAACAACAGAGGGTCCCCTTAGTGGGCCATGGATAAGAATCCAAAGGGCATTTTATGTAACAATCAGTATTTCTAGCACGGACGGGAGAAGTAATTGATTTAGACAATATAATGGGTTTCATTGGTTTTCCTGCAGATTACTAACAGATTCTCCCCCCCCCCCCGAGTTAACCTCCAGTGGTTACAATCTAGACAGGAGGGTCTTGAATAACAGACCCCAAAGAGGGGGTTATTGAAAAACAGGTGGATCGTGACTGTATACGGGTGTAAATGGACATTGTCACGGTGGATCAGGGGTATTTCCTTTATATATTGTGAGGTATGGAGCCCCAAAACATTTTAGGGGTCACCTACAAATGCAGTGAAGTTACTCTAAAATGGACAAAAAAGTGCTCTGATTGCCGCTATTCACCCCACTGCTTGCACTTCTGTATAGTCAAGTGATTCTGCATCTATTGAAGCCTATTGACCCAAACTGCCACCTTGAATGTGACAGTCATTTCCCACAGCAGCTGGAATCAATGGACTCAGTGGATCACACTCTAATGCTAATCCTCAATATAAAAATGTATTTCATTTAACCACGCGCAAACTGTGTTCATTTCGACACATGCAGCTCCCAATGTGGCCGCAATTACGCTGGAAAAAATGCTGCGTCCGGGGTCAATAACAGGGCGATTTTCTTCTTGTATTGGACTTTGCCGACTGCCCTGCGATTGTAAATTGCCCTTAGTCAGAGTCGGACTGGGAAAAATATAGATTGGCCCTGGCTCTTATTGGCCCCGCTGGCCCAGACCCAGTTCCTGCTGCAATCTGTCTCTGCTCGACCTCCTTCTCCTGACTAGGGTTGCCATCTTTTCATAAAATTTCTACCTCCCGGGGGTGGGAACAAAAGGGGCGGGTTGTGATGTAAAAGGGGGCGGGTTATGACATAAAAGGGGATGGGCCACGCAATGGGCAGAAGGCAGAGAAAAGTTACGTTTTGTGCGGATTGGAGGAGGGCCGAGGGCTTTTGTTAAGGGTATTACAAATTTACTGGCAACTACATTGCTTGTGCTTGGCCAGTAAAATACCGGCTGGGTGGCAACCCTACTCCTGCCCCATTAAGATACACACATGCGGGGGCAGGGGGGCAGCTGGAGGAGGGTGCGGTATTAAAAGGGGGTCGTAGTGGGTTTAGCTTCAGGGACAGGAGGGATGGGGGGCCCTAAGGAAGCAGTCCCGGTGGGCCCCGGGCCCCCCCAGTCCACCCCTTCCTTAGTTTGTTAAGAAAAAGGCCCCAGGTGTATGAAGAATGGGGCTTCAGTCTAAGGTGGAAATGACTTAAACTACAACTCCCACTATCCCCTGACAGCCTCCTGCTGGTTAGACATCAGGTAGTAAAGAAAGAAAATGTTTACTTTTGGGTTATCTTTTGTTTTCATGCCAGGGGCCCTCCGATACTGGGGAGCAGAGCTAATTCTCTCCCTGTCTGTGTGTGTCTGTGTGTCTATATATGTCTCTGTCTGTCTATATGTGTGTCTGTCTATATGTGTGTCTGTCTATATGTGTATGTCTGTCTATATGTGTGTCTGTCTATATGTGTGTCTGTCTATATGTGTGTCTGTCTATATATGTGTGTCTGTCTATATGTGTGTCTGTCTATATGTCTCTGTCTGTCTATATGTGTGTCTGTCTATATGTGTGTCTGTCTATATGTATGTCTGTCTCTGGGATGTTAGATTGCCAGTCCCACAAGGGCAGAGATTAATGTGCCACCCAGCCCTTCTCTTTTTCACCGCGCCCATTTTTGTGGCCACACCCTCAAGGACCATGTTCATTTTACAAAATTGGGCAGGTAATGAACGTTTGAACACATTTCTGTGGTTTTTATGTGTTATTACAGTTTTGCTTATGAAGGTGAATTTCCCTTTAACTACAAGTCACAGTTTCCCCAAGAGACCTGCTTATCTTAAATTGCTTCAATTGTTTCTTTGCTTATCTTAAATTGTTACAGTTGTATCTAAGTGCAAATGTATCTAACTTTGTATCTTTTTCTGGCTGTTCAGTGCAGGAGCCCAAAGAGAAAGTCGGGACATTTCAGTAACAATCCGGGACTGCGGGTTGAGCAGTCAAAATTGGTACTGTCCTGGGAAAAAGGGACAGTTGGGAGGTATGGTATAGGATAATTAGGGTCGACTGGCCTTCTGGGACGCTGGGAAAAAACTCGGTGGGCCCTGCCGGCCAGACCCTATCCCTGGGCTGCTCCCTGATCTCCTCTACTGACCCCAATCACCTTGTGTGTAGAACGCAAAAAGGTATGCGAGGGGGGCTGTTGGAGGGGGTCTGTGGAGCCCTAATACAACAACCCAGTGGGCCCCAGACCCCCACCAGACCCCCAGTCCAAAGCTGAGAATAATAATAATAATATCTGCATGGGGGACACGTATTTGAAGCTGTTTAGTACATTTCAGTTTTCCATTTAGCATTTCTGGGTGGTGCGTCATCACTTTGTTTTGGGAAATGCTGATTTTCTTACATTTGCTCCAAAATCCCCTAATTATGGCTCCCCCCCCCCAAAAAAAAAGAAGAGAATCAGGAAAAAACAGAAATGGAGTAATGGGCACATGTTGCACAATCAGTTACCGTCAGACACTTTGATGAGCCGTGGAATCAACCCACTAATATCTTCCAGTCTGGAAGCTCCGGCGCTGATTCTTTTGATAAATCCGATGCTGTCTGGCTCTGATATTGCCTTGATTTCGGGTAACATTCCGCAGATGTCAAGGGGCCGGCGTCGTTTAACCTCTTCATTGGAAGGGGCCACATTCTTGCACTCACATAGTTTACATAGAATTTAGGGATAAAAAAAACCAAAAAGATTGGCGCCCATCAAATTCACCTTCACGCAAATAATTTCCACCTGTTTCATAGCGAGTCCGGGGGAAGGTGGCAAAAGAAAACATAAGGCTGGAACTGTCTCCAGTTTGTCTCAGCAGGGGGAAGTTCTTGTTACACAAGGCCAATCAGACCAGTCCCTGGATCAATGTTTTGCTCTCAATAACCATAAGCCTTGGAGTCATTCAGTCTTCTAATGAGAGAGGTCATTGTGTTGCCCATTGCAGTCCCTTCAGGGAGAGAATACTCCAATTCTAACAGTAAAAAGCTCCTTAAGGTGAAGCCTCCTTTCTTGTGATCTCAGTGGGTGCCCTAAAGTCCCTATATAAAATGATCTTCTGCCTTTATGCATCCCTCTTATTAACTTAATTGCTTCTCCCTGTATTGAAACAACAAATCATGAAAGACATACTGACGCCCTATCCAAAATAATTTGCTTGTCAACCTCTATAAGGCAAAGCTGCATGAATATATAGTATTTCTATTGCTTCTTTGTGTGTCTCTTTTGCCCACATTGAGTTGGCATCATATCCTCCCTGCCCCCCTCTACTATACATAGCAGACTTGACTAATCTGTAAATCACAGTCTCTTTACAAGAGATTAGTAGTGTCTGCTTGAACAAGTGCAGAGCAATGTCTTCCCCACCCCTCCACTCCATTATCTTGTTGTCCAAAAAAAACAAGAGTAACATCATTATGTGGCATTAGATCTAAGCTTTGTATCCCATTCCTGCATTTGTCTCAGTGGCGTCATGTCACCAGAAAGAACCCCTTCCACCCCTGCCCTGTGGACTTAAAAACAAATTAACTCTATTATGGATTAGTAACCCAATAAGTGCTTCCTTTTTTCCATTTAAGAGTATGTTGTTACAGTAAAACGTCTATAGGAAAATGCATCTATATGTACATCAGGCACTGGGGCAAGCTATAATAAATCAGGTATGGCTGTAGGATAGCAGGTATAGTAGGGAGAGATGGTGCCTATAGTAACAGTGGATAATATTCTCTGGGAAGGGAGTGTGACTGTGGGATAGCAGGTATAGTAGGGAGAGATGGTGCCTATAGTAACAGTGGGATAATAGTCTCTGTGAAGGGAGTGTGACTGTGGGATAGCAGGTATAGTAGGGAGAGATGGTGTCTATAGTAACAGTGGATAATAGTCTCTGGGAAGGGAGTGTGACTGTGGGATAGCAGGTATAGTAGGGAGAGATGGTGCCTATAGTAACAGTGGATAATAGTCTATGGGAAGGGAGTGTGACTGTGGGATAGCAGGTATAGTAGGGAGAGATGGTGCCTATAGTAACAGTGCATAATAGTCTCTGGGAAGGGAGTGTGACTGTGGGATAGCAGGTATAGTAGGGAGAGATGGTGCCTATAGTAACAGTGGATAATAGTCTATGGGAAGGGAGTGTGACTGTGGGATAGCAGGTATAGTAGGGAGAGATGGTGCCTATAGTAACAGTGGATAATAGTTTATGGGAAGGGAGTGTGACTGTGGGATAGCAGGTATAGTAGGGAGAGATGGTGCCTATAGTAACAGTGGATAATAGTCTATGGGAAGGGAGTGTGACTGTGGGATAGCAGGTATAGTAGGGAGAGATGGTGCCTATAGTAACAGTGGATAATAGTCTCTGGGAAGGGAGTGTGACTGTGGGATAGCAGGTATAGTAGGGAGAGATGGTGCCTATAGTAACAGTGGGATAATAGTCTCTGGGAAGGGAGTGTGACTGTGGGATAGCAGGTATAGTAGGGAGAGATGTGTCTATAGTAACAGTGGGATAATAGTCTCTGGGAAGGGAGTGTGACTGTGGGATAGCAGGTATAGTAGGGAGAGATGGTGTCTATAGTAACAGTGGATAATAGTCTCTGGGAAGGGAGTGTGACTGTGGGATAGCAGGTATAGTAGGGAGAGATGGTGCCTATAGTAACAGTGAGATAATAGTCTCTGGGAAGGGAGTGTGACTGTGGGATAGCAGGTATAGTAGGGAGAGATGGTGCCTATAGTAACAGTGAGATAATAGTCTCTGGGAAGGGAGTGTGACTGTGGGATAGCAGGTATAGTAGGGAGAGATGGTGTCTATAGTAACAGTGGATAATAGTCTCTGGGAAGGGAGTGTGACTGTGGGATAGCAGGTATAGTAGGGAGAGATGGTGTCTATAGTAACAGTGGGATAATAGTCTCTGGGAAGGGAGTGTGACTGTGGGATAGCAGGTATAGTAGGGAGAGATGGTGTCTATAGTAACAGTGGATAATAGTCTCTGGGAAGGGAGTGTGACTGTGGGATAGCAGGTATAGTAGGGAGAGATGGTGTCTATAGTAACAGTGGGATAATAGTCTCTGGGAAGGGAGTGTGACTGTGGGATAGCAGGTATAGTAGGGAGAGATGGTGCCTATAGTAACAGTGGATAGCAGTCTCTGGGAAGGGAGTGTGACTGTGGGATAGCAGGTATAGTAGGGAGAGATGGTGCCTATAGTAACAGTGGATAATAGTCTCTGGGAAGGGAGTGTGACTGTGGGATAGCAGGTATAGTAGGGAGAGATGGTGCCTATAGTAACAGTGTCAGACTGGCCCACCGGGATACCAGGAAAAGTCCTGGTGGGCCCAGGTATCAGTGGCCCCTCATGCTGCTAAACATTTGGCCTATTTCATGGCCATTCCTTATTTCTATGAGAACAAAGAGGCTAAATAAATGGAATAATAGATTATAGTATGTAAACAAAAAAAAAAAACAAGCGAATAGCGGTTGAGAGAGGAGAGGAAGAATAATAGTACTGAGTGTGGGCCCAGCAGGGTCGGACTGGGCTGGGCCGGGCCAGACCCAGTCCTAGATTGGCCCCCGAACAAGAAAAACATTTGTGCGGCAAAGTGTGCTCGCTGGTAATGCATGCGTGTGGTGGGCCTGTTGTATTCACATGCATGTGGTGCGTCTGCCTTTCGCGCATATGCACAGCGCACTGGCTTTTGCACATTCGTGCGGGGCCCCCCTTGGTTCAGAACCTGGTGGGCCCCGACAGCGCTAGTCTGACCCTGGCCCCTAGTCTATGATTTTGGATGGGCCCCTGGTGTCCCAGTCCAACACTGTATAGTAGTGTATGATACTATGCACGCACTGTAGCTTAAGAAACATACAATGTGAGTTATTTGCCATCATTTTAATTTATTTCAAGGAAATATGATTTTTATTTATGATGGAGGGTGCGCGGCGCGCACTTTCGGGTTTTACGCACCAGCGTGATGACGTCAAAGGTATTTAAAGGGATTTTTGAATTGAGGAAGTTGCCCGTTGTTAGGTTCTACTTGTTTGTTGCCTGTGTGTTTATTCTTTGGGAATTCTGCTTGATCTTCCTGATATTGACCCTTGCCTTCCTGCTGACTATTCTACGCTCTCCAATCCTGATCCCAGCTTTCTGACCATTCCTTGAACTCATGCTTCACCGACCCGGCCTGTCTAACTATTCTTCTACTCTGCTTGTGCTGACCTGTCTGATCTCGCTTGTCTGTCTGGCCCGTCTTCTGAGCTGAGCTGCCTTCCTTCCAGTATCCTTAGTAACAGGGTCGGACCGGACTGGCGGGATACTGGGAAAAAACCCGGTGGGCCCAGGCTCTCATGACATGAGCCCCTGCCAGATAACCAGCTGTTGCAGCGAGTCTTTTGTGCATGTGTGTGGTGCCGTTGCATCTTTTGTGCATGTGTGTGGTGCCGTTGCATCTTTTGTGCATGCGTTAGTCACTGCAGAGTTCAGGAAGGGGCCCCTGGGGAGTGCCAGGAGGGCCCTTCATTTTGCAGTCCTGGTGGGCCCCCAATGCTCCAGTCCAACCCTGCTTAGTAGAATGATTGTGCCCCTTTGCTCATCCAGAACCTTCGCTTGGCTCCTCTCTTAATAAGATCTGGCGGCATCCAATTAGCCAAGGGCTCCTCCCGAGGTGAAAGGCGGCTGTTTTAGGCAGAAGCAAGAGCTGAGATCAGGGAGCCTAGCGCTGATTCTGGATTTAGGGTCCCGATCGTGACAAATACGTTATGTGGGTGCAGTTTACACATTTACATTCTTTTTCTGTTTATTTGTATTTATACACATGGGTGGGAGGTGCTGCAGGATTCCTACATTGTTTTGTACTAAAACTCCTATTGGTTATTTATTAAGGGTATCACTTTAATCCAAAGCCCCTTTCTCACCTCTATGTTGTACCCCTGTCCTGAGAGGTTCGTCAGAGGGCCCCAAGGCCTCACGGGGAGAGGCAGCAGCAGATGTGAGATTGTTTGAGTCTCTCCTTTCCAGGCTTAGCCCATGATTTCCCTTCTGTGGATATACAATTAGGTTAATGGTTTCCAGACACAATGGGATCCTGTAACGGAATGTATTAATCAAACTCACTCTCAATAAGAGTAACACTTAACTATAAGCACAATGGGGTGACTCCCCTTCAGTCTCCGAGGGAACACCAGCCTTGGGTCACGTAGAAACGAACCTAGATCTGAGGGACGTCTCGACAACCTGAGGAACGACATCCCACCAACAGCCAAAGGTTAGTCCTTCTAGTGGCCCCGCTGTGGAGGCCTATTCCATATTAGTTAGCGATGACTTGTTCCTCAATGGTCTTGTCCATCTTGTCTTGTAGCTTTAAGAGAGCTCCATGATAAGCCTCATATGCTTCTCTCCCATAGGATCGGGCTGGAGGAGATGCAATTCTACTGGTGACTTCACATATTATAAATAACATTGGGAAATAATTATTCCAGGGGTTTTGTTTGTGAGAAAGACGACCATGCGCAATGAGTATATGACATTATTAAAAGGGAAACAAGGGATTCCTGGGATTCTCCTTATTGGTTGACGTCAATTCAAAGACAATGGCTCTGACCTGGTCTCCCTTTCTCTCTACTTTCTTCATCATCTTGACGTCTTCCCAGATGTCTATGTCCTTTCCCCAATCATCTTCCAGATCTTTATGTAATTCCTCCCCCCCACTGCTTCCACCTTTCAAACAATGGGGATTTAGTTCTTCTGACTCTTTCCAGCTTTTAAATAGGGGGTCACTGACCCCATCTAAAAACAAATACTCATTAAACATATTGAGATTTGCTCATTTTGTGAAGTCGCCAAACGAGGAGATCTCACCTTGAGGTGGGCGACATTGGGCTGATCCAATTGTGGGCCCTAGGAGAAAAACGATTGGTCGGATCGAGGAAAACATTAACGAACCAATGCGGTCCTCCATCCGAAGGGATTTTAAGCCCAGCCGATTAACCTCTGGCCACATTGATCAGGAAAGCCTGTTGCTGGCCCCCATCCAGTGCCCAAACCCTCTCCTATTCATATTCCAGTGTCTTATTCAAATCAATGCATGGTTGCTAGGGGAATTTGGCCAGGGTAATTTAACTTAGACTATTCCTGGTTTGTGGCTAAAATGCCATTTGTAATTTGTGGAACGACAATGGGATGAAATCTCAGCGCATGATAAACTTTGCATTCAGGTAGGGATGCACCGAATCCACTATTTTGGATTCGGCCAAACCCCCGAAACCTTCGTGAAAGATTCGGCCGAATACCGAACCGAAGCCAAACCCTAATTTGCATATGTAAATTAGGGGTTGGAAGGGGAAAACATTTTTTACTTCCTTGTTTTGTGACAAAAAGTCACGTGATTGCCCTCCCAGCCCCTAATTTGCATATGCAAATTAGGATTTGGATTCGGTTCGGCCGGGCAGAAGGATTCGGCCGAATCCTGCTGAAAAAGGCCGAATCCTGGTCAAATCCCGAACCGAATCCTGGATTCGGTGCATCCCTACATTCAGGCTTGGAAGTGTACACAAACATTAAATACACACACCAGCCACTAATATACGATCATATAACTGTGTGTAATAGTGATGGGCGAATAGATTCACCAGTCGTGAATTTGTAGCGAATTTCTGCATTTCACCACGGGTGAATAAATTCACTAAACTGCAGCGAAAATTCACCGGCGTTTATAAAATTTGGAAAAGTCGCTTGTGTCAAAACCGTCACGCGTCAACGTTATTCGGACACCCATTGACTTTTATGGCGGCAGCAAAATTGATGCGAGCATCAGAATCGCTACGGCGTCAAAATTGACTAGGGATGCACCAAATCCACTTTTTAGGATTCAGTTGAATCCCCGAATCCTTCATGAAAGATTTGGCCCAATACCGAACCGAATCTGAATACTAATTTGCATATACACATTAGGGGAGGGAAAGGAAAAGGTGGGAAAAATGTTTTTTACTTCCTTGTTTTGTATCAAAAAGTCAGTGATTTCCCTTCCCACACCTAATTTACATAAGCAAATTATGATTCGGATTTGGTTCGGCTGTGCACAAGGATTCGTTGCATCCCTAAAATAATTGACACAGGCGACAAAATTCGTGTTTCGCAAATTTTCGGCTAACCGAAACCTGACAAATTCGCCCCAATTAGAATGTAAAACTCACAGATAGCAAACACTGCTGGATTCCTATTGGACAGATTCTGTCCTCACAAATGTATTGTGTCCCCTAATTATACAGCAATAATGAGACTGTGACTGATATCTGCACAATACAGTGTTTAATGAGATGAATACAAAAGGGGAAACGACTGAATACAATGACATTATCCCTTTACTACTTCTTATCTGCCCAGACAGTAAAGTAATAGTTACTGATTGAGATACGTCCCACTCACTGTGGCTAATGTTCTGCTCTACAGACAGTTCTGTGGGTGGAAAGGAGTACAATGACTGTCCCGTTTTCTGCGGGACAGTCCCAATTTTGACAGCTCAGTTTGCAGTCCTGGGTTTCTTAGTGCAATGTCACGACTTTCTCTTTGATCTCCTGCACTGACTCGAGAAAAAGATACAAAGTTTCTGAGACTTAATTAAAATGAGGCTTTTTGGCAGAGAGCCCGGAACATTCAGCAGCTGCACTTAGATACTTTTGTAACAATTTAAGATAAGGAAAGAAACAATTGTAACTATTTAAGATAAGAAAGTAAATTCACTGCAAAGGGCATTTCACTTTCATTAGCAAAACTGTTATATAACATAGAACATGGCACTTAAACTCCGAGAAATATTTTCAGACTTTCATAAACTGCCAAATGTTGTAAAACGGGGTGCGGCCATAAAATGGGTGTGGCCAAACAAATCCCAGCGCAAGTTTTTATCCCTCTTTTCGTTTTTCAAATTTTGGGAGGTATGAAATGAAGTATATTCCCTTGTGAAATGATAGATAGTGAAATATGGGTATGGGATCCATTATCCAAGAACTCGTGTGTAGAAAACTCTGAATTGCGAAATCTCCCATAGATTCCCATAGATTTATCAAAATAATCCAGATTTTTCTGTGTAATAATAAAACAGTCGCTTGTACTTGATCCCAACTAAGATATAATTAATCCTTATTGGAAGCAAAACCAGCCTATTGGCTTTATTTCATGTTTTAATGTATTTTTAGTAGACTTAAGGTATGGAGATCCTAATTACAGAAAGATCCCTTAACCTAGAAAACCCCAGGTCCCGAGCATTCTGGGTAGCAGGTCCCATACTGTAATGTCAAACTTTCACAAAAGTAACACATTGTTTTTATGTTTACATTAATAATAACAATAACAACAACAACAACAACAACAACAACAATAATAATAATAATAATAATAACAATAATAATAATAATAATAATAATAACAACAACAATAATAATAACAATAATAATATTTTGGGGGGTGCATTTTCTTTCCTTGTCTTTGGGGTGTAACAGCTCTGTGATGCCTCTGCCCTGAGTTTCTCAATCCTCAAGCACAAATGACAAATCATTAACCGGCAATTAGAATCTATTTATTGCTTTTTAAATAATCAATAGATAATCTAGGAATTCTATATTATTATATTAATTCAACCATTTCACAATGAGTATCTTTTGTTTTGAAAGCAAAAACTTTGTGTATAACCAGGTACAGGTATAGGTTCCCTTATCCGGAAACCCGTTATCCAGAAAGCTCCGAATTACGGGAAGATTATCTGCCATAGACTCCATTATGATGAAATAATCCAAATTTTTAAAAACTATTTCCTTTTTCTGTGTAATAATAAAACAGTAACTTGTACTTGATCCCAACTAAGATATAATTAATCCTTATTGGAGGCAAAACCAGCCTATTGGGGTTATTTAATGTTTACATGATTTTCTAGTAGACTTAAGACTTGAAGATCCAAATTACGGAAAGACCGCTTATCCGGAAAGCCCCAGGTCCCAAGCATTCTGGATAAAAAAAAACCTGTATTAAAAAAAATGTTTTGTGTATCAGTTATATAATATTTTGATAGTCCTTCATATATATACAGTGTATATATATATATATATATATATATATATATATATATATATATATATATATATAGGCAGAAACTTGAATTATGAAAGTGGGGCTATTGTCTTTGGCAGCCTGGAACCCCACAATAAAAATCAGACTTGTAGTCCTTAAAGGGGTTGTTTACCTTTAAATTAACTGTTAGTATGATGTAGAGTGTGATATTCTGAGTCAATTTGAAATTGGTTTTCATTTTTTATTATTTGGGGTTTTTGAATTATTTAGCTTTTTATTCAGCAGCTCTCCAGTTTGCAGTTTGGGTCCAAATTCCCCTAGCAACCATTGCATTGATTTGAATAAGAGACAAGACTATGAATAGGAGAGGCCTGAATAGAAAGATGAGTAATAAAAAGTAACAATAACAATACATTTGTAGCCTTACAGAGCATTTGTTTTTTTTAGATGGGGTCAGTGACCCCTATTTGAAAGCTGGAAAGAGTCAGGCAAATAATCAAGAAGAAACTATAACAAAGAAAAAATGAAGACTAATTGACAAGTTGCTTAGAATTAGTCATTCTATAAAATATTAAAAGTTAACTAAAAGATGAACCATTCCTTTAAGGCCATAAATGTCATATATATAAATGGCAGGAGGCAAAGAGAAGTATCTGCCGTTTCTTTGGTTCCTGGATTGTGTAAGTGG
This sequence comes from Xenopus petersii, assembly GCA_038501925.1. NCBI lineage: Eukaryota > Metazoa > Chordata > Amphibia > Anura > Pipidae > Xenopus > Xenopus petersii. The sequence goes on along the minus strand of CM076674.1, from coordinate 6,405,889 downwards.
AGAAAAGTTACTGGAGTCATTGGCCGAACTCTTCTCCCCCCAATGGGGGGCCCAGGATAAACCTCCTTTCTGTCCTACGTTGGCCATAAGGCAGTCACATATATTAACCCAACCCCCAAATTTGAAATTTCCTTTAAACATTTCCGCTTGATACATTTATGTCTAAGGAACGTGTCTTTATGAACCGGCCGAAACAAAGAAACATAAAACTGCTGCGATACATCTGTGACGCTCGTATCTGCCAGTGCGGAGACGACAGGCGACTATTTCAGCGCATTAAACAAGACTTTGCTGCATCGCAGGATATGGGATAAATCTGGAGGGGGATAATGTGAGTGCCGGAGCCTTCCCCTGGCAGGAATGCAGACAGTGTGCAGGTAGTGATTATAGCATCTAGTGACAACGCTAATAACGGCATGGGATCCATTATTCAGAAACCCGTTATGCAGAAAGCTCCGAATTACAGAAAGCCCGCCCCCATAGACTCCATTGTATCCAAATAAATCAAACTTTAAAAAAATGATTTCCTTTTTCTGTGTAATAATAAAACAGTAACTTGTACTTGATCCCAACTAAGATATAATTAATCCTTATTGGAAGCTAAACCAGCCTATTGGCTTTCTGTATTATTTTTATTTAATAAAGTAAGAGTTCTGTGGGTGGAAGTGACTAGAATGGAGTCTATTCCCTTGTGCAATGACAGAAAGTGAAATATTGGTATGGGATCCATTATCCGGAAACCCTATTGTCCAGAAAGCTCCAAATGACTGATATCATTAATCCTTATTGGAAGCAAAACCAGCCCATTGTGTTTATTTAATGTTTACATGATTTTCTAGTAGATTTAAGGTATGAAGATCCAAATTAAGGAAAGATCTGTTATCTGGAAAACCCCAGGTCCTGAGCACTCTGGATAACAGGTCCCATACCTGTACCTTGTACTTGATCCCAACTAAGATTAATCCTTATTGGAAGCAAACCCAGCCTATTGGGTTTATTTAATATTTTCATGATTTTCTAGTAGACTTTAGGTATGAAGATCCAAATTAAGGAACGATCCGTTATCTGGCATAGCAAAGGTCCCAAGCATTCTGGATAACAGGTCCTGTACCTGTGCCTTGTACTTGATCCCAACTAAGATTAATCCTCATTAGAAGTAAAACCAGCCTATTCAATTTTCATTATTTTCTAGTAGACTTTAGGTATGAAGATCCATATTAAGGAAAGATCCGTTATCCGGCATACCAAAGATCTCAAGCCTTCTGGATAACAGGTCCCCTACCTGTACCTTGTACTTGATCGCAACTAAGATTAATCCTTATTGGAAGTAAACCCAGCCTATTGGGTTTATTTAATATTTTCATAATTTTCTAGTAGACTTTAGGTATGAAGATCAATATTAAGGAAAGATCCGTTATCCGGCATACCAAAGATCTCAAGCCTTATGGATAACAGGTCCCCTATCTGTACCTTGTACTTGATCGCAACTAAGATTAATCCTTATTGGAAGTAAACCCAGCCTATTGGGTTTATTTAATATTTTCATGATTTTCTAGTAGACTTTAGGTATGAAGATCCATATTAAGGAAAGATCCGTTATCCGGCATACCAAAGATCTCAAGCCTTCTGGATAACAGGTCCCATACTTGTATATATACTGATCATCGCTTTACACCAATACTACAAGACCCTTTCTCCCGACACTTCCAAATCCTGAATTCACCGTTAAATCCCCCATCCTTCATAATAATAATGAAATTATAACTGATAACAATAATAAAATAGAGACCAATCGCAAATTATAGTTGATTTTTCCACTTTTCCAATCTGTTAAAGGTTCATTTTGCCCAGAAATGAAGAGTATAAACAAATCCAATGGAATTGTATGTATTGCTGCTGTTATTACTATTATCTCTCAGGACAGAAAGGCATTTCAGGTCCAATTGTAATAAACAGAGCGGCGGTGCAGACGTAGACTTGCCCAGAGCAGGAATTTGCCCAGCGAGGTGCCAATATAATGAGATTCCAGCAGGGCACGTGCCCGGAGAGCTGGAGACATATCTGGGCAGATTGAGATGGATGAAGAGTGTAATCGACCACTGGGCAGTTGGAGGGTCTCATTTAAATAGTGGGAGGTTTTGACTGTGGCAGGGAAATTGTGCTAAAAAGGCTGACACTCTCCTTCCCTGGTAGCCACACTTCACTAGCAGCCGTGCAATTGATTCCTCTGCAAGTCCAGTTGCTTTAGACTTTTTAGACTTATCAGGACTAGAGGCTGCAGCAGGGCAAAATGTGGATTGCACTCAATGCATCAAACACTCATTTGCCCTGTTGGAAGCAGTAAATCCGAATGGCTTTGTTATGCTAATTCAGGCTGACATCACTCCTCACATCAAAGCCCGGGGAGAGCAAATATAAGCAGGTTGTTCAGGCAGAGAGTCAAGGCAGCCTCTAGCAGGCAGTGTCCTCCAGTCTCTGCACCTTCCTCCCTACAACTCTCACAACTGCCACATCTGCTCTAGTGCCGCACACACTGTCTCTCTCTCTCTCTGCCTGTGTCTTATGGATCTCTAGCTGACACTTTGGTGTTCGGAAGAAAATCTTTTTGCACAAATCCGTCTGCCCTGACTACAAATCCAGGATCTTTTTTTTTTTTTTTAAAGGAGTTATAAGGACATTTGAACATTTACTGGAAAAAGTTACTGGAGGGATTGACACAGCACAATGGTGAGTTCCACACTGCAAAAGTGCTTCTTCCACTGAGCGACTGTTCAGATAAAATGATGATGAGTTTGGCACAAGTATAGGAAAAGGTTTTTTTGAAAGAGAACCATTATCTTTGCTACAAGGTAACCGGCTAAAGGGGTCAAGGGTTTTATCCAACACAGAGATACGAGCGTTTGTGCTGCACAATAAATGCAATGTACATCTCTCTTTATACAGAGAAACTGCTTTCTTTTCTCACCTTTCCTCTCATTTATATTATTTTTCCTTGATTTATAGTTTTGCTTTAAATTATAGTTTTACTTTGAGTTTCAGTTTTTATTTAGATTTTTAGTTTTACGTTGAGTTTTAGTTTCAAGGAGCTGCAGTGTTGTTATTATGTAAAGAAATTGTTTCCTTATAAAAGAATTCCGAGGTTTGCTTCAGTTTTGCAGCTACAAAAGCTTTATTGCCTTTAACTCTTCCACTGTGTGTTTTTTATTTCTAAATTTACCCGCATATTAATGTAATAAATAACCCTAATCAATTTTAGTTATTTGTGGATTTGGATAGAGATTTGCTCCGGCATAGCAGCCAACGTGAGGCACCAGAGAAAGGGTTGGAGGGGGGGGGGGTAGGTAAATGAAATAAGGAGTAAGCTAATAAAGGGGATAATACACCGAAGGACAATAGAAAGGGAACAATACAGGGAATCCCAAACAGAAAGGCAACAGTGTGGGAAGGAGGCAAAGAGAGAGGCAGCTTGGAAAACAAAACTTCAGCGGAGTTGGGCAAAATACTGATCTGTAGAAGCATTTGCCATCTTTGTATCATCCGGAAACTGAAGTATGGTTGGGATAGACAAATAGATAGACAGACAGACAGACAGAAAGATAGATTATAGATAGATAGATAGATAGATAGATAGATAGATAGATAGATAGATAATAGATAGATAGATAGATAGATAGATAGATAGATAGATAGATAGATAGATAATAGATAGATAGATAGATAGATAGATAGATAAAGAGAGAGAGATGGATAGACAGAGAGAGAGAGAGAGAGAGAGAGAGAGACAGACAGACAGACAGATAAATAGATAGATAGATAGATAGATAGATAGATAGATAGATAGATAGATAGATAGATAGATAGATAGATAAAGAGAGAGAGATGGATAGACAGAGAGAGAGAGAGAGAGAGAGAGAGAGAGACAGACAGACAGACAGATAAATAGATAGATAGATAGATAGATAGATAGATAGATAGATAGATAGATAGATAGATAGATAGATAGATAGATAGATAGATAGATAGACAGAGAGAGAGAGAGAAATATATATATATATATATAGAGAGAGAGAGACAGAGAGAGAGAGAGAGAGAGAGAGAGAGAGAGAGAGAGAGAGAGAGAGATTTAGATAGACACATGATAGATAAATAATAGATAGATAAATGATAGATTATAGATAGATAGATAGATAATAGAGAGAGAGAGAGAGAGAGAGAGAGAGAGAAAGAGAGAGATAGATAGATAGATAGATAGATAGATAGATAGATAGATAGATAGATAGATAGATAGAGAAATGATAGATAGATAGATAGATAGATAGATAGATAGATAGATAGATAGAACCCAATAGGCTGGTTTTACTTCCAATAAGGAATAATTATATCTTAGTTGGGATCAAGTACAAGGTACAGGTATGGGACCTGTTATGCAGAATGCTTGGGACAAATAGATAGAGATATTTGCCCCCTATTATAAATGATAAGGATATTCCACAAAGGAGTTCTGTGACCATATAAAGGCACAGGGGTGTTCATGGAACTCTTATTGTACAACAGCGAGTCCATTATCTTATGTTTTAATGCACACGTTTCAGTCAGTCAGGTGATACAAATAAGCATGACTCTTGTGTAATATGTATATATATATATAAATGTAGGTTCTGTGCATATCTAGTCCCCCCTTTTCTATGCCTGCCTTTCAGTTTATCTCCTAGACCCCCCCCCCCAGCAGGTACAAGGAACGGGACAAGGTTCTGTCACCCCCTTCACAAAGAGGAGCTCACTGGGATCAGTCGGCCGTGTTTCAGGGGGGATTCGGGAGACCACTTGATAACGGCTTGAACTGTGACCTAGGTCCTCAACCTCCTGAAACAAGCCTTGTATTAATATAATTGCTTTCATCAAGTGGGACTGTGGGCTGAGCCCTAAGAATAGAGGGGTCATTGTGAAACCAAGCTGAGCCGACATGGTCCTGGGGAGGTGGAAGTTAATTGAAGTTGGAACTGATTAATTCCTAATTTTGTCTTCTGCCCACGACCATTACCAGGTGGCAGATGTGTTGTTACATAGTCTGTATATGGCAAAGAGAGGACTGGTCACAAGTTGCCCTGTATATACAGAACTATACAATCTATAATAATGGTCAGTTCTTTGCACTTTTATCTTTAACCCACCCTAAAGAGCCCACTGGGTCTGTAAATTATAAAAAATTCCTCCTGCTTTAAGTTTATTGCACATTCATGGGCCCCTTAATTACACAATATGTTATTGATGCCTCCTTGGCATTGACGGCGTTAAACTTGAGGCCTTTTCCTCCATCAGTCCCTGTTTTTTTAGATAAAACTCCCGGAATAGTTCTGCACTCATTAACCAACTGTGTTTGAGACAAGTCCTATCACTCCACTGTGATAAATCTGGGGGTAGACCATTTAGAGATTACAAATTTCAGGCAACCCTTCAAGGCAATGTTTCTAATGGGTCGCGTAATCCCTTTTCCCTAAAAAATGCCCCAGCGTAAAACATTAAAAAAAAAAAAGGTTAATCTCCCCGAGATAGGAGCGCAGAAAGCAGGCACCTTCCCTACTTGTACAGACGCAGGACATGCCAAAGGAATGGGGGTGTTGTTGTGTTGGTCAGAGTTTTCTAAAGGATTATTCTACTCTTAGTTTTCTCTCTCTTTTTAAAGAAAACGTTAATCCCAGTTAAAAATATACTGGGAATCCTTTCTGATCCCCTTCATCCCCCGGAGATAAGAATTTGTCTTGTTACTTTGTATCATCAGTAGAAATACAATGTATATTGTCTTGTGAAATGTGTGTGTATCTGTTGTCGCATTGTTTTATTTAAACTTGTAATGTTCAATCACATTTTATGTTGAATCTTGGTCCCTGGGGTCCTGAAATAATCCCTGAGCACAGATGACTAATCTTATGTCCAATAATGAAGAAACATTAGTAGGTGCACTGCCAAAACGTTGATGCTTTGCCATAAAGCATTTTCATTGTTTCTTAAGCCGGCCATAGACGCAAAGATCCGATCGTACGAATCGAGGATTCGTACGATATTCGGACCGTGTGTGGAGAGTCCCGACATTTTTCGTCCCACCGAGATCGGTCTTTTGGTCGATCGGACAGGTTAGAAAATTGCCTGCCGATAATATTTCAGTGGGAGACTGTCACCAGCTTTTTACTGTCAGGGGCAGAACATCGGCTCATCTGTTCTTACTACTTCTGAATGGTAAGACTTTGATCTTTATGGTTAGTGGCATAACTATTCGTACGATCGGATCTTTGCGTCTGTGGCCAGCTTAAGTCCCGCAAAGTGCCAATATCTCGTCCATTTGGACATTTCTTGCTATGTGGATTGCACCCAGATCCCATTAATACACAGTTGCCGGTACATATATTATATATATCACCACATGATCCACCACGTTACAGTGTCATAATTCCAGATCTATTGATGACCACATGTTGGTAGTGATGGGCGAATTTATTCAGCAGGTGCGAATTTGCGGCAAATTTGCAGAATTCGCCATCGGTGAATAAATTCGCGAAACGGGCACAAAAATTCAAAAATGAGACGCCTGCGCCATTTCGCAAATTTTCCATACATAATACCCCAGAACACACAGCAGATAAATACAGTGCCAATTCCATGTATAATACCCCAGAACACACAGCAGATAAATACAGAGCCAATTCCATGTATAATACCCCAGAACACACAGCAGATAAATACAGAGCCAATTCCATGTATAATACACCAGAATACACAGCAGATAAATACAGGGCCAATTCCATGTATAATACCCCAGAACACACAGCAGATAGATACAGGGCCAATTCCATGTATAATACCCCAGAACACACAGCAGGATAAATACAGTGCCAATTCCATGTATAATACCCCATAACACACAGCAGATAAATACAGTGCTAATTCCATGTATAATACCCCAGAACACACAGCAGATAAATACAGGGCCAATTCCATGTATAATACCCAGAACACACAGCAGATAAATACAGTGTCAATTCCATGTATAATACCCCAGAACACACAGCAGATAAATACAGTGCCAATTCCATGTATAATACCCCAGAACACACAGCAGATAAATACAGTGCCAATTCCATGTATAATACCCCAGAACACACAGCAGATAAATACAGTGCCAATTCCATGTATAATACCCCAGAACACACAGCAGATAAATACAGTGCCAATTCCATGTATAATACCCCAGAACACCACACTGGATAAAGTGTAATTTCAATGAATACTATGTTGTCCTGTGTTTGTAGGCAATTTATTTATGTTGTTATGGTGAAACTTGACCCCCTCCAAAGCCCCATTACAATCTGCCTATGATAAGGACTGAGTTGCTGAGTGAAGCCAGAAATGATATGGGGTTCATTTGTCTATCTGTTAAATATCGTTGGTTACATTGTAAATAGTGCATAGAGCTGTCTTTTTGGGGGTCTCTCTGAGCACTGGTTGTAGGTGGGAAGAAAATGGAGAGGAAGGTGAGAGCAGGCTCTGGGGACAAAAGCAATACTTTTTATCCAATGTTTGTGAAAGTGTTATAGATTAACAGCAGCAAAATGTAGCAGTAAAATCAATGTGATTCTTGAAAAACTGGGGGTACTGTTTTTTAAAGTGATAGACTTGCATTAAAAGCGATGGCATTCATATAAAGCGCGTAGCTATACCGGCCTGCAATACATTATAAAATCAGGCCTCTCCGAGACAATGGGCTTCACGCTGCACAGCAACATGTGGTATCATTTTAGAATAAAAAAAGAATTTTATTTTGAACATATTTTTGTTAGACAGCGGCAGATAAGCACATGGATCCAATGAGGGGAAATATGTATATGGAAGAAATTAGCATGGAGGCCACTGACGGCTTGGAAATGGCTTTAGTGTTAGTCACAGACCCTTTAACCCATGGAGACCTGCAATTCATTGCTGACACCCCAACCCCCGTGGAATGGCTTCCTATGGGGGGAAACAATCATTCTACTTGGGCCCCCCACTGGAGGAGGCAGGAATGGGATCTCCAACCAGCAGTGGTATAAACAGTAGAAACAAGGAGTCTTTCCAATAAACAAAGCGGCAGCTCCTTGATGGATTATGCAGTCGTATAGGGAAAAGTTTGTGCCACGCCAGGAAATCCCAACAACCAATGTAAAGGAGTACTAAACCCAATCCCTCAACATAAGACCCCGGCTCAAGATTAGATTGTTGTCTAGCTTGCAGACTCCTTTTAGGGGATCAGTGCCAGGGAGCAAGAGAGTGTCAGCGAAGGGCCAAACAAAGTGGCCCCCAACTCTGCTGCTCATATCAAATTGAGGCACTTTTGGCCTTGGCTGTCTTGGATTTCCATATCTCAATATAAGCCCCAAAAATATGGTTTCCCCCCATCATTATCATCTTGGATCAAGGGCCCCAAAACTGGGAATAGATGCCTAAAAGCTTGGAATGCTGGGAAATTCACTTAGCATATTAAGATGTCCACTCATACTCTACTGCATATGTAAAAAAATATGTCACCTCCTCCCATATGTATAAATACAAATATACAGAGAAGGAATGTTCTGGGCACACAATAAGCTATACCCTCATACTGTACTGTCTAAGGGAATCAATATGGCACCTCCTCCTCCCATATGTATAAACAGGGCAGCCATCAGGGGGGGACAGGGGGGAGAGTTGTAGGGGGCCCCGAGGGTAAGGGGGGCCCTGGCCATGCCACACTTACTTGATTAGCCGGGCCCCCCATCTTTCTGAGAGCTGCTGACTTCGGGAAGGCATGGACGTTTAAGAGGCCCTGGCCACCAATTTTCTTATAATGTGTGTGTGGGGGGGGGGCCCTGGCCACCAATTTTGCCCACCAATTTTTTTTTCTCATGTGGGGTCCTAGCCACCAATATTTTTTAATAGGGGGGCCCTGGCCACAAATGTTTTTTTATGGGGGGCCCTGACCACCAATATCTCGTATGGGGCCCTGCGATTTCTGATGGCGGTCCTGTGTATAAATACAAATATACAGAGAAGGAATGTTCTGGGCACACAATAAGCTATACCCTCATACTGTACTGTCTAAGGGAATCAATATGGCACCTCCCTCCTCCCATATGTATAAATACAAATATACAGAGAAGGAATGTTCTGGGCACACAATAAGCTATACCTTCATACTGTACTGTCTAAGGGAATCAATATGGCACCTCCTCCTCCCATATGTATAAATACAAATATACAGAGAAGGAATGTTCTGGGCACACAATAAGCTATATCCTCATACTGTACTGTCTAAGGGAATCAATATGGCACCTCCCCCTCCCATATGTATAAATACAAATATACAGAGATGGAATGTTCTGGGCACACAATAAGCTTTACCCTTATACTGTACTGTCTAAGGGAATCAATATGGCACCTCCTCCTCCCATATGTATAAATACAAATATACAGAGAAGGAATGTTCTGGGCACACAATAAGCTATACCCTCATACTGTACTGTCTAAGGGAATCAATATGGCACCTCCCTCCTCCCATATGTATAAATACAAATATACAGAGAAGGAATGTTCTGGGCACACAATAAGCTATACCCTCATACTGTACTGTCTAAGGGAATCAATATGGCGGCTCCCTCTCCAGTGTTTGAACACAGAAAAGTAAAACTGTGAGCTTGTTGTTATCTGGGTTGTGCATTAGGAGCCATAAATAGTAGTAAATGAAGAGCAGATCACACAGCATTGCATGGGGGATACACTCACTGGCTTTAGATTAACACCTGCATATTAAAGGCTCCAAATGCAGTACAGTCTGTGACCCCCAGATGGGATCAGGACATAATGAGGAGTAATTAGTTTGGTTATCAAAGGCTCTTACATGGCCAGTGAGTAGGAGCTACTGAAGTGCACAGACTGTGGGAGGAGAAAGAAAACAGTTGAGGCCCTGTATGTGTTTGTACTTAATGAATTGCAATTGCCCCGGGGCACAACTCCCTGCATCTCCTTGAACAGGGCATGCTGCACCACCGGAACTGCCCGGGTGGGACTCACGATGAGGGGAATCTTGCAGAACAGCTACAGTTATTAGCACTGGGGAAGCATTGCCACTCAATCATGGTCTACAGCTCATTTACAAATAAGGGGTGAATCTATAGACTCTATAGATTCACCCCTTATTTGTAAATGAGCTGTGAACTGTGGATTGGTGTAAGGCAAGTAAGGCAAGATGGTGACAGGAGAAGGGACTGGAACTGTGGAACAGTGTGTAGAACACAGGGAAAAAACCTGGGGGGCAGACCAAGACCTGCTACCCACATGAAGTGATGCTGAGTATGTATAGTAAGACCACCTTGTGTCAGGAGAAGACATTGTGGAATATTGTGTATAGTAAGGAAAGAATGTGTCAGGGAATGGACAGTAACCTAGTTGGTATCTAGGGTTGCCACCTATCCGTGGCCCACGATCGGGGTAGGGGGCAGAGCCATGACATCAGAGGTGCGGGCGAGTGATGTTGCGGACAGAGAGGCCGACATCACAGGGGCGGGACTAAGCCGCAGTGATTAGCGATTGGCTGATCACCGTGTCAATCAAGGGAGATCCTGCCCGGTTTTCCTTATAAAACGAGGCAGACTGTCTTGACCTGGGCTGTCCTGGTCAAATCCGTATAGCCTACGAGTAAGTGTCCCAACAGGCATGAAACGCGTCAGGCCAGTCTTTATATGTCGTAATAAATTTTTGTATTTTTTTACTTGTTGCCTGAATACTTTTTGGAGGAACTCACATACTTGGTGTTGGTTTCCTAATCTGTATAGGTGGCAACCCTATTTGTATCAGAACTAATATTCAATTGGAAAGGTGATTGTTTTGGCCCCAAAAAGGAGCCAATAAGTTATATATTTAATGTACTAGCTCCTTCTGGTGGTGGTTGGGGCAAAATAAAATTTGAACAAGGCTCTAGACACCCCCTCTGTGTGTGCATGGGAGTGGAAGTGTGGACACTAATGAGGTGAGAAAGAAGATCATGGGAGTCCCATAATGAATTGAATCACACTCTATCAGCCTCAGCGGCAGCATTGTTCTACACTAGCATATCCCTGTGTACGGCACAACTTCCACACTCACAACCAGCCTCAGAAGGATCAAGAAGGGGTTTAACTGTAATTTTCACTTCCATGGCACGCACCCCCCCGGATAGTATTGAAAATAAACAGATACATGAGTACTGCCATATGGCCAGAGTTAATGTTACGGCCAATCGCAGGGATGTTGGCTATTGCGCTTAAAGGCAAGAACACACTGGAAAGCTCATCTGAGCTGGAAGCGATTGAGAGCAGGTACTAGAGCTTCATGTGGGTGCTAGAGCATTCAGTGCTATTTTCCAAGCTCTTGTCTCCATGTCTAAGGGCAGGTTAAAACTACAGATGATGTGGGTAGGGGTGTAGGAGGGCCGATGCCTAAGTTGGGGAAAGAACCTGTGCCTTTGGGAGATAACCCTTGGGGCAGGCTGCGAGGTACTTCTATTTATGCCCCCGAGGGCCTTTCCCTATATGTGGTGCCTATATAACAAAAAAGCTTTACAATACCCCCCCATGCAGACCTCATCAAGCTGGGCGCAAAGTATGGGAAGCATGACAGTTTGCTCCTATTGACACTGACGATTTTGGAAATTTTCTCATTTACACATTCATTAATTAGTATTCGAGATTTATTCATTATTCATTTATTCATTTTTTAACATTTTTCTAACAAAAAAAACAACCCTCAAAAACTCGAGTCAAGATTAATTTGAGAGGCCATTCAATGTTTTTTTTTAATTTTTTTTTGCCAGATGATCTTGAAAATTGCTAATCTCCTCCTTATAATATTGTTCTTGTCTTGCATGTATGGATGAGCGAAGAGAAATTAGACTTATTTTGCACTTTATTTTTTCACTAGGCAACAATTTAGCACTTTTTTGGGTATTTAACATATTAACAATAACTTTTCACACCTGACACCCAAATATTTCTCGCTAGAGAAGAGCCTGCCGTAGACATCTGCTGTGAAAATACATTAAAAATAAATTTTATTGACTAAAAAAATGCTAAATTTTTTGTCTGTCCCCACCACATGACAGTGGGATCACTGACCAATAACCACCTGAGAATATATCTGTACAAAATATATAGGCTAATGTCACACTTGGCTGTATTTCCACCCAATACCACCTAATTTAATAAAAGCAAACAATCTTGAATTAAAATGTTTTTAAATTTGAACCACACTGACAAGTCATTGTCGATGTCACAATGTCATTGATGTCACAGTGGAAGCATATTCAGGTTAAAATATTCTATATTTGCAGTTACAGGCTAATACTTTAAGGAGGTTATTTATTAAAGTCCTAATGCCAAAGTTTTATTTACTATAACCTTCAAATTTTTAGTGGAAAAAAAACTCAAATTTTTTAATTTTTCATGGTTTATTATACTTTCAGGCTGTCCAAATCCAAAAATACTCCATCTCCAAGCTGTCGGGGGCTTGTAGAAGTCAATAGCAAAGGTCCCATTTCAAATTTCAATGGTCTGCACTGAATTTCAGCCAAAAACACAAAAAAATCGGGGGATTTGAGGGATATAATGAAAAATTTGAGCATTTTGGGCGTTTTCGCAAAATTTGTCATGTTTTTCCCCCGAACCGATTTTATTGAGTTTTTCAATGATGAATAAGGTCAGATCGTGGATTGTAATTTGGTCGGAGTTTTTTTACTTAAAAAATCAGATTTTGATAAATAATGTACAGATGCAGGTAGTATCATTATTTTCTCCACTTGCCTTTTTGTACCAGAGTTCTTTCAAAACGTAATTTGAAAATTGTGAAAATGTCAGGAAACATAAATATAAGTTACTCTTCACTCCCCCCCATCAGTCTGTCTCCCTTCATTCAGAATTATGATTGACAGTTATGTCATATAGCCTGAGAGGCTTATACAGAAGAATAACTTGACTACATTGCAGCATTTTTAATTGATTATATTGATTAAACTTCCGTGAGAATAAGGGCAAAGTTTCATTTTTGTGATATCTCTCCATTTATGATTGTTTTTTGCAAATTTTTAAACAATATTGACGTCGGAACACTGTATATAAGGGAGTAAACGAATTTGCCTTTACATTTATTTCTTATATTCATGAATTTTTTTTCATTTCAGGCACGTTGCTTAAGGCCGTAACTCTAAAGGATTAATTTCAACAAAAAGACTGGAGATTTATCATCCCGGAACTCTCTTTGGATACATTTTTTTCCCATTTGCTTTTTCTTAAAATAAATTTATTTTGTTATTGGGTTTTGAAGATGAAGATTTATTTTCTGCTTGGAACTTTTCTAACCTTTCTGCTGCACACGAGGATCTGCCAAGGAATTAAATGGTTGTAAGTATTTCACGCCTTCCGCTGTAACTTGAAACTATTTATAGCCTGAAATTTGTTGGAAAGCGATGAAAATAAGGAAAAATATATATATACATTTCTGGGAAATTTTCAGGGATCTTAAAAAGAGCTGTCAGAAAGCAAGAAATATACAGAGAATCTTAAAAAAGTGTTTTTTGTAATTCTATAGTTGAATACAGAGTTGTCTGGCGCATGAATACTCCCATTGTCATTATTACTCTCCATTATCTCTCTGGCTTTGTTATTTGGTCAGCTCAGTGATTTATACCCCGTTGGGCTCCTGTACATTAATGGCTCTTTAGGCTCTTAAACACACTGGAAAGGGGAACTGTCATTACAATGGGAGGGAGATTTACGAATCTGAGGTTTTTCCGATTGATAAGTTTCAAAAAATTTGAATTCAGAAAACTCAAATTCAAAAAGATTCAAATTTATGGGTTTTTTTTGCTGACATTGTCTTAAATTGTGACAGAAATTAAAATTCTGATAATTCATCCCTAAAATAATCCATTTTCGTGAGGCACAAATTCGCCTGATAGTTCACCACCCACCTGTGATGGGGGAATAGGAAAGTTGGGTGCGGGGCACAGTAAGCAATTCCTCTTGTTCATCATGAGATCAATGAATAAAGGGGGCCATTGACACACAGATAATATCGTTCGAAATTAATTTCCATATTCGGCGCGTGTATGGTGGGAAAAGAGCGGATCGATATCGGCAGAAGACTTGGCTATCGGTTGGCTCATTGATAGGGCTGGACAGAAAATTTTGATCGAGTGCCTTTAAGGCACCCAAACATCCGCCATTGTTAATGCTGAATCATCACATACAGGTAGAATTCTATTTTTTTCTCCCTCTATACCTGACGATTCAGCTCTACACGTGTATTGAAACAAACAATCTTTTCTAAGAAAGCTCGTAATTGTTACGTCCATGGCCACCTTAAGGCTGGTGCGGATAATTAGGTTAACAGTATATACCCCCTCCCTTTGTTGTCACTGTTTTGGCCTACAGATTAATAGAGTTCCATTATCCGGGGGTGGGGGTTATCTGTGCACTGGGATTTAATTATCTGCCTCACAAGGACCAAACTTGGAGGAGCTTCAATTTCTCTGTTTACCATGACCATAGAATTTTACTGATTGAAACATTAGGTAAAAACTAAGTTGAGTGCAAGCCCTATTAATTGCACTCATGTTGAACAAGGGCGTAAGTTGGCCCTTTAGGAATGAAGTGAATTTATGGTGTAACCCAACTTTCCTTTCTGCTTAAAGAGCATCCAGGGCCATATGAACCAATGAAACAATGTATCAGAAGTTGGCTTGTCTCCAGTCCAGATTCCAATTCCCACAATGTTCCTTGTTCTTTATAATTCTCCTTCTTTACAGGTATGTGCAAGGCATTATGGGAATTTGAGTCTTGGCTGGAGGAGAATTGAATACTCCTACCTTGCGTCATTGTCTTAATATCCTTTCCATGGATATCCGGTGGTGATCAATGACCTGAAGCATGGACCTCATATGGTCCAAAACCCAGCAATGGACATGTTCCTTAAAATTATTTTCAAATGTTGGCAATAAAAAAGTTTTGGGGAGCAGAAGCATGAGATTCCCACTGCCTAAGATAATCACAATCTGACCTTATATTGGCCATGTCAGCAATAACAATAAAAACCCTTTTCAACAGCATTCTGATGGGTCCAAGATATCAAAGCCCAAAATGTAAAAGTGTGTTTTTTTTCAGCTGAAAGTGCCTTTTTGTTTTCTTAAAGCGCTTTATGAAAGAAAAATTAGCTCAGAAAATTCACTGAATATTAACTATGATCATTTCTTGCAGGCCAACTTCAGAAATCTAATAGATCTCTCTATTAAAAAGCTGGAAAATTGTCAAAAGTTTTTGATTATGGGCAAAAACGGGTCAACAAAGAAAATGTGAATAAATTCAAATTAACGCAGTGATATTGGAAGGAAGACAGCAAGGGAGAGAAAGAATTAAAACTTGTCACCAAACTATAAATGTGCAGCTTAGCGAGCGGGAATAAAAACAAGACAAAATTCTATTATATTCTACAATAATGCAATTAAATCTGGAATTCTTAATTTTAAGGTTTTTTTTTTTTTATTAAATGTTGAGTTTGGGAGGTTTGTGAAGTTTATGAGGTTGTTTCTACCTCGAATAAACTCAAATGTTTGCTTATTAATGAAAAAATCAGAATGTAAAAAAACTCAATTGAATGCAATCAGTAAAAAAAAAAAACCTTGAAAAAAAAAATATACATATACATATATATATATATATATATAGTTTATAGACTGTAAAACACCCGAAAATCATGAAGGTAAAAAAACATGGTTAAAGGGACCTCTTCCATTGACTTTTACATAAATTCAACAGGTTTTAGCAGCTTTGGGGCATAGTACGTAAATCTAAAACATTTGAAGGTTTTTTAGCGAGTTTTTTTTGTTTTTTAGTGAAACGTCCCTTGAAAAAGTAGAATTTTTCAATCAAACGCAAGTCTACCTTTAATAAATAACCCCCTTAATGTTAATATCTCATTAATATGACTGATAAAGTCAAGTATCCTATAGCAGGGGTTCCCAAAACTGTGGGCTAGCCCCCTAGGGCTAGTTTTTGGGAGAGATTTGGGAAGAATGCATAATTAATCTTTTAGATACCCCTGAAAGCCCAACTTGTAGGTCAGTTTTAGGGAGAGATTTGAGAAGAATACTGAAATGCCCAAATTAAAGGCTAGTTTTAGGGAGGGATTTGGGAAGAATGCCGAATTAATCTTCTAGATACCCCTGAAAGCTCAACTTGAACATATGTGAGATTTTAGAAAAATGTGTAATTAATCCCCAAGATACCCCTAAAAATGCCCAACTTGATGGTCAGTTTTAGGGTGACTTGGACAGAATGTCTAATTACATTCCTAGATTCCCCTGAAAATGCCCAAATTGAATGTCAGTTTTAGGGTGACTTGGGCAGAATGTCTAATTACATTCCCCAGATAACTCCACCTGAAGGTCATTTACTTTCCTAGATCACCATCATGTATTTTTATATATTACTTAGCACTTTACATTAATATATAATAAACAGGGCTCTTATAATAACCTAAAAACAAAGGGTCAAAAAATAAAAATAGTACCAGAGGCCCTGCGCACAACTTGGAACAATGGGAGGAAAAGTTACTCCAGTCAGGGGTCCAATGGCGGAAAGGGGCCCCAAGAGAAGGTGTGATTTTAGAGTTGCAAGTGTGCTGTGTCTTGCAGAAGTGGTACAGGTCACGTGGATTGTGGGTGGGGATTGGCTATAATGGGTATGGCTGGTCATGGGTGCATGGAACATTTTTTTCATAGAGGGCCATATTGGCAAGGCCCATAGCCCAGGGTGCAAGTCACTGGTGAGCTAATAACTTAGTAGCATGAGGTCCCATGATTACTGATGGTGGCCCAACTTGAAACTATGATACACCAATGTTGCTAGTGGAGCCCTTTAAGGGAGGCTTGAAGTGAATAGGAGGGGTTCAGACATGGGGAGCAGTAGTTGGAAGGAAAGGGGTTGCTAGTAGTTACAAGCAGACAAGGTGGCACCAACAGAACATGAAGGGGACAAGGAAAATAACTAATACTTCATACAAATAGTGGGGTTCTGGAAAAGTTTCCCCTGCCCCCCCAAGACAGCCCTGCTATGTAAAGGGCTCCAGTTTCACCCTATTGGCTGTTTATATAAGGGTCCTTTACACCTCCATGAATTTCCTGAATTCCTCTCTCACCCTCTTTTTGTTAAAAAAAAAATTGCCTTTTTGTCCGACCCTAAAGATGTTATTTGTGGGATTCCCTTTCAGTCTCAATAGATACAAAAGAAAAGGCTGCGCTTTCAGAGGAATTCAGCTATGAAGGAGAATGAAAAGGGACGATACGGGCGATGAATTTCGCACAAAGCGACGCAGCCAAAGCATTGTGTCTAATTCTTACCTACAAATGTTGGGTTTTTGAAAACATAGCAGGCGTACAATTGAGCGCCACTCATGCGAGTAATTATTGGAACATATCTCGGGAAAGAAATGTTTTTTTTAATTCTCTTTTACTTATAATTTCCCTTTGCTTGTTAAACACGTTGCCATTATTGCGGCTGTCACTACATTCTCTTTCTGCTAATGGCATTTGCTAAAGAATTTGACGTGTGCATAAGGGCCACCTTTGTCTTGTTCCCTCCCATCTGATAAAAGCTGCTCTCTAATAGTATTTGCATGGTCATGAGCTTTAATTCACACTTAATGCTCAGTTGAAATAGCAGTTATTCATCACAGTGAAAAAGCTAATAGCAAATTGCTGTTAATATTGAGGTTATACTTGTATATAAAGCATAATATTGTTTATTTGTATTTATGACCAGTCTCCAGTGTATTGTTAATTAGACTGATTGCTGAGTACTCACTGAATATTCTTTCTCTGCCTATTCATTGTGTTTGAGAGAAGATGCCATACTGCTTGTCTCAGCTCAGACTTTCAGTGGACCCCAGTGGACCCCAGCCCAGACCTGATCCCTGCCTGCCCTCTGTCGTTGATCCCTGTTGCTGTCCCTCCCCCAATCATAGGCTCCTCTGACCCTTAGCATATTCTCTAATGCGTGTTTGTTTAATGGTTTTAAGCACCCTGCTTGTTATAAATAAAGGTACAGTGCTGAGTAACTTGCTGGCTCTAGTGCGATGGGTGAATTTGACCCATTTTGTTTCACCAAAAAAATCAGTAAATGGCGAAAATTTTACAAAATGCATTTAAATCTATGGGTCACAACATTTACAACAGGGCTCTAGAAAACACCATTTAAACAGTTAATAAGTTATGCGCAAATTAATTCGCCTGGCGCAAATTAGCTGCGAATTTCCGCGTTTCACCTGCGGCAAATAAATTCGCAAATTTGCCGAAAAATTTGCCTGCGTCAATTCCAACGCCGGCATCAATTTTGGCGCCGGTGACAACTAAGCGGACACCCATTGACTTCATTGCGCATCATATTGTCGCCGGCATCAATTTTGACCCCCCCGAATTGACGCTGGCGTCAAAATTTGCATTCTGTGAATTTCGCTGGAAAATCGCAAATTTCGCTGGAAATTTGCAAATTTTCCGGCGAATCGAAATGGGACAAATTCGCCCATCACTACAGTTAATTTGAAACTGAATCCAAACACCGAAACATTTTTTTCCTCATAGGAATAAATATTAAAAATACTGAGCAACTTTCCAAAATACATTCATTACAAACTGTCAGAGGTTTTAATACTATTTGTAAATGTTACTGAAAGCAGCTTCTGTTTATGTTCCCTGCACTGCTGGTTCTGACTCCTGAAGCAATGTAGCAGATGTCAGAACCAGCAGTACAGAAAGGGACATTAAAATGTTGCTTTCCGTAGAAATTTTCTTTTACTCCCTTAATATAGATACTTCGACTATTAATTTTGGGATTTACATCCTCGTAAATCTGAATTTCTTATGAGAGTCACATGACATTGTTGCTCAAATTGCAATAACAGGGCTGTGACCTTACCCGACTGGGCGTTTGTACAGGGCTGCCATAAAATTCTTGCCTATCTCCGTACGAAACGCATTATCGACACAACACCTTCCAATCTCAGAGAGTTTATGGCTATTGGTTAGTCACCGACTGGTCAAAGTGCAGTCACAGCTGCAACTGTCTGATTGACATTTTCTGATGGTCAATAAATGCATGTGTGTATATATATATATATATATATATATATATATATATGTGTGTATATTATAAAGTCCTTACAATGGCCCATGCTTGGGCGGCACGTGGCCTCAGAACGTAAAGGGGTTGTTCACCTTTAAATTGTAGAGTGCAGTGGTTACCCCAAGTTGGTCTGGTTCAGGACAACACATGCCCAAGGATTTTGGGCCAAGGGCTGGTTGAGGCTGAGCTCTTTCTTCTGCCTATTCCGCCTGCAACCTAAGTATGTGCCCCTTCCACTTCTGCCTGCCCCGTTCCTTCAGTGATGTCAGAGATGGGGGCGGGGCATGGGGAATATAAAGGGAAGCAGAGTGGCGGGTTAGGGTCAGGTTTGGGTCGACAATTTGTTGACCACAGTTTCAGCCATCTGGTTGCTAGGGTTCAAATTGACCTAGCAACCATGCGATATGAATAAGAGACTGGAATATGAATAGGAGAGGCCTGAATAGAAAGATGAGGGATAAAAAGTAACAATAACAATACATTTGTAGCCTTACAGAGCAGGTTTGTTTTTTAGATGGGGAAATGCTGGAAAGAGTCAGAAAAAAAGGCAAATAATTAAAAAACTATAAGAAAAAATAAAGGTCAATTAAAAAGAGGCTAAGAATTAGCCATTCTATAACAGACTACAAATTAACGTAAAGGTGAACCTCCCCTTTACTAAAACAAACAGTGTTTGCATCAAACTCATATTAACCAATCGTGTATTTGAAAAATGAAAAATGCTACCTGCTGATTGGCTGCTATGGGTTTATACATCAGTAGCAAAGGTGTATTAACTGACCCCCTCCTCCTTAGGCACTATGTTCAATGCGGGGTTAGAGTTCAGCAGTAGAACTGAGCACTAACACTCCCCCAATCCCACAATAACCACCCCCCCCAGCTAAAAAGTTTTTAGATTATCTTCCTCTCTTGTCTTCAAAGAGATGAAATATCACGCAGAAAAGATCATTAGACCCCAATTAAAACGAATAAATATATTGTGTATGTGTATATATATATGTAGCATTACTTACTGAGTTTCAGAAAAAGAATCCCCCCTAGCCCCACACCCCACTGCAGTTAAATTGTTGTGGGTGAAACCTAACTCTGACAGGGAGTTCTGAGCTGGTGTGTCTTGTCAGTTCCCAGTATTGACCTGATGAAGGATTGTGCTCAGTGTCAGAGCCGGGGCCTTTGTTCTGTTGTAGCAGCTTTGTCACCTGATACCCCCACCCTGATGTGTGAATGAAAAGGTGAAACCTGACGTGGGGAAGGCAGAGTCTTTGCTCCAGAGAAATAACACTCCTCCCCCCCATTGTAAGCAGCAGTCCTGTCCTGCTTTATGGCCGCTGTGATTCAACAATAAGGAAAATCTTAAGGGAAATTGTGTTTATTAAGGTTAATGAGATTCAGAAAAAAAGTGTGAACGAAAAAAAATAAAAATCCCTATCTGATCCCCATTGTAAGCAGCAGTCCTGCCCTGCTTTATGGCAGCTGAGATTCTAGCTATCTGTATAACAGAACATTCTGTCCCAGTGGCTGCACAGATCCTCTCTGATCCCCATTGTAAGCAGCAGTCCTGTCCTGCTTTATGGCAGCTGAGATTCTAGCTATCTGTATAACAGAACATTCTGTCCCAGTGGCTGCACAGATCCTATCTGATCCCCATTGTAAGCAGCAGTCCTGTCCTGCTTTATGGCAGCTGAGATTCTAGCTATCTGTATAACAGAACATTCTGTCCCAGTGGCTGCACAGATCCTATCTGATCCCCATTGTAAGCAGCAGTCCTGTCCTGCTTTATGGCAGCTGAGATTCTAGCTATCTGTATAACAGAACATTCTGTCCCAGTGGCTGCACAGATCCTATCTGATCCCTATTGTAAGCAGCAGTCCTGTCCTGCTTTATGGCAGCTGAGATTCTAGCTATCTGTATAACAGAACATTCTGTCCCAGTGGCTGCACAGATCCTATCTGATCCCCATTGTAAGCAACAGTCCTGTCCTGCTTTATGGCCAAGATATTATAGGTTGGTTTCCATCTTCAACATTCCATTGTGCGCAAAAGATAAGGAATCAAAACAAACTCCCCTGTCCTGTGGGAAAGACAATTGGGGCACTATACTGAGGCCCATGTACAGACTTATTCACCAGTTCATCCCTCTCTACTACAGATTTTTGTATTATACAAAATAAAAAATGGGATAAAGCTGTTGCAATTTAGGGTATAGGTTAAGCATTTTCTGTATGCGTTTCTGGATAGAGGAAAATAAAGATGTGACGGGCGTTTTTTCTACCCACGTAGCTGCTGCTGAAGTAAAGCCTTTATTCAGTTCTCTTGTCTGAACAGACTATTTACTATGAGGCCTGTCTGTCTCTGTTCTACTTTAAGCGTCAGGGCACAGGAAAAAAGTCCCGGCATGTGCAATAAATCTGATGCTGTGCCCTCTTTACTGCTCTCCCCGAGCCTGTCATGTTTACCCGACACTTCTGCCAGTGCCCAAACGGTAACTGGATACGGACGCGCTTGGGCCAAAACTGGCTGCTAAAATATTTTCCATATTTTCCAAACGTTTGTGCGCGAGGGGAGCACGAGCTCCGAAGAAATAGTTCCATTTGTGCAAAGATATGAAAAGAAAGGGGTGGGGAGACGGTAAAAGAAGAGGGACACTTGGCTTCCATACAGTGTGCCCATTACTGTGCCATTTCTGCCCCCTCTTAAATGGCCACTCTCTCTTCGTCATTATTATTCCTTTATGTTTGAATACTAGAAATGGTGAATGTACATTTATTTTCCTTTTATGGTGATTCCCTAGTTCCTATAAAGGTGGCACTGACTCTGCAGATTCTGCCTTGCACAGTAACTTCATTGTTCCTTCCATGTTGGCACAAACTCCCTGTTGTCTTCCTCCTCTAGTTTTATGGTCCCATTATTAAAGGAAGGTAGAGGTCCTGGCCAAGTGTATCATTGGAAATGACATAAACCAATCATAGAGGAGCATGAAAAAGAAGAAACAGTCCCAACCATTGCCAAAATGTTGCCAGCAACTAAAAAACCTTTTAAAGGACCCTTGCTATATACGGAAATGGTTTTCTGAGACAGGGTCTTAAAGATGTCTAGGGACATAAATAACTATGGGAAGATGGGAAGAAAGAAAAAGCAAGGGATGGTCCCCTAAAACTGTATGTTCCATCCATTAAGAGGCCTTAAAGGGGTGGTTCAATTTTAATTTAACCGTTAGTATGCTACAGAATGGCTAATTCTAAGCAACTTTTCAACTGGTCTTCATCATTTATAATTTATAGTTTTTGAATTATTTGACTTTTTCTTCTGACTCTTTCCAGTTTTCAAATGGGGTCACTGACCCCATCAAAAAAAACAAATGCTCTGTAAGGCTACAAATGTATTATTACTGCTACTTTTTATTTCTCATCTTTCTATTCAGTCCCTCACCTATTCATATTCCAGTCTCTTATTCAAATCAATGCATGGTTGCTAGGGGAATGTGGACCCTAGGAACAAGATGGCTGAAATTGCAAACTGGAGAGCTGCTGAATAAAAAGCGAAACAAGTTATTTATATAGCGCCAACATATTGCGTAGCGCTGTAAAGTAAATGTGATTATACAACTACATCACATGAATTATATACATAGAACATATGGAGTAACAAACATCACAATCAATACAGGTACAAAAGGTGAGGAAGGCCCTATGCAGAAAGAGCTTACACTCTAAAGGGAAGGGAGTAATACACAAGGTGTGGGCAAGATCGAATTAAGTGGGTGACAAATGTGGTACTGTATGTGGTGTTGCGTTTGGTAGTTAAGCAGAGTGAGGGGAGGCTTCTCGAAAGAAGTGCGTTTTAAGAGATTTCTTGAAAGCAGAAAGGTTGGGAGAAAGTCGGACAGACTGTGGGAGAGCGTTCCAGAGGAGGGGTGCAGCCCTTGCAAAGTCTTGAATGTGAGCATGTGAGGAGGTAATGAGAGAAGAGTTGAGTAGTAGGTCAGTAGAGGAGCGTAGTAAGCGAGTGCGTGAGTATATAGAGATGAGTTCAGAGATGTACATAGAGATGACAGCAGCCTTTCCAGATAAGCAAGTTGGAAGAGTGGGTATATGGAAGGTTTAGTTGGGTGAGATGGTGCCAGTAGGCAAAGATGGCGGCAACATGGTGAGATTCACAGTGGAGCAAAATGCTGAGAGTGGGAAATGATAGTGACAATGAGAAAATTAGGGCATAGTGGTGACAGCAGAGAGAGATGGAGAAAGTAGAGCAACATTGTGAGAATCCTACTGCTTCTCTTGTGTGGGTCTAAGTCTCCTGACCACATGGGGATTGTGCCACTTCCAACCTCCCCCGCCTGGTGCTATATTCACTAAAAGTATTACAGGTATGAGACCTGTTATTCAGAATGTTTGGGACCTGGGGTCTTCCAGATAACAGATCTTTCTGTAATTAGAATCTTTATACCTTAGGTCCGCTAGAAAATCATATCATGTAAATATTAAATAAACCCAATAGGCTGGTTTTGCTTCCAATAAGGATTAATTATATCTTAGTTGGGATCAAGTACAAGCGACTGTTTTATTATTAAACAGAAAAAGAGAATCATTTTTCAAATTTTGATCATTTGGATAACATGGCGTCAATGGGAGACGGCCTTTCCATAATTCAGAACTTTCTGGATAATGGGGTTCCGGATAACAAATCCTACACCTGTACAGCTATGGGATCCATTATCCGGAATCCCAACCCATCCATTATCCAGAAGTGTTTCTCCCTTAGATTAGAAAATAATTTGCTAATTTTCTTCTCTGTAATAATAAAACATTTTGTTATTTTAATTCTTTGTTTAAATATTGACCGGCTCAATTTTAAAATTCAATAACATATAATTTTAAAAACCAATAATAATAATAAAACAGTAACTTGTACTTGATCCCAACTAAGATATAATTAATCCTTATTGGAAGCAAAACCAGCCTATTGGGTTTATTTCATGTTTTATAGTGATGGGCGAATTTATTCGCCAGGCGCGAATTCGCGGCGAATTTGCGCGATTCGCCGCCAGCGAATAAATTCGCGAAACTCCCGCGAAAATTCGCGTCCAAAAAATTCGCCGGCGTCAAAAAATTTTTTTCGAAAAATGGGCGCCGGCGTCAAAAACGGGCGCCGGCGTCGAAAACGGGCGCCGGCGTCGAAAAAACGGGCGCCGGCGTCAAAAACGAGACGCCGGCGCCGTTTCGCGAATTTTTCGCCGTTTCGCGAATTTCGCGCGAAATTCGCGAATTTTTCGGCGAAGCGAAACGGCACAAATTCGCCCATCACTAATGTTTTAATGTATTTTTAGCAGACTTAAGGTATGAAGATCCAAATAACTAAAATACCTCTTATCTGGAAACCCCCAGCTCCCGAGCATTCTGGATAACAGGTCCCATACCTGTACTAGCCAAGGGAAAAATGGAGGGATTGATTTTGGTGGGGTGATATGATTTTGGCACCCCTAATGAGCAAGTATTTTCCTTGTCCATTAAATAAATTATAAGCAGAAAGGGAGTGATGAGCTCAGTGAGTCTTTCCCACTAGGACACTCTTAGGAACCAACATAAACCTTCCGGGGTTAATATATAGGGGCCCCTGGTTACTAGAAAAATCGGAGATATCTGAGGCTCAAATATTCTCTCTTTTTTTTCGTTTACACACTGATTATTGCTTCTCTAATTTCCCTCTAATTAAAATGTTTCTGTCCCAATACAGTAGACAGAAATGTCTCATTATAGTCAATGAGCCCCTTATAGTTAATGAGGAACAGTCTGTCTACTAATCCCAGTAGGGAAATTACTCTCCTCACTCATAATATACAACATTCCTTCATTCATTTCTTTGCAGGAAAGTTTCTGCCAATAATAACACTCACATAAATTGTACCCATTGTGTAACCTTCTTATTTATTGATTTTTTTAATCGTAAACCTCCTCCTTTGTGACTGTGAGGAGGAAGATTAACTGCTGCACTTATTATAGAACATCTCCAGGGTGTAATATTTGCTCTGAATCTTTTTGAATCAGTTATATAGGTCAGGGAACTCTGAGAACACTTGTGTATTAAAGGATAATGTACCCCCTACTGTAAATGATAAGGATATTAGAAGTCACTGAGGGGGTCTGTGACCATATAAAGGCACAAGGCTGCAGGCTGAGTTATACAGGGAACTCTGAGTATCACTCATGTATTATAAGGGATAATGTACCCCCTACTGTAAATGATAAGGATATTAGAAGTCAATGAGGGGGTCTGTGACCATATAAAGGCACAAGGCTGCAGGCTGAGTTATACAGGGAACTCTGAGTATCACTCATGTATTATAAGGGATAATGTACCCCCTACTGTAAATGATAAGGATATTAGAAGTCACTGAGGGGTTGTTCTGTGACCATATAAAGGCACAAGGCTGCAGGCTGAGTTATACAGGGAACTCTGAGTATCACTCATGTATTATAAGGGATAATGTACCCCTACTGTAAATGATAAGGATATTAGAAGTCACTGAGGGGTTGTTCTGTGACCATATAAAGGCACAAGGCTGCAGGCTGAGTTATACAGGGAACTCTGAGTATCACTCGTGTATTATAAGGGATAATGTACCCCCTACTGTAAATGATAAGGATATTAGAAGTCACTGAGGGGTTCTGTGACCATATAAAGGCACAAGGCTGCAGGATGAGTTATACAGGGAACTCTGAGTATCACTCATGTATTATAAGGGATAATGTACCCCCTACTGTAAATGATAAGGATATTAGAAGTCACTGAGGGGTTCTGTGACCATATAAAGGCACAAGGCTGCAGGATGAGTTATACAGGGAACTCTGAGTATCACTCATGTATTATAAGGGATAATGTACCCCCTACTGTAAATGATAAGGATATTAGAAGTCACTGAAGGGATAATGTACCCCCTACTGTAAATAATAAGATATCATGTATCCCTTGCTATTAAGAAGAGATCACACAGAATAACTTAATAATTGTTACATTTTTATTTTGTTATGTGTATAAGGACTTTGGAAAATCACATTCTTTCGCTTCCTCATTAGCTCCAAATGAATTCCAATTTTTTTTTCCTGGTGATTAATTACATGACGATTATGTGTAATTAGAATTAGTGCCCTATGGGAATTATCAGTTTTCCTTACTGAGATACATTTTTTCGTTGCGTAAGGCGAAATTTCAAAGCAAATATTCAACAAACTCCTCCAAAGTGGCGACTGGTATATGTCAGCTCTTAAGCAAAAGTCACTGACAAACCCAAGAACATTTGTTCAAAGCATTGAGAAAATATTTCTAGTAAGCGGGGAAACTGTGTAAATATAAAATATTGTTAAAGGTCTAGGAAAGTAAAAGGGAAATTGCAGTATTTGTTTATTTTTTTTCTTGTTTTAAAGTCTAGAACTATCCTGCCTTTCAGAGGACATTCTTGGGGGGACACGTCAGGACTGATTCAATTAGAATTAAAATTTTTGACTCGATTTTCTGTTAATTTTGCAAAAATAGTCTCACCATATTCATTGTGCGCTGGGAAATAAATTGTTGTTGCCAGATTTTGTGATCACATTTATCAGATACGGAGTTAAATGTGATTATTTTAATGTCAAAACGTCAAAATGATTTTTTCATTAAAAATTATTCTTTTTTTTAATCCACATTTCATTAAATGTTTCGCTGTTTCTGTTCCATCATTTTTATACCACCTTAGGGGAGGGGAAGATTTTAGGTGATAAAACAAATATTGAGAATACAGAAGAAAATGCATTAGTAAATCCTGCAAAAAAAAGTCCCCCGCCCCCAAATAAAATTTTTCTTAGAGTTACATTTTTTTTTTAAATGAAATAAAAGCACAGGTATGGGATCCATTATCTGGAAACCAGTTATAATGTATCAAATAATCCACATTTTTTAAGAAAAATTTCCTTTTTCTGAATAATAATAAAACAGTAACTTGTACTTGATCCCAACTAAGATATAATTAATCCTCATTGGAAGCAAAACCAGCCTATTGGGTTAATTTAATCTTTACATGATTTTCTAGTAGACTGAAGGTATGGAGATCTAAATTACAAAAGGAAAGATCCTTTATCCAGAAAGCCTGTCACGAGCATTCTGGATAACAGGTCCCATACCTGTATTGGAACTGTTCAAATGTAATTGCATTGTGATAGATAGGGAAAACATTCCTAATACAGGTATGGAATCCATTTTTCGGAAACCCGTTTTCCAGAAAACTCAGAAGTATGGGAGACTCCATTTTATCCAAATAATTAATATTTTGAAAAATGGTTTTCTGTGTAATAATAAAACAATAGCTGGTACTTGATCCCAACTAAGATATAATTAATCCTTATTGGAAGCAAAACCAGCCTATTGGCTTTATTTAATATTTAAATGATTTTTTTCCATCAATTTATTGTATTGTAATCTAAATTGCAGACCCCGATCCTGAGCATTCTGGATAACAGGTTCTATATCGGTCGCTACAAAGTGCATTTGCTTTCATCTATGTGGAATCAATGACATTGTTAGTAAATCGGTGCTTTAGTAAAGTGTTCCTGAGGTTCTCCTGGCTGAAGGATGAGGCACAGTAGACCAATTATCCTATCTCTTTATCTCCCCTTTAATTCAGTTTGGGTTCCCCTCCCCAGCCGTAGGTGTTTGTATGGAGGATGGAATATCCATGCCGTATCTGACATGCTTCTTTCTATTCCCTGTTTCTCCATGCAGAGCTTTATCCAAGACCCCCTTATCCCTGGCGTTGAATCAGACCCAGCACTGCAAGCAGCTAGAAGGCCTGGTCTCCTCTCAGATGCAGCTGTGCCGGAGTAATTTGGAGCTTATGCAAACCATCATTCATGCAGCCAAAGAGGTGAAGAAAACCTGCATTAAAGCTTTCACAGACATGCGGTGGAACTGCTCCTCCATCGAGCTGGCACCCACCTTCCACCAGGATTTAGAGAGAGGTAAAACCCAGCAATTACATATTAATCCCTCACCTCTTTCCAAATCTCTTAACATTTTAATGCACTTAATGGTCTCCCCATAAGGTGAAATATTCAGCGCTGAGCAACATGGCTTGTGGAGTGCAGGGCTGGGATTTGGGTTGGAGATGGGAGATCAAAGATATAAGAACAAAGCAGAGATGGATTAAGATCAAAAGGAGTCCCAAATGGAGGGATAAGTCCTGCTGACCAAAAATGTAGGCTCCACGCTCCCATGGATAGGCACATCTATTTGGAGCCTAATGCACAATGCAGCTCTGTAGAAGAAGTCAGGGTGTGACTTCACCAGGGCCCCCCATGCCCAAAGATGGTCCACTGCATATTTTTCAACTGAGCCCTTAGGGTTGCCGCTCTGAAAGAGAAGACCTATTGGGCCTCATTTATCAAACAAAATAGGAGTTCAAGTACAAAAAACAGGGGCAGGTAGTAAGAACATGGCTGCTTTGGGCTGCACCTAGTTTTGGATTTCCATAATTTATAATGGGAATCACTGGTGGTAAAACCCATGTGTCCCTTCAATTTTCCAAAATCGTTTGAAGTTTCCTCTTGAGGCAACTTCAAGGGATTTTGGGCAATTGAAGTGACACATGGGTTTTACCACCATCGTTTCATATTATTTCTGTTAGGAAGGCTTTTACAGGAGATTTGTCACCCAAAGAAGCAGAGATTTATGGTTTGCGATTAATCTACTGGTGAGCCATTGCCCTTAAAGTTCACTTCAAGCCTGTCTTACCCCTCCACATTTGGAGCCCTCATTCTGCCCTATTTCCAATGCTTGATGCAAGGCTCCCACAACATTAAGTACCTTGGCCCTCAAGGCAACTCACTATGAGTTTCATGGACATACGGACATTTGTAGATAATATTAGACCACTGTGCACCAAGCTAAATTCACTTTCAAGGCTTATGAAACAATAAGGTTATTGGGTAGGGTAAGGGTAGGAAAAGAAGTGAACAAATCCAAATTACTTGGAACTACAGGAAGGAAGGAAGGACGAAAGGAAGAAAGGAAGGAAGGACAGAAGGAAGGAAGGATTAAAGGAAGAAAGAAAAAAAAATTAAAGGGTGGAAGACAGAAAGAAAGAATTAAAGTAAGAAAGAATTAATGGAAGGAAGACAGAAAAAAAGAAATAAAGGAATAAAGAAAGAAAGCATTAAAGGAAGAACAACAGAAATATAGAATGAATTAAAGAAAGGCAAAAAGAAAGAATAAAAAGAACGAAAAAATTAAAGGAAGAGAGAGAAAGAAAGAAAGAAAGAAAGAAAGAAAGAAAGAAAGAAAGAAAGAAAGAAAGAAAGAAAGAAAGAAAGAAAGAAAGAAAGAAAGAAAGAAAGAAAGGGATTTCTGAATTATGTTTGTAAATGGATGTACTTTTGGAGTGCTGCAATATAAAATATAAAGTAACCAGAAAGAATTAAAGAAAGAAAGAATGAAAGAGAGACAGAAAAAAAAAGATTAAAAGAAGATAGAGTGAATTTAAGAAAGGAAGACAGAAAGAATGAAATAAAGGAAGAAAGACCAAAAGAATTAAAAGAAGAAAGACAGAAAGATATAATAAGAATATAAGATAAGATAGAATGAATTAAAGAAAGGCAAAAAGAAAGAATAGAAAGAATGAATGAGAAAAAGAAAGGAAGAGAGAAAGAAAGAAAGAAAGAAAGAAAGAAAGAAAGAAAGAAAGAAAGAAAGAAAGAAAGAAAGAAAGAAAGAAAGAAAGAAAGAAGTGATTTCTGAATTATGTTTATAAATGGATGTATTTTTGGAGTGCTGCAATATAAAATATAAAGTAACCAGAAATAATTAAAGAAAGAAAGAATGAAAGAGAGACAGAAAGAAAAAAAAGATTAAAAGAAGATAGAGTGAATTTAAGAAAGGAATACAGAAAGAATGAAATAAAGGAAGAAAGACCAAAAGAATTAAAAGAAGAAAGACAGAAAGATATAATAAGAATATAAGATAAGATAGAATGAATTAAAGAAAGGCAAAAAGAAAGAATAGAAAGAAAGAAAGAAAGAAAGAAAGAAAGAAAGAAAGAAAGAAAGAAAGAAAGAAAGAAGAAAGAAAGAAAGAAAGAAAGAAAGAAAGAAAGAAAGAAAGAAAGAAAGAAAGAAAGAAAGAAAGAAAGAAAGAAAGAAAGTGATTTCTGAATTATGTTTATAAATGGATGTATTTTTGGAGTGCTGCAATATAAAATATAAAGTAACCACCTGCATTGGAAGTCGTCCCTTCTATAGACCCAGTACATACCTAGAAGGAACACCATAAAACAAAGTGAGCTGTAGTGCGTTTATGAAACATCTGGTTTCATTAGAATGGAGCAGAACGGATTCAGGACAAAACGATTCCAGTTGTGGGCCGAGCTCTTTCTTGTTTTTAGCAGAATGAAATATTCCTGGATATCATATCTGATTTCATTTTTACCAGTCCAAAATGAAGAAATTCTTTCAGAAGGGAGCGGAGCTTATGGGATTTGCCAGAGGTCACAGTGTGTTGGTGCCAAGGTTAGCACCGGCACCTTCCAAATCAACTGAGGCATGACGTAGCTCCACAGCCCTCCATCTGAACTCATGACCCTCTCGATGCCTCTTCCAAGGCATTGTATAGTCATTGCACCTACTGATGGGGCAGTGAGAATAGGGAACATCTAGACACAATACAGATTATATCAATGAAGTGTTTCAAGGGAAGAAACCGCTTTAGTTAGAGACTTTAACCCTATTACCCATATTGCCTTGTTCTAGTGAGTTCTTTCTTCCTTTCAAATGCCTTCTACTGTTTGGATTACAGGTTCACTCCACGATTTGTGGGCCAGTTCCATATGTCAGGTATATAGACTAACTGCTCCCTGCCATAATGGATTTATTTATTCATGAGATATATTATCATGAGTTGATATTATCCACCCAGGTGGTCCATTTGAGCAGATCTGAAGAGGGAGTAGGTCTTCACCATGTCTCAATTATCCAGTGATGGCCCATTGACGAAGAGACATCAACAAAGAAGTCTTTCACTTTGGAAAGAGCAATAAGGTTCTAGATTGACCCACTAATTGTTATATATGCTCAGCATGACTAAGATCTGTCACACTGCTAGTGACAACATCTGGACCTTTATAGATTCAACTTACTGTTATATTGCCCTCAATGTCCTCTTCCATTCTTGCGGCTCTGCCTTCATGGGATCAGGTAGAAGCTTAAAAACAAGGTACAGATTGTCAAGACTTGACCAAACATCTTAAAACAGAGTTAGATGTGACCTCTTTGAACCCTCCAGAGAACCAGACATCTGGGGCCTGGTAAAATGGAAGGTGAGTCCCACCAAATCATATAGGGTAGAAGAAGTCCATAGCTAAAGCAGTGGGAAGAGCTATTTCTACTTGCACATGGTGTATTCTCTCTGTTGGCATAAATACAAAGATGCATTGGGTGCCAGTGCCTTAAATCAATGGGGGGCAGAATTTTTAAATGAAACAAGGAGCTCTACTGAAGCCTATAGTGGAAGGTGTGAGGACATTGACAGCTTCCTCACACACCTTCCTTTGTTTGCTACTTATTTGTCCTATTTAGTTTTTAACTCTTGAGTTAAATCTATCCATCTATAAAGCTTAGTTACTAATAGTAGTGTGTGTGTGTGGGAGGGGGATGTGTAGTTTCACTGATTTATAGTAACAGGTGCAAAGAAAAACTGGATCATGTACAAAGTGACTGCCATTGACTTGATCCAGCAGTAATTTTACAGCCTTGTAAAGCAAGATTTTTGTTTGGATTTGGAGAGAGTCTTACGGGCAGTGAATGGCTGAATGCCATACGTCCAGTTTAACTGAGGGAGCTTTGAAAAAAATTGGCCAACAATGTGATAGAGACCTTAGATTGTAAGCTCCACTGGTGAACTTCCCCTTTAAGGAGAACAAGATCTGTCATTATCAGAGCCAAATGTGAGAGTGTTCAGAACAGCAGTGCAACATATGTTCCAGGTGGATATGCTACAGGCCTCTGAAGTCTTGCCAGTCAAATACCCTTGTAGTGTGGGGTCATGAATCTTCTGCAAGAGGCTGTGCTGTACAGACCAGGAATTCTGCCAATGTCTCAACGGCATCTACTATACTGTCAACAAGCACAAACATATCAGCTCCATTTTCAAAGAAGTAGAGACATAGTTTACAAAACACTTTATCTTCTGGGCTCTATCTCTCCTCCAACGAACAAACTACGACTACAGTTGCTCATAATAGTCTCTGGGAAGGGAGTGTGACTGTGGGATAGCAGGTATAGTAGGGAGAAATGGTGCCTATAGTAACAGTGGATAATAGTCTCTGGGAAGGGAGTGTAACTGTGGGATAGCAGGTATAGTAGGGAGAGATGGTGCCTATAGTAACAGTGGATAATAGTCTCTGGGAAGGGAGTGTGACTGTGGGATAGCAGGTATAGTAGGGAGAGATGGTGCCTATAGTAACAGTGGGATAATAGTCTCTGGGAAGGGAGTGTGACTGTGGGATAGCAGGTATAGTAAGGAGAGATGGTGTCTATAGTAACAGTGGATAATAGTCTCTGGGAAGGGAGTGTGACTGTGGGATAGCAGGTATAGTAGGGAGAGATTGTGCCTATAGTAACAGTGGATAATAGTCTCTGGGAAGGGAGTGTGACTGTGGGATAGCAGGTATAGTAAGGAGAGATGGTGTCTATAGTAACAGTGGATAATAGTCTCTGGGAAGGGAGTGTGACTGTGGGATAGCAGGTATAGTAAGGAGAGATGGTGTCTATAGTAACAGTGGGATAATAGTCTCTGGGATGGGAGTGTGACTGTGGGATAGCAGGTATAGTAGGGAGAGATGGTGCCTATAGTAACAGTGGATAATAGTCTCTGGGAAGGGAGTGTGACTGTGGGATAGCAGGTATAGTAGGGAGAGATGATGCCTATAGTAACAGTGGATAATAGTCTCTGGGAAGGGAGTGTGACTGTGGGATAGCAGGTATAGTAGGGAGAGATGGTGCAGATAGTAACAGTGGATAAATGTCTCTGGGAAGGGAGTGTGACTGTGGGATAGCAGGTATAGTAGGGAGAGATGGTGCAGATAGTAACAGTGGATAAATGTCTCTGGGAAGGGAGTGTGACTGTGGGATAGCAGGTATAGTAGGGAGAGATGGTGCCTATAGTAACAGTGGATAATAGTCTCTGGGAAGGGAGTGTGACTGTGGGATAGCAGGTATAGTAGGGAGAGATGGTGCCTATAGTAACAGTGGATAATAGTCTCTGGGAAGGGAGTGTGACTGTGGGATAGCAGGTATAGTAGGGAGAGATGGTGTCTATAGTAACAGTGGATAATAGTCTCTGGGAAGGGAGTGTGACTGTGGGATAGCAGGTATAGTAGGGAGAGATGGTGCCTATAGTAACAGTGGATAATAGTCTCTGGGAAGGGAGTGTGATTGTGGGATAGCAGGTATAGTAGGGGGAGATTGTGCCTATAGTAGGAATAACAGTTATTACTAAGCTCTAGTAAATGCAATAAATAAACCATTTGCATTGTGTTATAGGTACTCGGGAATCTGCATTTGTTCATGCTCTCTCCGCTGCGGCCATCAGTCACACAATCGCTAGAGCCTGTACAACTGGTGACATCCCAGGGTGCTCGTGTGCTCCAATCCCAGGCGAGTCCCCAGGACCTGGATACCGGTGGGGAGGATGCGCGGACAACCTGAATTATGGAATTCTCATGGGCTCAAAATTCTCAGACGCCCCAATGAAAATGAAGAAGTCGGGATCACAAGCGAATAAGCTCATGCACCTGCATAACAGTGAAGTGGGGAGACAGGTAACTATTTAGTTACAAAATAAGTATTATAGTAGTAGTAGTCCCTCTAGTAATTCACCTCCCATAATCATTGGACTGTAGGTTATATATATTTATAGTTGTGTAAGGGTGGTGTAGGATATCTCTCCATACGTATTATACCTTGGATTCCAACAAGAAAGGGTAAATCAAGGATTTTAGTGGCAGGTGTAACAGTTGAGTTTCTTTTTTGTTTAGGTGCTGAAAGCTTCACTGGAGATGAAATGCAAGTGTCACGGTGTCTCGGGATCTTGCTCCATTAAAACCTGTTGGAGAGGGCTGCAGGAGCTCCGGGAGATTGCGCTGGACCTGAAAACCAAGTATCTGTCAGCGACCAAAGTGGTTCACAGGCCCATGGGCACCCGAAAACACCTGGTCCCCAAGGACATTGACATAAGGCCGGTGCAGGAAACAGAACTGATTTATCTTCAGGGCTCTCCGGACTATTGCTTGAAGAACGAAAAGATGGGATCCCACGGGACCCACGAGAGGTGAGAGACGTGAGCAAAGGCTTTTGTTTGGGAAAGATTTGGGTTTTCATAGGGCTGCTTTAGAAATCACTGCACAGAGCAGAAACTAAAGTTTTATAATGGGTTTGTACGGAAAATATCAATGTTTTATACTCTTGCAGAATTGTGCTTAGTACAGGGAATACCTATGCTGCCATAGTTTTCTGGGATCTCTCTGTACAGACTATGATCAAACTTAGGGGACTGTTCCTGCTGAATTGTGCTTAGTACAGGGGAATACCTATGCTGCCATAGTTTTATGGGATCTCTCTGTACAGACTATGAGCAAACTTAGGGGCTGTTCCTGCTGAATTGTGCTTAGTACAGGGAATACCTATGCTGCCATAGTTTTATGGGATCTCTGTACAGACTATGAGCAAACTTAGGGGACTGTTCCTGCTGAATTGTGCTTAGTACAGGGGAATACCTATGCTGCCATAGTTTTATGGGATCTCTCTGTACAGACTATGAGCAAACTTAGGGGACTGTTCCTGCTGAATTGTGCTTAGTACAGGGAATACCTATGTTGCCATAGTTTTATGGGATCTCTCTGTACAGACTATGAGCAAACTTAGGGGACTGTTCCTGCTGAATTGTGCTTAGTACAGGGGAATACCTATGCTGCCATAGTTTTATGGGATCTCTCTGTACAGACTATGAGCAAACTTAGGGGACTGTTCCTGCTGAATTGTGCTTAGTACAGGGAATACCTATGTTGCCATAGTTTTATGGGATCTCTCTGTACAGACTATGAGCAAACTTAGGGGACTGTTCCTGCTGAATTGTGCTTAGTACAGGGGAATACCTATGCTGCCATAGTTTTATGGTATCTCTCTGTACAGACTATGAGCAAACTTAGGGACTGTTCCTGCTGAATTGTGCTTAGTACAGGGAATACCAATACTGCAATAGTTTTATGGGATCTCTCTGTACAGACTATGAGCAAACTTAGGGGCTGTTCCTGCTGAATTGTGCTTAGTACAGGGAATACCTATGCTGCCATAGTTTTATGGGATCTCTCTGTACAGACTATGAGCAAACTTAGGGGACTGTTCCTGCTGAATTGTGCTTAGTACAGGGGAATAACTATGCTGCCATAGTTTTATGGGATCTCTCGTGCTTTTATATGCTCATGGAACTCCTTGGTGATGTCTAATATCCTTATATTTTACAATAGGGGGTACACTAGTGACAATATAATGAATATGGGGATGCTCTATCTATTGTGTAAGGGGGTTGAAGTATTAGTGCTAATGCCGCTAATAATAAATGAAGGTCCCTCATTATAAGCCGAAGTGTAAATCTTCATCTGTAATGGAAAATAAAGAGGAAGGAAGTGAGGAGAATGTTAAGTTCCCTAATTCTCTGATTTAAAGCTCCGTGTTCCCGTCACGCTAAGCAATATATTTAACTCCCCTTTTTTCAATAAGTGAGAGGTGATTTCAAGGGAATCCACCGAGGACCCGAGACAAGAAGCAGCCCCCTGGATTTATGAGGGTCTGTGAGTGAGGGAGAGATGTGCACTTCTATTCAGCTTTCCCTGTATGGAGAGTCTCTATAAGTTACCTTTAATAATGTCTCACAGCCCCCCCGACCCTCGTCTTATTCTGCAAAACACATTATCAGTCCAGATAGAGGGAATACTGGGAGTTTTTAGCTTCCACTAAATCCATTACAGAATCATATCCTGCAAGTGAGAAAGGCATAAAGCCGGGGGTTCTTAAGGGGTTTGTCGGCAGCTGTTGATTCACCCGTGATTGGCTGGAGACCTTGGGGAAGGTGTAATGCACTGCAGCCAATCAGATGCCTGGGTTTATTATTCTAACTGCACCATACTGTACCTGTACAAGACAATTGGTTTCTACTGCATATATGAGAATTGTTCTCCATTGGATTGGTTGCTGTGGGTAATTGCTGAGAATTGGTTGCTACAAGTCATTGCTGAATATCGGTTGCTATGGGTTGTAACTTAGCAATGGTTGTTACAGGTTGTAAGTGAGGATTGGTTGCTTGGGGTTATAATTGAGGATAATACGTGTTAAATAGTTTCTCTTCCCTTTGGCTCAACAGTCATTTCTGAACTACATATCTCACCTTTGATGTATAAACGGGCCAACTGGGATCCCAGGGGATCTTCTGGTGTCCTCAAGCTTTAATCAGACCTTTAGGCTGTTCAGCTACAGATTCCCCATAATCATCATGGCAGCTGCCCTTGCTTAGGGGGGAACCTATCCAATCACACTGAGATGATGGAACCAATGACGCTACATCAGTTGGGTGTCAGTTCTACCCCTGCCATGACAGTTGTTACTATCATTGGTATGACCCAAGAAATAGTGAGACCTTAACCTCCTTCTGCTCCAGAGAGACATTGGGGAGAGGGATGGGAAGCAGTGGTGTAACTAGATGTTACAGGGCCCCATAGCTAATTCAATTTAGGGCCCCAAAAATTGACAAGTTGTCCTATTTTACCAAGCTATATTAAAATTGGTCATTAGAATATCATTGAGCCCACTACACTCCTGGGCCCCCCTTCAATCGTAGGGTCTGTTCCTGCTGTACTTAAGTCCCAGATGGGAAGGTAAATGGGGTTGGGAATAGGAAAGAGAAAATAAGTGTTGGAATGGGCTGGTGGGACACGAGGTGGGTTCCAACTTTCATAGGCCCTGCTAACCCAACCTGGTCCAGGACTCTACTCTACTCCACTCCACTCTATCCTCTCATTGCCAAACCCAATAAAGTCGCTACATTAAAGTGGGAGACTGGTGTGAGATTTGGTTCTGGGAGGATGACCCTTCAGTTGGCATGGAGAGCCCTTAGATCACACTTCCATTGGACCCCAGACTCCCAAGTCTGACGATGGAGAAAAGAAAAAGAGAGGGGACAAAAACAAGAAAAGTGAGGGAAGGATGAAGAAGAGAGTAGGAGAGGTGAGATGGGTTCAGAATAATAAGAGAAATGGAGAAGAGAAGGGAAATAGAAAAGAGGAAAGGAGATGAGATGAGAGAGAGTGAGGCTAAACATCTAAGGGAATAGCAAAGGAGAGACGGACAGACATAAAAAGGGGAATAAAAGCCAGAAAAGGAGGAAGGAAGGAGTAGCACATCCAGATAATCATTCCCCTTTCATTTATGCCGCACTTATTGTATTTAGATACCGGCAGATTCCACATTGGTGCCTAATGGATGAACCCCCGGATCCAACCCCCCCTCCCTTGTGTGAGCAGTAAATCTGCTATAATTTAGCCCTTGATGTGCCCATATATATATATATATATATATATATATATATATATATATATTTATAACAAACAAGGGAAAGTTGTGCTCACCACTATTTTTTAAAACCATTAGGCGGGGGTGCAATGAGGCTGTGACCACAAAATACATATAGTCAAATACAAGAGTCCTCTGCACTCAACTATATATTTATATATCCTACTGCGAGATGTGAGAGACATCGCTAATCCCCTTATCAGCCAATGCCCATAAAGAGCTGGTGAAATTTCTTACTTTGTAATCAGGTTTCTGATCCTTTTCTAGAAAACAAAAGTTTTATCATGAAATCCCCAGAATTTCCTGCACTTACAAATAACCAATGGGGGTAACGACAATCAAAGGCAAAACCATGGAATGTCCTCCCTCTAGTGTTGCCTTTATACAGACCTTAAGCTGCCCATAGACGCAAAGATCTGATCATACGACTCGAGGATTCGTACGATTTTTACGACCGTGTGTGGAGAGTCCCGAAATTTTTCGTCCAGCAGAAATCGGTTGTTTGGTCGATCAGACAGGGTAAAACATTTCTGTCAGCTGCCGATAATATCTCTGCATGTATCGCCGATCATACGATTTTCACTGGGAGACATCAGAACATCAGCTGATCTGTTCTTTTACTTCTTTATTTGATCGGAATGGTTAGTGACAGGTCGGGAGATGGGAAAATCCGTACGTTC
This sequence comes from Xenopus petersii, assembly GCA_038501925.1. Classification (NCBI taxonomy): domain Eukaryota; kingdom Metazoa; phylum Chordata; class Amphibia; order Anura; family Pipidae; genus Xenopus; species Xenopus petersii. The sequence goes on along the minus strand of CM076674.1, from coordinate 6,367,358 downwards.
AAGGATCCGTACGATCGGATCTTTGCATCTATGGTCAGCTTTAGTGGGGAGTGATTTTGTGGTTTATTTACTTTGTCTGCATCTCATCCCCTATATGTTGATATTATGCCTACTATGCCTACTGCTACTATAGTGACCATCTCTCCCTTATCCTTACTATACCTGCTATCCTACAGTCACACTCCCTTCCCAGAGACTATTATCCACTGTTACTATAGACACCATCTCTCCCTACTATACCTGCTATCTCACAGTCACACTCCCTTCCCAGAGACTATTATCCACTGTTACTATAGACACCATCTCTCCCTACTATACCTACTATCCCACAGTCACACTCCCTTCCCAGAGACTATTATCCACTGTTACTATAGACACCATCTCTCCCTACTATACCTACTATCCCACAGTCACACTCCCTTCCCAAAGACTATTATCCACTGTTACTATAGACACCATCTCTCCCTACTATACCTGCTATCCCACAGTCACACTCTCTTCCCAGAGACTATTATCCCACTGTTACTATAGACACCATCTCTCCCTACTATACCTGCTATCCCACAGCCACACTCCCTTCCCAGAGACTATTATCCACTGTTACTATAGGCACCATCTCTCCCTACTATACCTGCTATCCCACAGTCACACTCCCTTCCCAGAGACTATTATCCACTGTTACTATAGGCACCATCTCTCCCTACTAGACCTGCTATCCCACAGTCACACTCCCTTCCCAGAGACTATTATCCACTGTTACTATAGACACCATCTCTCCCTACTATACCTACTATCCCACAGTCACACTCCCTTCCCAGAGACTATTATCCACTGTTACTATAGACACCATCTCTCCCTACTATACCTGCTATCCCACAGTCACACTCCCTTCCCAAAGACTATTATCCACTGTTACTATAGGCACCATCTCTCCCTACTATACCTGCTATCCCACAGTCACACTCTCTTCCCAGAGACTATTATCCCACTGTTACTATAGACACCATCTCTCCCTACTATACCTGCTATCCCACAGTCACACTCCCTTCCCAGAGACTATTATCCACTGTTACTATAGACACCATCTCTCCCTACTATACCTGCTATCCCACAGTCACACTCCCTTCCCAGAGACTATTATCCACTGTTACTATAGACACCATCTCTCCCTACTATACCTGCTATCCCACAGTCACACTCCCTTCCCAGAGACTATTATCCACTGTTACTATAGACACCATCTCTCCCTACTATACCTGCTATCCCACAGCCACACTCCCTTCCCAGAGACTATTATCCACTGTTACTATAGGCACCATCTCTCCCTACTATACCTGCTATCCCACAGTCACACTCCCTTCCCAGAGACTATTATCCCACTGTTACTATAGACACCATCTCTCCCTACTATACCTGCTATCCCACAGTCACACTCCCTTCCCAGAGACTATCATGCCCATTGCTATGCTTTGAGTTAAAAGAACTCTCTCTATAGTTTTTATGGTATTAAATGTCTCTTTCAACCTGTAACTGCTGTTCCCTCCAGTTTCGGGTGCTCCTCGTTTATTAGACTGCCCCAATGGCATCTGATACTTAACACAGCTCTACAATAAATTTCCCTTTCTCTGACAGCAGAGCTGCTATATTAATAAATACTACAAATAGTACTTAGTCAGTAACTATTTGCCAGCAGATCCCCTTTCGTACCTTAATCAGGTTATCCATGTTTAAAATATTTTAATCATTTGCGTAGGAGATTTACCGTCGCGCTGTTTCATATCAAAGGGACTGTTTCCTTTCCCAAGAGTTACCCTAATGGAGAAATGAACTTGATATTCTCTTTGACAGCCAACTCTCCCCAGAGTCTACTAAATATAGCCCCCTCCGTAGGCCTGAAATGTCCCCCCCCCCCATTGCTCTTGCCTTGTACATCTCAGGCTGAATTCATGTTAATCAATAGTGTAAGGGAAGATGCCAGAGGCACGGCGAGTGTGAAGTGCTGAGAGATTAGCCTTGTGCAAAGCTTTCATTTCATCCCATCAATAAATCTGTGAATCAGCAAGTGAAAGATTAGCCTTCCCTGGCAATAGATTGAAGGACACCAGCGCCTGTGTGAAAGGGCATTGACTCTTCAAAGGAAATTGTTCCCAGTTAATAAGCTCTGGTTAAATTCCATTAATTGTGCTTAGTACAGGGAATACCTACAGTATGTGCCATAGTTTTATGTGATCTCTATGTACAGACTATGAGCAAACTTAGGGGCTGTTCCTGCTGAATTGTGCTTAGTACAGGGGAATACCTATGCTGCCATAGTTTTATGGGATCTCTCTGTACAGACTATGAGCAAACTTAGGGGACTGTTCCTGCTGAATTGTGCTTAGTACAGGGAATGCCTATGCTGCTATAGATTTATGGGATCTCTCTGTACAGACTATGAGCAAACTTAGGGACTGTTCCTGCTGAATTGTGCTTAGTACAGGGAATACCTATGCTGCCATAGTTTTATGGGATCTCTCTGTACAGACTATGAGCAAACTTAGGGACTGTTCCTGCTGAATTGTGCTTAGTACAGGGAATACCTATGCTGCCATAGTTTTATGGGATCTCTCTGTACAGACTATGAGCAAACTTAGGGACTGTTCCTGCTGAATTGTGCTTAGCACAGGGAATACCTATGCTGCCATAGTTTTATGGGATCTCTCTGTACAGACTATGAGCAAATTTAGGGGACGGTTCCTGCTGAATTGTGCTTAGTACAGGGAATACCTATACTGCCTGTTAAACCCATTTTACAAATGCTTTGTGGTTGCCCATACAAACAGTAACAGTTCACTGTAGCAGATACACATTATTACAATGACATAATGTTACAAGATAAAAGGCATGGGTACTTGTTTGCAAGAGCTTACATTCTAAAAAGGAAGGGGTGTGAAACATAAGGTGAAGATTAAATCATGATATTGTTGTTCTTGATTTCATCGCTCCCTTGTATGTTGGATCTGGTATAAGGCAGGACTGGACACTAAGGGGCCGATTCACTAAGGGTCGAATATCGAGGGTTAATTAACCCTCGATATTCGACTAGGAAATAAAATTGAAGTTGAAGGATTTAGCGCAGATAGTTCGATCGAAGGATAATTCCTTCGATCGAACAATAAAATCCTTCGAATCGAACGATTCGAAGGATTTTAATCCAACGATCGAAGGAATATCCTTCGATCAAAACAAGTTAGCCAAGCCTATGGGGACCTTCCCATAGGCTAACATTGACTTCGGTAGCTTTTAGATGGCGAACTAGGGGGTTGAAGTTTTTTTTAAAGAGACAGTACTTCGACTATCGATGGTCGAATAGCCGAACGATTTTTACTTTGAATCCTTCGATTTGAAGTCGTAGTCGTAGTCAAAGGTCGAAGTAGCCCAAAAAAACTTTGAAATTCGAAGTTTTTTACCTTTGAATCCTTCACTCGAAGTTAGTGAATCGGCCACCACGAGCTTGGTAGTGCTAGGTTAAAACATAAAATAACATTCAAGGGAAAGAAAACAGCAGTGACCTTTGTCCATTTTTGCCTTAATAAATGCATTATAATTAATGTGCCAGACAGGTGGTAGCAATATTGTTGAACATTAGAACAATGACAGAAGCAGCTGCACAACTGTTTGAGATGCTGCTTTTATGTACAATGTAAGAGAAATAAGAGCAGAGCAGACAGTAATGAGTAAGTGCCCCTATAGGCACGAAACGCGTTAGGTCTTCATGTCCTAATAAATTTTTTACTTTTTATATTTGTTTCTTTATTTTTGGAGACCCTCACATCTTTTGGATACAATGTTTATGGTTTTTGCACCTTGGGGCTGAGGTGAACTGTGAGTGTTTTCCTCTTTTTTCATTATATTATTTTTTTTCATTATATTATTTTTCATTATTTATTATTTATGTTTAGTGGTACCATAGATAATTTTTTTGTGGCAGTAGCACAAACCACACTATTTTCAGAGCAGACAGTAACCCTTCCAACACTTTCCCCCTGTTCTACCTAAGATAGAGATCCATTTGAAGGGTTTATTTCTCCTTGAAGCACAAGTTTGTAGTCATGTTATTGTACTTGAATATACTGGGATTGAATGTCTTGCTGGCAGGAGTTATGTGCTCGACTGCTAGAATGTGTTACTGTATGTGAGGACTCGGGGAACATTGCAGGGAACGGCGGAGGGAAGGGGGAAATTGTTAAAAAGAGATGGGAGATAACGCTATTGAAATAAGAATGTTTTTGGAAACCGTACAAGGTCTAATAACATTTTGCTATTGGAAGTCAAGAATCTGACAGCTCTGCAGCATGTGCAAATATTCCCTTTCCCCCCAAGGCTCCCAATGGGGCTGCGATTGAGAGAAGAACGGCTTCCGGCTCATAATTACATTAGTGAGGGGCAGGGATCCCCCCCCCTCTGACATACTGTACCTTTCATTCAATATCTCTCCCAACTCAAGCTCTTGTTTCAGGGCTGACACTTTTAATTTCTGCCCCATACAAAGAATACGTTTTAAAAAATCAGCGAACACCCTTTCACTTACCTGGGTGAAAACTAAAGTCAGCAGTGAGACTCACTGGGGTATATTTATCAAAGAGTGAAGTTAATAGTGAAGTTCCGCCACTAGAGTGAAATTCCGCCACTCTCCATTCATTTCTATGGGATTTTTATAGGCGTATTTATCAAAGGGTGAACTTTCACTTTCACCCTTTGATAAATACGCCTTTCAAAATCCCATAGAAATGAATTGAGAGCTGCGGAATTTCACTCTAGTGGCGGAACTTCACTCTTTGATAAATTTACCCCACTGTGTACTTGTGATAATGTGTAAATGTAGATGTATTGTGCCTCCCCTGTAGATTCCTACTCAAGGAACAGTTATGAAAGAGAATCAGCTCTTAAGTATAGAAATCTGAAGGAGAGGTCATCCAACAAGCCGGACCTTACATTTATTTGCTTTAGGGGACCCCTTACCCAGTTTTGAATGATCCTACCCTTTTCTCTGCCAAGTGTCTCCTCTAGAGGGACTCTGGTTCTGGGGCTTGATAAACAATTAAGATTATTTAATGAAGCAGAGGACTGTTATTCACAAGACCTAGGGGCCGATTCACTAAATTCGTGTGAAGGATTCGAAGTAAAAAAACGTCGAATTTCGAAGTTTTTTTTGGGCTACTTCGACCATCGAATGGGCTACTTCGACCATCGAATGGGCTACTTCGACCTTCGACTACGACTTCAAATCGAAGGATTCAAACTAAAAATCGTTCGACTGTTCGACCATTCGATAGTCGAAGTACTGTCTCTTTAAAAAAAACTTCGACCCCCTAGTTCGGCAGATAAAAGCTACCGAAGCCAATGTTAGCCTATGGGGAAGGTCCCCATAGGCTTGCCTAAGTTTTTTTGATCGAAGGATATTCCTTCGATCGTTGGATTAAAATCCTTCGAAACGTTCGATTCAAAGGATTTAATCGTTCGATCGAAGGAATAATCCTTCGATCGTTCGATCGAATTTTCTGCGCTAAATCCTTCGACTTCGATATTCGAAGTCGAAGGATTTAAATTCCTAGTCGAATATCGAGGGTTAATTAACCCTCGATATTCGACCCTTGATACATCTGCCCCCTAGTATCAGCTTGAGCTTATATATCTAGAATCTCTGCCATAAAGCAAAACAGGACTGCCGTTACTTGCCAAAAAGGAAATACAATGTGTCACATGATTACCAGGAAACATTAGTTTATATTCTGTTTGCAATTTACAATGAAAGGAAATGTCATTCTAAGAAGCTTTCCTATATGGTTATCCAGAATTCTCAGAACCTGGGGTTTTCTGGGTAAAAGATCTATCTGTAATTTGGATTATCATACATTGAGTTTATTAGAAAATCATGTTAACATTAAATAAAGCCAATAGACTGGTTTTGCTTCCAATAAGGATTAATTATATCTTAGTTGGGATCAAGTACAAGGGACTGTTTTATTATTACACAGAAAAAGGAAATCATTTTTTGAAATTTGGATTATTTGGATAAAATATCTCCAAGGAATCAGTTGCTTTTGTTACAGTGTTACCAGCAGTGCAGCAAATATAAACAGTCAGATAAGATGCTACTTTCGATAGCAATTACCTTTACAAATAATTTTAAAACCATTGAACATTTTTGATGAACGCCTATTGGAAATTTGCTTAGAATTACATTTTCTACCATTGTGTAAAAAAACAGGCTTTGGGTACAGTTACCCTTTAAGTCCCTGATTTCTTCCTTTGAATTCTGCACTTCTGATACTCCAAAATGATACAATACCAGTCACAAAGGTACCTGAATGTGCTGTGGCAAATGTTAATTACCCTGTAATATAATTGCCCTTTAATATATGGGTGAGCCGTAACACTGGGGCCATAACTGTTCCTATGTAGTATAGAGAGAGCCAGTTCTGCGCATGTAAATGTGAATAATGAATTATCCTTGTTCTGTTTCAGGCAATGCAATAAAACATCCAACGGCAGCGACAGTTGCGATTTAATGTGCTGTGGGAGGGGCTACAACCCGTACATGGACAAAGTGGTGGAGAGATGCCACTGTAAATACCATTGGTGTTGCTACGTGACCTGCAAAAAATGTGAAAGGACCGTGGAGCGTTATGTGTGCAAATGAGGCGCCCTGTGGCCCTCGCTCTGCTCCAAGTGCAAACAAACATGGCATCAACGCACTGTCCATCATTGGAAGAGCAGTCTTCTGGATTCCTCCCGGAGAGCTGTGAGCCATGGAGGCAAAAAGCAACTGCCATCCCCAGAATTCCTTGGGGTTCATCTGCCAATGATCTCAGATTGGGTTTTGTTTTTTCTTTAATTAGATGCCACATGCCATAAAAAACTAAATAAATATCAAAACTGAAGTTAAAGTCGGACTTTAATGGATCTTAGAAGGGACCTGCTGGGGGGTCTTGTTGCAGGAGAATAGGGGAACCAATTATTTTTAATTGTTCTGAACCCAAGAAGGTTCCATGAGGAGTTCCTCATATCTAAGTGGGTTATGCCTTGATGGATCCAGATAAACCATGTGATATATTGAAATATAATAATATGTAGATGATGGGTTCCTCACATGTCGGTGTGTCTCGCCTTCTCTGATATAATTATACTGTGTGACCTATTCTGGATCATACCAGGATGAGGCTTGATAAAGGGCCCTGTGAGGCCCAAAACGTTGCCATTTTTTGTCTACACGAGCTAATGAGCCAATAAAATTATAACATTGGATAACCACCATAATCATCAGAGTGCTGCAGTTACTGGACTATGCATACTATTCTGGATCATACCATGATGTCATGGAAAGAACCTCCCACATAAAGACTCACATTTGGAAGGAGAACCAAGAAAACACCCCTTAAAACGCAGCCATATTGTAAATACTCTTCTTGGTATGACCCAAAAGGGACAAACTGATTTGGAAATCTTCCCTGCTGGGGAAATTCTGGACTGGCTGTTCCAACAGGAAAATCCTTATGGAATAAAGAGTTAAAAAAGAGAAGCAGTGATACATCTTGTTACATGAACTGTGTTTACATTCTGGGGAATTTCAACCAGACCCCCCTACCCACACCCCCTCTGGTTACAACCATCTCATCTGATTCCCATGACAACAGTGTAGTCCCACTGTCGGTGGATGTACAAATTTTCTTTTGTATGCAGAACCTACAGAGATATTTATAAATATAGCATTTGCCTTCTTCTATTCTACCTTTTTTTTGATATAAAAGCATAAATATATATAATTATAATTGTAAGAATAAAACAGCTTTACGTTTGTATGAAAAAAATGCTAAAGGTAAAATATAAAATGGTTTCTACAATATATTTTTATATTGGTGTTCTATACTATTTTATGAAATTGTCATTTGTACATATTTTACATTAAAGGGATTTAAAAAAAAAAGATAAATGTTTTCTCGTATTTGATTACATATTCTTTTGCAAAGTATATTTGGATACTTTTTAACCGACTGGGTCCAAAAAATCAGAAGTAGGTTGAAGGTCTATATTTTCTACAGATATTCCTGGTTTACAAGACTCAGTTCCATTTAGTGGGATAAATACAGGGCCAGTTCTATGTATAATACCCCAGAACACACAGCAGATAAATACAGTGTCAATTCCATGTATAATACCCCAGAACACACAGCAGATAAATACAGGGCCAATTCCATGTATAATACCCCAGAACACACAGCAGGATAAATACAGTGCCAATTCCATGTATAATACCCCAGAACACACAGCAGATAAATACAGGGCCAATTCCATGTATAATACCCCAGAACACACAGCAGATAAATACAGTGCCAATTCCATGTATAATACCCCAGAACACACAGCAGATAAATACAGTGTCAATTCCATGTATAATACCCCAGAACACACAGCAGATAAATACAGGGCCAATTCCATGTATAATACCCCAGAACACACAGCAGGATAAATACAGTGTCAATTCCATGTATAATAGCCCAGAACACACAGCAGATAAATACAGTGCCAATTCCATGTATAATACCCCAGAACACACAGCAGATAAATACAGTGTCAATTCCATGTATAATACCCCAGAACACACGGCAGATAAATACAGTGCCAATTCCATGTATAATACCCCAGAACACACAGCAGATAAATACAGTGCCAATTCCATGTATAATACCCCAGAACACACAGCAGATAAATACAGTGCCAATTCCATGTATAATACCCCAGAACACACAGCAGATAAATACAGTACCAATTCCATGTATAATACCCAGAACACACAGCAGGATAAATACAGGGCCAATTCCATGTATAATACCCCAGAACACACAGCAGGATAAATACAGTGTCAATTCCATGTATAATACCCCAGAACACACAGCAGGATAAATACAGTGCCAATTCCATGTATAATACCCCAGAACACACAGCAGGATAAATACAGTGTCAATTCCATGTATAATACCCCAGAACACACAGCAGGATAAATACAGTGCCAATTCCATGTATAATACCCCAGAACACACAGCAGATAAATACAGTGCCAATTCCATGTATAATACCCCAGAACACACAGCAGATAAATACAGTGCCAATTCCATGTATAATACCCCAGAACACACAGCAGAATAAATACAGGGCCAATTCCATGTATAATACCCCAGAACCCACAGCAGATAAATACAGTGTCAATTCCATGTATAATACCCCAGAACACACAGCAGATAAATACAGTGTCAATTCCATGTATAATACCCAGAACACACAGCAGGATAAATACAGAGCCAATTCCATGTATAATACGCCAGAACACACAGCAGGATAAATACAGTGCCAATTCCACATATAATACCCCAGAACACACAGCAGATAAATACAGTGCCAATTCCATGTATAATACCCCAGAACCCACAGCAGATAAATACAGTGCCAATTCCATGTATAATACCCCAGAACACACAGCAGATAAATACAGTGTCAATTCCATGTATAATACCCCAGAACACACAGCAGATAAATACAGGGCCAATTCCATGTATAATACCCCAGAACTCACAGCAGATAAATACAGTGCCAATTCCATGTATAATACCCCAGAACACACAGCAGATAAATATAGTGCCAATTCCATGTATAATACCCCAGAACACACAGCAGATAAATACAGTGCCAATTCCATGTATAATACCCCAGAACACACAGCAGATAAATACAGTGTCAATTCCATGTATAATACCCCAGAACACACAGCAGATAAATACAGGGCCAATTCCATGTATAATACCCCAGAACACACAGCAGGATAAATACAGTGTCAATTCCATGTATAATACCCCAGAACACACAGCAGATAAATACAGTGCCAATTCCATGTATAATACCCCAGAACACACAGCAGATAAATACAGTGTCAATTCCATGTATAATACCCCAGAACACACAGCAGATAAATACAGTGCCAATTCCATGTATAATACCCCAGAACACACAGCAGGATAAATACAGTGCCAATTCCATGTATAATACCCCAGAACACACAGCAGATAAATACAGGGCCAATTCCATGTATAATACCCCAGAACACACGGCAGATAAATACAGTGCCAATTCCATGTATAATACCCCAGAACACACAGCAGATAAATACAGGGCCAATTCCATGTATAATACCCCAGAACACACAGCAGATAAATACAGGGCCAATTCCATGTATAATACCCCAGAACACACAGCAGGATAAATACAGTGTCAATTCCATGTATAATACCCCAGAACACACAGCAGATAAATACAGTGCCAATTCCATGTATAATACCCAGAACACACAGCAGATAAATACAGTGCCAATTCCATGTATAATACCCCAGAACACACAGCAGATAAATACAGGGCCAATTCCATGTATAATACCCCAGAACACACAGTAGATAAATACAGGGTCAATTCCATGTATAATACCCCAGAACACACAGCAGATAAATACAGGGCCAATTCCATGTATAATACCCCAGAACACACAGCAGAATAAATACAGGGCCAATTCCATGTATAATACCCCAGAACACACAGCAGATAAATACAGTGCCAATTCCACGTATAATACCCCAGAACACACAGCAGATAAATACAGGGCCAATTCCATGTATAATACCCCAGAACACACAGCAGATAAATACAGTGCCAATTCCATGTATAATACCCCAGAACACACAGCAGATAAATACAGGGCCAATTCCATGTATAATACCCCAGAACACACAGCAGATAAATACAGGGCCAATTCCATGTATAATACCCCAGAACACACAGCAGATAAATACAGGGCCAATTCCATGTATAATACCCCAGAACACACAGCAGATAAATACAGGACCAATTCCATGTATAATACCCCAGAACACACAGCAGATAAATACAGGGCCAATTCCATGTATAATACCCCAGAACACACAGCAGGATAAATACAGGGCCAATTCCATGTATAATACCCCAGAACACACAGCAGAATAAATACAGGGCCAATTCCATGTATAATACCCCAGAACACACAGCAGATAAATACAGGACCAATTCCATGTATAATACCCCAGAACACACAGCAGATAAATACAGGGCCAATTCCATGTATAATACCCAGAACACAAAGCAGAATAAATACAGGGCCAATTCCATGTATAATACCCCAGAACACACAGCAGAATAAATTCAGGGCTAATTCCATTTATTATACCCCAGAACACACGACAGATACATACAGTGCCCCTGTTCTGCTTGTAGTTGAAAGTTTATTCGTTTCAGATTAAGGAGGCTCAGCCTTTTTTAAAATTCACTTTTGGGTCTAAGTAAAGACCAGAAACATAGAACTTGCATTCAGTGGAATAGAATTCTGTTCTGGACTGGAAGAAAGAAGAGCAGAAGAATAGTCTCCATCTTACTGATAACATCTCATCCTCTGGCAGATATTACTAAGATCATGAGTAGATAAGTGGGGGGATGTTTTCAAGTGCACTCACTTTAAACTTACCACTATTAGATATATCGTGACCTGGCCTAATGAAACCCTAGATGTTATAGTTAAGTATTGTCGTCTCAATGACTGGATATCTGCTTTTTCCCCTTTTGGAAATCCCAGCAGGGCGACTTGTCACTGGAGACTGATGTTACCATCAGGGATTTCTTTAAATATTTGCTGTTCTTGGAATCCGTTGATCCTGAAGTTATGGAAAGTGATGAATGAGTTTCTTTTGTCTTGTTGTTAAGAGCACCAGTAACACAGTCCAACACAATGTAGTGCCACACATTCATCTGACCATCTGCAGGAGCAGGGGCTAATTAAACTCTCCTAAATACAAATTCCTAAACCTCTTTATAGCAATGATAATAGGATTCTCTCTGTCCTACACTCAAATAAGGATCATAATGGCTCCACTACTGATAATTATCTAATACCCTTTACTTATTTACAAGAGTTGGAATAATTACATAAAGCATCTTGTTAATTACTGAACTACAGCAAATTGTATACTTCTAAATGGCCCTGTATATTCACGTAAATAACCTTTATATGTGGGTGTTTCTACCTAAATGGGGCAGCCCATGAGGGGTTCTGTGACCATATAAAGGCACAAGGCTGCAGGCTGAGTTATACAGGGAACTCTGAGTATCACTCATGTATTATAAGGGATAATGTACCCCCTACTGTAAATGATAAGGATATTAGAAGTCACTGAGGGGTTGTTCTGTGACCATATAAAGGCACAAGGCTGCAGGCTGAGTTATACAGGGAACTCTGAGTATCACTCATGTATTATAAGGGATAATGTACCCCCTACTGGAAATGATAAGGATATTAGAAGTCACTGAGGAGTTGTTCTGTGACCATATAAAGGCACAAGGCTGCAGGCTGAGTTATACAGGGAACTCTGAGTATCACTCATGTATTATAAGGGATAATGTACCCCCTACTGTAAATGATAAGGATATTAGAAGTCACTGAGGAGTTGTTCTGTGACCATATAAAGGCACAAGGCTGCAGGCTGAGTTATACAGGGAACTCTGAGTATCACTCATGTATTATAAGGGATAATGTACCCCCTACTGTAAATGATAAGGATATTAGAAGTCACTGAGAGGTCTGTGACTGGTTGGTGCATATATACAATATGTACATTGAGTTTTTTTTGGCAAAATAATATTTTAGTAGATTTCCAAAAGAATATTTTTCTTATACTTGTATATAAGTAATAACTGTGTGAAAGGCAGCGGGTCCCAAAGTATACAACAGTGAGAACCAAATGCTTGTGGGAACCCCGTCCTGTTTCGTGCATCTTTAGCTAAGTGTAGCAGTGCAACATCTGTACGCAGCGGCATCAAAGAGAAAATGGGTTGGCAGGATTTCTATGTAAGTATCTAGTTTCACTTTAAATTTCCCTTAATTAAATTCATGGACCTTGTGCACGGAGCGGCTGTGCATTAAATCAGCCACATATTCACATTCCTTTAATAAAAATAATAGGCATTTCTTTTTTATGGTTTCATCCAACACTTGTGACTTTTCTTTGGGGAGAAAATATTAAATAATTCCCTATGAAGATATTGGGGTTCATGTACAAAGCATGGGGCAGGTGTCCTGGAATACCCCAAAGGTTGCACATACCGTAGTTTAGAAACAGTTGCTAGTAAGCCTAGGGCAAGCTTTATACAGATATGGGACCTGTTATCCAGAAAGCTCAGGACCTACTTTTTTTAGTTAAGGGATCTTTCCGTTATTAGGATCTCCATACCTTAAGTCTACTATAAAATCATGTAAATATTAAATAAAGCCAATAGGCTGGTTTTGCTTCCAATAAGGATTAATTATATCTTAGTTGGGATCAAGTACAAGCGACTGTTTTATTATTACACAGAAAAAGGACATTATTCATAAAAAAATGTGGATTATTTGACTGGTTTCCAGATAATGGATCCCACACCAACCAGGGGTTTACTAAAACAGAGCAGTCTCTTTCTCTTCAGCCAAACATTCATCTCAATTGCATATGAAAAAGTAAAAAAAGAAACAGTCCGATCCCACCAAGGACCAGACTCAGGGAAAGTTGGGGACACTGGGATGTTATATTGGGGTGATTGATACATCTGCATAAAGCTTATAAGTGTTTTAAGGTCAATTTAATAGGCGTTTGCAAAGAAAACAGGTTTTGCTCAGCTCCGAGTGTCTGTTCCTGATGAGTCCAATGCTGCGTCGTTGGGTCTATTCCAGGCATTTTCAGTGACATAAAATATATATAAAAATATATATAAAATATATATATAAGATATACAGACCTTTTATCATCTGAGAATAATAATACATGAAGTCATATTTGCTTTTATTTGCTAAAAAGGGGGAAGTCGCTCTGCTTGAAATTCTCATAACCTCGATCGGGTAGAAGATTTGGGCATTTCCCAAAGTTCCAAAGTTGCAATTTGTTGAAACCCTGCAAACATTGTGACGTCTGATAAATCTGACCACTGGGGGCGCTGTTGAGTCTATAGAGGATCTTTTTAAATCATGAAAAGAATGGCATCTTACACTAATACGAAAATATAAATAGAGATTTACTATGGCTGCACAGATCCTATCTGATCCCCAATGTAAGCAGCAGTCCTGTCCTGCTTTATGGCAGCTGAGATTCTAGATATCTGTATAACAGAACATTCTGTCCCAGTGGCTGCACAGATCCTATCTGATCCCCATTGTAAGCAGCAGTCCTGTCCTGCTTTATGGCAGCTGAGATTCTAGCTATCTGTATAACAGAACATTCTGTCCCAGTGACTGCACAGATCCTATCTGATCCCCATTGTAAGCAGCAGTCCTGTCCTGCTTTATGGCAGCTGAGATTCTAGATATCTGTATAACAGAGCATTCTGTCCCAGTGGCTGCACAGATCCTATCTGATCCCCATTGTAAGCAGCAGTCCTGTCCTGCTTTATGGCAGCTGAGATTCTAGATATTCATATTTAGTAAGAACCTATTCAACACTGATTGGAATTACATAAAAACTAAAATAAATAATGTCTATAGCAGACTGTGGCATTAATTTAATTCCATTTTTATATACTCCAGTGCTCCCCGCATAAATTAATGTTATTTTATTGACCACTCACTGTGAATTCCAATAAAATCAGAGGGACGGGATGATTAATATCAGCCATTACCCACAACGATGACACACAACAAATGGTTTTAAAGAATATGACCTCACTAAAGAGTCGAATCCTGATTTAATAAGCTCTTTATTCCCAAAAAAAAAACTGCAGAAGAAAATACTGGAAGAGAAAGAAGACTGTGGTTAGATGATTTAAACTTGGAAAAAAATGTAATACTTTCGAACATTCCCAATAGGAGGCTTGCGTTTGCTTGGGACTATTAAATACTGCGCAGAAGTGGTATTATATGTTAAGCAAAAACTGTCTTTTTCTCAAGATAAACTGATATATACTTAAAAACAAGTAGGACTAGAATTGGAAGTCCTTAGATGTCATTAGTGATGGGCGAATTTATTCGCCAGGCGCGAATTTGCGGCGAATTTGCGCGATTCGCCGCCAGCGAATAAATTCGCGAAACTCCTGTGAAAATTCACGTCAAAAAAACGGGCGCCAGCGTCAAAAACGGGCGCCGGCATCGAAAAAACGGGCACCGGCGTCAAAAACGAGACGCCGGCGTCGTTTCGCGATTTTTTCGCCGTTTCGCGAATTTCGCACGGATTTCACGCGAAATTCGTGAATTTTTCGGCGAAGCAATACGGCGCAAATTCGCCCATCACTAGATGTCATGTTTTTGGGTCAATACAATACTACTAATGCCACATAGACATTTCTTTTCCTAATGAACACTCAATAGGTGACATCAGCAATGACATCATATTTGCCGTAACCCGATTGGTCAAGTAATTGATTATCAAGGAACTTGGCCAATCCAGGGACCTGGAAACTGCAAGTTGAAATATTCTTGTTTACCTCTTGTCCCCCATGCCCTGACCTTGAAGAACAGTGAAAACAAGGTTTTGGATTCCTGGGTGGGTTAAAAAGTCTCTGGGTCTGCACAGGACAAAATGATATATAGAACATTGAGTTCTGGTATATTGATGACATATATACTTACATCATGTTTTGTACCTTCTTTTGCTCATGCCCAAAATTCTGCAATAACAATTTAACCAATAGAAATTAAACTTATTTATAGTCATACAGGCAAGTCATTGGTGTCCTCATTATCCCCAAGACCTAAAGTGGTTGTGCACCTTTAAATACATTTTTTAGTATAATGTAGAGAGGGATATTCTGAGACAATTTGCAATTGGTTTTCGTTTTCTATGATTTGTGGATTTTCGGTATTTAGCTTTTTATTCAGCAGCTCTCCAATTGGAATTTGAGCAGCTATCTGGTTGCTAGGGTGCTGTTTACATTAGCAACCAGGCAGGGTTTTAAATTTAAGATACAAATATAAATAGGATAGGGTTGGAATAGAAAGATAAGGAATACAATGTAATAATAATGATGAAAATGTACGCTCACAGAGCAATCGTTTTTTAGCTGCTGGGGTCAGTGACCCCCAATTGAAAGCTGAAAAGAAGAAGAAGGCAAATAGAAAACAAAAGGAAATAATGAAGTTGCAAAGTTTCTAGGAATAGGTCATTCTATAACTGACTACAAGTTAACTTAAAGGTGACTTAACCTTAAAAATGAATGTGGCTAAAAATGTCCTATTTTATAGAGTGAACTCATTGCACGAGGCTAAAGTTTGAGCTTGTCAATAGCAGCAATGATCCAGGACTTCAAACTTGTCACAGGGGGTCACCATCTTGGAAAGTGTCTGTGACACTCACATGCTCAGTGGGCTCTGATTGGCTGTTGAGAAGCTAAGCTTAGGGCTCGTCACTAATTATCCAGCAGAAAATGAGCTTCCCTGGCTGTAATATAAGCTGATGCTACAGGTTTGCTGATTATTCAATTCTGATGCTAATTGCACTGGTTTCTGTGCTGCCATGTAGTAATTATGTGTATTAATTACTAATCAGCCTTATATTGTGACATTTCTTTTGTATGTGTACTGTATATTAGCTTTATTAGTTTTTTAGTTCATTAGTTGTTCAGTAGTTTATTAGCTATTTAGTTTATTCGTTTTTTAGTTAATTAGTTATCTAGTATATTAGTTATTTAGTTCATTAGTTGTTTAGTTTATTAGTTATTTAGTTAATTAGTTGTTTAGTTTATTAGTTGTTTAGTTTATTAGTTATCTAGTTTATTAGTTGATTAGTTTATTAGTTATCTAGTTTATTAGTTGTTTAGTTAATTAGTTGTTTAATTTATTAGTTGTTTAGTTTATTAGTTATTTAGTTTATTAGTTATTTAGTGTATTAGTTTTTTAGTTTATTAGTTGTTTAGTTTATTAGTTGTTTAGTTTATTAGTTATCTAGTTTATTAGTTGATTAGTTTATTAGTTATCTAGTTTATTAGTTGTTTAGTTAATTAGTTGTTTAGTTTATTAGTTATTTAGTTTATTAGTTATTTAGTGTATTCGTTTTTTAGTTTATTAGTTGTTTAGTTTATTAGTTGTTTAGTTTATTAGTTATTTAGTTTTTTAGTTATTTAGTGTATTCGTTTTTTTAGTTTATTTTTTTTAATTTATTAGTTGTTTAGTTTATTAGTTGTTTAGTTTATTCGTTATTTCGTTTATTAGTTGTTTAGTTTATTAGGTACTTGGTTTCTTAGTTATTTAGTTTATTAGTTGTTTAGTTTATTAGTTATTTAGTTTATTAGTTATTTTGTTTATTAATTTTTTAGTTTATTAGTTGTTTAGTTTATTAGTTGTTTAGTTTATGTTATTTAGCTTATTAGTTATCTAGTTAGTTGCTGCCAGCTACAACTGACCTGCGGGTAATCATGTGGCAAGAACCTTAGCTCTACTGGAATAAAACAGATATACACAGAGGCATAACTATAGAGGAAACAGACCCTGGGGGGCCCTGGGAACAGGAGAGCCTGGACCTCTGAGTCTGCTTTCTCTATAGCTGAAGATAATATCCCCCTCCCAGGCCACTCTCTTACCTGAAGCAGGTGGCAGGGAGATGCTGGGAGTAGGTGGATGCGAGGCAGGGAGTGGGCGGACTTGGGGCGGGGAGTGGGTGGATGTGGGAGTGAAGTGGGCGAGTCTAGTTCTGGGAGTGGGCGGGCAGGAGAGTGGTTGGACCCCCCGAAGATTTTTTTGCAGGAGGGGCCCAGTGCACTCTAGTTACGCCACTGTATACACACAAACAATCTCAGTAAACACTCTGTTGGAAAGATATTTAGGTACATTTTAAAATGTATTTACATTTTTTCCATGATGTTTTTACATGTCCTTTCATTATTGAAATTTTACCATTGTACCTTTTGGAAATAAAATATACATTTTTCCATGACAGTGGTACTGGTCCTTTAATAATGGGAATTGTACCACTACGCCTTTAAATGGACAACAGTCCATGAGATGATCCCTGCAGTCGGTACGGTGGCCCGGAGACAAGAAGCAATTGTGCAGATATTCACAGTGTCACGCGGAGGCTCTTCCAGCAATGAAAGGGTCAAGTAGAAATAACACCCGCTGTCTCCGCCATTCGTATATGTTTCCATCCAAAGTGAAAATATGATTTTGTTATTTCCTGCATGGCAAATTCACAATTTTCTTCTCTTTCTTTTTTTTAATAACTTCAGTTTAGCTTGAAAGTTTGTTCAACCTTGTGTGTGTGTGTGTCATATGGAATAAGTGTGAACATTAGGGATGTAGCGAACTGTTCGCCGGCGAACTAGTTCGCGCGAACTTCGACTGTTCGCGTCCGCCGAATGTTCGCGAACGTCGCGCGACGTTCGCCAATTGGTGTTCGCGTTCGATTCGAAGTAAAATTTCGTTCGACCATTCGACCATTCGACCATTCGATCGCTAAAATCGAACGATTTCCATTCGTTCGAACGATTATAAGCATTCGATTGAATTAAAATCATTCGATCGAATAGCTTCGATCGTTCGATTCGAACGAAAATCCTTCGATCGTACGAATAAAATCCTTCGATCGTTCGATCGAACGATTTTATCGAGCGTTCGAAGTTCGCGAACTGTTCGCGAACTGTTCGCTTTTTTGCCGGTGTTCGCGAACGGCGTTCGCGAACACATTAACGGCAGTTCGCTACATCCCTAGTGAACATTAAAATTCCAGAAAATAAAACCCAGCTTTGCTTTTGGTGTGCAGCAGATAAGAAACATATGTCGGAGAATTCTTCCATTAACCACTTCTGCGCAGTCAACCTGCCGGAATGTTCCCCCCGAGACCAAATGTGTCAGCGGGAATAGAAGGAACCTTTGTGATACCGTGAAACTTTCTCTTTTTCATTTCATCCAGAATTGTTAGAAAATGTCACAAACAACAGTTGGGCAGGTAATTGGTCTGGGAATTCGAATCCAAACTGTGAGGCAAAAACATTTACAAACATCTCGAAACCAGGTTTATTCTGGTAACAACGAGCTCCATAACATCGAATATGAGACAATGGTCTCTCTTTGCTTCACATGAACATATTTTTCTGGGTCATTAAAGAACAGGCATGTTTGGGACGGGGGAAACAATGACATTTTGCAGTCTGACTTGTCCAAGGGAATTCTCTATATTTACAACCATTCTATCAGCCTCAGGCTTAAAACCTTGTAAAATATAAAATAAAATATGATTAGATCTAAGATCTACCCCTCTGTGTCAGGCTGAGATTTCCCCCAACTGGCCTTCAGGCTGGGCCCCCTTAGCTCATAACAAGGTTACAGATATATAGAAACATTGGGGTGTCACCCTGCTATAGTTCCAGGGGTTCCCAGGACATAAATAAACACTCCCCCCAAATCTCCCCCTAACTGGCCTTCAGGCTGGGCCTGATATACAGATATATAGAAACATTGGGGTAAAAGTCACCCTGCTATAGTTCCAGGGGTACCCAGGACACAAATAAGCACTCACCCCAAATCTCCCCCTAACTGACCTTCAGACTGGGCCCCCTTAGCTCATAACAAGGTTACAGATATATAGAAACATTGGGGTGTCACCCTGCTATAGTTCCAGGGGTACCCAGGGTACAAATAATCACTCACCCCAAATCTCCCCCTAACTGACCTTCAGACTGGGCCCCCTTAGCTCATAACAAGGTTACAGATATATAGAAACATTAGGGTGTCACCCTGCTATAGTTCCAGGGGTACCCAGGGTACAAATAAACACTCACCCCAAATCTCCCCCTAACTGACCTTCAGACTGGGCCCCCTTAGCTCATAACAAGGTTACAGATATATAGAAACATTGGGGTGTCACCCTGCTATAGTTCCAGGGGTACCCAGGGTACAAATAAACACTCCCCCCAAATCTCCCCCTAACTGACCTTCAGACTGGGCCCCCTTAGCTCATAACAAGGTTACAGATATATAGAAACATTAGGGTGTCACCCTGCTATAGTTCCAGGGGTACCCAGGGTACAAATAAACACTCACCCCAAATCTCCCCCTAACTGACCTTCAGACTGGGCCCCCTTAGCTCATAACAAGGTTACAGATATATAGAAACATTGGGGTGTCACCCTGCTATAGTTCCAGGGGTACCCAGGGTACAAATAAACACTCCCCCCAAATCTCCCCCTAACTGACCTTCAGACTGGGCCCCCTTAGCTCATAACAAGGTTACAGATATATAGAAACATTAGGGTGTCACCCTGCTATAGTTCCAGGGGTACCCAGGGTACAAATAAACACTCACCCCAAATCTCCCCCTAACTGACCTTCAGACTGGGCCCCCTTAGCTCATAACAAGGTTACAGATATATAGAAACATTGGGGTGTCACCCTGCTATAGTTCCAGGGGTACCCAGGGTACAAATAAACACTCCCCCCAAATCTCCCCCTAACTGACCTTCAGACTGGGCCCCCTTAGCTCATAACAAGGTTACAGATATATAGAAACATTGGGGTGTCACCCTGCTATAGTTCCAGGGGTACCCAGGGTACAAATAATCACTCACCCCAAATCTCCCCCTAACTGACCTTCAGACTGGGCCCCCTTAGCTCATAACAAGGTTACAGATATATAGAAACATTAGGGTGTCACCCTGCTATAGTTCCAGGGGTACCCAGGGTACAAATAAACACTCACCCCAAATCTCCCCCTAACTGACCTTCAGACTGGGCCCCCTTAGCTCATAACAAGGTTACAGATATATAGAAACATTGGGGTGTCACCCTGCTATAGTTCCAGGGGTACCCAGGGTACAAATAAACACTCCCCCCAAATCTCCCCCTAACTGACCTTCAGACTGGGCCCCCTTAGCTCATAACAAGGTTACAGATATATAGAAACATTGGGGTGTCACCCTGCTATAGTTCCAGGGGTACCCAGGGTACAAATAATCACTCACCCCAAATCTCCCCCTAACTGACCTTCAGACTGGGCCCCCTTAGCTCATAACAAGGTTACAGATATATAGAAACATTAGGGTGTCACCCTGCTATAGTTCCAGGGGTACCCAGGGTACAAATAAACACTCACCCCAAATCTCCCCCTAACTGACCTTCAGACTGGGCCCCCTTAGCTCATAACAAGGTTACAGATATATAGAAACATTGGGGTGTCACCCTGCTATAGTTCCAGGGGTACCCAGGGTACAAATAAACACTCCCCCCAAATCTCCCCCTAACTGACCTTCAGACTGGGCCCCTTAGCTCATAACAAGGTTACAGATATATAGAAACATTAGGGTGTCACCCTGCTATAGTTCCAGGGGTACCCAGGGTACAAATAAACACTCACCCCAAATCTCCCCCTAACTGACCTTCAGACTGGGCCCCCTTAGCTCATAACAAGGTTACAGATATATAGAAACATTGGGGTGTCACCCTGCTATAGTTCCAGGGGTACCCAGGGTACAAATAAACACTCCCCCCAAATCTCCCCCTAACTGACCTTCAGACTGGGCCCCTTAGCTCATAACAAGGTTACAGATATATAGAAACATTGGGGTGTCACCCTGCTATAGTTCCAGGGGTACCCAGGGTACAAATAAGCACTCACCCCAAATCTACCCCTAACTGGCCCTCAGGATGGGCCAATTTGGGTGGAATATGGGCTAAGTGCTTTTTGGTCGCACTGCTTATAATTGAGTCCAACACTATGTATATTTCAGTTTATTTACTATGTACAAATGTGTCTTTTCTGTTATATACAAATTACTAGAGATGGCGCGAACTGTTCGCCGGCGAACTTGTTCGCGCGAACATCGGGTGTTCGCGCTCGCCGGAAGTTCGCGAACGTCGCGCGACGTTCGCCATTTTGGGTTCGCCATTGTTGGCGCTTTTTTTTGCCCTCTCACCCCAGACCAGCAGGTACATGGCAGCCAATCAGGAAGCTCTCCCCTGGACCACTCCCCTTCCCTATAAAAACCGAAGCCCTGCAGCGTTTTTTCACTCTGCCTGTGTGTGCTGAAGAGATAGTGTAGGGAGAGAGCTGCTGCCTGTTAGTGATTTCAGGGACAGTTGAAAGTTTGCTGGCTAGTAATCGTTTTGATACTGCTCTGTTATTGGAGGGACAGAAGTCTGCAGGGGTTTGAGGGACATTTAAGCTTAGGTAGCTTTGCTGGCTAGTAATCTACCTTCTACTGCAGTGCTCTGTATGTAGCTGCAGTGGGCAGCTGTCCTGCTTCTGATCTCATCTGCTGACTGCTGCAATAGCAATAGTCCTTGTAAGGACTGCTTTTATTTATTTTTTTGTTGTTTTACTACTACTACTACTACTACTACTACTACTATAAGAGCCCAGTGCTATTAGTCTAGCAGTGTTGGGGAGTGGGACTGGTGTGCTAATCTGCTGCTCCTAGTAGTTCAGCAGCACCAACTTTAATTTTTTTTTTTTTAATATTCATTCTTTTTTTATTTAACTTTTTTTTATTTTACTACCGCTGTAGTAGTGTATAAGTTGACCTTTTAGGCATTATTTGCCCTGTAGGCATTTTTTGCCCAGTGTGTTATTCAACCAACTGCTATCTAGCTGTGTGACCGTGTTCACATTCTGTCTAAATATCCATAATATTACCGTCTCCAGAAAAAACACCGGAGTGACTTTTTTCAAGCAGCCATAATAAATTTTACGTAATCCGTATCCATCGCTGTAGTAGTGTATAAGTTGACCTTTTAGGCATTATTTGCCCTGTAGGCATTTTTTGCCCAGTGTGTTATTCAACCAACTGCTATCTAGCTGTGTGACCGTGTTCACATTCTGTCTAAATATCCATAATATTACCGTCTCCAGAAAAAACACCGGAGTGACTTTTTTCAAGCAGCCATAATAAATTTTACGTAATCCGTATCCATCGCTGTAGTAGTGTATAAGTTGACCTTTTAGGCATTATTTGCCCTGTAGGCATTTTTTGCCCAGTGTGTTATTCAACCAACTGCTATCTAGCTGTGTGCCCGTGTTCACATTCTGTCTAAATATCCATAATATTACCGTCTCCAGAAAAAACACCGGAGTGACTTTTTTTCAAGCAGCATTCTTATATTTTACGTAATCCGTATCCACCGCTGTGTATACGTTGACCTTGTAGGCATTATTTGCCCTGTAGGCATTTTTTGCCCAGTGTGTTATTCAACCAACTGCTATCTAGCTGTGTGACCGTGTTCACATTCTGTCTAAATATCCATAATATTACCGTCTCCAGAAAAAACACCGGAGTGACTTTTTTCAAGCAGCCATAATAAATTTTACGTAATCCGTATCCATCGCTGTAGTAGTGTATAAGTTGACCTTTTAGGCATTATTTGCCCTGTAGGCATTTTTTGCCCAGTGTGTTATTCAACCAACTGCTATCTAGCTGTGTGCCCGTGTTCACATTCTGTCTAAATATCCATAATATTACCGTCTCCAGAAAAAACACCGGAGTGACTTTTTTTCAAGCAGCATTCTTATATTTTACGTAATCCGTATCCACCGCTGTGTATACGTTGACCTTGTAGGCATTATTTGCACAGTGTTTTCTTCAAACCGCCATCTAGCTGTGTGAGCTTGTTCACATTTTGTCTAAATATTGATAATATTATCGTCTCTAGAAAAACCACTTGAGTTACTTTTTTTCAAGCAGCATTCATATATTTTACGTAATCCGTATCCACCGCTGTAGTAGTGTATACGTTGATCTTGTAGGCATTATTTGCACACTGTTTTCTTCAAACTGCCATCTAGCTGTGTGTATTATCGTTTCCAGAAAAACCAACTGAGTTTTTGTTGTTGTTGTTTTTTTAAAAATAATGCCAGGCAAAGGCAGGCCGCCACGCAGAGGCCGTGCTAGGGGCCGTGCTGCTATGCAATCCTGTGGCCCTAGCAAATTGCCCAGTTTTAAAAAGCCAATGACCCTGAACTCCCAAAATGCTGAAGAGGTAGTTGACTGGCTTACACAGCACACCCCATCCTCTACCGTTTCTAACTTTACCACAACATCCTCCTCATCCTCCACTGCTATGGCCACCCCACGTAACACTTCCTCCACCACCGGTGCCCCTTCTTCACTGGAGTCAGAGGAGTTATTTTCCCATGAGTTTCTTGAACTGAGTAATGCGCAACCATTATTGGCAGAAGAAGATGAAGGAGATGAGGACGTTACACCAGATTTAATTCTGGCAGAGAACACGACAGAGATGGACATAATGATGAGTGATGAGGAGGAGGTCCCCGCTGCTGCTTCCTTCTGTGATGTGTCAGAAGAAATTGATGCATCTGAGGAGAATGATGATGAGGAGATTGATGTTTTGTGGGTGCCTAGTAGAAGAGAGCAAGAGGAGGGTAGTTCAGATGGAGAGACGGAGAGTCAGAGAGGCAGTAGGAGAATAAGACTTAGAAGAAGCAGGGAGGACAGCCCGCAGGGATCAGTAGGGCAACAACATGTATCGGCACCTGTGTTCAGCCAGCCAACGCACCCGCCATTGCCGCCAATGCCGCCAACTTCTACTGTTACCGCCAGATCGCACACTTCCAAAAAGTCAGCAGTGTGGGATTTTTTTAATGTGTGTGCCTCTGACAAAAGCATTGTAATTTGCAATGAGTGCAGTCAGAAACTGAGCCTTGGTAAGCCCAACAGCCACATAGGTACAACTTCTATGCGAAGGCACATGAGCGGCAAGCACAAAGCACTTTGGGAGCAACACCTCAAAGGCAACAGGCAAACTAAAAGCCACACTCCTTCTGGTCCAGCATCTTACTGCTCTACCTCTGCTCTCCTTGACCCATCTGAACCACCCTCCACTCCGCCTTCCACCTTGACCACCTGTTCCCATTCCCAGTCATCTGCCACCAGCCAAGTTTCTGTGAAGGCCATGTTTGAGCGTAAGAAGCCAATGTCTGACTGTCACCCCCTTGCCCGGCGTCTGACAGCTGGCTTGTCTGCACTCTTAGCCCGCCAGCTTTTACCATACCAGCTGGTGGACTCTGAGGCCTTCCGCAAATTTGTAGCAATTGGGACACCGCAGTGGAAGGTACCCAGCCGCAATTTTTTTTCTAAAAAGGGAATACCACACCTGTACCAACATGTGCAGAGCCAAGTTACCGCATCTCTGTCACTTAGTGTTGGGCCAAAGGTCCATATGACTACTGACGCATGGTCCTCCAAGCATGGTCAGGGCAGGTATGTCACCTACACTGCCCACTGGGTGAACTTGGTAATGGCTGGGAATGGGAAGCAGGGAATGGGTAGCTCAACAACAACAACAACAGTGGAGTTGGTGTCACCGCCACGGATTGCACGCGGTTCTGCCACCACCTCTACTCCTCCATCGCTCTCTACCTCGTCTTCTTCCTCTTCTTCTTCTTACTCTGCTGCTGGGTCCTCCTTCTCCTCCTCCACACCTGTGCACCCCCAGCTCCCCCTAGGCTATTCGACGTGCCAGGTACGCCGTTGTCACGCTGTCTTGGGGATGACGTGCCTGGAAAGCAAAAACCATACCGGATCTGTACTCCTGTCATCTCTGCAGTCACAGGCCGATCGGTGGCTGACCCCACACCAACTGCAGATCGGAAAAGTGGTGTGTGACAATGGAAGCAATCTGTTGGCAGCGTTGAGACTGGGAAATTTAACACATGTGCCCTGCATGGCACATGTGTTAAATTTAATAGTCCAACGTTTTGTCTCCAAGTACCCAGGATTCCAGGACGTTCTCACCCAGTCCAGAAAGGTGTCGGCCCATTTCAGACGTTCCTACACAGCCATGGCACGCCTTGCTGACATTCAGCAGCGCTACAACATGCCAGTCAGGCGTTTGATTTCTGACAGCCAGACTCGCTGGAATTCAACGCTCCTTATGTTGGAACGTCTGCTGCAACAACAAAGGGCCGTCAACGAGTACCTTTTTGAACTGGGTGGTAGGACTGGATCTGCAGAGCTGGGGATTTTTTTCCCCCGTTACTGGGTGCTTATGCGCGATGCCTGCAGGCTCATGCGACCTTTTGAAGAGGTGACAAATATGGTCAGTCGCACCGAAGGCACCATCAGCGACCTAATACCCTTCGCTTTCTTCCTGGAGCGTGCCGTGCGACGAGTGACAGATGAGGCTGTAGACCAGCGTGACGAGGAGCTGGAAGCGCACGATTTCTGGTCGGAATCACCAGAACGAACCCAGGCACCTGCTGCAACGCAGGGAGAGGTGCCAGAAGTGGAGTCAGAGGAGGAAGGTGGCTTTGTGGAGGAGGAGGACCAACAGGAGCAGGCTTCCCAGGGGGCTAGTGGTGACCTTTTGGGGACCCCTGGTCTTGTACGTGGCTGGGGGGAGGAGACCGTGGATGATGCAGTCCTTGATAATGAGGAAGCGGAGATGGATAGCTCTGCATCCAACCTTGTGAGAATGGGGTCTTTCATGCTGTCATGCCTGTTGAAGGACCCCCGTATCAAGAGGCTTAAGGAGAAGGACCTGTACTGGGTCGCAACGCTACTAGACCCTCGGTACAAGCATAAAGTGGCAGAAATGTTACCAACATACCACAAGTCCGAAAAGATGCGGCATTTACAAACCAGCCTGCAAAACATGTTGTACAATGCTTTTAAGGGTGATGTCACTTCAGGAACTCATCAACATTCCAGGGGCAGAGGTGCCAGTAATCCTGCCACGAGCACACCTGCAAGGACAAAGCCCTTTGGCCGGTCTGTAACATCAGACATGCAAATGTTTTTCTGTCCAAGGCAGCGCCACAACCCTTCTGGATCCACCCTCAAAGAACGCCTCGACCGGCAGGTAGCGGACTACCTGGCATTAACTGCAGATATCGACACTCTGAGGAGCGATGAACCCCTGGACTACTGGGTGCGCAGGCTTGATCTGTGGCCAGAGCTGTCACAATTTGCCATGAACCTCTTGTCTTGCCCAGCCTCAAGTGTGCTCTCAGAAAGGACCTTCAGTGCAGCAGGAGGGATTGTAACTGAGAAGAGAACTCGCCTAGGTCACAAAAGTGTCGATTACCTGACCTTTATTAAAATGAATGAGGGGTGGATCTCGGAGGGTTACTGCACGCCGGAAGACTTGTTCTGACTTCTATGCAGCTGTCCTTCTCTTCAAGCCTCATGACTCCACACACAGCTGTCCTTTAGCGTCCTCCTCCCTCCGCCACCGTTACAAACTAGGGTGCAAACCCTACTGGTTTAATTTTTTTCTGGCCTCAGTGGCTGCAACCAAAAAAACTGGGCAAACAATGTCTACAAGGTCAACGTATGGCGAAAAATGACTATTTTCAGCATTTATATGGCATATTTTTTCTGGCAACTGTGCTTCAGTGGCTGCGTCCAAAAAAATGCATATTTTCTGCATTTATATGGCATAATTTTTCTGGCCTCTGTGCTTCAGTGGCTGCACCAAAAAAATGCATATTTTCTGCATTTATATGGCATAATTTTTCTGGCCTCTGTGCTTCAGTGGCTGCAACCAAAAAAATGCATATTTTGTCCATTTATATGGCATAATTTTTCTAGCCTCTGTGCTTCAGTGGCTGCAACCAAAAAAAATTATATTTTCAGCATTTATATGGCATAATTTTTCTGTCAACTGTGCTTCAGTGGCTGCGACCAAAAAAATGCATATTTTCTGCATTTATATGGCATAATTTTTCTGGCCTCTGTGCTTCAGTGGCTGCAACCAAAAAAATTTATATTTTCAGCATTTATATGGCATAATTTTTCTGGCAACTGTGCTTCAGTGGCTGCGACCAAAAAAATGACTATTTTCAGCATTTATATGGCATATTTTTTCTGGCCTCTGTGCTTCAGTGGCTGCGGCCAAAAAAACTGGGCAAACAATGCCTACAAGGTCAACGACGTTGACCTTGTAGGCATTGTTTGCCCAGTTTTTTTGGCCGCAGCCAATGAAGCACAGAGGCCAGAAAAAATATGCCACATAAATGCTGAAAATAGTCATTTTTTGCCATACGTTGACTCAACGTATATGGCAAAAAATGACTATTTTCAGCATTTATATGGCATATTTTTTCTGGCAACTGTGCTTCAGTGGCTGCAACCAAAAAAACTGGGCAAACAATGTCTACAAGGTCAACGTATGGCGAAAAATGACTATTTTCAGCATTTATATGGCATATTTTTTCTGGCAACTGTGCTTCAGTGGCTGCGTCCAAAAAAACTGGGCAAACAATGTCTACAAGGTCAACGTATGGCGAAAAATGACAATTTTAGCATTTATATGGCATATTTTTTCTGGCAACTGTGCTTCAGTGGCTGCGTCCAAAAAAACTGGGCAAACAATGCCTACAAGGTCAATGTATGGCAGTTGTTTAAAGAGAACAGTAGATTACTAGCCAGCAAAGCTACCTAAGCTAAAATGTCCCTCAAATCCCTGCAGACTTCTGTCCCTCCAATACAGAGCAGTATCAAGCAGATTACTAGCCAGCAAACTTACTATCATCTGTCCCTGAAATCACTAACAGCTCTCCCCCTACACTATCTCTTCCAAGCACACACAGGCAGATTTTTCAGATACATTTTTGCCCTTGATCCCCCTCTGGCATGCCACTGTCCAGGTCGTTGCACCCTTTAAACAACTTTAAAATCATTTTTCTGGCCAGAAATGTCTTTTTTAGATGTTAAAGTTCGCCTTCCCATTGAAGTCTATGGGGTTCGCGAACCGTTCGCGAACCGCTCGCATTTTTGCGCAAGTTCGCGAATATGTTTGCGAACTTTTTTTCCGACGTTCGCTACATCCCTACAAATTACATAAACAACACACTTTCCTCTGTGCAAGAGAAAATCTCCACTCAAAAAAACATTAGAGACCTCCTAATTAAGTTCCTAAACAGAAGCGGTGAGTCTGTTGGTGGTTCTGGTGTTCAGAAATAACTGTGGGATTAAATGCATTTGCCTCATTATGACTCAGAATGAATGGACATATTCTTTCATTCTATATACATCTATCTATCTATCTATCTATCTATCTATCTATCTATCTATCTATCTATCTATCTATCATCTATCTATCTATCTATCTATCTATCTATCTATCATCTATCTATCTATCTATCTATTATCTATCTTTATTTCCAAAAACAAACAAATATTTGTTAGTTAACAAGTGAAATATTGTGAAATAACAAATCAAACACTGTGTGTTTCTCTGAGCTGCATCTTGTGGGGTCTGTGGTCGGGGACACATAATTCTGAAAGGCAACAGAAACAGCAAATAAGTTAAATATTAATTAAAGCCCAAATAGTTTCTCGGATACAATTGCTTGACATCGGCCCATGTGCTACTCAGCAACTGTGTGCAATATGCGGCACGGATCTAATAAGATCAACGCTGGATTGGGAACATTCTGCTCTTTAAGGGGATCTGAATGTAATTTACTGTATCCCTGTCAGCGAGATGATAAAAGAGACTGTTAATGAGCAGCTCTGCTGAGGAAACACATTCCAGATAGCAATTAATATATTACATGTTCAGACGTTTAATGGTTCCTCTTACCACAAATCCTCTTTTATATTTGCACTATTTACACACACGCTTTAAATAACACTGTGGCTTTTATCTACTAAGTAAAAGGTTTTTCATATAATTATATCATTTAATGCACCATCACTTTGTTCAACAGTTTAGTTAACTATTGGTATCTCAGTCACTTACTTCTCTCTCTGATATAATTGTAAAAATGGAAACAGCGGAAATGCTGTGACAAAAGTGCAAAGTGCAATGTGTAAAGTGTAAAAAACCAGACACAACTTGCCACATATTTCATGTGCAATTCACCTTTCCACCAAGTTGCAACCAATGTCCTTAAGAACAATACTTTGGAGCACCAGTAGTTGCCTATCTCTCTCTATGTGGGGCCCCTGCCTTAATAATGAC
The DNA here is from genome assembly GCA_038501925.1 of Xenopus petersii. Lineage (NCBI taxonomy): Eukaryota > Metazoa > Chordata > Amphibia > Anura > Pipidae > Xenopus > Xenopus petersii. The sequence goes on along the minus strand of CM076674.1, from coordinate 6,337,381 downwards.
TAGAGGGGCACTTGGATGTCCAAACTGGGTAAAGAGCCCTGAATTGGCAACATTATGATATGATAAACGGTAAGACTTCCCATGGCCCCACAGAACAGTATTTAAAGGTAAGAAGAGTTTGTGGAATAGCAGGTATAGTAGGAGAAGATGGCAACAGTAGGGAAAGATGGAGACACTATGATAAGACAGCAAAAGCATGGAGATGGCTGGACAAGAAGCAAATATCTAGACATGTTGGCAGCAGTATAAGAAGAGAAAGTAGGGCAAGATGAAGACAGTAGGGAAAGATGTACACAGTAAGGCAAGATGGAGATGCTGGAAGGAGACAGTGGGACTAAATGGCAACAGCAGGACAAAATAGAGACATTATGGCAATACAGTGACAGTTGAGAAAGATAGAGACTGCAGGACACGATGGCAACAGTAGGTCAAGATAAGGATGGTTGGACTAGAAGGAGACAGTGGGACAAGATGACAACAGTCGGGAAAGATGGATACATTATGGCAAAATAGAGAAGGTAGGACAAGAAACAGACTGCTGGACAAATTGGAAGCAGTAGAGAACAATAGAGACAGTAGGGCAAGATGAAGCCATTATGGCAAGATGGAGAAGGTAGGTCAAGAAGCAGACTGCTGGACAAGTTGGCAGCAGTAGGAAATGATGTAGACAATAGGGCAAGATGGAAACAGTAGGGAAAGATAGACACAGTAGGCAAAACCAGGCAAGATGGAGATGCCAGGACTGGAAGGAGACAGTTGGACTAATTGGCAACAGAAAGACAAGCTGGAGACAGTATGGCAAGACAGTGACTGTAGATGGAGACAGCAGGACAAGATGGCACCAGTAGGACTATGGTTGGACTAGAAGGAGACAGTGGGACAAGATGGCAACAGTAGAGATGGATGGAGACAAGAGGCAAGAAGGCGACAGCAGGATGAAGAATACGCGGAGTGCTGAATAAACAGATGCGTTCGACAAAACACAAACACAACTAAACAGAAGAACACGGGCGTCCCTGCAGCCCCACTAGACCACTAGGTATCATGATGTATAAATCTCTGTGCAGCGCTGAAGCCTATGTTGCCAATATATAAAAAAGCATTCACTGGTAGCAAGATGGAAGCAGAAAGCTGAGCTGAACGCCAGATGCAGAATTTGCAGCCATACAAAGAGTTACAGCCCCTTTATGAACAAGATGGAGAGGGGAAGGAATTTGAATTTATAGAGCCCATTAGATGCAAACTGTATCCTATAGAAGATTTATACCTCTGAAATGTTACAAAGTCTTCCTCTGCCCAGGGACCACAATCATGCAGCATAACTTATCATTTATTGTAGGGGCTGATGTGTCAGGGTAAAAGATGGGCCTGCAAGTGTACAGCATGGGGGTCATTTATCTCAAGTAGAGAAGTTTGGGAAGAAAAGGAGCTCTGTTCTACTGAAATTCAAGCAAAGAAACGAAATGAAAATTATTTTTAGATTATCGTCACTTTTTCCTTCACTTCCTCCCAACTTGCACCCCAGCACTGCGCCTTAGTATGTATTTTTAATCTCCCAGACTGCATAACGTTGGCTATTGCATAGGTGCAATAAATATTATTTATTCTTTCAGATTCATCGACATACCTGCCCCGAATGACAGAAACCTTATTTACAAATGCAAGAGAATCGACCAATGAGAATGCTGCTTTCCAGCTCAGGCATTATGCTATTATCTGGCACTGGGAGATTATTGTGCCATTGTGGATAAATGATATGAGACTGGAATGAAACAACATGAGGGAGGTCAGACTGTTGTTCTCTAATAGAGAAACTTGGTTCCTCAAGATCTCAGCCCATCAATATAAAGAAAAGGAAAAGGAATGCAGACAAGGTCATAGCAAACACAGCAAGGACTAGCATCAAGGTCAAGGAAGAGGTCATGGTCAGGCCTTGCAGAATTTAAGTGGAATCAGATGTCCCTATCAGCGGTTTAGAGCAAAGGGCAAGTAGAAGATGAGGTCAAGTCCAATGTTTTCCTTGCACTGGTGACTTATAGGACAGCACACTCAACAATTGAGCTGCATTTCACTTGTTGAAGACTAAACATGGGACAGAAAGGCCACAAACAAACAGCAAGTGAAAGAAGCGGCTGCAGTAAAGACCTGGCAGAGCATTAAACAGGAGCAAACCCAGAATCTGCTGATGTCCATGAGTTCAACACTTCAGCCTGTCATTGCCAGCAAAGGCTTTTCAACCAACTATTAGAAATGAACATTTTTATTGTACAATTACTTTTGAGCCCCTGAAATGAAATGATTGTGTTAAAAAAAAAGGCTTTAGTTCCTCAAATTTTTATGCAATTTTTTTGTTCAACCCACTGAATTAAAGCTGAAAGTCTGCAGTTCAACTGCATATGGCCATAACCATTTCTAGAAATGAAGGGCCCCATTACTAATGGCTTAGTTCTTTACCAGACTAGTTATGGTTAAACAATTATCAGTGGGGGAGAAATTTCTTATTACAAATTTCTCAAATTGTGCCTAAGGGTTCCTTTAGAAATTGATGGCCGTTTACCAGTTCTGAATGGAAGAAAACATTTTATTAATATGTTTGTTGAAAAAAAAAAAATATAAAGCTTTCTATGATAAGGGGAAAAATATCATCAATATATTGTTGCAAAAATGATCAGAGCTATTTACCAGACATTCTTTTAAAATACAAGGGAAATGAGACATCGCTGACTTTTTTTTTTTTAAAGAAAACCGCATTGACCCCTTAAACCTTTGGTAAATAGAGTGTCGCTTTTCTTTTTGTTAAAACGAACTGTTGAGAGGCAGACTTCAGATATGTCTCCTACTTTCAGAAGCAGTAGAATATCAAGGTCTGGTGATAGGAAAGAAGTAACAGGATTTTGGTGGATGATTAAGAAATATGGGATGATTTTACTGGAGCCATGGCAACACTTATCTTAGGACTCCCATGGGAATGTCTATAAGAGCCGAGGACTAAGTGCCTGACAGGCCTTCTCTGCTCGGGTCATGACACAATGGGAAGGGGAGCAAAACAATTAGTTTATTTCTTCCGATTGTTGCCAAGTTTTAAACATTAACTAGAGAGATTTCTTCCCTTGGTTCAATGAAGATGAATCTGTGCAGAGATAAATCTTGGAGAGAAGGAATGTTCTTTGGCAGAAGGCAGAGCAAATATTCTTCAAGTGCTTGGAGATGCCAAATCAACTCGATTGTTCCGTGGTGTGAAACGGGTTAAAGCTTTTGCTGGTCCCAGAACGAGACGGTTCCATTAATCACAGTGGGAAAAAACAATAAATAAACCACTGGCACAATGATATGAATTTAGACACACAGATACACACACACACACACACACGTTGTGTGATTGTCTGAAACCTGTTTGTTATTAGGAGCTTTTAGCAATTTAGCATCTTGCATTTGGCTCCAAAGCTCCGGCGCTCTCAGCCTAAACAAAAGAATTCTGAGTTTCCTACTCTCACCAAAGGACACATTTTCCTACTCTCTATCTATTGCGTTACCTAGAAATTGAATCCGTTTTAGATGCGAGACCTAATGACCAGCCTGAAGGGATACAATAACCTAACAATGTCCGGAAACCCCTCATTCTTAAAGCTCCCAAATACGGAATTTTCCTAACAAATGATTCTTCATTTTTGGGATTTTTTGGGCATGTTTAGATGTAGCCTTAAGATGTTTCTTCAAATTACAGATGTTTCTACTAATTACTGAAAGATGACTTATCCGGAAAAGAATTCTGTATTCACTATAATTGATGTATATTTATTGTCACTTGATTATATTTTTAAAGTACTGCCAAATGTTCACTTTTTAAGATCACCCCATGTGTAGAGCTGTAGCAGTCGGTGTCAGAAATAGGCCCCCCACAAAGCTTTTTTCAGTAAAACCTAGAGTATGGGCTAGAATATATACAGTATATAGAATTCTGGCCATGAAACAGGACAGAAAAGGGTGGAAGAAAAAAGTCCATGGCTGCCAGAAAATAGATAAATAGATTTATCCATGACACCATTTTTAATTCAATAGATATAACCCTAAAATTTTCCCATTGCATAATGGGTCTTTTCGCGGTTTCAGGACTTCAACTTCGGCTACTTTCATGGCTTCAGTCTTTTCACGGCTTCAGGACTTAAACTTTTGGATTCTTTTGTGGCTTTGGGTCTTTTGCGGCTTTGGGACTTTGGCTCTTCGGTACTTCGGCTATTTGGGATTTCAGCTCTCCAGGACTTCGGAGGTTCGGGACTTCACCAGGTGGGCATGGTTTCGACATTGTCAAGGGGGGAGGCGGCTATTTCGAAAAGTGCAGCACAGCCAGGCGAAATGGTGAAAAATTCCCGAAACGCCTCCGGGAATTCACTGTGAATTCGCGCCTGGCGAATAAATTCACCCCTCAATACTTGAAACATATACATTTTCTTATTAAATGCAACAAAACAGATGTTTGTCTTAACATAATATTTTTATTTTATTATTTCATATTTTTACCTTTCTGTGCTCTGCAGTAGACAACACACACCAGAGGTGATTGGGGCAGGTGGTTTATTAAAGCTAAATGCTAAGAAAGACCAAGCCATCCCCAGTATGTTACTGTAACAGCCTCTGTATGTAAGCATGTAAGTATGAGTTGTATGTAAGTATGTAAGTATGAGTTGTATATAAGTATGTAAGTATGAGTTGTATGTAAGTATGTAAGTATGAGTTGTATATAAGTATGTAAGTATGAGTTGTATGTAAGTATGAGTTGTATGTAAGTATGTAAGTATGAGTTGTATATAAGTATGTAAGTATGAGTTGTATGTAAGTATGTAAGTATGAGTTGTATGTAAGTATGAGTTGTATGTAAGTATGTAAGTATGAGTTGTATGTAAGTATGTAAGTATGAGTTGTATGTAAGTATGAGTTGTATGTAAGTATGTAAGTATGAGTTGTATATAAGTATGTAAGTATGAGTTGTATGTAAATATGAGTTGTATGTAAGAATGAATTGTATGTAAGTATGAGTTGTATGTAAGTATGTAAGTATGAGTTGTATGTAAGTATGTAAGTATGAGTTGTATGTAAGTATGAGTTGTATGTAAGTATGAATTGTATGTAAGTATGAGTTGTATGTAAGTATGTAAGTATGAGTTGTATGTAAGTAAGTAAGTATGAGTTGTATGTAAGTATGTAAGTATGAGTTGTATGTAAGTATGTACCGTATATACTCGAGTATAAGCCGAGGTACCTAATTTTACCTCCAAAAACTGGGAAAGCTTATTGACTCGAGTATAAGCCTAGGGTGAGAAATGCAGCAGCTTCTGGTAAGTTTCAATCAAACATTGAGGGTTTCTGCTCCCATTGGAGGTGCCGGCGTATAGTTTTTGGATGCCGGCGACCATTCTTGGACGCCGGCGAATATTCTTGGAGACTATTCTTGGACGCCGGCGACTATTCTTAGGCGCCGGCAACTATTCTTAGACGCCGGCGACCATTTTTGCGCTTGACCCGAGTATAAGACGAGATTTTCAGCATATTTTGGGGGCTGAAAAACTCGGCTTATACTAGAGAATATACCCTAAGTATGAGTTGTATGTACGTATGAGTTGTATGTACGTATGAGTTGTATGGACGTATGAGTTGTATGGAAGTATGTAAGTATGAGTTGTATGGAAGTATGAGTTGTATGGAAGTATGTAAGTATGAGTTGTATGGAAGTATGTTTGACTTGCAGGGTATTATAACCATAGTTTAAGTGTAAGAGGCCTACAAAAATATAAGATCTTGGTGATAAAACATGATCTCTAAGTTTTTGAGGTTTCTAAATTTTAATTTTTGAGATTTTTTCAATTTAAAAAATGAAAATATTTTAATTCAACTTGGTGAACTTCTGTATACGTCAATGGGAGGTGCATTGCAACTATTTCTTAATAAATAAGTTGAATATATAAACTTTTATAAAACAATAAGATGCTCAATAAGATCAAGCTTTTCAAAAAATTAACTTGATTGAGGGAAAAAAATCACAATAGTAAAAAACAATTTGAATTCATTCGAAAGTCGGTCTCCTCGTCTTATTGGAAACTTGTGGGATTGTCAATGAATTTTACAGTTGTGCAGAACCACTAGGGAACATTTGCCTCCATCAATGAAAAGAGCTATAGAACTAAAGGCAAAGAAGAAAGAACATTTGAGATAATAACACAAGTAAAAATCAACCAAAAGAAATTCTGCTGGGGTTTTGTACTCCAAACCCAGGATAGGAATATACCTTGTGGTTTGGCAGGTGAAGAGCTTGGAGTGAGGGATCTGAATCTGGCAGCCGTGTCTGGTGTGATTTGAAGTGGATACATTTGCATTGGTGAATGTTTATTAGACTGGAGTGGCAGTGCTTCAAATGGCATGGGATAAAGTGGAGAACCACTGATTTTTTTTGGGATAAAGCTACATTTTCAACTGGTTTTGAAGGAGTATCCATTTTTTTAAAGCTGGTTGAAGTACAACGTCTCAGGACAGTTGAGGTTTCTTCTCCATTAACAAATGGAATGAAATAGAGGCCGCATTAAACGGTTTCATAATAATAATAAAAAGTTATGCATATGGTGCCCGCACATGAATACCCCCTAGACCCTATATATTCAGAATGAAAGAGAACTTGGTGAAATGATTGGAAAAAGAATTCAGATGTCTATCCTTGGAGAATACTAAAGGAAGGTCCCGTTACTGCCTTGTAGTGTTGGGGACATGGGCTTTGATTTTATTTGTTTGCAAAAAGATTGTTCTCACATCTTGTCTGGAAAAACTTGGAAATACAAAAAAACTCAAATGTAGTAAGAGGTCATCCTGTAGTAAAGCAGTAGCCAAAAAAGTTGTATAAAAGTAAAAAATTCTGTATTAGGATATTTGTAAGCCTGACTCATTTCATGCCTGAGATGGGCACTTACTCATAGGCTCCTCATCACCCTATGAGTGCCCATCTCAGGCATGAAATGTGTCAGACTTTTACTTTTATAAAACTTTTTTGGCTACTGCTTTACTACAGGATGATCTCTGAGTACATTTGAATTTTCCCAAAAATTGGTAAACCCTTGGAGTGGGGGTTACCCTGGTAAGAGATCATCTTTCAATAACATTTTCTTTTTTTTGTACATTTTATTATTTATTTGTTTACTTTCTGGACCTTACCCCGAGCTACACACCAGTACTAATATGGTTTTATGAAAACTTGGAAATGCATAAAGAAATACTAGAATTTTTTATGAATCAGATGAAAGTGAGTGTAGGACTGGCCAGACCAAGCACGACTTTGATATAGTTTGCCAGCATGAATATATTGCAAAATACGATGTCTGTGTGGGTTCCCTCCTTGTACCTCACACATGGGGCTCATTTATTAAACTTTGAATTTATCTGGTTGAGGTTTTAAAGGGGAAAACTTCTTGTGGGATAAAACATGATTTTTTTAGAGATCAAGGGGATTATTTACTAAAATCTGATTTCATCTCATTATTTAAGCAAAACCACAACAACAAGCACATCCAGAAAGCTCTGAATTATGGAAATAGTCTCCCATAGACTCCCTTTTATACAAATAATCCAAATGTTTAAAAATTATTTCTTTTTTCTCAGTAATAATAAAACAGTACCTTGTACTTGATCCCAACTAAGATATAATTAATCCTTATTGGAAGCAAAACCAGCCTATTGGGTTATTTAATGTTTATTTTCTAGTAGACTTAAGGTATGAAGATCTAAATTATGAAAAGATTCATTATCCGGATAACAGGTCCTGTATTTAAAAAAAAATATGTATTTTAGTGTTACACCCTCTTGGTGACCCCCCTGGTGCCAAGGTTGTACATTCTTACCTAACACCAGTGCAGATCCTGAGTCCCCTTTGCAAGGTGAAAAGGTACTGGGAAATTCTTCTCTGGCAGTGCCGCCACCTAATGGGATCCGGGAATACACCTGCAGGTGTTCCCATTAGGAAAAACATTCAACAGACACTTTGCTTTATAAAAATATCAACTTTGCAATAACGAAAGTGCAGATTAAAGGGTAAGTAAAACTATCAACGGTACAAATATGCATTCAATAACATGACCCACTACCCTGATGACCCTGTGCCAGTCCTATCCTGGTAATTCCCTACCAGGCAAACTCCGCACTACTCCTTTGGTGACAAAGAATCTCTGTCCCTTTTCCCAACAAAAGCACAAATGGTTCCAGGTAGCGCTATTTTCCCAAATACCTTTCCCTTCTGGACAAGGTACTGGCTCCCACATGGCAGGCACACAAACAGCCTGTGACACAATAGAAACCCAGCTGGATCCTTTCCCTTTCCTCTACTCTCCCCAGGCAGACTCATCCGAGGGCTCACACACAGAGCTGGCAGGCTCACACAGAGCGGAAACAGGCATCCACAGTGATGAGATTCTTTATCCAAGAAATGCAGCTTTGCTGAATCCATAGCTGAACTGTAGCTCCCAGCACTGTCTATAGCGTGAGCATTCCACATCCAGTTTTGGAACTCAGGAGCTTCAGACCCTCCTGGTCTAGTTCCCAGGCATGGGGCTGCCGCACCCCAGCCTCAGAGGCCTCCTGCCTCTACATCTTTCCTGCTCGAATCACTATCTCCTCTGTGAAGTAGTATCCAGCAGTAAGATGGCAGGAATCTGTAATGGCTGTCTGAGCACATGGCATCTCCTTTTAAACTAAAGTGGTGCAGCAGCGACACCCTGTGACATCCTCCGGTATCTGCCATGCTGCACCAGCACAAGGGCTCTGGCCCCTGCCCAGTCCTTTGGAAACCCTGTAGCTAAAGTCCAAACAGAGGTTTCCACACCATGTGGATCAGACTGGAGGGGAATAAACCCTATGGGTCCCTACATTAGTTTGGCTCAAGTACAAGCTACTGTTTTATTATTATGCTCTCCTCCTATCCCGACTAGATTACTGTAACCTTCTAACTGGCCTCCCTAACGCCCATCTCTCCTTCCTACAGTCTGTATTAAATACTGCTGCCAGAATTCTCCTCCTCTCATCCAAAAGGGTACAGGCCCCTCCGCTGCTGAAGTCCTTATCATGGCTTCCTATAAAACAAAGAATAACTTATAAACTCCTCCTCATAACCTTCAAAGCCCTTCATTCGTCTGCACCTAAACTACATCTCATCTCTTGTCTCTCTATATGTTCCACTACTACTGCTGTTTCCCGTATCAAACCCTTCTCTCTTGCGACTCCTTATATTTGGAATGTCATTCCTGAAACGCTCCGGAGAGAATCCTCCTTCAATGTCTTTAAAACGAAACTCAACGTCTACCTCTGGGAGCACCTGGATAACACCTGAACTGGGAACTGCCACTTATTTGACAGTATAATAAACAGTAACCTACAGCAGTTAATATCCCTCCAAATTGTGGTGGTATGTTACCCTCCCATTTAGACTGTAAACCCTATGGGGTAGGGTCCTCCAGTCTTTTGTCTCCTTGACACTGAGCACTTAATCTGTATTGTAATTATATTTTATATTTACATGAATTGTATTTTTAATAATGCACTTATTGTTACTTTTTATTTCAATGACCCCTTGTTTGTTACTTCTAAATTATTGTTTTGCTGTACAGTGCTCTGCCCTCAAGGAGCTCTATACAAATAAAAATATACATACATACATACATACATTACCGAGAAAAAGGAAATCATTTTTTGGATAAAATAGAGTCTATGGGAGATGACCTTTCCTTAATTTGGAGGCTTCTGGATAACGGGATTCCAGATAATGGATCCAGTGTCAGACTGGGACACCAGGGGCCACCCAAAAACCTTTGATCTTCATAGCTTAAGTCTACTTGAAAATCACATAAACATTAAATAAACCCAATATGCTGGTTTTGCTTCCAATAAGGACTAATTATATTTTAGTTGGGATCAAGTACAAGCAACTATTTTATTATTACAGGTGTAGGACCTGTTCATGAGCCTGGGTTTTCTGGATAATGGATCTTTCTGTAATTTGGATCTCCATACCTTAAGTCTACTGGAAAATCATATAAACATGAAATAAAGCCAATAGGCTGGTTTTGCTTCCAATAAGGATTAATTGTATCTTAGTTGGGATCAAGTGCAAGTTACTGTTTTATTATTACACAGAAAAAGGAAATCATTTTTTAAAATGGGATTATTTAGATAAAATGGAGTCTATGGAAGCCTTTCCCTAATTCAGAGCTTTCTGGGCAATGAGTTTCCAGATAGTGGAGGCCTTTATAATCAGCACATGCCCATCAAGCCTGTTTCATAGAGAGCTTTTTAAGACCTATCTGTACATATATAAATATATGACCATGGTCTTCATGAGAAGGTCTATTTACAAAGGTGAGTGCAAACCCCTATTCAGAAAGGAACCTGCACCCATACATTCTTCTTTGCACCAATGTACCTCCTGCATAGTAGTATTGATTCTCCTTCTCTTGCACTTTCCTGATGATGACCACAATTGGGGTGGAAACATGCTGAGGACAAGCAAAAGATTTTTTTTTTTAAAAGACATAGAATATGGAGAACTTAACTAGTCCCCTATTCTTATAACAATAAATATTGTGTGGAATAAAAACCTTAAATATTTTGTGAAAAGAAAAGAGAAGGACTAAGGCGCTGGATGGGAGCCATAATGCTGACAGTGCGATTATGATGGGATGGCTTCCATAGCAGAGCAATGACTAAGTCAGCAAACACTGTCTTGGCATTAAAGAATTTAGTGGGAAGGCCAAGCGTTGCCGAAAGAGACTTGGATAGCTATTGTGTTTTATTGGATGTGCGTGAAAGCGAAATAAAACAATAATATATAAAAAAAAATCTAAGATTTGGGACGTGATAGTCTTAACGTTGAAGAAATGGTTTTCTAACGTGGCCCTTGGATTGTTTCTTGCGTCTTCAAAAATGCAACGGTGCATATGGAGCTGCTTAAAGCGGAACAATTATTCTCCATTTAAGCAGGGATGACAGTCAAATAAGATCCATCCCAGAACAATGCTCAGGGAGTGAACCCCAGTCCTACAGAGCCTCTTATTAAACCCACATGCAGTAAAAAAGTCCAGAATTCCTGCCTCGGAGTATATATAAAAAGGAGGATTTGCGGGTAATTAGATACATATTCACCATCATCTCAGGACACTTTCTCCACTTTACACTCAGAAAGTCATTATCTACTTCCAGCAATTGTTTCATTTCACCTTTCATGAGCAAATCCCATCGCTGGACCCCGGTCATTTCTCTTCCTACCGACCACATAAAACAAGACACCGGCCTTTCATCTGCTCCTTATAATGGCGATTAGCCTTGTAACGTGATACGATTACAGTGGGACCTGGTGAAACTGTATCATCTGCAATGTCACCTGCTTCCTCCATTGCTTCCTCCATTGCTTCCTCCATTGCTTCCCCTCACTCACAGGGACATGGAAATTACTTCAGTTTTGATTAGATACATCCAGGGGCTTTGCTGAAAAATATATTGCCTTAAAATTCTGAAAATATCCTTGTCTAACAGGCAGGTTTAATGACTAATGTTAAGGTAATGACCTTAGACTGTAAGCTCCACTGGGGCAGGGAGTGATAAGGATGTGATAGTATACTTAGATTGTAAGCTCACTGAGGTAGAGACTGATGGGAATGTGATAGGGACCTTAGATTGTAAACTCACTGAGGAAGAGACTGGTGGAATTGTGATAGGGGCCTTAGATTATAAACTCCACTGGGGCAGGGAATGATGGGAATGTGATAGGGGTCTTAGATTGTAAACTCACTGGGGCAGGGACTGATGGGAATATGAAAGGGACCTTTGATTGTAAGCTCACTGGGGCAGGGACTGATGGGAATGTGATAGGGACCTTAGATTGTAAGCTCCACTGGGGCAGGGAATGATCAGGAAAACTGATACGAGCTGATTTTCACTTCCTTTTAGAAGTTAGGGGGAGATTTGGGGTGAGTGCTTATTTGTACCCTGGGTACCCCTGGAACTATACCAGGGTGACACCCCAATGGTTCTATATATCTGTAATCTTGTTATGAGCTAAGGGGCCCAGTCTGAAGGCCAGTTAGTGGGAGATTTGGGGTGAGTGTTTATTTGTACCCTGGGTACCCCTGGAACTATAGCAGGGTGACACCCCAATGTTTCTATATATCTGTAACCTTGTTATGAGCTAAGGGGGCCCAGTCTGAAGGTCAGTTAGGGGGAGATTTGGGGTGAGTGATTATTTGTACCCTGGGTACCCCTGGAACTATAGCAGGGTGACTGTTACCCCCAATGTTTCTATATATCTGAAACCTTGTTATGAGCTAAGGGGGGCCCAGTCTGAAGGTCAGTTAGGGGGAGATTTGGGGTGAGTGCTTATTTGTACCCTGGGTACCCCTGGAACTATAACAGGGTGACACCCCAATGTTTCTATATATCTATAACCTTGTTACAAAACCTTTGACTATTGTCTGAAATATTGGAGTAAGAAATTAACCTGCAATTGTTCATCAATAAACCAGTTTTGAAATACTGTAACTGTCTGTAGTTTTTGAATGATGCATTTTGAACTGTCCCCATTGTAGCTCATATTTATTGTCATTTTCCTGTAACACAATACTGCACAATGGGAAGCAACCAGCCCAACGAGAAGGTAACACATCTCCAGGGTTGTCAGTGCAGTACCGAGGTTTTGCTATTGTCGTCATTACAATGGGCAGGAATTCTCGTCTTACATAAACTGCGGGATTCCTATTCCGTACTGAACGTATTATTTACAAGTCAGTTGCATGAATAGTAAAATATTAAATTGCATCATGTATATTTCGGCTATTTCAGAGGGACAAGCTTGGTAGACAGTGGCACAAACACTATTGTGTAATGTGTATCTTATAGGTGAGCTTCAAAGGGATCTGTATGTCAAGAGAGATGTAAAAATCAGCTTGTGAGACAGTGACGTTACCCAAATGCTTCTGAGGTTATTGTTACATGAACATGAGCTTATTACTGTGTTGTTGGTAGTGTTATTCTGAGTAAGTTTGAAATAATGCTTCATGAATGTCTTTTTGAATGTGTTCTCCAAACTACTACTATAGGCACCATCTCTCCCTACTATACCTGCTATCCCACAGTCACACTCCCTTCCCAGAGACTATTATCCACTGTTACTATAGACACCATCTCTCCCTACTATACCTGCTATCCCACAGTCACACTCCCTTCCCAGAGACTATTATCCACTGTTACTATAGACACCATCTCTCCCTACTATACCTGCTATCCCACAGTCACACTCCCTTCCCAGAGACTATTATCCACTGTTACTATAGGCACCATCTCTCCCTACTATACCTGCTATCCCACAGTCACACTCCCTTCCCAGAGACTATTATCCACTGTTACTATAGGCACCATCTCTCCCTACTATACCTGCTATCCCACAGTCACACTCCCTTCCCAGAGACTATTATCCACTGTTACTATAGGCACCATCTCTCCCTACTATACCTGCTATCCCACAGTCACACTCCCTTCCCAGAGACTATTATCCACTGTTACTATAGGCACCATCTCTCCCTACTATACCTGCTATCCCACAGTCACACTCCCTTCCCAGAGACTATTATCCACTGTTACTATAGACACCATCTCTCCCTACTATACCTGCTATCCCACAGTCACACTCCCTTCCCAGAGACTATTATCCACTGTTACTATAGGCACCATCTCTCCCTACTATACCTGCTATCCCACAGTCACACTCCCTTCCCAGAGACTATTATCCACTGTTACTATAGGCACCATCTCTCCCTACTATACCTGCTATCCCACAGTCACACTCCCTTCCCAGAGACTATTATCCACTGTTACTATAGACACCATCTCTCCCTACTATACCTGCTATCCCACAGTCACACTCCCTTCCCAGAGACTATTATCCACTGTTACTATAGACACCATCTCTCCCTACTATACCTGCTATCCCACAGTCACACTCCCTTCCCAGAGACTATTATCCACTGTTACTATAGGCACCATCTCTCCCTACTATACCTGCTATCCCACAGTCACACTCTCTTACCAGAGACTATTATCCACTGTTACTATAGGCACCATCTCTCCCTACTATACCTGCTATCCCACAGTCACACTCCCTTCCCAGAGACTATTATCCACTGTTACTATAGGCACCATCTCTCCCTACTATACCTGCTATCCCACAGTCACACTCCCTTCCCAGAGACTATTATCCACTGTTACTATAGGCACCATCTCTCCCTACTATACCTGCTATCCCACAGTCACACTCCCTTCCCAGAGACTATTATCCACTGTTACTATAGACACCATCTCTCCCTACTATACCTGCTATCCCACAGTCACACTCCCTTCCCAGAGACTATTATCCACTGTTACTATAGGCACCATCTCTCCCTACTATACCTGCTATCCCACAGTCACACTCCCTTCCCAGAGACTATTATCCACTGTTACTATAGGCACCATCTCTCCCTACTATACCTGCTATCCCACAGTCACACTCCCTTCCCAGAGACTATTATCCACTGTTACTATAGACACCATCTCTCCCTACTATACCTGCTATCCCACAGTCACACTCCCTTCCCAGAGACTATTATCCACTGTTACTATAGACACCATCTCTCCCTACTATACCTGCTATCCCACAGTCACACTCCCTTCCCAGAGACTATTATCCACTGTTACTATAGGCACCATCTCTCCCTACTATACCTGCTATCCCACAGTCACACTCTCTTACCAGAGACTATTATCCACTGTTACTATAGGCACCATCTCTCCCTACTATACCTGCTATCCCACAGTCACACTCCCTTCCCAGAGACTATTATCCACTGTTACTATAGGCACATCTCTCCCTACTATACCTGCAATCCCACAGTCACACTCTCTTACCAGAGACTATTATCCACTGTTACTATAGGCACCATCTCTCCCTACTATACCTGCTATCCCACAGTCACACTCCCTTCCCAGAGACTATTATCCACTGTTACTATAGGCACCATCTCTCCCTACTATACCTGCTATCCCACAGTCACACTCTCTTACCAGAGACTATTATCCCACTGTTACTATAGACACATCTCTCCCTACTATACCTGCTATCCCACAGTCACACTCCCTTCCCAGAGACTATTATCCACTGTTACTATAGACACCATCTCTCCCTACTATACCTGCTATCCCACAGTCACACTCCCTTCCCAGAGACTATTATCCCACTGTTACTATAGACACCATCTCTCCCTACTATACCTGCTATCCCACAGTCACACTCCCTTCCCAGAGACTATTATCCACTGTTACTATAGGCACCATCTCTCCCTACTATACCTGCTATCCCACAGTCACACCCTCTTACCAGAGACTATTATCCCACTGTTACTATAGACACATCTCTCCCTACTATACCTGCTATCCCACAGTCACACTCCCTTCCCAGAGACTATTATCCCACTGTTACTATAGGCACCATCTCTCCCTACTATACCTGCTATCCCACAGTCACACTCCCTTCCCAGAGACTATTATCCCATTGTTACTATAGACACCATCTCTCCCTACTATACCTGCTATACCACAGTCAAACTCCCTTCCCAGAGACTATTATCCACTGTTACTATAGGCACCATCTCTCCCTACTATACCTGCTATCCCACAGTCACACTCCCTTCCCAGAGACTATTATCCCATTGTTACTATAGACACCATCTCTCCCTACTATACCTGCTATCCCACAGTCACACTCCCTTCCCAGAGACTATTATCCCATTGTTACTATAGACACCATCTCTCCCTACTATACCTGCTATCCCACAGTCACACTCCCTTCCCAGAGACTATTATCCCATTGTTACTATAGGCACCATCTCTCCCTACTATACCTGCTATCCCACAGTCACACTCCCTTCCCAGAGACTATTATCCCATTGTTACTATAGACACCATCTCTCCCTACTATACCTGCTATCCCACAGTCACACTCCCTTCCCAGAGACTATTATCCCATTGTTACTATAGACACCATCTCTCCCTACTATACCTGCTATCCCACAGTCACACTCCCTTCCCAGAGACTATTATCCCACTGTTACTATAGGCACCATCTCTCCCTACTATACCTGCTATCCCACAGTCACACTCCCTTCCCAGAGACTATTATCCCATTGTTACTATAGACACCATCTCTCCCTACTATACCTGCTATCCCACAGTCACACTCCCTTCCCAGAGACTATTATCCACTGTTACTTTAGACACCATCTTTCCCTACTATACCTGCTATCCCACAGTCACACTCCCTTCCCAGAGACTATTATCCACTGTTACTATAGACACCATCTTTCCCTACTATACCTGCTATCCCACAGTCACACTCCCTTCCCAGAGACTATTATCCACTGTTACTATAGACACCATCTTTCCCTACTATACCTGCTATCCCACAGTCACACTCCCTTCCCAGAGACTATTATCCACTGTTACTATAGACACCATCTCTCCCTACTATACCTGCTATCCCACAGTCACACTCCCTTCCCAGAGACTATTATCCCACTGTTACTATAGGCACCATCACTCCCTACTATACCTGCAATCCCACAGTTCATTTCAAGAGATCACTGTCTGTATTGCAAAGGACACCACTGAGTAAATTACTGATCTTTCTCATACATTTATGTAACCCAGAGTCTTACTACATGATGAGCTCAGGTCAGTTACTTTGAGTGGATAATTCTGGAGACATCTCTGTTGCATTAAGTGGTGAGCGACCCCTGATCCATATTGTCAGAACGCCTTCAGTAGAATAAACATAAATCTAACAGTACAATCCATTCCTGAGCTCCAGACACAGTAAAGCCGATGGTTGCAGAACTAATGATGGATTCCGACACATTCGCACAGCAGTAGGTGCCTTGACAGTGTTACTGTATATACTCAGCAGCTTGTTTAAAAACGTCTGATCTTTTAAATCAGCTCCTGAGCTGGGTCCTGTCCAAACAACTTCCCTGCTGTTCTTTATTGATGTAAATAGTTGGGAACATTCTCCTTTTTGTGAAGTGTCATCTGTGAAGGTCTCCTGGTGGCAACATGTGTGAGGATGAGGCACCCCGGGTTCCCTGCATTTTCCTTGGCTGTGATTGGCTGAGTTTTGACCTCCGCATGGGAAACTGCTTGACTATCATCAGATTTAAAAGTCAAAAGTGTATGAAAACTTGTCCTTTAGAGTTAACGCATTGGATGGAGAAGACAAGTCCAACCCAAGACGCAATGCCATTGTTTTTTTATTTTTCAATGTTCTCCTTTTTTTTTTTAAGTGTCATTTACCGTTTCCATTCACATATAATTATTTACAGTCGAGTGCTAAAAGGTATTGGGCCGGAATCCCTTTCCTAATCTCTTTCCTTTGACCATTTTCCCAGCCGATCCCTAAATCACTTTAATAGATGGGGTCGGATTTGCTCATAAGGTCTCAGCTCATCTTTCTGGCTCTCGACTATCTGATTTCCCTGGAAGAGAGGATTGAGGACGGTGTCTATGAATTTGCTCCAGCTGACAAGACGTGGAAGTCAAGTCTAAAAAATATGCTAAGCAGACACAATCCATGGGAATCCTCATGTTTTAAAACCTGACTTCTGTTCTCCAGAATAATCCCTCCTTAAAATCCCAGGTCATGGAGACATCTTGAGAAGATATTTTTCTTACCTATATAAATTAAACCTATTAACGTGCCTGACAGTTGCTGCTAGAAGTGAGTCATGACAAACCGTTGGGTCTTTCCATGTAATTCACTAAATGCCAGTGCTGATAAAGCTCCTATGATAATAAGTGGGGAGCGGTTTCTTATTGGACGATACTATGACAAACAATCAGGGGGATTAAAATTAATCCTTATTGGAGGCAAAATCAGCCTATTGGGTTTATTTAATGTTTACATGATTTCTGAGCAGAATTAAGTAATGGAGATCCAAATTACGGAAAGATCCCTTATCCAGAAAACCCCAGGTCCCAAGCATTCTGGATAACAGGTCCCATAACTGGACCTGAATATGGAGTAGTCTATGGTGTTTTCTGTGTATATGACATTGTGGATAGATTGACGGTGATTCCATTCTGCCCAGCAAAGCAGTTACAGGGGGGCGGGGCATAGCTGCAACTGCCATGCGCTTTACATTTATGGAAACCCACAGCCTACACTGTATATTATTATAAGCCCCCCCCTTGAAGGGGGTGTTCACTTTAAATTAACTGTTATTATGATGTAGAGAGGGATATTCTGAGACAATTTGTAATTGGTTTTCATTTTTTATTATTTGTGGTTTTTGAGTTATTTAGCTTTTTATTCAGCAGCTCTCCCGTTTGCAATTTCAGCAATCTGGTTGCTAGGGTCCAAATTACTCTAGCAACCATGCATTGATTTGAATAAGAGACTGGAATACGAATAGGAGAGGTCTGAATAACAAGATGAGTAATAAAAGGTAGCAATAACAATGAGGGGGTTATTTACTAAATCTAATTTTTTTTAAATAAAAAAACCCTCAACCAAACTCCCATACCTGATTTTACCTAATTTATTATTAACAAAAATATTGATTTAATTGGTTAGTGTAAAAACTCGATAAAATCGTGCGAAACCCGAATTGTATGATTTTCCGGGGTTTTTTTTTTTACTAAATTGCTCTATTCTTTTTGGCCCGAAAAGCCAGAATTTTTCATATTTTTCCCCGAAAAGCTCAAAATGGTCAGATTTTCAAGCTAATTCCAGCGCAGACCATGGAAACTTCAAAATAGGATAAGGACCACTGCCTTTGACTTTTACACAACCTCGGCAGGTCTGAGATGGCAGATTTTCTGGATACGGCCTTTTTGCAGCATTGGGCTTTAATAAATCTTGAAAAATTCAAGTGAAATTAGAATTTTGCCCCAAAAAGCCTGACCAGAGTTTAGTAAAAAAAAAAGCTAAATGTGTAGCCTTAAAGAGCATTTGTTTTTTAGATTGGGTCAGTGACCCCCATTTGAAAGCTGGAAAGAGTCAGAAAAAGAAGGGAAATTATTTTAAAACTATTAAAGATAATGAAGACCAATTGAAAAGTTGCTTAGAATTGGCCATTCTTTTAAATTCTTTAAAATACCAAACTTAAAGGGGTTGTTCACCTTTAAATTAACTGTCAGTATGATGTAGAGAGGTATATTCGGAGACAATTTGCGATTGGTTTTAATTTTTTTATTAATTGTGGGTTTTGAGTTATTTCGCTTTTTATTCAGCAGCTCTCCAGTTTGTAATTTCAGCCATCTGGTTGCTAGGGTCCAAATTCCCCTAGCAACAATGCATTGATTTGAATAAGAGACTGGAATATGAATAGGAGAGGCCTGAATAGAAAGATGAGTAATAAAAGTAACAATAACAATACATTTGTAGCCTTACAGAGCATTTGTTTTTTAGATGGGGTCAGTGACCCCCATTAGAAAGCTGGAAAGAGTCGGAAGAAAAAAGCAAATAATTCAAAAACTATATAAAAGAAAAAATGAAGCCCAGTTGAAAAGTTGCTTAGAATTAGCCATTCTATAACTTAATGAAAGCTAACTTAAAGGTAAACCACCCCTTTAGTAGTGATGGGCGGATGTATTCGTCAGGCGCGAATTCACGACAAATTTCCATTCTTGCTGGTGTCAAACTTAGCAGTTTCGCTAATTTATTCGCTGCAGCCAAACACGGAAATTAATTTGTGAAACTGCAGCTAAAATTGAAGTTTGACGCCAGCGAGAATTTTGATGCCGGTGAATTGACGCCGGCGTCAGGATTCACGTTTCTCAAATTTTCCTCTGTTTCGGGGGAAATTTACGAAATTTCCGGCGAAACGAAACAGGACAGATTCGCCCATCACTACCCTTTACTGTAAGTGCCAAGCAGCTGTACATTCCATCCCTGACTGTGTGTGGAAATTGGGGAGGTTATTATACCTTGAGTGACATCTTATATAAACAGGGAGGCAACTGACAGCAAAGAACCTTCTCTCGGCCCAGACTGAAGAATGAAGTGTTAATGAAAACACCAAGAATTTCTTGCTCTCCGATAAGCTGAACTGCCTTCTTCACGGTGATGTCATGCGCAAAGATTTCGGACAGGGGGGGAACATTTATATATATATATATTAAATAATATATTTCTATATAATGAAAAAAAGGCCAAACTGATTTATTTTTTTCAATGTGCAAAGAAATATTATTAATCAGTGAAAACCATTAGAATAATCACCTTCATTGTATCATTGTGGGTCTGGGCAGTGGGCCATGCTCCTCTCAGGCAAGTCCTTTAACTCCTGCCTTCCCCACGGCCTCCCATCTTGATAGCGGGGCTGTTATTTATTAATAACGTCTATAGAGCGGCCTCCAAATCCCAGCGCTGTCATTACAATCATGGGACCGTTTCGCAGCAGCATTTGTGACTCCGCAAATGATACTAAAGGCAAAGTGGATACAAAGGAAAGGCCTCTAATTCCATAGGTAGGGTCTCCCACGTGAATGTTGGGGTTCTATAGGCGCTGAAAGGGTGAAAATATCCAGAGGAAATAAAAAGTAAACGTGTAACATTTGATTCCAATCACAAGAGCGTTTCTGTTCCTACAATCTACTGTCTGGGCTAAACAATAACTTGGTATATACAGTCAATGAGAAGAGGAGCTACAGCTGAAAGCACTTGTGCTAAATAAGTTAACTTTTAGTATGTTATAGAATGGATACAGTAATTCTAAGCACCTTTTCCATTGGCCTTCATTATTTGTTTTTTTTTTACAGTTTTTGATTTATTTGCCTTCTTCTGAGTCTTTCCAGCTTTCAAATGGGGGTCGCTGACCCCATCTAAAAACACAAATTCTCTGTAAGGCTACAAATGTATTGTTATTGCTACTTTTTATTACTCCTCTTTCTATTCAGGCCTCTCCTATTCATATTCCAGTCTCTTATTCAAATCAATTCATGATTTCTTGGGTAACACGGGCCGTAGCAACCAGATGGCTGAAATTGCAAATTGCTGAATAAAAAGCTAAAAACTGCAAATAATAAACAATGAAACTTGCAAATTGCCTCGGAAAATCACTTAAAGTTCAATTAAAACCCCTTTAAGAAATATCTAGAGAAACAATTTAGCAGATTCACAAAAGTCTAGGGCGCAAATTCACTAAGCGCCGAAGCGCCGAATGCTAGCGTTAATTCGCTAGCGTTTGGCATTTTCGCTACTGCGCAAATTCACTAACGAACGCTGGCGTAGTTTCGCTAGTGTTACTTCGCACCCTTACGCCAGACGAATTTTCGCTAGCGACGTAACTACGCAAATTCACTAACTTGTGTACTGAACGCTACCTTTTACGCTAGACTTCCTTCGCCACCTCAGACCTGGCGAAGCGCAATAGAGTAGATAGGGATTGTTTCCAAAAAAGTCAAATTTTTTTCTAAGTCCCAAAAAACGCTGGCGTGTTTTCTACATGATGGGTGATAGGCTGAAAAAGATCGAAAATATTTTTGGGGCTCCCCTCCTTCCCCCCTACATTTCCTGACTCATGGCAATTGGGCACATGGGCAAAATAAAATTTATATTTGCTGATTTGAAGGTTTTCTAGGCATTTGAAGTGGTGATACGTGTTCCTACGTATGCAAATGAACCATCGCTAGCGAAACTTCGCTTTGCTTGGCGAATTAACGCTAGCGCAACTTCGAAAACTTACGCTACCCCTGTGCCCAACTTCGGATTTTAGTGAATTTGCGGAGCACTGCCGAAAATACGCCTGGCGAAGTGTGGCGAAGTTGCGCCTGGCGCAACTTCGCATCTTAGTGAATTTGCCCCTAGGAGTTCTTCAAAGCTACTGAAGGAAGAGGAGACGGTAGTAAACAAAATTACCGGTCCACAGATAAAACTTCTGTTTAATGAATGCATTCCTGTCTAAAAGGCTGAAACTGGGAGATGGAGGGGTTTGTTTATACTGAGCTCATTATTTCTATTTTTTTTTTTTTTAAAAGAATCCTCATAAGTTTACATAGGGGAGAGAGGGGAGGGCACACAGGTGATAACTCAACAATAATCTGTTAGGTTTATTAAATTTTAGAAAATCAAAATACAGGTATGGGATCTGTTATCCGGAAACCTGTTATCCAGAAAGCGTAAAGGCCGTCTCCCATAGACTCCATTTTATCCAAATAATCCAAACTTTTAAAAACAATTTCTTTAATAATAAAACAGTCGCTTGTACTTGATCCCAACTAAAATATAATTAATCCTTATTGGAAGCAAAATCAGCCTAATAAGTTTAATTCATGTTGATATGATTTTATAGTAGACTCAAAGTTTGAAGATCCAAATTATGGAAAGATCTGTTATCCATAAACCCCCAGGTTTTGAGTATTTTAGATAACAGGTCCCAAACCTGCAGTGGGGTATTGAAAAGTTATTGGGTTCCCCAGCAAACAGTTTTTTGGAGTCCCCAGAATTTTCAGAACATAAGTATGGTGCGTAATTATTCCGGATCTCCTATAGGCTTCTATCTTGTCTCCTGCCCTTTGATTCACTATTAGTTGAACCAAATCAGTGATGTAAAGCCTATCACACAAGCTGCCCAGGCTCCCTTTCTATGAAACTGTCACATCACGGGGGGATAGACTGAAAAGAGAAAGGCTCTCTAAATATTTTTGCTACAGACAAATACAAATTAAGATCACTATCCCCAAATGTCCACTCCAGCATCAATATAACAAATCAATGGTGTCTTAAAGGTCCGGGCCCAGGCTGACAATCTATTTCAAACAACCCCTGTGTCTCTAGGTAGGACAGACCTACTATGACATGGATATTTAGTGGAGACAATTCGCTGGGGCTTTAAGGTTCAGTGACTCCTTTACTAGTATTTCTCCAACCTAAAATGGAAAGTTTGCCTGCGCTTCTAGGTTACAGTCAGTGATTGTGTTTGGCAGCTCAATCCAAACAGCTAAGTGTATTTGGTAACATATACGGGATCACTAATCAGTCCCAGAGATATTGATGTTCTCCTCACCTTCTCAGTGCAGGCACGGCTGCGGCCAACTTATGTTTTCCATGGGTTTAGGAGAAAATCCCTTTCAGACACCGCCCTAGGGAGACCTTTTCTCCTAAATGGTCCAAATGCCGGTGAAGCATTAGTGGGTAATGAGGAAGATTGTGCTCCGTAAACATTTACAGAGGGAGCCGGCGTGTGGGAAGGGAATATGGATGGCATGCTAACATCGCTAAGCCCAACTGAGAAGGCTTTTTAAACACTGGTGGTTTGTGTTTATAATGTGGCTCTCTATATTTATGCGTTTGTACTCAGGCATGGTGTGTCTGCTCTGCGTATGGAACTGTGTTTAGATCTGCACAGTATATTATGGGGTGGAAAGTCTTAGAGTTCTCTGAAATATTCATGTGTAAATATGCGGCTGATGTAGGTTGATGTATTTAGGCATATGGTAAAATAGATATACTATACTAGCAGTGTAAAGGTGCCCTCTAGTTGGTAAGGGGATGAAGATCCTACATGATAGATAAGGGTAGGATGAAGCCAAAAAGAATGGGAGATCATATAGTAGATTCCACATGGTAGGGAGATCTGGTTTCCAAACCGGTGTTGAAGATAAGGTTGGTGTTGATAAAAGCTCTCCACCTTAATGGTGGAGGAGATGTGGGTGAACCTAGGAGAAGGTTGGCTCCAGTGCACTTTAAGCCAGCGTAGGGGTCTCTGAATGAGAAAGAATACATCGAGTTCTAGCTCCCAAACTTAATGATTGGAGCAGTACAAGGTAGACATGACTGGGTGGCTGGAAGCTCTACTAAGTAGACATTATAGTAGTCCTGTTATTGGTAATGTAACATAATCCAGATATAAGAGTTAGAGGGGATTGAAGCCCAACATAAAACTGCCTTAGATGCACTCCCTAATTCTAGGAAGTATAGCGGCCTATGAGTGAGAAAAAACAAGCTGAGCGCTAGTTCTCAAACTAAGCGATTGCAGCAGTACAAGGTAGACATGACTGGGTGGCTGGAAGCTCTACCAAGGAGACAATAATAATAATAGTCCTGTTATTGGTAATGTAACATAATCCAGATATGAGTTAAAGGGGGTCCAAACCCTACATAATCAAGTTCCAGATGCACTCTCTAATTCTAGGGAGTATAGGGGCCTCTGAATGAGAAAGGACAAGCTGAGCGCTAGCTCCCAAACTAAGCGATTGGAGCAGTACAAGGTAGACATGACTGGGTGGCTGGAACTTCTACCAAGGAGACAATTACAGTTGTCCTGTTATTGGTAATGTGACATAATCCAGATATAAGAGTTAAAGGGGATCCAAACCCTATATACAACTGCCCCAGATGAACTCCCTAGATCTCTTAAATCAAGATGCGAGGGAATTTGCTAATGGGAATGTTTGGCAGGGGGCACATTCTGACTGGGGGTTTTGACCTCTATCTTCCTTCTTCCTTCAGAAGGTCCAGAAGGTTCTAACTCCATCTACCCCATTCTGTTCACCTGTTGTATAACATGGGATACCCTGAACCCACCCCATTTATGATTTCTATGGAATCTCTATCACTAATGGGACTATGCTTAGACCTTACACTATGTGTTCCCCTTACAGGGGATCCAAATATCGGGGTTGCAGACTTTTCAGGAGTCAGTTTTACCCCATTCCTTCCCCTATATGTTGTACATGAACTATGTTGTTTTATGTAGTTGAACTACTAATCCCAACAACTGCGACAATGTATTGGGTTGTTTTGGTGAAGGATGCTGGGAGTTGTGGTTTATCAGCATCTGGAAGGTTTTAAATTTTATATTTCTGCAGTAATAACTGTAAAGTGAGAGATGAATAGTAGATCACCGGGAGGCTGATCTGATTCCTTCCCACCCCCGATCTCCATTCACTTTCATCCCATTAGCAATTCATTAACAAATAGAAATCTCTTCCTCTCGGCCCATAACATAACGAAATTGATTATTAAAGGCTAAATCCTTATTCCTAATGTGATTGTTATCCCAAACCTGAGAAACCTTGACTTCAGAGATAAATATTTGGCAACGGGTAGAGCTGAATACTTGGCAAATGCTCGGTAATTAAGTCATCTAATTGCTCGACTTCTGCCAGAAATTCACTATTAACCATTTACCCCTCATTAAATAACATGTTTCTGTTTCTCGCTGGGCATTTAAAGGACAAGTAAGGTGACATTTGTTTATGTAAAGGGATTTTCTTTCCAAACTTCAAAATTTCTGCAGTATTTGCTAAATTCCCTGTTATTGCAGTTATCCCTGCAGGGATCAGACCGCCTAGGAGTTTCAGAACCTGTAACTTGTCTTTGGATAGATCTTTCATTTTTTATTTTATTTTATTTTTTTATTTCTTCCTTCCATGAAAATTTGTACCTCTGTTTTTTACATGAGAATCTTCTCCAATAAAATTCAATTCCTTTTTTTTTTTTTTTGCACATGTTGTTTTGATAACGGCCAAAACATTGAGAAAAAGGGCAAGCATAAAGAATTTTTTTTTAGGTGGGCAAGAACTTTTTGCTTCTGATATAAAACCCCAACTCTTCCTGGTCTTGGATCTCTAATATTATAATAAAATGTATTATATTAATAATTTCAATTCCCTAAGTTTTCGCAGAAGTTGTTTTAATAAATTATGCTTTTTCAACACGAAAAAAACACTGAGAAAAAGGGCAAACATAAAGAGACATTTTTAAGATGGCGAGAACTTTTTGTTTTTTAAATAAAACTCCAACTCTTCCTGGTCTTGGTTCTCTAATATTATAATAAAATGTATTATATTAATAATTTCAGTTCCTTTAGTTTTCGCAGAAGTTGTTTTAATAAATTAAGCTTTTTAAAAACTGCAAAAACCCTGAGAAAAAGGGCAAACGTAAAGAGACATTTTTAAGATGGCGAGAACTTTTTGTTTTTGAAATAAAACCCCAACTGTTCCTGGTCTCGGATGTCTAATATTATAATAATATGTATTATATTAAAAATTTAAATTTCTTTCTTTTTCAACACGGCAAATACACTGAGAAAAAGGGCGAACATAAAGAGACATTTTTAAGATGGGGAAAACTTTGTTTATTTGAAATAAAACCCCAACTCTTCCTGGTCTTGGCTGTCTAATATTATAATAAAATTAATTATATTAACAATTTCAATTTCTTTCTTTTTCAACACGGCAAAAACACTGAGAAAAAGGGCGAACCAAAAGAGACATTTTTTAAGATGGCGAGAACTTTTTGTTTTTTAAATAAAACCCCAACTCTTCCTGGTCTTGGATCTCTAATATTATAATAAAATGCATTATATTAATAATTTCAATTTCTTTAGTTTTCGCAGAAGTTGTTTTAATAATTTATGCTTTTTAAAAACTGCAAAAACCCTGAGAAAAAGGGCAAACGTAAAGAGACCTTTTTAAGATGGCGAGAACTTTTTGTTTTTGAAATAAAACCCCAACTCTTCCTGGTCTCGGATGTCTAATATTATAATAATATGCATTATATTAATAATTTAAATTTCTTTCTTTTTCAATACGGCAAATACACTGAGAAAAAGGGCGAACATAAAGAGACATTTTTAAGATGGGGAAAACTTTGTTTATTTGAAATAAAACCCCAACTCTTCCTGGTCTCGGATGTCTAATATTATAATAAAATTAATTATATTAACAAATTAAATTTCTTTCTTTTTCAACACGGCAAAAACACTGAGAAAAAGGGCGAACCAAAAGAGACATTTTTACGATGGTGAAAACTTTTTGTTTTTGAAATAAAACCCCAATTCTTCCTGGTCTTGGCTGTCTAATATTATAATAAAATGTATTATATTAATCATTTAAATTCCTTTCTTTTCAACACGGCAAAAACACAGAGAAAAAGGGTGAACTTAAACAAACATTTTTAAGATGGCGAGAACTTTTTGTTTTTGAAACAAAACCCCAACTCTTCCTGGTCGAGGATGTCTAATATTATAATAAAATGTATGAAACCTCCAGCAGAACTTGGGTGTATTCTCCCCAATAACACAGTTCCCCATAAAGACCATCATAGATAAGACAGCAGTGAATGACTTCCGCTAATGAGCTGATAAATCAGTTTATTTTGCTGCAAGAACAATATTTTTGGAGCAGCTTAAGAGGCATGAGGGCTAGAGATGTCGCGAACTGTTCGCCGGCGAACTTGTTCGCGCGAACATCGGGTGTTCGCGCTCGCCGGAAGTTCGCGAACGTCGCGCGACGTTCGCCATTTTGGGTTCGCCATTGTTGGCGCTTTTTTTTGCCCTCTCACCCCAGACCAGCAGGTACATGGCAGCCAATCAGGAAGCTCTCCCTTGGACCACTCCCCTTCCCTATAAAAACCGAAGCCCTGCAGCGTTTTTTCACTCTGCCTGTGTGTGCTGAAGAGATAGTGTAGGGAGAGAGCTGCTGCCTGTTAGTGATTTCAGGGACAGTTGAAAGTTTGCTGGCTAGTAATCGTTTTGATACTGCTCTGTTATTGGAGGGACAGAAGTCTGCAGGGGTTTGAGGGACATTTAAGCTTAGGTAGCTTTGCTGGCTAGTAATCTACCTTCTACTGCAGTGCTCTGTATGTAGCTGCAGTGGGCAGCTGTCCTGCTTCTGATCTCATCTGCTGACTGCTGCAATAACAGTAGTCCTTGTAAGGACTGCTTTTATTTATTTTTTTGTTCCAATACAGAGCAGTATCAAGCAGATTACTAGCCAGCAAACTTACTATCATCTGTCCCTGAAATCACTAACAGCTCTCGCCCTACACTATCTCTTCCAAGCACACACAGGCAGATTTTTCAGATACATTTTTGCCCTTGATCCCCCTCTGGCATGCCACTGTCCAGGTCGTTGCACCCTTTAAACAACTTTAAAATCATTTTTCTGGCCAGAAATGTCTTTTGTAGATGTTAAAGTTCGCCTTCCCATTGAAGTCTATGGGGTTCGCGAACCGTTCGCGAACCGCTCGCAATTTTGCGCAAGTTCGCGAATATGTTCGCGAACTTTTTTTCCGACGTTCGCTACATCCCTAATGAGGGCTGCAAAGGAATATCCATCACGGTGAAGGACTGTTCTTAATTGTCTGTCAGCAGTGAAAACACAAGGACATGTTTTAATTTCACATAAATAGCCCAGTTAGCTTACATTTCAAACGTCCCACTCATTGTCCTGTCAATGGCCTTTCTCTAACCCGGGAAAAGGAACGTTGTCAATATGGGCACCAAAAGAGCTGCCATTTCCCATCACTCTGTTCAAAGAGGGTGTTTGCAAGGTACAATTATCATTTCTATCCATCTTATGTATTTTTTTTCCTTTTGGCCAAGTATTGCCCAAGCTCCAAGTATCTCCCAAGCTCCAAGTATTGCCCAAGCTCCAAGTATCTCCCAAGCTCCAAGTATCGCCCAAGCTCCAAGTATCTCCCAAGCTCCAAGTATCGCCCAAGCTCCAAGTATCTCCCAAGCTCCAAGTATCGCCCAAGCTCCAAGTATCGCCCAAACTCCAAGTATCGCCCAAGCTCCAAGTATCTCTCAAGTAAGGCCTTCAAGCTAACTGTACCTTGGAGTAACTTTGAATTCAAATTGGAACAGCAATGCCAGTTAAAAAGAAATGCATTTTTGACATATTTTTAGGGCATTAGAGCAACGTTTCAGGCCTTGGCTTCAACCTTGGAAAAAGCTTTGCCCCACAAAATAAGTAGCATGGAAACAATTCTCCAGATATGTTTCATGTCATCTGGGGGAAATGTGTCAATGGCCTTTCTCTAACCCGGGAAAAGGAACGTTGTCAATATGGGCTCCAAAAGAGCTGCCATTTCCCATGACTCTGTGCAAAGAGGGTGTTTGCAAGGTACAATTATCATTCATATCCACCTTATGTATATTTTTTCCTTTTGCCCAAGTATTGCCCAAGCTCCAAGTATCTCCCAAGCTCCAAGTATTGCCCAAGCTCCAAGTATTGCCCAAGCTACAAGTATTGCCCAAGCTCCAAGTATCTCCCAAGCTCCAAGTATCACCCAAGCTCCAAGTATCTCCCAAGCTCCAAGTATCTCCCAAGCTCCAAGTATTGCCCAAGCTCCAAGTATTGCCCAAGCTACAAGTATTGCCCAAGCTCCAAGTATCGCCCAAGCTCCAAGTATCTCCCAAGCTCCAAGTATCGCCCAAGCTCCAAGTATCGCCCAAGCTCCAAGTATCGCCAAAGCTCCAAGTATCTCTCAAGTAAGGCCTTCTCTGCGCTGAATAAGTGAACTGTACCTTGGAGTAACTTTGAATTCAAATTGGAACAGCAATGCCAGTTAAAAAGAAATGCATTTTTGACATATTTTTAGGGCATTAGAGCAGCGTTTCAGGCCTTTCTTGGCTCTTTATCAAGCCTCTACAACCTTGGAAAAGCTTTGCCCCACAAAATAACAATCATGGAAACTATTCTCCAGATATGTTTCATGTCATCCGGGGGAAATGTGACTCTGTAAGTGTGAACACAAGTCAGGGACTTCTGAATTCTCTGCGCTGAATAAGCACAGACAGGGCACTGCATTCACTTGCTGCTATGGCAGAAGAACATAAGACAAGATGGCCTCATTTACAAAATAACACAGTCAGCAGTCAGCAGTGCATTAGCAAAGGGAGCCACGTTTTCAAAATGAAGTGCACAGGCCTGCAGCTATTGCCACAATACGTCTTGCAAAAAATTGCAAAATGTGGCCTTCCTTTGTATTTCGCACCCTACATGAGACGCTGTAGTTGAGCCCTTTTGATTGTGTCTATGTAGGTGAAAATTGCATTATTTCCATGAGAATTATGCTCATGCTATATGCTATTGAAAAATTTGCATTGGGTCCCCATCCCCGTTAGAGCCTGGTGCACCTCCAAGGGCCACATTGATTTCAGTGAATCAATGCACCCCGTTCTTTGCATTTTGCACTCAGTTGCATTCATCAGAGCAGGCTGAGTCGATACATTCATTATTTAAGAATCTGTGCCTTTTCCATTGCTACAAATGAAGGAGTCAGGAATGACTTTGCAAGCATCATCATGAAGATATCCTGCTTCATATATAACACCCAGATTGGTCCATTAGAAGGTATAGAAACCATAAGAAATCTCTGTAACCCAAGACCTACACACAGCCTTACACACTGTAGACTAGAGGAGATAGGATGCATGCTGAGGCCAAGTTCCTGGGCTGGGGAACTATGAATCACTGGCTGGAAATGAAATGCAATAAATCACTTGCCTGAAATGTTTTTGCATCGAGTGAATGTGGAACAATTTTCCTACTTTGCTTGTTTATTGAGTTCACTTAAAAGAATCAGGTTCATCCCAGGTGGTTTCTTCTAAGCATGACAGAACCAAAAGAACCTTGGCTTTGGCCTTGGAAGCAAGAGGCTCTCCTGTAATGCCACTAATCTGGAAACCATAGTAAGAACTCAACTGGACAGCCACTTTCACTTATTGTTAGAAGCACAGTCACTTGTCTATATAATGTACAGTGTATAGGGTTATGGTTAGGTGAGCGAAAGTTCTATAAAGACGTGTTGGAGAGTTCCCCAGCTTGTGGAGGTCAGGCTTCCCTTCTTGCTGTGCATTAAGCGACCTCATTATCTCAGAGTTACATTAATTATTCCTTAAAGGTAAGGAAACTATTAAAGGGACATTATATAGACCAATAACAAAAAGGCAAGTGCCCAAGTGGCTACACCTAAGTGCAGCCATTTTTCCAACAGAACCGTTCACTCTTACCTTGAATACTTGAACGTCCAATAAAGACAAACGGGCATGTATAAAAATCTCGAGGAGGGACCAGGTGTTCCCTCAAACACAAAACTACATCTGTAAACTAATAATGTATGGAACTAATAATGAATGGAAGCTGCACCCCATCTTTACGACTTTCCTTAGGGCTCCAATAATTGGAAATACCCATGGAAAATGAACCATTACACGTGTTAGGTCTAATGCAAACTACGCCTTTTGAAAAACAAAACAATGACAGGTATGGGATCCGTTATGCAGAAACCCCTTATCCAGAAATCTCCTAACTAGTGGAAGGCCGTCTTCCATAGACTCCTTTTTATCCAAATAATCCAAATATTTATCTGTAACAATAAAACAATAGCTTGTACTTGATCCCAACTAAGATATAATGAATCCTTATTGGAAGCAAAACCAGCCTATTGGGTTTATTTAAAGTTCACATGATTTTCTAGTAGACTTAAGGTATTAAGATCCAAATTACAGAAAGATCCATTATCCAGAAAACCCCAGGTCCTAAGCATTATGGATAACAGGTCCCATGCTGTATATTTATTTTATGCCTTTTATCCACCAGTGCTATAACCGGCACTTATACAGTAGAAAATCTATTCCCCAATTTATAAAGCTGAGCATAGTCCAGTGTACTTTTTACTTCTCCTTCTACTCAGTTCTTACAATGAAGGTTTTCTCCTCCGGCTCCTTCTCCGATCTTCAATCCGCCCCCCCCCACTCTCCCTCACTTAAAAATCAATTTATACAAAAACAGTCATCATTGTTCGAACACTTATCTTCATTAGCTGGTGGAACTCGGCTGAGGACAAGGGCTGCCAAGTCTCCTTTCCAAAAACCGACTCGGGAATCCAACAATTGAGATGTGGGCGCTGCTAAATGAGCCTCTCTGGTCAGATGTGGGGGTTCTATTGTGAAATGCAATGGCCAGAAGAGCTTGCAGTCGTGTGCACATTTCATCTTGCTCACGCCATTGGCACCAGATTTCTATAAGGGAATTGCGCCACATACTAAACGTCTCAGCTTTGGTGATCTTTGCTCCCTGCTTTCATATGTTATGAGTGTACATTCAAATACACGGTTCCTGGTAGCAATACAAGGGAAATGGAGCTTCCAAAATAGCTTTGAATAGAACTTTTTTGGAGGCGCTCCAGCCTTCGATTCAGACACAGTACATATATTTATTTTTTATTGTCCTTTTACTGGATATGTTTTACGTCTCCGCTAAGATTTATGACTCTTCTCCATGACTTTTTCCGCTGATGAACTGATGTAGCATTTTAATATTGGAGTTCCGTTCCAGCTTCAGCTTATATTAGCGCTGACATTGGAGAGTTTGAATTTTCCACAAGATCAGTCTTGCCCGCTTGCTCTGTTTACAGAGGTGTATCTCCCTTTCTTCTCTGTTTAACCAGCCAGCACATTCTCTCTATTGAGCTTACACAGACCTCATTCTATTGAGGGATCTGTTCTGAAACGGCTGCACATACCTGTCATGTGTCACACGACTTCACAATGTACAGTCATATACGGTGTTTGCTTCTGTGTGGCTTAAACTATCTTCTCTTCTGTGGTTTGTACATATCTCTTATGCAGTATAATTATTCCCATATATTCCTTCACTGGGCCAAAAATCAGCTCCATCACTGCAACCAGAGTTACTAACATATATGATAAAGTACAGCATATGTCATACTCAGAGTTCCCTGTATAACTCAGCCTGCAGCCTTGTGCCTTTATATGGTCACAGAACAACCCCTCAGTGACTTCTAATATCCTTATCATTTACAGTAGGGGGTACATTATCCCTTATAATACATGAGTGATACTCAGAGTTCCCTGTATAACTCAGCCTGCAGCCTTGTGCCTTTATATGGTCACAGAACAACCCCTCAGTGACTTCTAATATCCTTATCATTTACAGTAGGGGGTACATTATCCCTTATAATACATGAGTGATACTCAGAGTTCCCTGTATAACTCAGCCTGCAGCCTTGTGCCTTTATATGGTCACAGAACAACCCCTCAGTGACTTGTAATATCCTTATCATTTACAGTAGGGGGTACATTATCCCTTATAATACATGAGTGAGTCTCAGAGTTCCCTGTATAACTCAGCCTGCAGCCTTGTGTCTTTATATGGTCACAGAACAACCCCTCGGTGACTTCTAATATCCTTATCATTTACAGTAGGGGGTACATTATCCCTTATAATACATGAGTGATACTCAGAGTTCCCTGTATAACTCAGCCTGTAGCCTTGTGCCTTTATATGGTCACAGAACAACCCCTCAGTGACTTCTAATATCCTTATCATTTACAGTAGGGGATACATTATCCCTTATAATACATAAGTGATACTCAGGGTTCCCTGTATAACTCAGCCTGCAGCCTTGTGCCTTTATATGGTCACAGAACAACCCCTCAGTGACTTCTAATATCCTTATCATTTACAGTAGGGGGTACATTATCCCTTATAATACATGAGTGATACTCAGAGTTCCCTGTATAACTCAGCCTGCAGCCTTGTGTCTTTATATGGTCACAGATAGATGTGGGGAAGTGTTTCTATGCATGAGTATTGGAGGGATATAATATAATGCCTCAGTTGATCCTGTTTTCTTGGAGGAAGGTCCATTATTCCAGGTGGAGAGCTGCCAGTGCCAGGAGCTTGATCTAGAGAATTCCATGACGCCCCTGATTGAGTCACAATGGCAGCAGTCCCGCTGAGCACAATCGCTTTCTGTTTTTCCTTTAATTGGGTATTTGAAAGAGTTTATGGATTTGTTTTGGCAACAAAATATACCCGAACAATGAAATGAAATTGGTGGGATTTTTTAGCCATTAATATTGTTTATCATTTTTATTAGGCCGTGATTTAGCCAAAATCCTGTTTAACATATATTTTATTGCTGCCCCTTTTCCCTTCCAACCATTAATAAAAGCAAGAAGCCAGAATGGATTATAAAGTGATCTATATGAGACGTGTTCCAGCACATGGACGCTTTATAGCACAGAGCATCTCACACTGAAGAAATTACTTTTATTGACAAAAAATACAGATTTCCTATATTACAACTTAAAAAAATCATCAATGTAACTAACATTGAACGTGTGTTCTTGTTTATTAAAGAGACAGAGCTTACCGCTGTAGAAATCCAATTAGTTATTTATTATTGATATGGTTGCCCTGCTTTATGGCAGCTGAGATTCTAGCTATCTGTATAACAGAACATTCTGTCCCAGTGGCTGCACAGATCCTATCTGATCCCCATTGTAAGCAGCAGTCCTATCCTGCTTTATGGCAGCTGAGATTCTAGCTATCTGTATAACAGAACATTCTGTCCCAGTGGCTGCACAGATCTTATCTGATCCCCATTGTAAGCAGCAGTCCTATCCTGCTTTATGGCAGCTGAGATTCTAGATATCTGTATAACAGAACATTCTGTCCCAGTGGCTGCACAGATCCTATCTGATCCCCATTGTAAGCAGCAGTCCTGTCCTGCTTTATGGCAGCTGAGATTCTAGCTATCTGTATAACAGAACATTCTGTCCCAGTGGCTGCACAGATCTTATCTGATCCCCATTGTAAGCAGCAGTCCTATCCTGCTTTATGGCAGCTGAGATTCTAGATATCTGTATAACAGAACATTCTGTCCCAGTGGCTGCACAGATCCTATCTGATCCCCATTGTAAGCAGCAGTCCTGTCCTGCTTTATGGCAGCTGAGATTCTAGCTATCTGTATAACAGAACATTCTGTCCCAGTGGCTGCACAGATCCTATCTGATCCCCATTGTAAGCAGCAGTCCTGTCCTGCTTTATGGCAGCTGAGATTCTAGCTATCTGTATAACAGAACATTCTGTCCCAGTGGCTGCACAGATCCTATCTGATCCCCATTGTAAACAGCAGTCCTGTCCTGCTTTATGGCAGCTGAGATTCTAGCTATCTGTATAACAGAACATTCTATCCCAGTGGCTGCACAGATCCTATCTGATCCCCATTGTAAGCAGCAGTCCTGTCTTGCTTTATGGCTGAGATAAATTTGATATTTCGTGCAACTGACTAGAGAAACTGTTCTTGCAGTGGTAAATGACCCCTAATAACTGACTGATTTATAAATTCCCACAGTTGTGGTTTTTCCATGATTCAAGTCAATTGTGACTTTCTTTTGTGGTTTCTAAAACTACTTTAAAAAAAATAGTTTTTTGAAATTTCAGAAAAAAACCCAGTAACATTGAAAAAGGAGACATTTTGGCTGCAATGGTTTAAATAAGACAAAAACGTTTCTTTCCATTTGCAGGAAATTCACATGGGGGCTGATTTACGACTGATCGTTATGAAATGATTGATCCCTATTACCGCAGCAATCGAGGTGTGATGCATTAGAATCTTTCTTTCTTCCAGCAAAGCGAATTCTATTGATATCAAGATATATTTAATCTATTAATAAGTGAGTTTTTTCCCTGAATTTGTATCTGCAATTTAGGATTTGGATTTGGTTCCTACAGCAGCCTGTCCCTGGTTTGATATAATGAATCAGGTTTGGAGAAGGATAAATATAAATCTTTCGATATTTACAGACGCAGTCAAAACAATCCTTTCATTGGGCCAATTGGATCAATTCCTAGATCAAATATTAATAAATGTGCCCACGTGGAAGCGACTAATATGAGACAATTATTCTATTTATTTTAATTCAAGCAAATTGCAGTTATAATATGTAAAATTCTTTTTTTTACTCCAAATAACACCATTAACATATGAACTCCTAAAACCACTTTTTATGAATCCTGGTTTGACTTATATAGGGAAATGTGCATGTTACGGGGGGGGCTGAGTAATGACAATGCTGGGAATATTTCTGTAAGAATTATATTGCTTTCCCAGAATAAAAGGAGAGGGTTTCTGTTCATAATTCTTCGTTAGGTAACGAGGCGAATTAGGATTTATAGGTCTGGCAGAGTCGCAACAGGAAAGTCGAAGTTGTTCAGATGAAAAGAAAGGAATTTCCTTGACACGCAGAGATTATATGTGTTATCTTTCTCTTCGCTTGTCAGTTTATCCAAAGACTGACCCCCAATGCAGCCTGGATTGTCTCCAAGGGCCTCAGAGAGTTTAACAGGCTGATATTGTGTTCTAATTAGGGTGAAGTTCCCAAACTATTTGACTGACCCCCAGTTGGGCTGAAGAGTAAGAAGTGTGGAGAATGAACATTAGCTCTCCTAGATACACCTGAAAACAAAATATGGCTGAATGTCAGGCACACCAATATGTTCCAATATCTATACTCATTTATTGAGCTGAGGGTGAATCTGGCCAAAGGTTAGACCATCTAGTGAGGACCTGGCCAAAGGTTGGACCATCTAGTGAGGACCTGGCCAAAGGTTGGACCATCTAGTGAGGACCTGGCCAAAGCTGAGATCATCTAGTGAGGGCCTGACCAAAGGTTGGACCATCTAGTGAGGACCTGTCCAAAAGTTGGACCATCTAGTGAGGACCTGACCAAAGGTTGGACCATCTAGTGAGGACCTGTACAAAGGTTGGACCATCTAGTGAGGACCTGACCAAAGGTGGGACCATTTAGTGAGGACCTGACCAAAGGTGGGACCATCTAGTGAGGACCTGGCCAAAGGTTGGACCACTGGTGAGGACACAGCTGAAAGTTGGACCATCTAGTGAGGACCTGGCCAAAGGTTGGATCATCTAGTATGGACCTGGCCAAAGGTTAAACCATCAAGGGAAGCCCTGACCAAAGGTTGGACCATCAAGGGAGCCCTGGCCAATGGATGGAAAATCACATGTGGCTTGAAGTGAAAAAGTTGACAACTGCTGATTTGAGCATTTTGACTCCTTGGGCCCCAATACTTATGCCATTCTCTGGGCTGCACAGCAATGCCAATGAGATGGAGATACCAGCTATATAGCTAATGTGTTTCCTTATCCTACGGGTGCATGGGACACTTGCCAACCAAGGAACACTACTGTTTTGACAATGTGTTCAGACTTTGAAGTGCATGCATTATTGTGCAGAAAAGGCACCATGTGACTGGGTGCTTTTATCAAGGCAGCACCCTGAGTGTTAATGTAGGTATTATAAGATGCATCCATGGCAACAATGTGTACCAGAAGTGCCTACTGTAATGTAAGTAC
Organism: Xenopus petersii; assembly: GCA_038501925.1. Classification (NCBI taxonomy): domain Eukaryota; kingdom Metazoa; phylum Chordata; class Amphibia; order Anura; family Pipidae; genus Xenopus; species Xenopus petersii. Next base: position 6,300,357 of record CM076674.1, on the reverse strand, counting down.
ATCACTCCCCAACCTGGTGCCCCCAGCTTGCATGGTCTGAATGAAGCATAAGCTAAAAGCATTCTATAACCTTACTCCATATTTTGCAAAGGAGCCCTCACATGTGTTTATTCTCCCAACCCAATGTCCATAACCAATAAACAAACACATGGAGCTTTGGTATTTTCCTCTAAATATTGTTGTCCAAATGTTATTCCCATCAAATCCATCTCTAGGCCTGTTGTGCTTGTCTGTAAGCCATTCCATATTGTCTCTAAAGGAACTCATAAAAAATAATTCCTATTCTGCTGCATTGAGAATTAAGTCTTTCCAAGTTATAAACGAGTATTGATAGGAGAAAGCAACATGGGACATTCCATTGCATTGTCTTCATGGTCTGGATACAAATCAAGCAGAAAACAGAGACAAACGTTTCTGAGGATCTGAGAAGATAATCTAAAAAAGAGGATTCGGGTCGGGTGCTTAGTTCTCACACCCATTGCTCTGGGGTTGTGACCAATAAAGAAAAACAAGGTTGTGATGAGACTTGTACCATGGTGGAGAAAGATTACCAAAAATGTTTAACAATTGCTTTGCAATGTAACATTTTTAGAATTATTTTTATAGGAAGGTGTGGGTGACAAGTAGTGATGGGTGAAAAATTTCGCCAATGTTGAATTTCCGGTGAATTTGGCAGTTTCGCCACAGGCTAATTTTTATGCAAAATCACATAAAAAATTAGCCAAGCTTCTCTTTTAGATGTACGTAAAAAAAAAGACGAGTGTCTAAGACAATGCGCATGTCAAAAAAACCTGACGTGACAAAAAAATTTGACGTTTGACAAAACAATTTCACGAATTTCTCCAGAAATTGGCAAATTATTTGGCGAAGCGAAATGCCCATCACTGGCGACAATAGATCATCCAATGAGATAGGAATAGATTTCACCATCGGGATTTATTTTTGTATGCGCAGCGAGGTTATGGATTCCGTGCAAAAACTTGGGGTAGAAATAATTGGTTCAAAATACTGTAGGTTGGGTGTTGCTCAAACAGAAAGTACATATATCATTCTGATGTGTTAACAATGAGGTTTATTTGATCCAGTGAGCCATCACCCATTTGGTATTTTGGGGTTGGAAAGCAATTGTTACCCCTATGAGGGTTAATGGAAAGCTGAGAAGATGGAACAGTGGGGATTGGTGGTCGCTTGCTATTCTCTGGACCAATCAGTATTGGGTTTTGGAAAGGTTTAACAAACATATGGGACCTATTATCCAGAATGTTCGGGACCTGAGGGTTTCCAGATAACAGATCTTTCCATAATTTGGATCTTTATACCTTGTCTACTAGTAAATCATGTAAATATTAAACAAACGCAATAGGCTGGTTTTGCCTCCAATAAGGATTAATTATTTTTTTTTTTTTGTAAATTCTTTATTTATAGCAAATTTTTATAAAGGGTACAGAAAGAAAAAAAAAAAAGGAGGGCAGATTACAAAACCAACATAAAAGAAGGGGAAAGAAATCCAATATTCCGTTTCACGTCCATACACTAAATCTACCTTGTTAAAAGGTTAATGGTAATCTTGCCTTAATAATCTTAAATTGTACATAATTTGTATACATCTCGAGGGAAATAAGGAAATAAGGATTAATTATATCTTAGTTGGGATCAAGTACAAGCGACTGTTTTATTATTACACAGAGAAAGGAATTTTTTTAAAAAAAATTGAGTTGTTTGATTAATATGGAGTCCATGGAAGACGGCCTTCTTGTAATTCCGAGCTTTCTGTATAACGGGTTTCCTGATAACTGATCTCATTCCTGTACCATTGAGTCCATCCTGCCTCTTCACTGAATCGTTGGAAATGGCTCTGTTGATGTTGGGGACCCCCGGAGCTACCGATACCCTTATCATGATGGAAACGCCAGGCTTTGCCGAAAGACTTACACACTTTTGTTGTCGTTGGAAGCAACACAACTTGTTGCCGTTTGAATCCATAATCACACAAATGCACCATTGTGTTTGGTCGATGCATCGGGCACAATTGAAGGGGGGCACGACTTTCTTTCTGGATTTCTGTGGGAAAACGGTCCCATTGTACAACGTAACATGGAGATTTGTGTTGAAAAATGGAGTTTGTAAATGAGCCTCGTTGGGTGACTTTCTTTTCTTTCCACCAACCATTGGACTTATTTGGAATACCTGGAGCATAGGAATGAAATTTCCGCAATTTGACATTGAGAACGCAGGAATGATTTCTTATTAGTGGTCTCGCTCATTAAGCCGCTATTTGGAGAGGGAGATCGATTACGGCTCATAAACAATTTGTTTTGCAACAAACCAACCGCTGGGGTTTTTTTTTTCCCCCTCCCCAACCACATTTTAATGATATCATTTATTTCAGAAACATATGGTAACGATAATGCTATTCTCTTTATTTCTAGATATCTTTTGACTGTAAGGGAAGTGAGACTGACATTTTGCAAACTGCCAAGAAATAGCCCATTATACAATGCCGAGCCGGCTTTCTACAGCCCCAGTGGGCTCTTGTATCTCTAGACTTTAACCGGCAATCGGCAAAATGATTTTATGTGCCCTTTACTGAGCCATTCCACAGTCCAATTTATTCCATTAAATCGAATTGCATAATAATTGGGCATCGCTAATTCCACGGCCAAGTGTTTCTCAACATTAGGGTCTGGCTGGAGGTTCAGCAAACAGTTTTTTTTAGATTTGTGCCATCTAAAAAACAAATGCTCTGTAAGGCTACAATTGTATTGTAATTCTTTTTATTCCTCCTCTTTCTATTCAGTCCTCTCCTATTCATATTCCAGTCTCTTATTCAAATCAGTGCATGGTTGCTAGGGGAATTTGGACCCTAGCAACCAGATGGCTGAAATTACAAACTGGAGAGCTGCTGAATAAAAAGCTAAATAAGTCAAAAACCACAAACAATAAAAAATGAAAACCAATAGCAAATTGTCTCAGAATATCCCTCTCTACATCATACTAACAGTTAACTCAAAGGTGAACAACCCCCTTAAATTTGTTCTTTCTTTTCCTGTTCTTCCATTTTCTGCTGCTTTTGGTCTTTCCTTTTTTCTGTCACTTTCTATTCTAAATACTGTACATGACTACCACCATGCTCAGTTGTTTTGAATTTTGTGAATACAGGTAAGGGATCCATTATCCATAAACCCATTATCCAGAAAGATCCAAATAAGGGGAAGGCCATCTTGCATAGACTACATTTTATACAGATAATTACATTTTTTTTTTAAAAGCATGTCCTTTTCCTGTGTAATAATAAAACAGTAGCTTTTACTTGATCCCAACTAAGATATAATTAATCCTTATTGGAGGCAAAACCAGCCTATTGAGTTTATTTAATGTTTATATGATTTTCTAGTAGACTTAAGGTATGAAGATCCAAATTACAGAAAGATCCATTATCCAGAAAACCCCAGGTCCCGAGCATTCCTGATAACAGGTCCCATACCTGTACTTTCCTTCTGTCGCATATCTTACCATTTTCCCTTTTCATCCCCCCCCTCTTTCTTATGCTTTATTTTGGCTGTTTTATTGTCTTTTGTCCTCCCTTTCCTCCTTTGCTTTTGTTTCTTAGTGCATATAAGTTATATTTAGTGATGGGTGAAGAAATTTCCAAGGCATGGATTTGCAGCGAATTTCCGCGAATTCGCAGCCCGCAGATGTTTTCGTGAAACTGTGTTGAAAATTCGCCTGCAAAAAACCTCTGCTGCGACAAATAAAGTTGTTGTGCGTCAAAATTATTTGGACGCCCATTGACTTTAATGCATGTGGACAAAATAGTTGTGTGTATGAAAACGGTGACACCCATTGACTTCAATGCGCTTCCCGATTTTTGCCGTTTCACACATTTTTTCGCCATTTCACTAATTATTGGGCGAAACGGGACAGATTCACCCATCACTAAATACTAAATACACAAGAGAGGAGTGTGCAGAATGTACAGAATGATGTGGAATTTAGAGTCTACGGGCAGTTTATTCACTGGGAAAAACAGCGAAATATTTAATTCATCCCTATTCAAGATGGAACCAGAAAGAGTGAATAGATGACATTTGAATATAAGTCCCATTAGTCCCTGTTTCCCATTTTATGACCTTGGTCCCCAAGAAAAACCATCCCATGAAAACGCTCCCCCCCAACTGTAATATGTTTTCCAGAAAGTAGGGGGGATTAGAATTGCTTGCGGAAAATAAATTGAGAGCAATATGCACAAAGCAAATGTAATTTTTAAGATAATAGGGAAAAATGTGGCTATGTCCTTGAGTGGGGGTGGGGGAAATGTGTGCATGACTTATACAATTTCTGGATGTGTTATTAATAATATGTAGTAGCTCTAATTACAACACTGGGCATCTACTCTTGTTGCATCACATTGACTACAATACGTGTCACCGAAACTGTCAGCAGCTCATGACAATTTCCACTGATCAACACCTGGTGGCAGTATAGAAAACACCCCATTGGACAAGGAACTTAGGGGCATGTTTACTTACATTGGAGATTGCAACCAATCAGATATTTGCTTATGTTTTCTGACTTGTAGATGCCTGATTAACTCTAATTGCTGATTGGTTGCCATGGACAACATCTCCAGAGAGATTTATCTCCAATGTTAATAAACATGCCCCCTTAAAGTGTAAAATTAATCCCTGTGGGCAGTTCTGTGGTCACAGCCTCATTGCACCCCCCGCCTAATGGTTTTATATTTACTGGTGAACTTTCCATTTTCTTGCTATAGGATTATAGCTCCAACCAGCCCCATAACTGGCCATCCATTCCCACATGGTACGGCAGAATGTTCCAAATCAGCCAAACTGTCAGACCAAATCTGGACATGTATGACCCGCTAAACTCCATTAATACCAACATGAAGATGTGGAGAAATCCAGATGTCCAACTAGAAAGTTCATTTTTGTATGATGTAGACCAGGGACACCCAACCTTTTGAACTCATGAGCAACATTCACAAGTAAGAGGAGTTGGGGAGCAACACTTGCATGAAAAATGTTCTTGGGGTGCCAAACAAGTGCTGTGATTGGCCAATTGATAGCTGCAATGTGGATTGTCAACCTCCATTGAGACTCTGTTTGGCAGTACACCTGGTTTTATACAACCAAAACTTGCCTCCAAGCCTGGAATTCAAAAATAAGCTCCTGAAGCTAATAAGTTTTGAGGCCACTGGGAGCAACATCCAAGGGGTTGGAGACCAACATGTTGCTCACAAGCCACTGGTTGGGGATCACTGATGTAGACAAAGGAATTCTAAAGACTAAGACTGAAGGCAACCGAGGAACCTCAGAGACTTTGTTTTGCCCCCCTTAGACCCTGCTTCATTTACGAAGAGCCCTAGATATCAGAGCTAAGTACCATTTTTTTGTACCACAACTGCAGAACTGTTTGTCCAAATGAAACAGATGCAAGTCCAACGATGATCTCATCAAGACAGTAGGAGCTTGGCTGAACCTTTCCCTGTAACACTATCTCTCGTTAAAAGAAACATAAAAACCCCAGTGTTGTAACATATTAATGAAGATGACAACTATTTGCTAATTGATTGTACATCTGTACATACTTATCCAGGTCACCGCTAGCGAGCAGAACATTAGAGCTTACGCTTCCAAGGGAAACTGTCACAACGATTTGCAAATCAAGTCAAAAATCAGAAGGGTTATTATGACCCACAGTCTGAAAGGGAGACTAATTTTCTTCAGTGCCTCTGAGACTTAAGACATATCTGACTGCTCTGCTGGAAATTGGTGTTTATAGAACCCCACTCTGAAATATTATATTTCTGTCATTCTGCTATATATTGCATACTGTAGATATGAAGCAAAATACGTCTCATATGGGGAAGGTTAATTTTTGGTGATGTCCCATCAAAAAAAACAAACTTTTTTTGAGTGTCTCCTACTTCTCTGTCTCTTGGTTATCAAGAAGCTGGGCGCTATATTTCTGGAAAATGAATGGAGATTGAGTGTTAAACTCAGATTTCTGTACTCCCCTTGTAGACACTGTTCCACCTAAATCGTTGGCTTCTCTGATACAGTCCAGAAAACAAGGGGAGATGACACCTGCAGTTTTCTTCTGGCTATCACCCTAACTAGTTTATTATAAATTATGCCACAAGCTTTCATGGGCAATCCCCTTTTTTATGCAAAGTCTTATTAAAGCCCTTCTGTCTTCTGTAGCAGGGTTGGAACGTGGGGTAAGCAGAAGAGGCACATGTGCAATGTGCAATGGTGGAGGGGTGCTGGGCATATAGCTCTCTTGCCTGCATTCCATTGTTTTGACTATTTTCTTAGGTGCACTGAATATGAACACTCTGTGTCTCCTTGAGACAAGTCATGGGTGTGTGTTTGAGCAGGTTTCATGGATGGAGGTGAGCTGTGAATAGAGGCGAGTGGGAGTGATGGTGTAGGGAGATTTGGTCACGCCTTTGTTGCCCTTACTTGTAGGGTTGGCACTGTTCTGTCATGTTGTCATCGATGTTCCACAACTAGGTTCCACCTTACATCTGTGGTCTTATCTCTAACTATTTCCCTATTTTCTCCTTACTTGATTGGCTACTCAACATCTCCTCATTACCACCTCACATTTAAGATAGGGTTCACCAACCTTTAGAACCCGTGAGCAACATTCAGAAGTAAAAGGAGTTGGGGAGCAACCCTAGTATGAAAAATGTTCTTGGGTGCCAAATAAGGACTGTGATTGGCCATTTAGTAGCCCCTATTTGGATTGTCAACCTACATTGAAGCTCTGTTTGGCAGTGCATCTGGTTTTTATACAACCAAAATCTGCCTCAAAACAAGCCAGGAATTCTAAAATAAGCACCTGCTTTGAGGCCACTGGGAGCAACATCCAAGGGGTTGGAGAGCAACATGATACTCACAAGCTACTGTTTGGGGGATCACTGCTTTAAGACATCTCACAAAAGTTGATACATCGTTGTACCTTCCACTAGACTTTCTATTAATTTGTTGGCCTACAAGTTATCCTATTAAACTAACATCTAAGGGAAGGGTGCGCTCATTTTCCCAGATCTTAATCTACTCTAACTCAATGATACACGAGAGTCCCTTGCCACCAGTTGAAGTTAGAAGTTTAATGTCCCTTCTTTTCTTGGATACCCATGAAGTCAAAATTTATCATTTTCAACACTAATGATCTTTCCATAGGACCCAAGGTCGTCCTTAAGAGCAGCAGAATAGTTGTGGGATGGTGCTAAAACCCATAGTTCTCCAGACCATTAAATCTTTATGGCCCCATCCTACCCAGGCTCATGGTTGATGCTTACTGCAAGGGTAAGTAGCAAGGGGCTATAGGTAGGTGGAGCCTAGGATTTATCCAGTTAGAATGGCACCAGCAATAATTTTAAATAATAAAACAGAAAGTTTTATTAACATTTTAAGATGCTGATAGTTTTATTATAATGAAATGGATATTAAGATGCCCCGGTTGTCCATCAGTGCTTTCCTTACACAATATTCCTCATCAGACTGAGAATGTGTTTGACTTTCCATAATCCTATTTTTCCCGCATTATTTTGTATAGCCCCCACAGCCTGCAGTTCAGCAGCTTTTTCTATATACTGGACGAGCTGTCCTTGAACAGCATATTTATTCTGGCAAAAGAATGTGAAATAGTGGGCCAAAAATTTTCACTGGATTTATGAAAGGAAGTAAGAACATAATAAAAATAAGAAACAGTAGCCTGCAACAGTAGCATTAAACCTGTATTAAGGCAAATGTTATAGCATGGCTTTTTGTTATTAAAGACAAAATTATTCATCAGAAATGTTTTACCTGTTTAAGGGGACTTTAGACTGGCTACGTGAGAAGGTACAAAATGATACATTTGTTTCATGTATTTTCTTTATGGATTAAACATAGTAAAACAGATTAAACAGAGCATCATTATATGTGTGAAAGTGGTTAAGTTAAGTAAACCAGGTAGGTACTGTGATATTTTTCTGGTCGAAGTTCCTCCAAGATGGGCTACAGGAGGCCTCATACATTTGGGTCAGTGACTTTTCTCCCTGTCTGTAAGGGGCTATTTAAGCCTAACTCTTCCTTTTCCCACTGCTGGATCATTGAGCTTCTTGATATTACCAAGCCTCTTGAGGTTCTTTCCTAGTATCCTGTAAGTTGTTTCTTACTTTACCTTTGTTCTTATTATTCTCACTCCCTGGTTTTTGACTTCGGGCCTGTGATTTGGATTTATTCTTGTCTCTTGTGGAATTTGTTTGTTTTCGGACTGCCCTGACCTTATGCTTGAACTTGGACTTTGATTGCGTGCCATCTGCCCTGACCTTATGCCTGAACTTAAACTTTGTTTGAGTGTCGCCTGCCTTGACCTTGTGCTTGAACTTGGACTTTGTTTATATGCCGCCTGCCCTGACCTTATGCCCGAACTCAAACTTTGTTTGCGTGTTGCCTGCATTGACCTTGTGCTTAAACTTGGATTTTGTTTGCATGCTGCCGACCCTGAACTTATGCCTGAACTTTGACTTTGTTTGCGTGCCACCTGCCCTGACCATTGTCTGTATTCAAACTTTGTTTTGTGCCCACTTCTTATACTTTTTTACTGGGGTCCTTAATTTTCTGCTTTATGAAATCCTATTGTTTCTTTATCAAGTCTCAGTATGTCTTCTAGTGCAGAATATTGATTCTATACAACCAGTTTAACCAACAAGAGATGAAATGGAAAATTGTTGGCTAATCAGGCCCTGCGCCCAACATCATTGGCCAGCCTCATTAATGATCTTGTGTCTGAATAGAAGCAGATCCTTACAGTTATGTTCTAATATCTAGTATAAAGTCATTCCTCATTCCTGAAAGAGTTAGATAGATGGCTAGTGGTCCTGGTAATTGACAGTATGTGCCATAACCACAGCATTATTCTAAGTATTTTATCAAAGACAGCTTCTTGTATTGTGCCCTCTGCTTTTATTCCTTGTGAAATATCGACACAATAAAAACTGTAGACAACTGTGTGCACCATAAGCCAAGATGGCAAGTGCGTTACAATGATCCACTTTACCCAAATCATCTGAATCACGAGTCATACTTATTTTTCTAGGCAAACTTCCTTAATTTCCGAATATATCAATAAAAAAAACAAAATAAAATCTTGCAGATGGGAACCGATGGGAAATAAAATAAGACCAAGCAAGAAAAGAGCAGAGTGAAAACAGAAAGGTCTGGTTAAAGAAAAATAAAAAACAATACTTCTATTAAACACACTTCCGAGCTATAAAGCGACCGCACTATAGTCCTTCCTCCCCTCCGCTCTCAAGCACTATGTTTAAGTTCATGACCAGAGGGAAACCAAACACTGTTATCTCCAGGGGACCATCCCGTTCTACAGTTCCCCTTCTGGCCCTAACGTTTTTTCCTTGTCCCATTGTGACCTCAGCCAAGATCCTGTGATTACAGGGTAGCGCCAAGTGTTGATGCCACGCATTTCTATTTCTTCATTGAGCCGTTAATGCTGGTTTTGAGCCGTGCTCTGATTGTAGGGCCCTCGGTTTATGTTTGTTTTAGAAAACCCACAGAATTATTGTGAGAAAAAGTTTATTATACAAAGAAAGGGAAGTTGTACATATTTTATATGCAGTATAAGTGCAGGGAATGCTTTATATATTTCCTATAAATAAAGCTCATGACTCATTTCAGTAATTTCTTTTAGTAGTCAGAACTTTATATGGACATTTATACGCTATTATTGATCCTTACAAACTATTTGAAACACAGAGCTTGTGTCTTACCAATTCATTAGATACTCAGGTTGGTAAGGGTTGGCCTGCTCTCTATGAGTGAGGGTGGTACTCCTTAGAAAATGTTCTAACTGTGTATGTTTTCTTGTGGTGTTAAAGTGTTGAGCTGAATAGCCAACGTAAGGTGGTTAAAGACAAGGTAGGATGAATGGGGACCAGTTAGAGTGGGTGGAGTTAAGGTGGATGGTCTCCATCCAACTACAATGGAAAAAGACCAGTCGGGATTATGGTTACAACCCACGAACCTGCTTTATCTATACTTGACAATAAGGATTCATAGAATCCTGGATTTAGTTTGGGATTTGGCTGAATCAGAGCCATTTGGCTGAGCAGGATTCAGCCACATCAAAGAGCTTAGCTGTACTTAATCTAAATCCTTAAAACTACATTACATTAGGTCACCTGATTAAGGAGACCAGTAATTTTTTGATGCATTGCCTTTTTTTTTGCCTTTCTGTCCTTTTGTACATAGCTCCTTAAAGATTGATGGTTTGGCTGAAACCCTGAAAATAGGGATTCGATCTCCAGTTATCCAGTTCTTCCACACATAGCGACATTTTTAAACTATTTGTGATCCTTATAAACCATGGGAAACAGTGGAAATGAGTCTTAGCAAGTTATTAGGTACTCAGGTTAGACCTGTTCTCCACAAATGAGTGAGGTATGCTTTAGGAAATGTTCTAACTGCATTACTGTTCTTTTAGTGTTAAAGTTCTGAGCTGAAGGGCCCAGGTAAGGTGCATAATAACAAGATGGAGCAAATAGGAACCAGTTTGAGTGTATGGAGAATAGGTAAGGTGGAAGAAGACCAATTAGAATGGATGGAGATCCGCTAGGCTTTGGCCTGGTTTATCTCCACTTGACATGACCTCTCCTCTGGTTGATGGAACCTTTTACCCAGTTTTCCACTCCAGTTGACTTCTATTACAGGCCTTCCCTGTTGTTGATGCAAATTATCTACCAGTCCGGGTCTAAATGAGAATCTGAAACTATTTTTGACTTCACACCCAGGAATAGTATTTAGAAGCCCCAAAACATAGATATTGGTAGAAATAAAGAACTTTGCAAATTGTTTTGCCATGCAATGAATGGAAGGTCATTGTTGGCCGATGATCTTAAACGCTGACTGACCAGTGGTTTGAAGGGTCAGACAATGTTACAATCTGGCCCCACACTTGGATTGTCATTAGTCATTTGGAAGACCTGCTATGCAGAAGGGCAGACCTAAGTAGGTTCAACTTAGTAATAGTCCCATATTATAATATACCATTGGCTGCATCATAGTGTGAGCCTTTATGGGGTCACCCATTGCCATATTGTTCACATAAGGGCACTGTACATATTAATGCAAAATGAGAATTCCATGGTACTGATGAGACTTGACTGGCAGCAAAAGGCTCTGTAGAATTTCTGGACACTCTTTTCATTGCACTTTCATTTTCTGGGTATGCTTCCTCCTACATCTTATCCCTAAGTGGACCTTGTGTCTCTATTTATTTGCTTCAGGGTCGGGCTGGAGAACAAAGGTATCCCCTGTAGGATTGGGTCACTTTTCTTCACTCCTACAACCAATAATCTGCCAAATCATTTAAGGGGGCCCACACACGTCTTGATATTCATACAGTTTGGTCAGAAATGTACTGAATTGGTTATTTTGGCCGGAGAGCATCTTTCTCACGATCAGTGGAAAAAATAACTTTTTAAGCCTGTCCAATGCAGGCTACTTGAAGGAAGGCAATTCCAGTTCAACAAGATCACATTACCAACTGTAAATTAGATTGCAGCTGCACGGCATGTTCACTCGTAGGAGTTCAGAAATATGACTACTTCAGTGCTATGATAACTTTTTTTTTTTGGACAAACTCTATGTATTTTATGACAAGAGCCGGAGTGTGAGGTAATATGCTTGAAAGGCAAACCTTAAACCGGTCTTGTTGATTTAGTGCTGTTTGACATGGAAAAGATAAAGCTTCCCTTGAACCGGTACCTGACCTAGAAACTTAGTCCAAATAAAGAGACTATTCCGGAATACTAAAGATCTTACTTTACAATATTTTTACAATAATCTCTGAATACATGGGAGTTTGGCTGGAAAAACATCAGCTACACATCCCCTTTAAACCTACTTCAGCCCTCATCAATCTGGAAGATAAATACCCACATAACCTGAGAAAAAGAGTTGGGCGTTTCTTGCAACCACAGCTGAAATATAATCATTGTTTGTGCTGCAATCCATTTAGCCAATCCCCAAATTTAGACAGGCAGACTAAACCTTAAAGGAGAAGGAAAGCAACGGAGGCATTTTATTGCCAATAGATTAGCTGCAATAGTGCAAGCTAGAATGCTATATCTATTCTGTACAATGTTTTACCATACCTGAGTAAAAAGCTCTAGAAACTCTCTGTTTGTTTAGGATAGGAGCTGCAGTATTAACATGGTGTGACATCACTTCCTGCCTGAGTCTCTCCCTGCTCTGGGCTCAGATTACAGTAGAGAAGGGAGGGGGCGGGGGAAGAGGAGCAAACTGAGCATGCTCTTGCCCAGGGCAATGAGGTTTAAGCTGAAGGCAGGAAGTCTGATACAGAAGCCCATGAGTACACAATAGAAGGAAAGAAATGCTGTGTTTCATTTGACAGAGGACTCAGAGCGGCACTACTTTTGGGGTTTACTGGTATATTTAGACGGACCTTTCTGATAAGGCTTACTTCGTTTTAACCTTTCCTTCTCCTTTAAATTTTGACTATGCTGTTGTCAGGCCTAATGGCTCAGGAAGGTTGAAGTCAGGACCAAGGAAACTGCTAATAGAAAAGTCTGATTCACAGTGTCCAAAGGGTAAAAAAAATGCATGATGCACTAAAAATTGTCCAAAAAAAATTTCAGTTTTTTTGGACAATTACTAGCAAAAAAAATTCCATTAACCTATGAATGGCTAAAAACAGGTCCAATAAGGTCAGTGCAGCTCCCATTGACTTCCATATGCCCTTGACTGCTTTTCCTAGCTGTAGTTTTGTATTAGAAATATTCATGGTTTTCACACTTTATAAATCTCAATTTTTTTAAAGAAAATGTTATTTTATGAAAGAATTTTAGTAAATAGGCCTCTGAGTATTTCTACCTTCTTCTTTCTTGAAGAGCAGCAGAAAAATTCAACTAAGAACTTCTAAACCAGGTTAAAACCCTCTAGTTTAAAAGTTATTCAAATGATATAAAGTAATGTTTCTAGTACAGATATGGGGCATGTTATCAAGAATGTTTGGGACCTGGGATTTTCCAGATAAGGGGTATTTCCATAATTTAGATCTCCATACCTTAAGAGTCTTTACAGTGGCGTAACTAGATATTACTGGGCCCCACAGCAAATTATTTTTCAGGCCCCCAAAATTTTTAGCAGTTGACTTGTTTTACCAATAATTATTGAAACTGTATTATGAATTAGGGCCTCGTGGGGCCCCTATACCTCCTGGGCCCTCCTGCAGGCGCAGGGTCTGCTTCCTCTATAGTTACGCCCCTGCCGATTTATCAAGGGTCGAAGTGAATTTGAGGGAATTTTCAAAGTAAAAAAATTAGAAATTCGAAGTAATTTTTTGGTAACTTCGACCATCGAATAGGATACTACGACATCGAATTTACTTCAAATTCGATTTGAAGTAAAAATAGTTCGAATATTGGACCATCAATAATCAAAGTACTGTCTCTTTAAAAAAACTTTGACTTCAATACTTCGCCAAATTAGTGCTATGTTAGCCTATGAGGACCTTCTACAACCATTTTCTAAGTCTTTACACATCGAAGTAAAATTGTTCGATCATATGCTAAAATCGTTAATCGATTTTACTTCGATCGTTTGATGGCCAGATTTTTCCTGATTTTCAGCATATCTGGAACTGGAAAAACCCAATTGGGCTTTATCAAGTAAAAAAAACTTGATTACACGAAAATTGTATTCTACTATTTGTTTTCAATGCGCTTGCAAAATCTCAATTTTTAAAAAAATTATTTTAAAAATAAATCTTCCATTGACTTCTACATCATATCACTAGATTTTACCTGCCAAATTTTACAATTCAAGGGTTTTTTAAATTTAATCTCTAATATTAGACATCAGTAAAGTTTCAAGATTCAAGCTTTGTAAACTCAAAAAAATAATTAAAATAGAATGTGAAAAATCAGCCCCAATATATTTTTTGTCAAAACCTAGAATTTACTATTATTTTAGGTTTATAAATAAGTGCCAGCATTTAGGGGCATATTTATCAAAGGTCGAGGTGAATTTTCGAATGAAAAAAATTCGAATTTTGAGCTATTTTTTTGTGTACTTCAACTAGAGAATTGTCCAAATTCGATTAGAATTTGAAAAAAAATCGAATTTCAAAATTTAGCATGTACTGTCGCTTTAAAAATTCGACTTCAGCCATTCATTATCTAAAATCTGCTGAATTGCTGTTTTAGCCTATGGGGGGCCTCCTAGAACATATCTGGAGTCAAATGGTGGGGAAGAACTTTGGATCGAATTCTATCAAATGCGCTATTCCATCGATTTGTACGATTCAAATTTGGCCGAATAAGTACCTATTTGATTGAAAACGGACCTATGCGACCAAAAATAACTTTGACTGCATTTCAGTTGGTCTTTTTGAATTTGAATTTTGAAGTTTTTTAAATTCGAAATTCAACCCTTGATAAATATGTCCCTTAGAGGCCCATTAATTAAAGGTCAAATTTCGAATATATGTGAATTTTTTTTTATTCCAATATACTCACAATTCGACTGGGAGGATATTTGATAAAAATATTTGAATGTCTAATATTCGATCGAATGGTTCCGAGCCAAAAATTCGGATCGTGTTCAATTTATACGAATTGTGTTTTTTTCCTGAAAAACCCCTCGAATGTCAGGAAGGCTATTAACATGTCCAAATGGCTCAACAGACCTTTGCCATTGACTTGTACATGAACTTGGTCGGGATGTGATAAATCTCACATTCAAATTTACATTCGAATAGGGGGATTAAAGGAGAAGGAAAGGCTAAAATTAAGTAAGCTTTATCAGAAAGGTCTACATAAATACACCAGTAAACCCTCAAAGTAATGCTGCTCTGAGTCCTCTGTCAAAAGAAATACAGCATTTCTTTCATTTTATTGTGTACTCATGGACTTCTGTATCAGACTTCCTGTTTTCAGCTTAAACCTCCAGGGCTAGGGCTTGAGCATGCTCAGTTTGCTCCTCTCTCCCTCCCTCCTCCCATCCCTGCTGTAATCTGAGCTCAGAGCTGTAAGTGAGCAGGAAGTGATGTCACACCAAGCTAATATGGCAGCTTCTAACCTAAACAACAGTGTCTAGAGCTTTTTGCTCAGGTATGGTAAAGCATTCTGCAGAATAAATATAGCGTTCTAGCTTGCAATATTGTGGTTAATCTGTTGGCAGCTTTCCTTCTCCTTTAAAATTTAAATGTGTGAATTTTGACACTCGGAAATTCTAATTTACTATTTGACCCTTGATATATCTGCCCCTTCATTTTTATTTCATGTCTGTGCTCAAAACACCCCAAAATTCAGTTAAAGAACATCGTATAGGGGTGGCTTTACCCAAGTAAATCCAGTGGAGCATAAATATTATCAACTAAAAAATATTTCTCAAAAAATATTCCTACTGAATTGTGCTTAGTACAGGGAATACCTATGCTGCCATAGTTTTATGGGATCTCTCTGTACAGACTATGAGCAAACTTAGGGGACTGTTCCTGCTGAATTGTGCTTAGTACAGGGAATACCTATGCTGCTATAGTTTTATGGGATCTCTCTGTACAGACTATGAGCAAACTTAGGGGACTGTTCCTGCTGAATTGTGCTTAGTACAGGGAATACCTATGCTGCCATAGTTTTATGGGATCTCTCTGTACAGACTATGAGCAAACTTAGGGGACTGTTCCTGCTGAATTGTGCTTAGTACAGGGAATACCTATGTGCCATAGTTTTATGTGATCTCCCTGTACAGACTATGAGCAAACTTAGGGGACTGTTCCTGCTGAATTGTGCTTAGTACAGGGAATACCTATGCTGCCATAGTTTTATGGGATCTCTCAGTACAGACTATGAGCAAACTTAGGGACTGTTCCTGCTGAATTGTGCTTAGTACAGGGAATACCTATGCTGCCATAGTTTTATGGGATCTCTCTGTACAGACTATGAGCAAACTTAGGGGACTGTTCCTGCTGAATTTTGCTTAGTACAGGGAATACCTATGCTGCCATAGTTTTATGGGATCTCTCTGTACAGACTATGAGCAAACTTAGGGGACTGTTCCTGCTGAATTGTGCTTAGTATAGGGGAATACAGATGCCCTCTCTCTCTCTCTCTCTCTCCCACTGGGTGCTTCTCCCATGCTCTTACTCCTCCTGTACGTTCAGTTGTTTCCCATTACCCAACTCGCCGGAGGACTTGGAGCCAATGAGGAGGAGGAGCAGAAGTTTTATTCTATTCTCACCATGTTTGTTCGGCTCATCTCTAATGAGAGCTCAGCTTGAATGGCAAGTGCTGAAAGTCTCCACCTGTAATTGAGAGCTGTACAGTTCATATGATTGGGGAACAATGGGAACATTCTGTTAACGTGACCCCGGAGATTAACCCCTGCCGTCTCTTCCTAAAGTAAATTCCTCCTCAAGGGGATGAAATAATGAGATTAACCAGCCTCCTCAACTTAACTGCCCCAAATCATCAAACCCACAGTCACAATATGAACACTTGTTAGGCGGGTTCTGCAGATTCACTTTCCTGGATGAAAGGGAAAACGATCTCATAGACGACTGCAATTTATCCCCCACGTATAATTATATTACACACGTAATCCTATTGGCAGCGTCATTATTGGTTATTTCTGCTTCTGACCTTACTGGAATGAACTGATGCTAAAATTAGTAATAATCATTTTCTGCACAAAATGTGACACAGGCTCCTTTACTATTCCTATAGAACAGAAAAGCACAGGTACAGAATGGATAAGGAATAACAAATATCAACCTTTAAAAATACATAGATAAATAGTCAGATAGATGGATCATAGACAGACAGACAGATCGATGATAAATAGATAGATAGATAGATAGATAGATAGATAGATAGATAGATAGATAGATAGATAGATAGATAGATAGATTATAGATAGATAGATAGATAAATAGATAATAGATAGATAGATAGATAGATAGATAGATAGATAGATAGATAGATAGATAGATAGATAGATATAGAGATAGATGATAGATTATAGATAGATAGATAGATAGATAGATAGATAGACAGACAGACAGACAGACAGACAGACAGACAGACAGACAGATAGATAGATAGATAATAGATAGATAGATAGATAGATAGATAGATAGATAGATAGATAGATAGATAGATATAGAGATAGATGATAGATTATAGATAGATAGATAGATAGACAGACAGATAGACAGACAGACAGACAGACAGACAGACAGACAGACAGACAGATAGATAGATAGATAGATAGATAGATAATAGATAGATAGATAGATTATAGATAGATAGATAGATAGATAGATAGATGATAGATTATAGATAGATAGATAGATAGATAGATAGATAGATAGATAGATAGATAGATAGATAGATAGATAGATAGATAGATAGATAGATAGATAATAGATTATAGATAGATAGATAGATAGATAGATAAATAGACAATAGATAGATAGATAGATAGATAGATAGATAGATAGATAGATAGATGATAGATAGATAGATAGATAGATAGATAGATAGATAGATAGATAGATACATAGATACATAGATAGATAGATAGATAGATAGATAGATAGATGATAGATTATAGATAGATAGATAGAGAGATAGATAGATAGATAGATAGATAGATAGATAGATAGATAGATACATAGATACATAGATAGATAGATAGATAGATAGATAGATAGATAGATAGATAGATAGATAGATGATAGATTATAGATAGATAGATAGAGAGATAGATAGATACATAGATAGATAGATAGATAGATAGATAGATAGATAGATAGATAGATAGATGATAGATTATAGATAGATAGATAGATAGATAGATAGATAGATAGATAGATAGATAGATAATAGATAGATAGATAGATAGATAGATAGATAGATAGATAGATAATAGATAGATAGATAGATAATAGATAGATAGATAGATAGATAGATAGATAGATAGATAGATAGATAGATAATAGATAGATAGATAGATAGATAGATAGATAGATAGATAGATGATAGATAGATAGATAGATAGATAGATAGATAGATAGATAGATAGATAGATAGAGAGATAATAGATAGATAGATAGATAGATAGATAGATGATAGATAGATAGATAGATAGATAGATAGATAGATAGATAGATAGATGATAGATAATAGATAGATAGATAGATAATAGATAGATAGATAGATAGATAGATAGATAGATAGATAGATAGATAGATAGATAGATAGATAATAGATAGATAGATAGATAATAGATAGATAGATAGATAGATAGATAGATAGATAGATAGATAGATAGAGAGATAATAGATAGATAGATAGATAGATAGATAGATAGATAGATAGATAATAGATAGATAGATAGATAGATAGATAGATAAATAGATAGATAGATGATAGATAATAGATAGATAGATAGATAGATAGATGATAGATAATAGATAGATAGATATATATATGATAGATAGAGAGATAATAGATAGATAGATAGATAGATGATAGATAGATAGTTCATCCCCTAATAGTGAAAAACAAAATCATAAAAATTACTTTATATTCACCAAAACCCTCACTGTAGTTTTGCAAGTTCTGCATCTTTTTTACAAAGATAGTTCAACCGAAGCAACTCCCAAAGGAGTGGGGGCAGTTGTGGCAGCAAAGGGTAACCAGGGGTGGGACTTCAGAGGAAGCAGACCCTGCGGCTGCAGAGGGCCCAGGAGGTAAAGGGGTCTCATGAGACTCTAATTCATATACAATTTAAATAAATATTGGTGAAACAAGTCAACCTCCAGACATTTTGGGGGCCTTAAAAAATAATTTGCTGTGGGGACCAGTAATATTTAGTTATGTCACTGAGGGCAACTATATATTAATCCCCATGGATTGAAATTAATGGGTTTAGTTATCAAAATTTGAGCTTGTGCAATGTTTTTTGGACTTTTGGACTTTTCAATTTTAAAAATAGAAAAAGAATGCTTGCTTATTTACTAAAAAAATCCAAATATAAAAAAAAAATGGGGGGAAATTATTAATAGCTTGCATATGTATATTTTTCAATGAGTCAAAAAATGTCTTAAAAAATGCCTTAAAAGGGTTGTTCACCTTTAAATTAACTGTTAGCAAGAGAGTGATATGCTGAGACAATTTGCAATTGGTTTTCATTTATTATTATTTGTGATTTTTTAGTAATTTAGCATTTTATTCAGCAGCTTTCAAGTCTGCAATTTCCGTAATCTGGTTGCTAGGGTCCAAATTCCCCTAGCAACCATGCACTGATTTGAATAAGAGACTGGAATAGGAATAGGAGAGACCTGTATAGAAAGATGAGTTATAAAAGTAGCAATAATAATTAGGGATGCACCGAATCCACTATTTTGGATACGGCCGAACCCCCGAATCCTAAGCAAAGGATTCGGCCGAATACCGAACCGAATCCGAACCCTAATTTGCATATGCAAATTAGGGGTGGGAAGGGGAAATTTTTTTTACGTCCTTGTTTTGTGACAAAAAGTCACGCAATTTCCCTCTCCACCCCTAATTTGCATATGCAAATTAGGATTCAGATTCGGTTCGGCCAGGCACAAGGATTCGGCCGAATCCGAATCCTGTTGAAAAAGGCCGAATCCTGGCCGAATCCCGAACCGAATCCTGGATTCGGTACATCCCTAATAATAATAAGCGGATTATTTACTAAAATCCAAATTGATCTCATTGCCCCAATAAAAAAGCTTGACCAAACTCCCATAACCGATTTTGCCATATTTATTAATAAATTAACTCAAATGTAATTGGATCGGTTAAAAAACTCAATAAAATTGAGTGAAAACTCGAATCGTACACATTTTTTCGGCTTTTTCTTGGACTGTTCAATTTTTTCACATTTTTTGCATGAAAACCCTGAAAAAGTTGGAATTTCAGGCTAAACTCAGAGCAGACCACAATAACTTCAAATTGGGAGAGGTGCCTCTCCTATTGGCTTATACAGCACTTCAACAGGTGCGAGGTTGCAGATTTTTGCCGCATAGGGGTGTAATACGTTTTTTTTTCCTCTAGTGAAAAAACTTGAATTTTTTGAGATTTCACAAAAAGAAAAAAAATGAAGGGCAATTGAAAAGTTGCTTAGAAACAGCCATTCTATAACATACTGAAAGTTAACTTAAAGGTGAACCTCCCCTTTAAAATTGCCATAGGCCGCTCCCATTGACTTCTACATCAGCAGCTTTAAGATGTTGAAATTTTACATTCCGAAGTTTTTGCTCTTAATAAATATCGTACATGCACGTTTTTCAGGGTATAATTGAATTCATGAATTTTTTTTAAAAAAAAAAATTGATAAAAAAAAATTAGAACAATGATAAATCGCCCGCTAAATATTCTGCAAGCACTTGGATTCCATGTTCTTATGCTCATGTTTTTGGCTGTCTAGTTTATGTCGGGAGCTTGCGGATGGGCCTCTTTGAACCCACCTTCATCTGACAAACCTCAACTTATAAGTGTGATAAAAATCATCCAAATAGAGGGTCAGCTTACATTTATAGGAACGAAAAAATTCCACTGTCGTCCAAGCGCAACAGAATCCCCTTCCCCCACTCTCTGCCGATGGAGAATCAGACTGTCCCTCGACACCAACGTTTATTGTGATAAGTCGTCCCGGACCAGAGAGCGAACGAATTTATCTTCATTCCGATGACATAAGAGAAATAAATGGCCGCCCCATCCCCATCCTGAAATCAAGAATCATTTGTTTATTTGTATTCGCTCCATTTGCTAAACGATCTTTGTAAAGAGAGAATCTGTCACTGACTTTCCCACAGAGCTGACTTTCTAAAGTCAACACACGAAGGGTCTTCTTTCCCCAACTGGCTATAGTGATAAAAGGAAATGGGGGGATTTGTTTTGGTTTTGAGTCAAGGAAAAGGCTGAAACATGAAGTAAAACGTTAGGAATTCTTTCTCCTGACTTCTTGTCATGTCCCAGTTAAAAAAAAATGCAAATAGTTATAGATTAGCGCCTTAGATTGGGCATATTTCACATACCTCAACCTTGATGTCAAGAGACATTTTTTCCCATAAAATAGAAAGGTTTTGTAGGATTTTATAGCAAGTCAGATGTTTGTGATGGAAACTGAATTTGGGGTAAGAAGACAATAAAAGTGGAGTGTAATAAAAGGTCTGGTAGCCCATTGCAACCAACCAGATGTTTTTTATTTAATACACTAGTTAATGTTATTTCTAAATTGATTTCACCCTAACTGACCTTCAGACTGGGCTCCCTTAACAAGGTTACAGATAAATAGAAACATTGGGGTGTCACCCTGTTTTAGTTCCAGGGATACCCAGGGCACAAATAAACACACCCCAAATCTCCCCCTAACTGGTTTCAGACTGGGCCCCCTTAGCTCATAACAAGGTTACAGATATATAGAAACATTGGGGTGTCACCCTGCTATAGTTCCAGGGGTACCCAGGGTACAAATAATCACTCACCCCAAATCTCCCCCTAACTGACCTTCAGACTGGGCCCCCTTAGCTCATAACAAGGTTACAGATATATAGAAACATTGGGGTGTCACCCTGCTATAGTTCCAGGGGTACCCAGGGCACAAATAAGCACTCACCCCAAATCTCCCCCTAATTGACCTTCAGACTGGGCCCCTTAGCTCATAACAAGGTTACAGATATATAGAAACATTGGGGTGTCACCCTGTTATAGTTCCAGGGGTACCCAGGGTACAAAGAAGCACTCACCCCAAATCTCCCCCTAACTGACCTTCAGACTGGGCCCCCTTAGCTCATAACAAGGTTACAGATATATAGAAACATTGGGGTGTCACCCTGCTATAGTTCCAGGGGTACCCAGGGTACAAATAATCACTCACCCCAAATCTCCCCCTAACTGACCTTCAGACTGGGCCCCCTTAGCTCATAACAAGGTTACAGATATATAGAAACATTGGGGTGTCACCCTGCTATAGTTCCAGGGGTACCCATGGCACAAATAAGCACTCACCCCAAATCTCCCCCTAATTGACCTTCAGACTGGGCCCCTTAGCTCATAACAAGGTTACAGATATATAGAAACATTGGGGTGTCACCCTGCTATAGTTCCAGGGGTACCCAGGGTACAAATAAGCAGTCACCCCAAATCTACCTATGTTGCTTGCCATAGTTTTATGGTATCTCTTTGTATGAGCAAACAGGGGATTCAGGACTAAGTGAGGTAGAGGAGAGCAACCAAAGTTCCCATTGTCTTCTGATTGTCAATAATCGCTGACAGTCTTTGCTGAATTATGTCCCTTATTAAATGAGTGCAACTGATATTTGTTGGGGTGCAGGAGTTACACAATCTCCTATTTCTGTTTAGAATGTGCTTCCCGGGATCCCATTGGCTGCTGAGTTTTGTTATTTCCCAGCAGAAGCCGCAATGATGAAGAATCATCTGCAAATGATTTATGCCACTTTCAATAGCGATCATCATCATCATCATCATCATTTATTTATATAGCGCTGTCAAGATACACAGTGCTTTACTGCAGTTATAGCAAACGGAGTAAATGGTGGGTAACAGACAAGGATTACAGAATACAATAGGGTTTACAAACTAAAAGGTTAGGGTACAATTGAGACATTGTATAAACACTTTGTCATTTCTGATACAGCAATGATTAATTAAGGTACATCGAATAGGCCTCTTTAAACAGATGGGTCTTTAAGGAGCGCTTGAAAGTTTGGAAAGAAGGAGAAAGTCTGACAGCTTGTGGCAGAGAGTTCCAGAGAAAAGCAGAAGCCTGAGAGAAGTCTTGTAGGTGAGAATGGGCAGAAGTGACCAGAGGAGAAGTGAGGGAAGATCAGAAGCAGAGCGTAGGTTTCGTGAAGGAGAGTATTTGGAGATTAGAGATGAAATATAGGGAGGGGTTTCATTATTAAGGGCCTTGAATGTGAGTGTAAGTAATTTGAATTTGATTCTAGAAAAGATTGGGAGCCAGTGAAGGGACATACATATGGGAGCAGCTGATGTTGAGCGGCGAGCTAGATGAATGAGTCTAGCGGCCGCGTTTAGAATAGATTGGAGTTGTGAAAGGTGACTTGTTGGAATACCTGTGAGGAGTAAGTTGCAGTAATCAAGGCGGGAGATGATGAGAGACTGAATCAGTGTTTTAGTTCATTCTGAACTGAGATAGGGTCGTATTCGAGCAATGTTGCGCAGTTGAATACGGCAAGATTTTGCAAGTATTTGAATGTGTGGTGAAAAAGACAGATGAGAGTCTAAGATGACTCCTAGGCAGCCTGTGTGGTGGAATGAAAGGTGGTGTTGTTTACGGTGAGTGATATCTGAGGGACAGGGGAAGATCTTGGAGGAAATATAATGAGTTCTGTTTTAGAAAGGTTCAGTTTCAGGTGGCGCTGTGACATCCAGGAGGAGACAGCAGAGAGACAGTCTGTGACTTGGGAAAGGACAGAATTAGAAAGATCAGGAGTAGACAAGTAGAGTTGGGTGTCATCAGCATAAAGGTGATACTGAAGTCCAAATGACTGAAAGAGTTTTCCTAGTGAAGTTGTATAGAGCGAGAACAGCAGGGTTATGCTTTCTCGCTGAGCACCGAGGCTCAGGTCCCCCAGGAACCTTCCGAATCCGAAATATGCATTAACACATGGGAAAAATCACTAAGACAAACATGTTGAAACTAATATTTGGTTTAACACTACTTTCCTGCTACAGAATTCCTGCTTCTCAGGAGATTCTATTAGAATAATTATTTAACGTGCCATGTGCTCTGCGCTGTGTTCTCGCTCATCATCTGGTGCCGCACCGAGCTAATTCTGTTGATACCCGAAATTATTTTCCATAATCGGACAGAATGTGCTATGTTTTTGGACATCTGCTGCGGTTTGCAGTGATGTGGTCACTGTTTTATGGAGTTCAATTAATCAAACCCAGTCTAATAGCAGATGAAGAGCTGGGACGGCCTCTATTAGGTCAACCTCTAATCCTTGGGAACGTTGGGTTTGTGGGTGGTTGGCAACTCATTAAAGTGACCGGAGCGTTCAAGAGCCACTGCCAGCACAGACAGATATTTCTAATTAAGGCTTTAGTATTATCTTAGACATTTAATTAAGGAAAGATGGGATTTATAAATGAACCCTACACTCATACTCCCCGAAGATGCAGAATTCTGGAAGAACAACTTTAATCTGACCTCACACATATGGAGACTGTAAGGACATCTGGCTGAACATTATACAAGGAGGAGTTAATCATTTTGTGTAAATATATAAAATACATATTTAATGAGGAGATGCCCAGCTGGAGAAGGTGAGACTCGCTAGAAGTTATATAGTAGATCTATCCCATGTTGGGTTCAATTACAAGACTTCCATTGTTATAAAGCCTTCATGGGTCATTTACAAATGCACTCACAAGAGTTGGGTCTTTTTTAAATATGAAGAGCCCATATTGAATCGATTCATTAAGGAACGTGCATACTCCTCCACTTCATCATTGTTACCAAATGGGTATATCCATCTTCTTCTAATACATTTTTATGCTGGAGCTACCACCACCCGAGACTTGGCGGTAGCTCCAAGGTTCCCATAGCTATTGCATCAATAGGTAAGTCAACCTTGCCGTTTTCAAACACACGCAAGTAACTCAACTCAACCAATTTCCATGAAAGTGATTCCATTCCATGAATGTAAGTTTAATTGTGTCCAATTTGAAGAATCATGGTGCAACTGGAGAACAATTATGGTGAAAATATACAGGAAATATATGTGAAAATACTGCATTATGTAAAAAAAAATCAAGTGGAGATTTGTATCTGAAATTGAACTTAGCACAATGCACTTGGATTCACACATGTGAACCAACTTGGGTATCGACTCTTGAGTGGGGGCATGTGTGAATCCATTTTGATTGATGCGTAAGGACTAAGATTACAGACTGCATTTGTACTGGATTAATCCATTGGATAAAATGTTATATGATGAGATTGACCAACTAGGTCACTTGGTAACCATGGGATGACCTCTCTGATCCATATCCATCACAGTCTGCACAACCCCCATGTGATCTGATCTTTGACCTTGGAGCCAAGCAATAAGATCTTGGTGACTTTTTTGTCTTGGTGACTTTTTTGTCTTGGGGTTTTTTTGTCCAAATGCATTACAGTCAATCAGCATTTTTTCATGCAGTGACTTTTTTGTCTTGTTGACTTTTTTGTCTTGTTGACTTTTTTGTCTTGTTGACCTTTTTGTCTCAGTGACTTTTTTGTCTTGGTGACATTTTGTCCAAATGCATTAAATCCAACAGGCTTATTTTCTTGCGATTACTTTTTCGTCTCTGCGACTTTTTTGTCACTGTGAATTTTTTTCATGGCAAATTTTTGATGCAGTTTCACAAAAATATTTGTAGACACAGCAAAATTTCACAGCAAATCCAAAAAAATGTACTCATTACTACACGCCACCCATGGACCCTAATTGGTCAAAGAACCTCCCAGGGAACATTCAGCTTTAGAGCAGCAATGAAAGGCACAAAGAAGTATGTAGGGCACCTTCCAAGAAAGTTCTTTGTTCCACAAACAGGTTGTGGTATTTTCAAATCCCTCCAAGTGGGACTGTGCCCCTAGTGTGTGTCTTTCATAGTGATATAGTTTCAGTTTGTCCCATACATGGACTCTGGGGTCTCTCACAGTGGGTTTGCACATCCCTCATGTGATCTGATCCTTGACCCAGGAGCTAAGCAATAAGATCAGAAAAAGTTGACCCACCACCTATGGACCCAAATTGCACATATAATTTCCCAGGATACATTTAGCTTTAGAGCAGCTCTGAAAGGCAAAAGAGTTACAGTGCAAGTCTGAAGGACACTGACGTTTATCTTGATTTAAAGAGACAGATAACACAAGAGGTTGTGACACATGCACTGACTCTCACTATCTGATGGGCTCCCACCATAAATAACAAGCACAGCACAGATATTACAGCTGATTGTAGTCTGTGTGAAAAAACAGAGAGCAATATAACTTCATGCTATCTCGAGATTACTCCCTTCCAGCAAGTAATCCAATCCCGGGGATCTATTCCAAATGCATAAAAACGACATTTCATTTTTACAGCCCGCGCTCTCAGACTGTGCACAAATGGCTGCCCTGATTCCATTCAGCGCCTCACGTTGTAAAACAATTGTTTCTTATTTTCCAGATGCTTTACAGTCAACAAAAATAAATGTTGTCTCGGTCACTGGGGTTTTCTGTTGATACATTCCAACAGGTTTTACTGGGAAGATGTCTGATTTGTTCTTAAAGGGAGATTACATGCTGTCACTTTGTTCACGAGTGTTAATATTGATATATAGGGTTTAGTTTGCATTCATATTATTTAATTATGTAGGAATGTATGAAGTGTAGCTACTCAAGCCAACATTAGCCACTGACTTGTACACTCCAGACCAAGAAAGCTGCTTATGGCCCAGATATGGTGCCCAAACCACAGCCTTTCTACACCATTTCTGGCTTGGGATTGGCCAGACAATCACTGGATGAGATTGTTAATATATTGGTTTTATTTCATTAAGTAGGAATGTATGAAGTGTAGATACTGACCATACTCAAACATTAGCTGCCAACTCAGGACCAAGTTGGCAGCTTATTGGCCCATGTATGGGGCCAAAATGGGCCTAGAAATAGGCCATTAAATCATCAGGCAAGTTTCAAACTCCCATTGGGTGATGTCTTCGTTTGGCCACTTGGCTTGGAAAAGGTCCCTAGAATGATCCAGTATCTGGGCTGGGACAAAACAAGTTGATATAACCCACCACCATTTGACCATGAGACAGGTTTCAAAACCCTGATGGTTGAGGTCTTTGTTTGGCTTTTTTTCTATTAATATATAGGCTTAGGTTTGCATTCATTTTTATTTAAATGGGAATGTATTAAGTGTAGATACTGACCATAGTCAAGCCAACATTAGCTGCCAACTCAGGACCAAGTTGGCAGCTTATTGGCCCATGTATGGGGCCAAAATGGGCCTAGAAATAGGCCATTAAATCATCAGGCAAGTTTCAAACTCCCATTGGGTGATGTCTTCGTTTGGCCACTTGGCTTGGAAAAGGTCCCTAGAATGATCCAGTATCTGGGCTGGGACAAAACAAGTTGATATAACCCACCACCATTTGACCATGAGACAGGTTTCAAAACCCTGATGGTTGAGGTCTTTGTTTGGCTTTTTTTCTATTAATATATAGGCTTAGGTTTGCATTCATTTTTATTTAAATGGGAATGTATTAAGTGTAGATACTGACCATAGTCAAGCCAACATTAGCTGCCAACTCAGGACCAACTTGGCAGCTTATTGGCACATTTCAAATACCCATTGGGTGAGATCTTCGGTTGACCGATTATGCTCTCCTCCTAGGGTTGGCAAAGGTCCCTAGAATGATCAGTATCTGGGCTGGGACAAAACAAGCAAATCAGCCGATATAAGCCACCACTGGTGATGGGCGAATTTGGGGCGTTTCGCTTTGCCAAAAAATGTCCAGCACATTCGCCTGTTTAAATTTTTGCAGCGGTTTCACGAATGTATTTGCCGGCGGCGAATCATGGGAATTCACCGCAAATTTGCGCCTGCCAAATAAATGCGCTCATCACAAGCCACCACCATTTAACCACCAGACAGGTTTTCAAACCCAATGGGTGAGGTCTTCTTTTGCCTTTTTTCTACTAATATATAGGATTTGGTCTGCATTTATTTTTATTTAATTAAGTAGGAAGGTTTGAAGTGTATAAACTGACCATGCTCAAGCCAACATTAGCTGCCAACTCAGGACCATGTTGGCTACTTATTGGCCCATATATGTGACCAATATGGGGCTGGGATAGGCCATTTAATCATCAGGCAGGTTTCAAGCCCGATTGGGTGAGGTCTTTGTTTGGCCGCTGATGCTTTCCTCCTTGGGTTGACAGTCCCTAGAATAATACAGTAGCTGGGCTGGGACAAAACAAGCACATCAGCAGATATAACCCACCACCTGGGTGGCTGAATTAGTGCAAAGATCTTGGGGTCACCAAGTGAGTGGATCTCATGAAAGCCCTTCAATTAATCACAACTTTTACAAACTGCCCAACCTGAAGCCCCATGTTTCCACAGGAAACACAGAGTTAAAAGAATGGGTGGAGAAGGCATTTGGGAAAGGAAGCAGGTGGTGCCGTCACCCTTCAGTTATCAGCAGGATTCTGGGAGTTGTAGTTTAACAAGTTCTGGAAGGCCTCCAGCATCTCTTTAACTCAAAAAAATAATGGGAAAATTACTTTCAATAACCACTAGGAAGACAAAATTGTCTGTGGACACCTGTTCCTGGCACCTCAACGCTAGTTCCAGAAACAATAAGGGGCAAATTCACTAAGATGCGAAGTTGCGCCAGGCGCAACTTCGCCGCACTTCGCCACACTTCGCCAAACTTCGCCAGGCGTATTTTCGCCAGCGCTCCGCAAATTCACTAAAATCCGTAGCGTAAGTTTTCGAAGTTGCGCTAGCGTTAATTCGCCAAGCGAGGCGAAGTTTCGCTAGCGATGGTTCATTTACATACGGTGCGAAATTCAAATTTCAATGGAGGAACACGTATCACCACTTCAAATGCCTAGAAAACCTTCAAATCTGCAAATATAAATTTTATTTTGCCCTACACATGTGCCCACTGTCTAGGTAAGTTGCCATGAGTCAGGAAATGTAGGGGGGAAGGAGGGGGGCCCCAAAAATATTTTCGATCTTTTTCAGCCTATCACCCATCATGTAGAAAACACGCCAGCGTTTTTTGGGACTTTTTTTGAAACAATCCCTATCACCAGGTCTGAGGTGGCGAAGGAAGTCTAGCGTAAAAGGTAGCGTTCAGTACACTGCGCAAGTTAGTGAATTTGCGTAGTTAGTCGCTAGCGAAAATTCGCCTGGTGTAAGGGTGCGAAGTAACACTAGCGAAATTACGCCAGCGTTCGTTAGTGAATTTGCGCACTAGCGAAAAATGGCAAACGCTAGCGTTCGGCGCTTCGGCGCTTAGTGAATTTGCGCCTAAGAGTTACCACACCACTTATTTTCTACCACTTGGTGTCAGTGGGGCGAGCAATATGGTAGCTCCAACTCACTCAGATCTGCGGAGAGGAACAGAATGTTAAATTAAAGGTTACATTTGTCCTAGATGCCTCTTATTAAGTAATCAAAAGCCGGTTAGACATGAGCTTATGCAGAAAATATCAGCATTAATATGTTGCTGGGCAGCCAGATGGTAACCAAGGGCCGTATAGTTTAATATTTTGTATACTTTGGGGGAAGTCAAGTTTAGCAGATGATGGTGTTGATGGAACCTTTCCATGATGCAGTAGAAACGAGCAAAGCTCCGGCTGCCCGTGGACATATAACAGTCTCCGCACAACAACTACAAAAGCTGTAAAACAACAGATGCCGGGGTGACGATTGAGCGGATTAATGTTACAACCACAAAAGGAAATACCTGTATCATAAAATGTTTCGCTGAAGGCGCAGGGAAGGCTGATGGCTCCAACAGGTGCCGAGGGAAAGCTCATAATATTTACAACCAGACTTTATTTAGTAAATACGTTATTGTGTCAGAAATATTCACTTTCCCATTAGGTGTGTGTTGTTGGTTTATGGAGAATTTCTGTACAATGGAGAAGCCTTGGAAGCAAGAACCCAGGCTGGTCCTGTGTATATAATAAAAGTGAGCTGAGATTTTATGGGGGCCCAGGCTGACATGAATATATCAAGCAGATTCAGGCAACATTCATGTGTCTTTGGAAAAGTATACATTTTAGGGATGCACTAAATCCACTATTTTGGATTCGGCCGAACCCCCGAATACTTCGCAAAAGATTCGGCAAATTCTGAACCGAATCCTCATCCTAAAAAAGTCACTAGATTTCTCTCCTCACTTTGCATATGGAAATTAGGATTCCGATTCGGCTCGGCTTGGAAGAATCCTGGCCGAATCCCGAACCAAATCCTGGATTCGGTGCATCCCTAATACATTTTTTTCTATTTAAAGTCAAACGTAGTGATGGGCGAATTTGCGCTGTTTCGTTTTGCTGAAAAATTTGCGAATTTCGCGCAAAATTCGCGAAATGGCGAAAATTTTTCTAATCAGCGCCGGCGTCTATTTTTTGACGCCGGCGCCTGTCTTTCACGCCGGCGTTCGTTTTTTTCGTTCGTTCGCGCCTGGCGAATAAATTCGCCCATCACTAGTCGAACGTACATTCCACCACTTTTCATGACAACAGGTCCCTGGAAATATATACAATCGATGGAATTTTTTCGAGAAACTACTGAAAAAATTTGCAGTGAATTTGTATTTGTAGTGAGAAAAAACAAATGGCCATTCACTTTGACACATTTGGAGTGAGAAAAAAACTTGACCATAAACCGCAATTGACTTTAACGTAACTGGAGTGGGGGAAAAAAAAGTCGCAGGAGAAACTGCCTATTGACTTCAATGTATTCTCGGATTTTTCAGCAGTTTTGCAAAATTTTCAGTGAAGTGACACAGGGCAGATTCACTCATCTCTATCTGTGACACCAATTTACTGTTAATAATAATAAAAATAAAAGACTAAAAGAACCACTATACATCATCACTATATATCATTTTAAGTCCTCCAGGGGAAAGCCTTCTATTCATAGCCGTCCTAACCAAAGATTTTGGCTTCCTCCCCAACAGTTCTATGCCGTACAGTTTTGGTCTCCATCACTCAAACAGGACATTATTGTATTAGAGAGGGGACAGAGAAGGGCAACTAAACTGGTAAAGGGAAAATCTTAGCTATGAGGAAAGACTGGCCAAATTGGGGATGTTCATGTTGGAGAAGAGGCGCTTAAGGGGAGATATGATAACTATGTATAAATATATAAGGGGATCATATAATAATCTCTCTAATGCTTTATTTACCAGTAGGTCTTTCCAGCTGACACAAGGTCACCCATTCCGATTAGAAGAAAAGAGGTTCCAGCTAAATATTGGGAAGGGGTTTGTTACAGTGAGAGCTGTGAAGATGTGGAATTGTCTCCCTGAATCAGTGGTACAGGCTGATACATTAGATAGGTACAAGGAAGGGTCGGATGCTTTATTCACCAGTAGCTCCTCCCAGCAGACAGGAGGGAGCCAATGAGATTAGAGGAGGGAAAGGGGTGTTACAGGGAGAGCTGGGAAGTGAATCAGTGGTACAGGCTGATACATTAGATAGGTACAAGGAAGGGTCGGATGCTTTATTCACCAGTAGCTCCTCCCAGCAGACAGGAGGGAGCCAATGAGATTAGAGGAGGGAAAGGGGTGTTACAGGGAGAGCTGGGAAGTGAATCAGGGGTACAGGCTGATACATTAGATAGGTACAAGGAAGGGTCGGATGCTTTATTCACCAGTAGCTCCTCCCAGCAGACAGGAGGGAGCCAATGAGATTAGAGGAGGGAAAGGGGTGTTACAGGGAGAGCTGGGAAGTGAATCAGGGGTACAGGCTGATACATTAGATAGGTACAAGGAAGGGTCGGATGCTTTATTCACCAGTAGCTCCTCCCAGCAGACAGGAGGTAGCCAATGAGATTAGAGGAGGGAAAGGGGTGTTACAGGGAGAGCTGGGAAGTGAATCAGGGGTACAGGCTGATACATTAGATAGGTACAAGGAAGGGTCGGATGCTTTATTCACCAGTAGCTCCTCCCAGCAGACAGGAGGGAGCCAATGAGATTAGAGGAGGGAAAGGGGTGTTACAGGGAGAGCTGGGAAGTGAATCAGGGGTACAGGCTGATACATTAGATAGGTATAAGGAAGGGTCGGATGCTTTATTCACCAGTAGCTCCTCCCAGCAGACAGGAGGGAGCCAATGAGATTAGAGGAGGGAAAGGGGTGTTACAGGGAGAGCTGGGAAGTGAATCAGGGGTACAGGCTGATACATTAGATAGGTACAAGGAAGGGTCGGATGCTTTATTCACCAGTAGCTCCTCCCAGCAGACAGGAGGTAGCCAATGAGATTAGAGGAGGGAAAGGGGTGTTACAGGGAGAGCTGGGAAGTGAATCAGGGGTACAGGCTGATACATTAGATAGGTATAAGGAAGGGTCGGATGCTTTATTCACCAGTAGCTCCTCCCAGCAGACAGGAGGGAGCCAATGAGATTAGAGGAGGGAAAGGGGTGTTACAGGGAGAGCTGGGAAGTGAATCAGGGGTACAGGCTGATACATTAGATAGGTATAAGAAGGGGTTGGATGGTGTTTAGCAAGTGAGGGAATACAGGGATATGGGAGATAGCTCATAGTGCAAGTTGATCCAGGGACTGGTCCCATCCTGAGGGGGAAGGAATTTTTCCCCCTCTGAGGCAAATTTAGAGGTTTCAAATGGGGGTTTTTCCTTCCTTTGGATCAACTGGCAGTTAGGCAGGTTATATATAGACTTATGGTTGAACTTGATGGAGGGGTGTCTTTTTTCAACCCAACTTTCTATGTTATATATACGGTAGAGGTGAGTGCAATATTTCACTGTGTTTTGCCCAGTTTAAAAAAGGTTTAAAAAGGTTGCACAGTTTGAAAAATGACTCGCAAAAAAAAAAATGCCTAACAACTTTTTGCAATTTCATAAAATTTTCAGTGCAGTGAAATGGCTCAGATTGGCCCATTATTAAAATTACAAATGCAATCTTTATCTGCAAAGCTCTCTTTATAGCCATGGACACTCCTTAGCGACTGTCACCAGTGTTGTCCTACTCTCTAGAACCCTAGAATGACCCATAACCAGTAATTTCAGGGTGCCAATATGTAAATGACTTGTGTCAAGTAAATCAGAAGCTCATGATGTCACGAATCCCTTGCACATTGGCGCACTGGAAGTGACATCATCCCCTCTATGGAAACCTTGTCCACAATTTGCCAAAATCAGATGCCAATTTGCATTGGCTTATTGCTTAAGAGTTACAGCGGACTTCGTCAATGATACTGACATTCTAGGTAGAAACATGGTGATTTGTTACCTAATTTTAATTTGTGAATGGGCCCAATAGATAATATGTTTTCTTGCTAAAGGATTTGCCAGGGGAGTAAAATCATGTCCATCAATACACAGCAATACAGACAGCAAGATCAATATATAGGGCACCCCTAGGCCAGGGCCGCTCATTGCCCCCCATCCCCTTTCACCCCTTCATATGCGGGCACATGCACGAGCCAGACTTATCTCATCAGGTCGGGAGCAAGGGGGTTGGCACTCAGAAGATTTAAAGTAGAACTGAAGCCTAACTAAAGGCTTAGTTTGTGTCTCAGCCCAAGGCAACCACAGCCCTTTAGCAGTAAAGATCTGTGTCTCCAAAGATGTCACAATATAAGGCTGATTAGTAATTAATACACATAATTACTACATGGCAGCACAGAAACCAGTGCAATTAGCATCAGAATTGAATAATCAGCAAACCTGTAGCATCAGCTTATATTACAGCCAGGGAAGCTCATTTTCTGCTGCATAATTAGTGACGAGCCCTAAGCTTAGCTTCTCAACAGCCAATCAGAGCCCACTGAGCATGTGAGTGTCACAGACACTTTCCAAGATGGTGACCCCCTGTGACAAGTTTGAAGTCCTGGATCATTGCTGCTATTGACAAGCTCAAACTTTAGCCTCGTGCAACATATATTAAATATGGAATTTTAAGCATATACATCTTTTGGGTTTAGTTCTCCTTTAAAGGGTTAGCCAATCTCCCTCATGTCCCAGTGCCTCTGAACCCATTGCAATGTGGCTGGGCGGCAGGCTGACCTTAAATTTGTGTCGCCCTAGAGCCGGGTCTTAGTGGCCTTTACAGATCACTCGCAGCATTGGGATTTGAATGCAGCATTGCAAGTTGGGCTGAATCTGGTGCAGTAAGTAGAGGGTTCCTTAGCCCCATGCAGCAACTGGCACTCCCAAAAGTGGCTTCTCAAAGACCAAAAAGCTGTGCCTAGGAGCAGAAAGCACGGGGAAAGGAACAAAGTACAAAAAATAGCACTTTGCTCCTGGTTTTGGACATACCTGCAGAACTGGCTCCAGTGTTTTCTTGCACCACTAGAGTAGATGCGCTGATTGTGATACTGTAGAGGAGAAAAGTGCAGTGCAATGTGCTCAGAAGTGCAAGATCATTCACACTTAGCCCTGTTAGTGAATAATTCAATCCCTCCTCTGCCCAGACTCATTGCTCACATGTGCGGCATGTAATCCAGTTATCAATGTGTTGGTGAAATTCTCCTAAAGTGAAAGAATAACTAAGCAGTGAGTATTGAGTGTGCAACACCCCCATAAGTGCAATAGACCCCTGCTGATATCTGCGTGACACGAGAGAAATGAAGTATCTCGCTGGGTGTCATGTGAGGTCTCAAGCACCTCTAGACTCCTAAATCCCCTCTTCTCCCATCACTTTTCTTTATGGTTGTTGAAAACGGTAATGGCTGAGCCAAGCTGATTATTTAAGTGCCGCATTCCTGCGTTTGTCAGTTACAAACATTCCGGGAGCCGATACCTCAACTTGCCGTATCTGTTAATTCTGTGTTTACTGGAAACCCAGACGCAGCTCAGCTACAAATGATACAATTAAAGTCACAAACTCTGCATTAGGTCTAGTAACCTACAGCAACCAATCAAATGCTTCCTTTCAAACAGACAACCAGTACATAATACTAACAGATTGGGTGCCATGGGCAGTGATATTCTGAGACAATTTGCAATTGGTTTTTGTTTTTATTATTTGTGGTTTTTGAGTTATTTAGCTTTTTATTCAGCAGCTCTCCAGTTTTCAATTTCAGCCGTCTGGTTGGTCCAAATTCGTAACCATGATATTTGAATAAGAGACTGGAATATGATTAGGAGAGACCCGAATACAAAGATGAGTAATAAAAAAGTAGCAATAACTATACATTTGTAGTCTAAAGGCCCCCATACACAGGCCGATAAAAGCTGCCGACAGGCTGAGCCAGCAGCTTATTGGCCCGTGTGTGGGGCCATCCAATAGGCATCCCCGATCGATAGTTGGCTGAAAGTTGGCCATATGCCAATCGGGCAGGGTAAAAAATCCCGTTGGATCTCGGCCACATCTGTTCGTTGCTGTGGTCCTGCGATCCACCCGCCGTATAGCCTCCATTCTGATCCGATCATTGGGCCCTAGGACCCACGATCAAATCAACCCGATATCACCCACCTCAATGTGTCAAGGTGGGGGTCAGTGACCTCCATTTGAAAATTGGAAAAAGCCAGAAGAAAAAGGCAAATAATTAAAAAACTCTAAAAAATATATATGATGAAGACTAATTGAAAAGTTGCTTACTAAAAGTACTAAAATACTACTAATACTAAAAGTTAACTTAAAGGTAAACCACCCCGTTTAATGTCTCTCCAGCTCACAAGAACTAATTTTCCCTTGCTGTACCCTATACAGTGTCTGGGGCCCACCCGAACTACTACACCTCAGGGGCCCCCCACCCTAATCACAGGTCCCTGCCCCAGTCACTGCCCTCCCCACCCCTGTAACACCCCCCTCCCCAGTTGCAAGCTCCTTCACCTAGCAGCATATACTCTAGATCATGGCATAGAATTTGTATGGCTAGTCAAATCCAAACTGGTTCAAGTACAGAGCAAAGCCTTAATGTATCCCTTTGTGCTCCTGTACTTGTATCTGAGGTCAAACTAACTGACCCCTATTGTAAATCTTCTCTGATAACACAAATATAATTAATTCAGTGCTTAAAAATTTACTCCCACTGCCTTTGTTTTAGAGCGGGCTGTAGATCAGACATATCTTGGCTTAAGCCCAAAAGACATGCAAAAGTAGAAACTTGATGGGCATGTTGATTTGTTTCCAACAAGTCTGGAAAGGACATTCTTCAAGGTGCCAATCTTCCCCCAAGTTATTAACATTTAGCTTCCAGATGATCCAGAAAAATCTGATGGTTTATTGTATAGTTTAAATTTTTACATACTGATCATATCTGAAGTGTCTCTTCTCAAATGTAAACAAGCTCATCTTGGCCAGCCTTACTGCACAGCTGAGATCCTACAAAATATCAGAGCGCTCATAAAATACTTCTATGATGTTATAACCCTGCTGCAGCCACCTGCTAGTTATATAACCATCAGGTCATGGACCATAGTCTGCGCAATAATCTGCCAGAGCATTTCTCTGCTGGTCCACTAGAGGGGTTT
Source organism: Xenopus petersii (assembly GCA_038501925.1). Classification (NCBI taxonomy): domain Eukaryota; kingdom Metazoa; phylum Chordata; class Amphibia; order Anura; family Pipidae; genus Xenopus; species Xenopus petersii. The sequence continues at coordinate 6,264,066 of CM076674.1, read as the reverse complement.
GGAGCTCACCACTACCAATAATCCAGATAAGATACCTTCTCTGCCTTCAAAGTCCAGTAGCAGTAATCCTGATACGAAGGTTCTAATTAAACCAGCCTCTTCCTCATCCCCATTGCTGGATTATGTCTACTTAATTTAGCTCCCTATTAACCTGAGCTCTGTGAGATCTTCTATCTTGACCTTTAGTCTATTCTATGCACTTGTATTGTTTGACCACTTACCTGCCTTACAAAATCATGACCCTAAACACACTTGGGAATCTACAAAGACATTTATGCAGAGGGACAAGTACAATATTCTGGAGTCCCCCGACTTGAATATCATGGAAAATCTATGGGATGATTTGAAGCAGACTGTCCATGCTCGGCAGCCATCAAATTTAACTGAACTGGAGAGATTTTGTATGGACCAATGGTCACAAATAGCCACATCCAGAATCCAGACACTCATCAAAGTCTATAGGAGGCGTCTAGAGGCTGTTACATTTGTAACTAAGTATTGATGTAATATCTCTGTTGGGGTGCCCAAATTTATGCACCTGTCTAATTTTGTTATGATGTATATTTTCTGTTAATCCAATAAACTTTATGTCACTGCTGAAATACTACTGTTTCCATAAGGCAAGTTATATATTAAAAGGAAGTTGCTACTTTGAAAGCTCAGCCGATGATAAACAAAACTCCAAAGAACTAAAAGGGGTTCCCAAACTTTCTCATATGACTGTAAGCTAAAACATGCCGTGAAATCAAAACAACACGTCTATATAAACATAATTATGTTCTACAGATCCGTGCCAATTATGTTTTAGCCAATGCTCTGTAGCTAAAGCTCCAGTCTATACTCACCTTTATATACACAAACATGATTATATAGTGAATAAAGTACCCCCTCTTGTAAATTATAAGGATATTATAAGTTACCGAGGAGTTTCATGACCATCTAAAAACAGGTACTTTATTTATTATAATACACAAATTTTAGTGAGTCATGTGACAGAAATGACATCAGAACTCAACGTTTATAACTGATGACATCAGAACTCACCGTTTATAACTGATGACATCAGAACTCACCGTTTATAAGGATATCATTTACAAGATATTCATAGCTTTTGTGTATTATATGATTTTACCATACAATTCTGTGCCAACGTTAAGAAATCTCTGCAAACACAACTCTGTTCTGTAACTAAGGCTCACAGAGTTGTTATTCTCTGCAAATGTACAATAGTGTTTGGAATCATCTAGGAGATGATGGAGCAGGACAACAATATTAAGAATACGTCTCAACTACGCAGAATCGATTTAGGTAAGAAAAGGGAATCAGAGAACTGTCCATGATGGACTGGCCAACATCAGCCGCCTGAACCTGAATCCTATCCTAGTTTTTGTTAGAAGAGTCCTAAAAATGTCCTAAAAATCTCAAAAGTGATGAATGTTTCAGAAGATTCCTACAGGGATAACAGGCAACTTATATCTTCATTTCTAGTTAGACAACAGTTTGTGATGATAACCTGTGAACGCCTTACTGCATCGTTCCCATTCATTTTGTCTCCCATTGCTCTTCAATAGTTTTGTAACCATTAGAGAGGTCACATCCAATCTCCCTCAACCAAATTGTTTTCATTTTTTTTAAAGGCCCAATTAACTTTGTCTTAAATCAGGCACAAGTTTTGACAATACGTCAGCTAGATGAAGCAGCCAAGAAACTGATGCTGTTCCAGATTAGTCTCCGGTAATCTTATCTAACTTCAAAGCCCTACTGTATTTTGTATCATGGTAACCAGGCATTTCGTTGGGAAGGAGACATTTCAAGTACATCTCTCAATATATCTTTGTCACAGAATTCTAATGCACATTTTTGTAGAGAAAATATTGATTTGCATTTGCTATAAAGATATAGGAAATGCACAACTAGTGAAACCTTTAAGTATCAAGTTTCTCTTTAATAAGCAAACCATTGGGATTTTTGAGTTTTTGATTTTTTTAAGATTTGGAAAAAAAAACCAAATTTGAAGAAATCTGTTTTATTATTTTATTCTTTTTATATTTCAGCCTGATTACAATCAAACCAGATCTTGAATAATTACTTATAAAGTCCGAATTTTAGGGCTACTTCCAGCGCAGACCACAGAAACTTACAAATAGCATAGGGACCTGTCTTATTGACCTATATACTAACTCAGTGGGTCTGAGATGCCCAATTTTCGGATTCTGACTTTTTCCATCCTTGGGGTGTAATAAATCTCCAAAAATTTGAGGTTTTTTTCCACTTTGGATTTTAAAATAAAAAAAACTTTCAGACTTTAATTAATAACCCCTAAAGATTTTCACATATAGCCCTACATATAGGAGAGTCAATGGGTGGGATGATCGATACCCCTTTCTTTCATTCAGGACACCCAGGGGCATATTTATCAAGGGTCGAATTTCGAATAGAAAAAACTTCAAAATTTGAATTCAAAAAGACCAACTTAAATTAAGTCGAAGTTTTTTTTTTGGTCGAATAGGTCCATTTTCAATTGAATAGGTCCGTATTCGGCCGAATCCAAAGCGTATGAATCAATGGAATAGCGCATTTGATCAAATACGATTTGAAATTCTTCCCAAACTTTGATTTTTCAAAGTCCACCAATTGACTCCAAATAGATTCTAGGAGGTCCCCCCCTAGGCTAAAACAGCAATCGGCAGTTTTTAGATGACGAATCAAATCGAATTTAGACTATTCCCTAGTCAAAGTACACAAAAAATTTTAATTTTTTTCATTCGAAAATTCACCTCGACCATTGATAAATCTACCCCCCAGAGTTCTTATTGTTAGCTTATTTAAGAGAAACTTTAACCTCAAAAACAATTCACAAAAACTTGTCTGAAAAATGTCTAAAATTACAAATTTAACACAGCTTGGATTTTAAAAATTCACCTACCATCGGCTTCTACAGAAAGAGGTTTTTTGCCTCTAATGATTCTCAAATATTCAAGTTTGGAAAACTCAAATTCAAAAATGGTTGTGATTTACCACTGTAAACACTCTAAAGCAGTAAATACTTGAATACAACTGTTGATAAATCTGCCCCATAGATATAAATTAACAAACATAGATTAAGGGGGCGATTCACTAACTTCGAGTGAAGGATTCAAAGTAAAAAAACTTCGAATTTCGAAGTGTTTTTTGGGCTACTTCGACCATCGAATGGGCTACTTCGACTTTCGACTACGACTTTGAATCGAAGGATTCAAACTAAAAATCGTTCGACCATTCGACCATTCGATAGTCGAAGTACTGTCTCTTTAAGAAAAAACTTCGACCCCCTAGTTCTCCATCAAAAAGCTACCGAACTCAATGTTGGCCTATGGGGAAGGTCCCCATAGGCTTGGCTAACTTTTTTTGATCGAAGGATATTCCTTCGATCGTTGGATTAAAATCCTTCGAATCGCTAAAAATCGATATTCGAAGTTGAAGGATTTTAATTCCCAGTCGAATATCGAGGGTTAATTAACCCTCGATATTCGACCCTTTGTGAATCGGCCCCTAAGTTTTATATTTAAAAAAAACTAAATAAAAATTGTTTAATGTATAGAAACTCTTTAGCCTATTCATTTATTCATAGTTTTATGAAAATAAAACATTGAATTATTTATAAGTAATTATCCAAGATCTGGTTTAATTATAATCAGGCTGAGATATAAAAAGAATAAAATAATAAAACAGATTTCTTAAAATTTGGGTGTTTTTTTTTTCCAAATCTTCAAAAAATCAAAAACTCAAAAATCCCAATGGTTTGCTTATTAAAGAGAAACTTGATACTTAAAAAACTTAATTGCACAAAAAATAACTAAATCTAAATCCAATGTACAAGGTGTTGTTTCGTTACGACTGAGAAAAAGAAAATCATGTAGAAAATTTGAATTATTTCATTATAATGGAGTCTATGGGAGATGGCCATCCTGTCATTTGGAGCTTTCCGGATAATGGATCCTATACCTGTACTTAAAAGAGACACTATAACCAAATTAAAACTGGTTTAGGGGCCATTCACTATGGGGTTAATTAACTCTCGATATTCGACTAGGAACTAAAATCGTTCGACTTCGAATATCGAAGTCGAACGATTTAGCGCAAATCCTGCGATCGATCGATCGAAGGATTTTTCCTTCGATCGAACGATTAAATCCTTCGAATCGAACGATTCGAAGGATTTTAATCCAACGATCGAAGGAAAATCCTTCGATCAAAAAATCCCAGGCAAGCCTATGGGGACCTTCCCAACATTGACTTCGGTAGCTTTTAGCTGCCGAAGTAGGGGGTCGAAGTTTTTCTTAAAGAGACAGTACTTCGACTATCGAATGGTCGAATAGTCGAACGATTTTTAGTTCGAATCGTTCGATTTTCGTAGTCGAAGGTCGAAGTAGTCCATTCGATGGTCGAAGTAGCCCAAAAAAACTTCGAAATTCGAAAATTTTTTAATTCGAACCCTTCACTCGAATTTAGTGAATCGGCCCCTTAGTGTATAGAAACCCATTAGCCTAACCATATATTTACATTTTTATGGTAATACAACTTTTAGTTATTTTTAAGTAATAACTCAAGATCTGACCAGCTTTGAGCCAATAGCATTTGGAAACTGGATGGGTAAACTACAGGCTTTTTATCTACCATGTGTCAAGGAGAGCAGCTTATTTTGGTATTCTGTTCTGAAATGTAATAGTCCAGACCCCTATCTGTACAAATGTTCATGATGGAAGATGCTTAAGAAGAGACATTCATGAAAGGGCTACAACCCCATGATCAGAGAAGATGATAGTTCTGCTCTGTGCTCTGACATTAGCCACATTTCAGTTCACATCTCATTAGTTATAGGCTCGTTGTTTCAGCAATGTCTCTGTTTCAGTAAGTCATCCGAAACATTGCTAATTTTAACCAAAATGTGTCCTTTCAAGCAGATCTCTTTAAAATAAGCCACTTAATGGGAAGATTCGGTTTCTGTGTCGGATAACAAGACTTCATTGTAACATTGTGGTAGCGGCATAGTGGCTATAACTTTTTTTGTGTTAACTTTGCCTTTTAAGCCCATCATAAAACTAGAGTTTATCTGTGATTGCTGTACTTATTTGTAAGATATGAGAATCTAGAATATCTAAGGCAGGAATTGTCAACCTTTTTTACCCATGAGCCACAGACAAATGTAAAAAGAGTTGGGGAGCAATAGAAGCATTCCTGTGAAGCCAAATAAGGGCTGTGATTGACTATTTGGTAGTCCCTAACTGGATTGGCAGCCTACTGGAGGCTCTGTTTGGCAGTACAGCTGGTTTTATTCAATAAAAACTTGCCTGGAATTCAAAAATTCAACTTGCATTGAGGTCATTGGATGCAACATGCAAGGGGTTGGTGAGCAACATGTTGCTCATGAGGCACTGGTTGGGGACCACTCTTCTAAGGCACAGCTATATATATATATATATATATATATATATATATAGGTCTATGTGGTCTTCTTACTCTCCATACTTGGAGAACACTGTCTGTACAGCCTCATATAGTCCTTCCTAGTTGCTGTTATCCTCTTCTTCTGCAAATCAAGATTATAATCTTAAAAAAGCAGCCCATAAGCAATGTTTTAGAGTTGGACGTTCACCATGATAAGCCTTGAAGGAAGGCTTTTGGACCACTGATATAGAACTATATTTTCTGTGAAGAAGCAATCTATATATCTTCATTGGCAGGGAATGAAGCAACTTCAGACATGGAACTTGCAGAATGTGTTGGGACATATCATATAACTCTAGCAAAATAGTTAGGACACATACCCGCCCAACCATCTACCATGAAATATTGCTTACAAATAAATACCGATGCCTGCCACCTGCTACATAACTATTGATCCCAAGGGGCTGGAATTCAAGTTTTTGCTGTGCATCAAGCAACTCACTGCAAAAATGAATAGTACTGTGTCCAAAAGGAATGCGAGGGTCTCCAAAAATAAGAAAACAAATGTAAAAAGTAGAAAAATTTATTAGGACATGAGACCTAACTAGAGCCTATTGGGGCACTTACTCATAGGCTAAATGGCCCACCCCTGTACACATGTTATAAAGGGGCTGTGACCAATCACAAAGTTACAAACACATGTTACCACTCCATTACAATTGTGTTTGTAACTTTGTGATTGGTCACAGCCCCTTTATAACATGTGTACAGGGGTGTGCCATTTAGCCTATGAGTAAGTTCCCCAATAGGCACGAATTGCGTTAGGTTTCATGTCCTAATAAATTTTTCGACTTTTTACATTTGTTTTCTTATTTTTGGAGAACCTCACATTCCTTTTGGACACAGTACTTTTGATTTTGCACCTTGGGACTAAGGTGAACTGTGAGTGTTTTCTCCTTTATTCTTTACTTTAGTTTGTATTTTAGATCTAATATTCATTCATTGAGTGGTGCCATAGTTATTCGCTATGATGTGGCAGTAGAACAAACCCTGTTTCACTGCAAAAATGAGCAAATTTTAATACAGGTATGGAAATCATTATCTGGAAACCCACTCCAAATTACCTTCTTCCACAGACTCAATTTTATTAAATTTTTTTTAAATTATTTCCTTTTTCTGTGTAATAATAAAACAGTAGCTTGTACTTCATCCCAACGGATCAGGGAGAAACACAATTTCTCAAATTGCTCAATTTTTTCTGGATTTTTCCCAAAAAGCCCAAATTTTTCAGATTTTTGCCCGAAATTACGAATTTTTGGGCTACTTCCAGCGCAGACCACAGAAACTTACAAATAGGATAGGGACCTGTCCTATTGACCTATATACTAACTCAGTAGGTCTGAGATGCCCAATTTTTGGATTCTGACTTTTTCCATCCTTGGGGTATAATAAATCTCAAAAAATTTTAGGTTTTTTTCCACTAAAACTTTAGATTTTAAAATAAAAAACTTTCAGTCTTTAATAAATAACCCCCAACGATTTTCACGTATAGCCCTACATATAGGAGAGTCAATGGGTGGGATGATGGCTACCCCTGCCATACCCCTTTCTTGAGTAGCATTCATGACACCCAGGGGCATATTTATCAAGGGTCGAATTTTGAATAGAAAAAACATCAAAATTCGAATTCAAAAAGACCAACTGAAATTAAGTTGAAGTTTTTTTTTTTGGTAGAATAGGTGCATTTTCAATCGAATAGGTCCTTATTTAGCCAAATCCGAAGCGTTCAAATCAAAGGAAAAGCGTATTCGATCAAATTCGATTTGAAATTCTTCCCAAACTTTGATTTTTCAAAGTCCACCAATTGACTCCAAATAGGTTCTAGGAGGTACCCCCTAGGCTAAAACAGCAATTCGCCTAGTTTTAGACGGCAGTTTTTAGATGACGAATCAAATCGAATTTGGACTATTCCCTAGTCAAAGTACACAAAAAATTGTTAGAAATCTGCCCCTCAGAGTTCTATACTTAATGCCTGGCGAGTCATAGGACCATCTTTAGGGGCCTTTTCTGAAGGCCCCTAAGGGATATTTAAGGTAGAGTGCATTTTTTTGCCATAGATATGCCTGAAAGGGCACCTTGAAGGTCAATAACTCTAGAGCAACATTTTTAGGGAACATTTATTTGATGTTCTTCATATTTTTCAGGGCTATGGGTGAATGGAAAATACGGAAATGTTTTAATATGTTTGTAAACTTGTTATAAGCTACAGGGTACCTGACCAACTGTTGAGTAGTGATGGGCAAATCTGTCCCGTTTCCCGGAAAAATAGCAAAACGGTGAAAAAATTAGCAAAAATTCACGAATCGCATCAAAGCTATTTTTGCAGCAGTTCTGCTAAAATATTAGTGGGCAGCAAAACGCGGAAAATCACAGCAAATCCATACCTCTTCACTATCGTTGAGTATGAGAGTGGGAACTCAAACTAAATAAGTTTAAAGACCACTTCCTAAAGTTAATGTCATGTGGTATATTTTGCCTATCTGTGCCATGAGGCAGAAAACAGTGGCAGTGAGAGGCTCCTTTCCATTTGTCACCTCTTCTCTTGGATATCTAAAGAAAATGCTTTGCTTGAAGCACAGTAAAAGGTCGTTGGTCGGAATGAAGAGGCACTTCTGTCAGGTGGACCAAGAACATTCTTTTAAATTGATTAGGATCAGCCGTCAACATTGGCCTTCATAAAACCAGATTTTTATTGTTTTGTCCACATTAGTTTTCTACATTGTAGCGTGTAAATTGCAGATGCAGAACTAATTGGCCTATTATATCATCAAATGATTTACACTGACACCAATTTATTTGGGGGAATTTCTTCCAAAACCATAAAGTATCAAGTAGCCGTAAGCCCTGAGAACCAGGATCCACCTCTAGTTTTCTTAAGAGCACTGTGGAGGAATAGAGCAGAATACATTACTTGCCCAGACGGTAGCAGAGTATGGAGTCTCATCATCTTGTTCAGCAGAGTCAACATCTTGGTCTTTGGCAAGACCTTATTCATGAACCACAGGGCTAATGCATTTTTTTGGGGCAAAATTTCCTCCAAATGAAGCAACCAGACGGATATTTGACCCAAATGACGAATCAGATGTGTTTCTTCATCAACAGACAAGAAGATGTTACCTGCTGATTGGTTGCCATGGGTTACTAGAACTGGAGAAAACTTTGCACTTGTTTTTACACATTGCAATACTATGGCAAGAATAAAAATCAATGTGGGTTGTTTTACAAAAAAACCTGCAATAAAAAAGTTCTCTGAAATGTATTTAAAGCATGGCTTGATTCTTGAATGAGAAGCAAGAGCTGGAAACCTTATCCGATGCTCTCTCAGTTGGCATGTTTTTTAGATAACTCTACCAGACCACAGAGATGATTTCTGCCATTTCTGTGAAGAGTACATTTTAGGCAGAAATATGAGGACAATGCACACAGGAGGTTTAAAATTTTGGTTTTAATTTTTTTTATTATACACACACACACACACAGGCTTTTTGGGTCCATTTGCTTTTGGTCTCCATGGTCTTTTTTATTAAACTTATTTAGTTCTCAAATTTGGAATTGTAATTAGTATGATGTTAGTAGGCTGAATTTATAAAGTATATTGTGAAGGATAAAAAGCAGAATACCCAACAGAGTGATTGTTACCCCAATGTTTCTATATATCTGTAACCTTGTTATGAGCTAAGGGGGCCCAGTCTGAAGGTCAGTTAGGGGGAGATTTGGGGTGAGTGATTATTTGTGCCCTGGGTACCCAGCAAAATTATTTAAAAATTTATAAGGAGAAAAAACAAAAACTGACAATTATGGCACCTGCAAGCTGTTGCGATGTCATAGAAATCAATAAAAAGTGTATTTTCACCATTTGAGCATCTTGAAAAAGCAATAACATGGCAATAAACCACTCGTGATATTTCATGAATTGAATTACAAAAAAAGTTATGCCAAGTGTTTGGTCTTCATTCCCTGGACCACAATTTGCAACTCAAAAACTGAATTTAGAGTTAATCATGCACCTTACTTTAATTACTATTACGTGTTGTAGAATAATATATCACTTTATTAAAGGGAGTCATGGATCCTCGACAGCAAGGGATATCATTTTGGCTCAATCCAAAGGTAAAGAGTCATGGATTTAACCTATAGAGCAGCACTTTGTACATAGGAGACCCTCAAGGAGGTGCCATGAATGTTCTTCTGGAGCAAGAATTCATCTTTTTCTACAAAAGAATATGAATTTTAAAAAAAATTAAATTGAAAATCCAGAAGCTTTTATAGGGCTGGGTCCAAAGGCCCTGGTGGAAGCCATTTCTGCCCCTGCACTCGTTTACATGACAAAAATCCATTCCAAGGAGCGAGCCGTTGGTTTTCATTTCAATAGGAGCAACTGTTTAGGATTTAATTCTTTCTCGCCTGTCGCCTCATAGTAATGGAATGTTTGGTGGTTTCATCACAAGCCTGTCTATAAGGAGGCCCGGGATTTGGCAGAGATCTCTTTCTGGAATTAACGCACAGATTTTGTGTGTGGGGATGTTGGGCTGAGTGGAAGAAAAACAAATAAATGAAAAAAAGTAAAAGAAATTAAAAAAAAAAAACAGAACATGAAGTAAATTCTCCCGGGAACCAAATAAAAGATTTTTTCCTCCTTTATTACTAATAACATATGTTCTGGCATGAGCTTTGCACGTAGTTAACCCCCTCGCAATGCTGTTTTATCTCTCTTTAGGAAACGCGCTTATTGCGTTTGAAATATGGAAAGCTCGAGCCTCCTCTGTTTTTTTAGCAGGAGAAAGTGACTTCATTTATACCTGCGTTCCAGAACCGCCTCCCTCGAATAGATCAGGCTGGACACATGGTGGGTCAGTAGAGGGATGTCTTTGCTTCCCAGTGATTCTCCACTCATGTCATTTATATAACCTTTACGTAATGGCTATTTAGCACTTTAACACAGGAAATGTACAGTCTGCACTTCAATTCTTCAATTCCAGTCCTATGGGGAGCCAAAGCTGGTTATGGTGAGAAGGGCTGGAAGGAGCCAAAAAGTCCTTAGCTAGCAATTCTACGCAAAGTAATGGCTTGTGGAATCAGAAGGTATTTACTTGTCTCATGCCATACACACAGCACTGCCTAGATACCAAAAATGAGAGTTTTGATTCTCCCATAAGGCACCATGGGCGGAGACATGCAAATCACTCCTTTATGTCCCTTTGGCCAACTATACATCCAGAACCGCTGGTTTATAGCACAGATACAGCCTAATGGTTCAGAGCCATATATCCAAACTTGCAGACAGCTTGTTTTGATCTTGTTAGATCTCATCAGTAGGGATGTAGCGAACGTCGGAAAAAAAGTTCGCGAACATATTCGCGAACTTGCGCAAAAATGCGAGCGGTTCGCGAACGGTTCGCGAACCCCATAGACTTCAATGGGAAGGCGAACTTTAACATCTAAAAAAGACATTTCTGGCCAGAAAAATGATTTTAAAGTTGTTTAAAGGGTGCAACGACCTGGACAGTGGCATGCCAGAGGGGGATCAAGGGCAAAAATGTATCTGAAAAATCTGCCTGTGTGTGCTTGGAAGAGATAGTGTAGGGGGAGAGCTGTTAGTGATTTCAGGGACAGATGATAGTAAGTTTGCTGGCTAGTAATCTGCTTGATACTGCTCTGTATTGGAACAAAAAAATAAATAAAAGCAGTCCTTACAAGGACTACTGTTATTGCAGCAGTCAGCAGATGAGATCAGAAGCAGGACAGCTGCCCACTGCAGCTACATACAGAGCACTGCAGTAGAAGGTAGATTACTAGCCAGCAAAGCTACCTAAGCTTAAATGTCCCTCAAACCCCTGCAGACTTCTGTCCCTCCAATAACAGAGCAGTATCAAAACGATTACTAGCCAGCAAACTTTCAACTGTCCCTGAAATCACTAACAGGCAGCAGCTCTCTCCCTACACTATCTCTTCAGCACACACAGGCAGAGTGAAAAAACGCTGCAGGGCTTCGGTTTTTATAGGGAAGGGGAGTGGTCCAGGGGAGAGCTTCCTGATTGGCTGCCATGTACCTGCTGGTCTGGGGTGAGAGGGCAAAAAAAAGCGCCAACAATGGCGAACCCAAAATGGCGAACGTCGCGCGACGTTCGCGAACTTCCGGCGAGCGCGAACACCCGATGTTCGCGCGAACAAGTTCGCCGGCGAACAGTTCGCGCCATCTCTACTCATCAGTGCAAGATGCTGTGTTTATGGCATGAGACTAGTAAATACCTTCTGATTCCAGAAGGCATCACTTTGCATATAATTCCTAGCTAAGGGCTTTTTGGCTCCTTTCAGCCCTTCTCACCATAACCAGATTTGGCTCCCCATTTTGCTACTCTCCAAGTCCTACCTCTCAGAAGCCATGTTCCAATATCTTGCACTGAAGAGATCTAAAGGTGGCCATACATGGATAGATCCGCTCGTTTGGCGATGTCGCCAAACGAGCGGATCTCCCTCCGATATGCCCACCTTGAGGTGGGCAATATCGGGCAGATCCGATCATGGGCCCTAGGGCCCAACGATCGGATCCTAGCATTCACAAACGGGCGGTCGGATCGCGGGACCGCATCAACGAACAGATGCGGCCGTGATCCGACGGGATTTTAAAAACCCATCCGACCGAGATCTGGCCGACTTTCGGCCAGATCTCGATCGGGGAAGCCCGTCGGGGGCCCCCATACACGGGCCAATAAGCTGTCGACACGGTCTGTCGGCAGCTTTTATCGGCCCGTGTATGGCCACCTTAACAAGATTAGATCTTTGGATATATGGCTCTGAACCATTAGGCTGTATCTGTGCTATATAACCAATTGGTTTGGATGCATAGTTGGCCAAAGGGGCACAAAGGAGTGATTTGCATGTCTCTGCCCATCAAAACTCTCATTTTTGGTATCTAGGCAGTGCTGTGTGTATGGCATGAGACAATTAAATACCTTCTGATTCCAGAAGACATCACTTTCCAGTCCTATGTAATAACTATCATCAGTAAGCCCAGCCCCATCAGCCCCTAACATATAGGTTCTTGTTGCTGTACTTGCCAGATGATGTATTTACTATAGTGAAATAATATTCAAATCAGTTTTCTTGGTTTCCCTGTATGTTTTGCAAGGTGCTAGTGAGGTCTGGGCAATATGGGTGGTCCCTTCCTCTCTTGTAACATGTGACAATCAATGTAAATGATGGATAGAAGGAAGAAAAGAAGGAGACCAGGAAAATTGGGGAAAAGATTAGAAAGATTTGCCACCTTCTCACCTACCAAGAAGTGAAAAACATAAGGGTGGCAAGACATTAAGGGGTCTATTTATTAAAACTCCATTTTTTCTGGACGATTTTTTAAAGAGTAAAACTCGAATTTTTAGAAAAATTCGTTAACATTTTTTTTTAGAGATTGAACCGTTTGAAGATGTATGTAGCCTTCACGATGTTCGAGTGTTTTTTTTTTGGTGGGTTTCACTTAAAAACTCAATCCATTTGAGCGAATCAAGTTTTTTTCCGCTCAATTTGAGTTTTTGGATTTCTCAACTCGAATACACTGATTTTTTACTTTCGAGTTTTTTCTTAAATTAGAAACCACTCTAGTTGTGAGTTCATCCAAGGTCTAAAAAAGCTCACAAAGCTCTAAAATTCGACCTTTCATAAATAACCCCAAACCTAAATTCTGGCCAAGGTTTTTAGGGGGAAAACTTACATTTTTGTGGAAAAATAACATTTCAAATTTTTAGAGATCCTGTGCTTGAATGGCTGCCCCCATGGCTACACAGCAGCTTGTTTATATAAACTATAGTAGTACTTATCTGTTATCTACTGTGTATCCTGTGCTTGAATGGCTGCCCACATGGCTACACAGCAGCTTGTTTATATAAACTATAGTAGTACTTATCTGTTATCTACTGTGTATCCTGTGCTTGAATGGCTGCCCCCATGGCTACACAGCAGCTTGTTTATATAAACTATAGTAGTACTTATCTGTTATCTACTGTGTATCCTGTGCTTGAATGGCTGCCCCCATGGCTACACAGCAGCTTGTTTATATAAACTATAGTAGTACTTATCTGTTATCTACTGTGTATCCTGTGCTTGAATGGCTGCCCCCATGGCTACACAGCAGCTTGTTTATATAAACTATAGTAGTACTTATCTGTTATCTACTGTGTATCCTGTGCTTGAATGGCTGCCCCCATGGCTACACAGCAGCTTGTTTATATAAACTATAGTAGTACTTATCTGTTATCTACTGTGTATCCTGTGCTTGAATGGCTGCCCCCATGGCTACACAGCAGCTTGTTTATATAAACTATAGTAGTACTTATCTGTTATCTACTGTGTATCCTGTGCTTGAATGGCTGCCCCCATGGCTACACAGCAGCTTGTTTATATAAACTAAAGTAGTACTTATCTGTTATCTACTGTGTATCCTGTGCTTGAATGGCGGTCCCCATGGCTACACAGCAGCTTGTTTATATAAACTATAGTAGTACTTATCTGTTATCTACTGTGTATCCTGTGCTTGAATGGCGGTCCCCATGGCTACACAGCAGCTTGTTTATATAAACTATAGTAGTACTTATCTGTTATCTACTGTGTATCCTGTGCTTGAATGGCTGCCCCCATGGCTACACAGCAGCCTGTTTATATAAATTATAGAAGGGTTTCTAAAGCAAACCTCTGATATTGGAAGGTAACTTTGATATCTTGTAGATAATGACCGATAATACATTCAGTTCTTCTAAAGTATGGAAATTTGCCTTATGGGCTGATTTACTAAAACTCTAATTAATCTGAGTTTTTTTTATAAAAACAAAGTCAACCAAACTCAACATATATGTTTACTTCTGCACATGATTGAGAAAAATTTTAGTTTTTTTTCCCCAGTAAAAACATTCAGACTTTAATAAATAACACCCTTAGATGTTTCCATGTGGGAGTGCAGGAGCGTGTTTGGAAGCAAGTAACTTATTGATTTGTGTTCATTCTCCATTGTATTGACTGGAGAGAGCAGTCTAGAGAGCAGGTCATGGTGGTCTCTTTTCTATATGTTGATAGAGCTTAGAGCCCATTGAATTTCCTTTATTTATAAATACCAGCAAAACATTGTTTCCAGATTTTAATCTAAATTTATTTTTCTTTGTTTATCTTTGGGGACTCCTCAGGGGTCTTATCCTCATGTCCATGAAGGTCGTTGACTCCCACGCAGAAACAAACAAGATTTAACAATAACCGAGTAGAAAGGTCTTACAGATTATTAGTTTTTCAGGTGAAACACGTTTCCCTTTGATTTTATGAGCAAACAGCCTTGGAGGTGTTTTTAATTTCCGACTGGCAAGGAAGAAACATCAGGTGCCGCTCGGATTCCAGTTTTTATGGCTAAAAGTCTCAATTGCCATGTGTCTGATATGCCTTTTACTGAAGTTACCTTTACAAATCTTGTGGGATAAGAATGTGATTCAGATGGTAGAATGTGCAATTTAGTGAAAAATCTAAGACACAACAAGGATGGGTGCAAAGAACAGAGATGAGCGAAAAGTGTTAGAAGGGTTACTACCTGCTCTGCTCTCATTTCCAGGGGTACCCAGGGCACAAATAAACACTCACCCCAAATCTCCCCCTAACTGACCTTCAGACTGGGCCCCCTTAGCTCATAACAAGGTTACAGATATATAGAAACATTGGGGTAACAGTCACCCTGCTATAGTTCCAGGGGTACCCAGGGTACAAATAATCACTCACCCCAAATCTCCCCCTAACTGGCCTTCAGGCTGGGCCCCCTTAGCTCATAACAAGGTTACAGATATATAGAAACATTGGGGTAACAGTCACCCTGCTATAGTTCCAGGGGTACCCAGGGCACAAATAATCACTCACCCCAAATCTCCCCCTAACTGACTTTCAGACTGGGCCCCCTTAGCTCATAACAAGGTTACAGATATATATAAACATTGGGGTGTCACCCTAATATAGTTCCAGGGGTACCCAGGGTACAAATAATCACTCACCCCAAATCTCCCCCTAACTGACCTTCAGACTGGGCCCCCTTAGCTCATAACAAGGTTACAGATATATAGAAACATTGGGGTGTCACCCTGCTATAGTTCCAGGGGTACCCAGGGTACAAATAAGCACTCACCCCAAATCTCCCCCTAACTGACCTTCAGACTGGGCCCCCTTAGCTCATAACAAGGTTACAGATATATAGAAACATTGGGGTAACAGTCACCCTGCTATAGTTAAAAAAACAATTGGTGGTTAGAGCCCCCTGCAAAAGTTAAAAAATCCTTTAGTGGCCAGTTGGCTGCCCCCCTCCCCCCATTAAAATGAAAACTTCATTGGTGGTCAGGCTCCCACCACTTACATGTTAAAAAAACCCATCGGTGGCCAGGGTCCCCCCCTACAAGGTAAAAAAACTGTGGTGGTCAGGGGCCCATAGAGGATTGAAATACAATATTTGTGACCAGGGGTTTAATTAAATAGGTGTTCAGTGGAACTTACCTCAGGTTCTTCCTCCGTGTTCTTGGCGATGGCTTTTGCTTTGACGGCTGTGGCTCTGTTTGCGGCTTTCGGTCTTCGGAGACTTCCACACTCTTAAGGGGGGTCGGACTACTCTGGAAACTGCAACCCAGCCATACCCCCCATTAAACCTAAATTCTGCCAGGCCCAGGACGACTGCCCTCTGTGCCCCCCTGATGGTGGCCCTAGTCATGCCACTCATTCCAGGATTAGAAAAAAATTAGAAAAATTTGCGAAACGTCGTTTTTGACGCTGGCGTCTGAATTTCGATGCCGCCGCAAATTTGCTGGAGTAAAATGCGCCACCGTCCAAAATAATGGACGACGGTGTCCATTTTTTCCCCTCGAATTCCCGCCTGGCTAATAAATTCGCCCATCACTATCCAGGATGCCTGTTGCCTGTTGGAAATTTACATTAACTTTTAGGGGCCGATTCACCAAGGGTCGTATATCGAGGGTTAATTAACCCTCGATATTCGACTGGGAATTAAAATCCTTCGACTTCGAATAACAAAGTCGAACACTTAGAAATTCGAAGTTTTTTTACTTCGAATCCTTCACTCGAAGTTAGTGAATCGGCCCCTAGGTATGTGATAGGATGACAAATTATAAGCAACTTTTCAATTGGTCTTCATTGTTTTCTTTTTTTATAGTTCTTTAATTATTTGCCTTTTTCTCCTGACTCTTTCCAGCTTTCGAATGGGGGTCACTGACTCCATCTAAAAACCTATTCTTTTTATTACTCATCTTTCCATTCAGGCCTTATCCTATTCATATTCCAGTCTCTTATTCAAATGAATGCATGGTTGCTAGGGGAATTTGGACCAGATTTCTAAACTTGCTACAAACTGGAGAGCGGCTGAATAAAAAGTCAAATGAGTCAAAAACCACAGATAATAAAAAATGAAAACCAATTGCAAATTGTTTCATAAAATCACTCTCTACATCATACTAAGAGTTAACTCAATTGTGAACAACCCCTTTAAGGTTTCCCCTTAATTTTTCTATTGACCAATTACTTTATCATTGGGAAGATCTACCAACATTTAAATGACTTGGATTCAAAATATAACCCAGCTAGGGATGTAGCGAACTGCCGTTTATGTGTTCGCGAACGCCGTTCGCGAACACCGGCAAAAATGCGAACAGTTCGCGAACTTCGAACATCCGCAAAATCGTTCGATTCGAACGATCGAAGGATTTTAATCGTTCGATCGAAGGATTTTCGTTCGAATCGAACGATCGAAGCCATTCGATCGAATGATTTCATTCGATCGAATGGCTTCGATCGTTCGATTCGAACGAAAATCCTTCGATTTTAGCGGTCGAAGGAATCGAATGGTCGAATGGTCGAACGATTTTTGTTCGAATCGAACGCGAACTCGTATTGGCGAACGTCGCGCGACGTTCGCGAACATTCGGCGGACGCGAACAGTCGAAGTTCGCGCGAACTAGTTCGCCGGCGAACAGTTCGCTACATCCCTAAACCCAGCGCTATAATCTCAGAGCTATCCTGTGAAAGAAAAGCAATTTTTATCCCATTATCTATTTATCCTATAGGGATTTATAAGACCAATGATGGAATATATCTTCTAACAATTCCTTTGTGTCTGACTATGACTTTCCCTGAACTCTGATTTCTCACACATGTCAGCCAGCAAACTACAGATATCAAGAGCAACATGTGATTCAGATGAAGAGGAACTCGGTAATAAAGGTAAGTAATAATGATTTCCTTCAGTCGAGTCATCTGGAAGACCATCTGCTGTTTAATAATCTCCCAGTGTCAGATGCAGTTCAGTTGTTTGCGTGCAATTGTGACACACCATAGAAAGACGAACACAAAAAAGTCTGACTTCATTAACCAAACCTCAGAAGGAAATCAGAAGATTTGTTGACGGAGAAAGAACAGAATCATTTTTAAGCTACATTGTCAATGGATTTGAGGAAGGGGGTTGATCCAAAAGGAGAAGGACAAAAAAAACCTCCATGGGATTATGGCTTTTAAGACTGGGAGTGGTCAAATCGAAGCTTTCAGCCCCAAAACAAAATTCTTGAAGCAAAAACCACAAGACTACACAAAAAGTCTGGCTCAAAGATAAACTCAACTATTAGCAAAAGTGACACACAATGAACTCTGAGCAACTACTGTATACTTTAAAATATTCAGAAAAAAAAATAGCCAAAACCCACACTCCGTCAAGTAAGGATTTGTTCGGGAACAGGTAGGGCAGACTGGAGCGGGAACAAAGGCAGTAGAGAAACAGGATGGACGGGAACAGGACCAAGGCAGGACAGGGACAAAATCAGGGCAGGACAGGAACAGGACCAGGGCAGGACAGGGACAAAATCAGGGCAGGACAGGAACAGGACCAGGGCAGGGCAGGACCAAAGGACCAGGACAGGGCAGGGCAGGGCAGGGCAGGACAGGAACAGGACCAAGGCAGGACAGGGACAAAATCAGGGCAGGACAGGAACAGGACCAGGGCAGGGCAGGACCAAAGGACCAGGACAGGGCAGGGCAGGGCAGGGCAGGACAGGAACAGGACCAAGGCAGGACAGGAATAAAACCAGGGCAGAACAGGAATAGGACCAAGGCAGGATAAGAACAGAACCAGGGCAAAACAGGAACAGGACCAAGACAGGACAAGAACAGAACCAGGGCAGGACAAGAACAGAACCAGGGCAGAACAGGAACAGGACCAAGGCAGGACAGGATCAGGAACAAGGCAGGACAGGAACAAAACCAGGGCAGAACAGGAACAGGATCAAGGCAGGACAAGAACAAAACCAGGGCAGGACAGGAACAGGACCAAGGCAGGACAAGAATAGAACCAGGGCAGACCAGGAACAGGACCAAGGCAGGACAGGAACAAAACCAAAGACAAGGGAAGGCAAGATCAAGGAAGAGCTTGGGGCATACTCAAGCCATACTTATAACATAAGTAAATATGACTTATATAGTTTCTGTAACAAACATTTTTGATTAGTGGACGATTTTGCATTATTCTTCACTTGGTAATTGTAGATACTTTATTACATGATCACTTCATATCACAGCACTTCTGTCAACACAACAACTCTCAAACACAACAAGAGAGAGTAAATTCAACCACAAAATCAGTTGGATCACAAAACGTTTTTGCTACATGTTCTGTCCCAATAGAAAGATTCATGTTGCCAGAAGAATCTCCTTTATTGGGACGAAGTGCATAGCATATATATTTTCTGACCCAGATCATCTTATTTTAATTAATGAAAATAACTGGGGAAAAAAGTGGAAATCAATGGTCTTAATATAAAAGTTTTCAAAAGCACAACCATGCTTTGTCATTACCACATCCCTTCCATAATCTGACTGCCCTTACAGTAATGAAACCCTTCCTATGCTGATGGCAAAATATCCTTTACTCCAGCTTCAAGGGATGTCTCTTGCCTACTAACTTTCCATAAATTGTAGATATACCATGAAGTTCTACACTCAGCTGATTTAAATTAGTTGGAAAGTTGACAAGCATGGGAATGTACAAAATCATATGGAATTGGTAAAAGCTAAATACAGTAAACTGATGAGATTCCTTCGGTCTCTATCTCGTACTACAGAGATTTGTTATCAAGCAGGGCGGTGATATCTTGGCTGTAATGTGCAGCAAGAAACTGGGAGAAAAATTATCTATGCTAAATTATCTTGTTTGAAATTATATATATTATGGAAACATTAAATATATATATATTAAGCTTGATAATAATAATTCATAAATAATAATGGTGTTTGCAGATGACACAAAACTATCAGCCCAATTAATTCCATCCAGGATGTGGCACTTGCAACAGGATCTTGACTAACTGGCAATCTGGGCAGCTAAGTGGCAAATGAGATTCAATGTTGATAAATGTAAAGTCCTGCACCTGGGATGTAACAATATCCACTTATACCCTTAATGGGACTGCACTAGGCAAATCCATAATGGAGACGGAGCTTGGAGTCCTTGTAGATAATAAACTTGTCTGTAGCAAGTAATGCCAGTCAGCAGCATCAAGGGCAAATAAGGTCTTGAGTTGTATTAAATGGGGCAGAGATTCACGGGAGGAGGGGGTCCCACTGTATAGAGCACTGGTAAGGCCCCATCTAGAATATGCCGTACAGTTTTTGTCTCCATCACTCAAACAGGACATTATTGTATTAGAGAGGGTACAGAGAAGGGCAACTAAGCTGGTAAAGGGAAAATCTTAGCTATGAGGAAAGACTGGCCAAATTGGGGATGTTCACGCTGGAGAAGAGGCGCTTAAGGGGTGATATGATAACTATGTTTAAATATATAAGGGGATCATATAATAATCTCTCTAATGCTTTATTTACCAGTAGGTCTTTCCAGCTGACACAAGGTCACCCATTCCGATTAGAAGAAAAGAGGTTCCAGCTAAATATTGGGAAGGGGTTTGTTACAGTGAGAGCTGTGAAGATGTGGAATTGTCTCCCTGAATCAGTGGTACAGGCTGATACATTAGATAGGTATAAGGAAGGGTCGGATGCTTGTTTCACCAGTAGCTCCTCCCAGCAGACAGGAGGGAGCCAATGAGATTAGAGGAGGGAAAGGGGTGTTACAGGGAGAGCTGGGAAGTGAATCAGGGGTACAGGCTGATACATTAGATAGGTACAAGGAAGGGTCGGATGCTTTATTCACCAGTAGCTCCTCCCAGCAGACAGGAGGGAGCCAATGAGATTAGAGGAGGGAAAGGGGTGTTACAAGGAGAGCTGGGAAGTGAATCAGGGGTACAGGCTGATACATTAGATAGGTATAAGAAGGGGTTGGATGGTGTTTAGCAAGTGAGGGAATACAGGGATATGGGAGATAGCTCATAGTACAAGTTGATCCAGGGACTGGTCCCATTGCATCTTGGAGTCAGGAAGGAATTTTTCCCCCTCTGAGGCAAATTGGAGAGACATCAAATGGGGTTTTTTGCCTTCCTTTCAATCAACTGGCAGTTTATATATATATATAGACTTAAAAGGTTGAACTTGATGGATGTGTGTCTTTTTTCAACCTAAATTACTATGTAAATATTCTTATCAATATTATTAGTCAACACCTACAAACATAGGCCTGTCCCAGCATGCAGTGAAGAATTTATTTTCCAATGGCAAAACTGGATAAGAGATGGTTGCTGTGCTCTGCTATTTATGTTTAGTTCTTGCTCTGAGATCCCAGTTCAAGACATGCCTTTCATTTGTCTCCAGGTGGGGACAACACCCAACACCATCCCTTGACCTCTTGTGCTAAGCGTTAGTTCTTCCAACAGAACACCCCTCAACTCCCATTAATCAATGAGCACTTTTACTGTTTCTACCTGCAGAAAGGAAATATACATTCTATCTAGAAGGGCTTGTACTGTGTGTTCTACCATTAGATATGTTTTTCCTACCAGTCATTCATCTACTGTATAGTGTCACAATGAGAGGGGTCCAAGCATTCTGCAAACTTCTCATTTTTTCCTTCTTCCAAAATGTATAGAATTCCTTCCTGACCCCAGTGCTCATTAATATTTTCCATATCAACATCTTCAACCTGTTAATGCCTTATTGTAATGCGGAATGTCTTTCTGGAAACCCACACGGACTGGGGAAGAACATACAAACTACTTGAACCTAGGACTCCAGTTCTGCATGTCATCAATGTGGACCATTTTGCCTCCATGCAATTAGAATATATCGGCACACACGATTATGAGTCTGTAGATTTTGTTCATCAATTGTAGGCACAAATTTGAGCCTCTTAGTGCACCATACAATGGTGCAAGTACCCTTGTGTCGATTTTGCACTTGCCAGGAAAAACGGTGTGTTGTGGGCTACAAAAAAAACGGTGTGTTGTGGGGCTGCCCCAATCAGCTGTATGGGGATATGGGCAAGTGTGGAAGCAATCGGGTGGACATTGGGAGGAGGGCCCTTGGTGTCAGATATTTGGTGGATCCCCAATGCCTCAGTCCAATAATGAAGGGTGGTCAGCAAAATGCACCATTTTTTTTCAAAGGAACCATAATGTCTTTTGCTTCTTCAAAAGCTTCAATTCAAATGTCACCTGCCTGAAAATGTTCCATGCAGCGATTGTAGATGTATTACCCCCTACTATCTGTTATCCCAGAGGTTGTCAAACTGTTCCACCTCAAGTCCCACATTAAGTTCCATCCTTTGGCCAAGGACCCCTTACAGGTCCAACATTTGGTCGGTGCCCCCCCAGCTCATAAAATGAGTATAGATATAAAAAATATTGGTGTTTTGAGAATATCTCGGAGAACAAGTACATACTTACCCTAACTGACCTTCAAGAAGGGCTTTCAGGTGTATCTAGGAGAGAAAATTGCCATTGTCCCTTATTTTTTACCCTAAATGGCCTTCAGGATGAGCCTCTTCTTCTTTGCCCTCAGTGGGGCAGCCCTACAATTTGGAAACCACTGCCTT
Source organism: Xenopus petersii (assembly GCA_038501925.1). NCBI lineage: Eukaryota > Metazoa > Chordata > Amphibia > Anura > Pipidae > Xenopus > Xenopus petersii. The sequence continues at coordinate 6,241,598 of CM076674.1, read as the reverse complement.
CAAGGGATTCTGTGATGATTTTTATGGTGTAGTTTTTACACTGCAAATAATTCACTCTACAATATAACATTTCATTCCTGAACCAGCAAGTGTAGTTGTAATAATGGTGTGTAGGTGGATCTCAATTCATTTTGCTTGGTCATGTGATTTCAGAAAGAGCTAGCACTTTAGGATGGAACTGCTTTCTGGCAGGTTGTTGTTTCTCCTACTCAATGTAACTGAATGTGTCTCAGTGGGACCTGGATTTTAATATTGAATGCTGTTCTTAGATCTACCAGGCAGCTGTTATCTTGTGTTAGGGAGCTGCTATCTGGTTACGTTCCCATTGTTCTGTTGTTAGGCTGCTGGGGGAAAGGGAGGGGTGATATCACTCCAACTTGCAGTACAGCAGTAAAGAGAGACTGAAGTTTATCAGAGCACAAGTCGCATGACTGGGGAAACTGACAATATGTCTAGCCCCATGTCAGATTTCAAAATTAAATATAAAAAAATATGTTTGTTCTTTTGAGAAATGGATTTCAGTGCAGAATTCTGCTGGAGCAGCACTATTAACTGATTTTTTTCTCATGACAGTATCCTTTTAAGGAATTAAATGGCAGGGAGTCCCTAACCACTCAGCAGAAGTAAAGTAACCACTAAGCAAGTCCTTTTAGCAAAAGCTTTCATGATACCTACATACTAAATACACAGAACAAAATGGGAGAAATGGTCCTTCCATAGGAATCCATCCTCCAGTAATTTAGAAGCCCCATCATTTCTCTCATTAGTAAAACAACCTTCGGGCAGACTTCATTGGGTGGTCCTACTGATCATAACCACAGATCTCTAACCTTCATAAAGAAGCCTGTCTGGGAATATTCTGTCTATTTCCATCTTTGCTGATGCTGAGATTTTCCCTCCCATTAACTGAACTCTCAGTTGAGTCGGTGGAGCAGGTGATGGAGCACATTCCAAAGATGATCAACCTAAATCTCATAGTGTTAAAGAAAACATATATGTGGTGTATTTGTTAACCCACATTTGCCTCTCGGGCCAAATAAAATCTAATTATTTTGCTCTTTAGCGAAATACAGAATGTCAGAGATTTCTTGTCATTTTTCCAAAATCTTTTACTGGACACGGAAGGCAGCACAAAATCATGACCTAATGTTTGTTATAATGATTCTCTGAGGGTCACTTCTAATCCATTCTCTCTCCCTTTGCAGCACTGCCAGTAACGTGTAATCATTTCCTAACCCTTCAGAACTTATTGGAGTTCAGTCTGGTGTAGACTTTGGGCTCCCAACCTGGAACAAAATGAAATGAGTTAGTTGTTTGGCAGGAGGTGGGAGACTTTTTAAGTGTTGGATACAGTAATTTGCAGACACGTTTCTCCACTGATCTAAGAAAATGCTCCATTCTGTGATGTTCTAAGGTGCAACACATGTCACAACTTCTTACAAAAAAACCCTGCTCAAGCACAATTCAGCAGGAACAGTCCCCTAAGTTTGCTCATAGTCTGTACAGAGAGATCCCATAAAACTATGGCAGTATAGGTATTCCCTGTACTAAGCACAATTCAGCAGGAACAGCCCCTAAGTTTGCTCATAGTCTGTACAGAGAGATCCCATAAAACTATGGCAGTATAGGTATTCCCTGTACTAAGCACAATTCAGCAGGAACAGTCCCTAAGTTTGCTCATAGTCTATACAGACAGATCCCATAAAACTATGGCAGCATAGGTATTCCCTGTACTAAGCACAATTCAGCAGGAACAGTCCCTAAGTTTGCTCATAGTCTGTACAGAGAGATCCCATAAAACTATGGCAGCATAGTATTCCCCTGTACAAAGCACAATTCAGCAGGAACAGTCTCTAAGTTTGCTCATAGTCTGTACAGACAGATCCCATAAAACTATGGCAGCATATGTATTCCCCTGTACTAAGCACAATTCAGCAGGAACAGTCCCTAAGTTTGCTCATAGTCTATACAGACAGATCCCATAAAACTATGGCAGCATATGTATTCCCCTGTACTAAGCACAATTCAGCAGGAACAGTCCCCTAAGTTTGCTCATAGTCTGTACAGAGAGATCCCATAAAACTATGGAAGCATAGGTATTCCCCTGTACTAAGCACAATTCAGCAGGAACAGTCCACTAAGTTTGCTCATAGTCTGTAAGAGAGATCCCATAAAACTATGGCAGCATAGTATTCCCCTGTACAAAGCACAATTCAGCAGGAACAGTCTCTAAGTTTGCTCATAGTCTATACAGACAGATCCCATAAAACTATGGCAGCATATGTATTCCCCTGTACTAAGCACAATTCAGCAGGAACAGTCCCCTAAGTTTGCTCATAGTCTGTACAGAGAGATCCCATAAAACTATAGCAGCATAGGTATTCCCCTGTACTAAGCACAATTCAGCAGGAACAGTCCACTAAGTTTGCTCATAGTCTGTAAGAGAGATCCCATAAAACTATAGCAGCATAGGTATTCCCCTGTACTAAGCACAATTCAGCAGGAACAGTCCCTAAGTTTGCTCATAGTCTGTACAGAGAGATCCCATAAAACTATGGCAGCATAGGTATTCCCCTGTACTAAGCACAATTCAGCAGGAACAGTCCACTAAGTTTGCTCATAGTCTGTAAGAGAGATCCCATAAAACTATAGCAGCATAGGTATTCCCCTGTACTAAGCACAATTCAGCAGGAACAGTCCCTAAGTTTGCTCATAGTCTGTACAGAGAGATCCCATAAAACTATGGCAGCATAGGTATTCCCTGTACTAAGCACAATTCAGCAGGAACAGCCCCTAAGTTTGCTCATAGTCTGTACAGAGAGATCCCATAAAACTATGGCAGCATAGGTATTCCCTGTACTAAGCACAATTCAGCAGGAACAGCCCCCTAAGTTTGCTCATAGTCTGTACAGAGAGATCCCATAAAACTATGGCAGCATAGGTATTCCCTGTACTAAGCACAATTCAGCAGGAACAGCCCCTAAGTTTGCTCATAGTCTGTACAGAGAGATCCCATAAAACTATGGCAGCATAGGTATTCCCTGTACTAAGCACAATTCAGCAGGAACAGCCCCTAAGTTTGCTCATAGTCTGTACAGAGAGATCCCATAAAACTATGGCAGCATAGGTATTCCCTGTACTAAGCACAATTCAGCAGGAACAGCCCCCTAAGTTTGCTCATAGTCTGTACAGAGAGATCCCATAAAACTATGGCAGCATAGGTATTCCCTGTACTAAGCACAATTCAGCAGGAACAGCCCCTAAGTTTGCTCATAGTCTGTACAGAGAGATCCCATAAAACTATGGCAGCATAGGTATTCCCCTGTATTAAGCACAATTCAGCAGGAACACTATGCCAGAATAAATATCTGCCTATAATGAGTAGAGTAGAAAAAGCAATTAATTGTGTATACAATTGTTTTTATTATAACACACCCCGTCTCACATTTGCCTTGTACTATAATTGGAATAATGGAATAATGCTCAATAAAAGTAAAATTGCAGGACGGCTCGTACACAAATCCACAGCTAATGGTGCGTGACACAAGCTGTACATAGATTTAGGCACATCAGGATTGTTTAGCACAATCACACTGGCGCCCAAATCAGGCAAATCCAAGGTCAATTGTGCAGAAAGCCACATAAGCAGTCAGACATAGTCATTTCTGTCTGAAGAGAATTAATATGTGATCGGAGTAAATATACTTTGCACGGATCCATGAAAGTGCAATGTGCGGAAGGTTGTTCCTATTTACAAACGGAGACCACTGCCTGGAAACCTCACTAGGTGATGAATGCGACTGTATAGCTCCGAACAGCAGCACTGTGGGAAAGCATCTTGAAAAGAAATTAAAGCTGTGGCAACAATGTAAACAATAGTAACAATAGAGTTGTATGCAAGGCTGAAACTGCACTGAAATGAAGGAAATGAAGTAGAACATTGCTGTCCCACTTCTGCTGTACCAAGGCCTGAGATTTTTATGGCATATGTGGTGAAAGGCTTAAAAACGGACAGGCAGAGTATGGCACACACAGGCAGAGTAGGAAAGGCAAAGTAGGGCGCACACAGGGAGCATAGGACAGGCAGAGTATGGCACACACAGAGAGTATAGGGCAGGCAGAGTATGGCACACATACAGGGAGCATAGGGCAGGCAGAGTACGGCACACACAGGGAGCATAGGGCAGGCAAAGTATGACACACATACAGGGAGCATAGGGCAGACAGAGTATGGCACACACAGGGAGCATAGGGCAGGCAGAGTATGGCACACACAGGGAGCATAGGGCAGGCAGAGTATGACACACACAGGGAGCATAGGGCAGGCAGAGGATGACACACACAGGGAGCATAGGGCAGGCAGAGTATGACACACACATGGAGCATAGGGCAGGCAGAGTATGGAACACACAGGAAGCATAGGGCAGGCAGAGTATGGCACACACATAGAGCATAGGGCAGGCAGAGTATGGAACACACAGGAAGCATAGGTCAGACAGAGTATGGCACACACATAGAGCATAGGGCAGGCAAAGTATGGCACACACAGGGAGCATAGGGCAGGCAGAGTATGGCAGTGCCTGTGTGTGACAGGCAGTATCCATGCTTTTTACCCACAATGTTTCTCTGAACATTATAATACTAGGGAACTTCAACAATTACTTGGCAGAACAAACAACAATAGTATAATAAAGCGCAAACCAATAAAAAGAACACAACAAACAATGAGAAATGATGCCTCACGTTGCCATGCTGATACAACGCATCCATTGATTTCCATCAGAAATTGTTTTATTTCCCTGGAAATTCTGTAAGAGTGAAATGAGGTTGAAATTAATTTACACAAGCGCATCCAATTACAGTGACTCCCATTTCTAGTATTTATTACTCTAATGCGAATGCTCTGGCAGTCGCTCTTCTCAGACGTCATGTCTTGATCCCATTAACCGCCCTAATTACCCTAACGTGGCATCTGGACTTAATTCTGTTGAAAAAACTGACTTTTCACAAGGTTTCTTAGTCCCATGCAAAGTATTCTGATCAATAACAGACTGTTTGCTGCTTCCAATTGCTACCCCCCCCATGTACTAATGACAAATTGAAGCAATAAGGCGATTCCATTTGATAGATTTGGGATTGTCCTAATGCAGGTGAAATATTGCACAGAAAATAACCAATCACAAATGAACCTTACATAACATTCTCAGTGTCTTATTGATACTTCTGATCTCTGTGCAATTTCTTATGGGTGCAGTCCAGGTTTTGTACATTGCAACAGCAACCAATGGACCAGATTCATTTCCATGAGAAAATCTTATCTCCTAATTCAATTGAAGATTTTCCCAGAGAGCCAGAAGACTATATTGAAATCTATGGGACAAACTGAATTAGGGTCGGGTTTTGGCAGTAAATCCCAGATTCCCTGATTGTACCTGGGTACCCTGCTGAGATGCGGGACTGATCCCTCCCATGTTGTGTCAGCAATTTTCTTCCCATGCCCTGCTGATGGAGTGATATCACTTCCAGTCTAAAGTTACATCACGTCCAGTTCCATGAACCCTGGGTAGGGAGTTAGTGGAAAGGCTAAAATTAAGTAAGCTTTATCACTAAGGTCTATATAAATACATCAGTAAAGCCTCAAATAATGCTGCTCTGAGTCCTCTGTAGGGTTAGGGCTTGAGCATGCTCAGTTTGCTCCTCTCTCCCACTCCCCCTGCCTTTCCCCCCTCCCTCCTCCCCTCCCTACTGTAATCTGAGCCCAGAGCTATGAGTGAGCAGGGAGAGACTCAGGCAGGAAGTGATGTCACACCAAGCTAATGTGGCAGCTGCTATCCTAAACAAACAGAGAGAACTTCTAGAGCTGTTTACTCAGGTATGATAAAGCATAATAGAATGAATAAATATAGTTTGCACTGTTGTGGCTAATCTATTCGCAAGAAACTGCTTCTGTAGTTTTCCTTCTCCTTTAAGTTAACTCTTTGAGATCTGGGTCAGGTAGCAGATCTGGGTAGGGGTACATATTGGGTACGAGTGTGGGTTTGGTTATGGGTCACTGGGTCAGGGACTGTACTACTGGATGTATGCAAGACTCTACTCATGGAGCCCCACACATTGTTCAGTTTATAATTTATGGGGCACATTCACTAAGCTCGGGTGAATGAATAGAGGGAAAAAAACTTGAATTTCGAGTAGTTTTTTGTGCTCCTCGACTATCGAATTGGCGTAAATTCGAATAGATCGAGCGCAAAAACGCTGCGAATATTCGCCCATTCGATAGTCGAAGTACTGTCTCTTTTAAAAATCATTCGACGGTCTACTTCGCCAGATTAAACCTACCGAATTGCTTTAAAAGCCTATGGGAAAGTCCCATAGGCTTGTTTTCTAAGTTTGTGATCGAATAAAAAAGGCATTCGATCGAATAAAAATCCTTCGATCGAATATTCGAATATTCACCCATTCGACTATTCGCCAGCGTGTAAATTCGCCCGAATTCCCTATTCGATTCTATTCCCCAGTCGAATTTCGAGGGATTTAACCCCTCGAAATTCGACCCTTGATACATCTGCCCCTAATTGTACTTGAGGCTGAATGAGGAAACATTCTCAAGTATTTCCTAGTTAATTTCAAGCTGATCCAGAAGAAGTAAAAATAAATTTCTGTAGATGTCTTCAGTTTCTCAACTCCAAAGGAAAACTTAGCTCAGCCCCTGCGCTGACCTTCTACTATGAGTATTCAAGCCAATTTTTATAAAACTTTCATAAAATGATCAGAATTATCACCAGTTTCAGGAAACTGCTTTTCCTGTAATATAAATTTCAAGGGAGGCCCTGGTGTCTTCTAAAGATCTACTTCTGAATGAAGATAACCATAAACAAGACGATGAGTGCTGTAGAGGTGATTGGTATCATTTGTTGCATTTCATTTTCCAGTTGGATTTTTGGTCAAAACTCAGAAATTCGAGTTGGGAATAATCCAAACTCCAATTTGAGTTTGAATTTGAGATTTATCATACCTTTACCCTGAGAACAACTCAAATTCGACAGTACGCCACCTAAAACCTGCCGAGTTCATGTAGAAGTCAATGGCAGAAGTCCAGTGAACCATTTGAAGGTGTTAATACACTTCCCGACTGAGTTTTTTTCGGAGAAAAACCTGATTTGAGTTTTCGAGTTGGTAATATTCATTTGAGTTTTACAAGTTTGAGTTTTTTCTTAAATAAGATACTATTCGAGTTTCAAGGTCATTCGAGGTAAAAAAAAACTCTATAACTCAACCTTTGATAAATGTGCCCCTAAGAGGAGACACCCTACTTTACACACAGTAAACGACAAAATGACTAGGGGGCCGATTCATGAAGCTCGAGTGAAGGATTCGAATTAAAAAAACTTCGAATTTCGAAGTGTTTTTTGGGCTACTTCGACCATCGAATGGACTACTTCGACTTCGAATCGAACGATTCGAACTAAAAATCATTCGACTATTCGCCCATTCGATAGTCGAAGTACTGTCTCTTTAAGAAAAACTTCGACCCCCTACTTCGGCAGCTAAAAGCTACCGAAGTCAATGTTAGCCTATGGGGAAGGTCCCCATAGGCTTGCCTGGGATTTTTTGATCGAAGGATTTTCCTTCGATCGTTGGATTAAAATCCTTCGAATCGTTCGATTCGAAGGATTTAATAGTTCGATCGAAGGAATAATCCTTTGATCGTTCGATCGCAGGATTTGCGCTAAATCGTTCGACTTCGATATTCGAAGTCGAACGATTTTAGTTCCTAGTCGAATATCGAGGGTTAATTAACCCTCGATATTCGACCCATAGTGAATCGGCCCCTAGAACATTAAGGGGCAGATTTATCAAGGGTCAAAGTGAATTCGAGGGAATTTTCGAAGTAAAAAAATTCGAAATTCGAAGTAATTTTTTGGATACTTTTACCATCAAATAGGATAGTACGACTTAGATTTCAACTTCGAATTCGATTTGAAGTAAAATAGTTAGAATATTCGACCATTCGATAATCAAAGTCTCTTTAAAAAAACTTCAATTTCAATACTTCGCCAAATTAAACCTGCCGAAGTGTTATGTTAGCCTATGGGGACCTTCTAGAGCATTTTTCGAAGTTTTTTTGAAGTCGAAGAAAAATCGTTCGATCGATGGATGAAATCCTTCAAATCGTTCGACTCGAAGGACGATTATACTTCGACTGCAAATGGGCAAATTCGATGTAAAAAACTTCGACTTCGATATTTGAAGTCGAAGTATTCCAGTTCGACGGTCGAATTTTGAGGCTTTTTCTACTTCAAAATTCGACCCTTGATAAATCTGCCCCTAAAACTAGAAACAAAGATCAGCAAAAAATGTTTTTCTGTATGGTACAGACTCCATCCCACCTAATCATTCCCATAATGTTACTGTTTATCTATGGTCTACGGGTTTCCGAGTTTCTTTTTCTCATCAGAAATTTTATTGAATATTTACCTTGTGTTTCATTGGCAGCAAAAAGTTCAAGTGTTTCCATAAAATATTTCCGCAGTTTATCAGATGCGATGCCAAGACACTGGGTTTCAATCTATCATGTTTCTTTGCTTCTATCTGTTGCTCAATCCTCAGCCCGACGTGTTTACTCCTGCAATCAACCCGTGTTTATACATTGAGCCGGAAAAAGAAATATCTGATTATTAAAGTGTGGATGGAGAAAGAATAAATCAGATGTTGAAGAGAATCCAAAGACAATTGTGATAATTGCAAAGATGTTTTTGTTGCTGAGAATTTGAATATGAATATTTTGCTTAGGTTTGAGCAAATCTGTACTCCTCCAACTGTTGTTTTTTGTTTTATTTTTTAGACGAAACAAATTGAATTCAAATTTAATCAAATTCAAGTTTTTAAGATTGTTAAAGAAATCTCCAAAACTGAAACTGAAAAATTTGGAGGAGGAGGAGCATTTCCAAAATCCATGCTATTTTAAAATTTTGAGGTTTATTAAAAAAAAATCTGGCAGACTCCTTGGAATGGAATAGTAGAATGCACATTTGGGGGGCTATTTATCAAAGGTCGAATTTAGAATTTATGAGAATTTCTTTTTACTCTAATAAATTCAAATGTATTCTTAACTCGAATGGGAGGTTATTTATGAAAAACTCGAATGTCTAACATTTGATCAAATAGTTCCAACCGGAAGATTTAAATCAAATTTGAATCAAGTTTTCCGCCGAAAAAAAACTTGAATGTCAGGAAGCCAATTAACATATTTAAATCATTCAATGGACTGTTTCCATGGTCGAGGTGTGATAAATGTCACATTTGAATTTATATTCGAGTCCGTGCTTTTAAATTTGAATATGTGAGATTTGACACAAAGGGGCAGATGTACAAAATTCGAGTGAAGAATTCGAATGAAAAAAAATTCGAATTTCGAAGTATTTTTTGGGTACTTCAACCATCGAATTGGTTAAATTCGATCGAATTCGATCGAATTCGAACGATTCGAACGATTAGAATAAAAAATCGTTCAACTATTCGACCATTCGATAGTCGAAGTACTGTCTCTTTAAAAAAAAATTCGATCCCCTAGTTCGGCAGCTAAAAGCTACCGAACTCAATGTTAGCCTATGGGGAAGGTCCCCATAGGCTTGCTAAAGTTTTTTTCATCGAAGGATATTCATTCGATCGTTTTATTAAAATCCTTCGAATCGTTCGATTCGAAGGATTTAATCGTTCGATCGAATGAAAAATCCTTCGATTTTTAGCGCTAAATCCTTCGAATTCAATATTCGAATTCGAAGGATTTAAATTCCTAGTCGAATATCGAGGGTTAATTAACCCTCGATATTCGACCCTTTGTGAATCGGCCCCAAAGGGCCAGATTTACATATGGTCGAATATCGAGGGTTTATTATTATTAACCCTCGATATTCGCCTGCCGAATGTAAATCCTTTGACTTCGATCGAACGATCGAACGAAAAATCGTTCGATCGAACGATTAAATCCTTTGAATCGAACAATTTGAAGGATTTTAATCCATCGATCGAATGATTTTTCTACGACCAAAAAAACATAGGAAAGCCTATGGGGACCTTCCCCATAGGCTAACATTGCACCTTGGTAGATTTTAGGTGGCGAAGTAGAGGGTCGAAGTTTTTTTTAGAGACAGTACTTCGACTATCGAATGGTTGAATAGTCAAACGATTTTTAGTTTGAATTGTTTGATTCAAAGTCGTAGTCGAAGTAACCAATTCGATGCATGAAGTAGCCAAAAAAAACATTTGAAATTCGAAGTTTTTTTATTCTATTCCTTCACTCGAACAAAGTAAATGTGCCCCAAAATAATTTACCATTAGAACCTTAATAAATCTGCCCCTAAATGTTATAGCAATAATTTTTTTGCAAGAACTTTGTATTTAGAAAAACTAAAGAAATTTAAATTTTTCGTAAATCTCTCTCCCCAATCCAGTAGAATTGCTATAATGACCTTTTTCCCAGCCCAAGCCAGCACAAGAAGAAAGATGGTCATGCTGGTGCCAACCTGGAAAAAAACCCTTGTGAGCCCCACAAACCCAGGACCACTCTCGATCCAAACATTGGCCCTTCCACCCCAATCCTGGTTGCGGCACTAGAAGAAGTTAGCGACTAGGGTGCGGACCCCTGAGGTGGCAGGTGGTGCTCAGCTCTTCTTGCATTTACTTGCAGGTATGTAGAGTTGAAATCAGATAAAGTCACTCCATTTTATCCAAATAATCCAGATTTTCAAAAATGATTTCCTTTTTCTGTGTAATAATAAAACGGTATCTTGTATTTGATCCCAACTAAAATATTATTAATTCTCATTGTAAGCAAATCCAGTTTATTTACCGTGCTATTTACTAAAAACCCAAATTTTTCTGATTATTTAAATTAAAAAAGTCTAACTAAACTAGAAGCCACAATTTGATCTTATTTATTATGAAGAAAAGCTTGATTTAATCAGTTCAGGTAAAAAAAAATTCCATAAAACCCCACATTTTTTCCTGAAAACACCGAATAGGTTGGATTTTTGGGCTAAATCCAGTGCAGCCGACAGAAACTTCAGATTACAATAGGGACCATTGCCATTGGTTTATACACAACCTTGGCAGGTCTGAGATACCAGATTTTCATATTTGGGCTTTAATAAATCTCAAAAAATTAAAGTTTTGCCCCAAAAATAGGGGTGGGTGAATTTGACCCATTTTTTAATTTCGCCAAAAATTTGCTGCTGGTTTCAGGAAACTGCTTTTCCTGTAATATAAGTTTCAAGGGAGGCCCTGGTGTCTTCTAAAGATCTACTTCTGAATGAAGATAACCATAAACAAGACGATGAGTGCTGTAGAGGTGATTGGTATCATTTGTTGCATTTAATACGGTGTTGATGTTTCATGGTACCTTTTCATACATGTCAAATCATGAAGACACTATGGGGCAGATTTATTTAGGTTCGAATTCAAATTTTCCAGTTGGATTTTTGGTCAAAACTCAGAAATTCGAGTTGGGAATAATCCAAACTCCAATTTGAGTTTGAATTTGAGATTTATCATACCTTTACCCTGAGAACAACTCGAATTCGATAGTACGCCACCTAAAACCTGCCGAGTTCATGTAGAAGTCAATGGCAGAAGTCCAGTGAACCATTTGAAGGTGTTAATACACTTCCCGACTGAGTTTTTTTCGGAGAAAAACCTGATTTGAGTTTTCTAATTGGTAATATTCATTTGAGTTTTAGAAGTTTGAGTTTTTTCTTAAATAAGATACTATTCGAGTTTCAAGGTCATTCGAGTTCATTCGAGGTAAAAAAAAAAAAAAACTCTATAACTCAACCTTTGATAAATGTGCCCCTAAGAGGAGACACCCTACTTTACACACAGTAAACGACAAAATGACTAGAAACATTAAGGGGCAGATTTATCAAGGGTCGAGGTGAATTCGAGGGAATTTTCTAAGTAAAAAAATTCGAAATTCGAAGTAATTTTTTGGATACTTTGACCATCAAATCAGCTCTTCTTGCATTTACTTGCAGGTATGTAGAGTTGAAATCAGATAAAGTCACTCCATTTTATCCAAATAATCCAGATTTTCAAAAATAATAAAACAGTATCTTGTATTTGATCCCAACTAAAATATCATTAATTCTCATTGTAAGCAAATCCAGTTTATTTACCGTGTTATTTACTAAAAACCCACATTTTTCTGATTATTTAAATTAAAAAAGTCTAACTAAACTAGAAGCCACAATTTGATCTTATTTATTGTGAAGAAAAGCTTGATTTAATCAGTTCAGGTAAAAAAAAAATAGGGACCATTGCCATTGGTTTATACACAACCTTGGCAGGTCTGAGATACCGGATTTTCATATTTGGGCTTTAATAAATCTCAAAAAATTAAAGTTTTGCCCCAAAAATCAGGGGTGGGCGAATTTGACCCATTTAGTTTCGCCAAAAATTTGCTGCTGGCGAAAATTGTTGCTGACGCCCATAAAGTCTATGGACGTCCAAAAAAATTTGTCACGCGGCGGAATTTTTTGACGCACGTCTTTTTATTTTGACGCACAACACCATACAAGTCTATGGGCGTCATGTTTTTGGCGAAACAAGGCGAAAAAATTTGCCCATCCCTACCCAAAAAGCCTAATCAGAGTTTAGTAAATAACCCCCTTAACGTTTCCATGATTTTCTAGTCACCTTAAGGTATGAATATCCAAATTATGGAAAACAGAAAACCCCAAGTCCTGAGCATTCTGGATAACAGGTCTCATACCTGTATTGCCAACTCTGTACATAACTAGGGGCAGATTTATCAAGGTTCGAATTCTGAATTTGAAAAACTATGCAGTGAAATAAATTAGCATTTGTCCAACAGTTCTATCGTTTGTCCATTGTCTACGTGGTTATTTAATTTGTTTTGTGGTCAAAAGAATTTATTTTGTTTAAAAAATGGAAACCTCCTAAAGCAACAGACGTGTTTCACACACTTAGAGCAAATGTTTGTCCTTAAATATTTCTCCAAAGCTGAACCTTATTATGTGATGTTTTCATTCAGCGGCAGGTTAACAGGCGGAGCAAAAAGGAAATTCATTACAATTTGAGCAGAAATATTGACTCCAGAAAAACGGAGCTTTGGGAAAGTCTTGAGAGTTCACACATCATGTTTCACCGTGTCAGCTGATTGGTGCCAAACTTTACATGGAGATCTTTCATATTAACTGCTTTTGCCACTTTGTTTATTTTGAACGAGTGCCTTGCGGTCGCTTATGAATTTTTGGCCTTTTTTTTAAGGGGGAAAAAATGTTTTCAACAACAAAGCAGAATCCAAGTATAGTCCAATAATCCTGTGGGTATCTCGTGTTAATTACGGTTTGTTTCGGCAAATTGATGGGAAATTTGATTTGTAATTAGCCGACGACTTAAGGAGATTAACAAAGTAACTGTTGTTTCGATTCTGAATAGAAGCTTTCATAGCATGAGACCATTTCAGGCAGGAATTAAACACTCTCAGCCCTACGAGTTTGTCAGATTTACATCCCGAGCCCCTGAGATTGCGAATACATTAAATAAGTCCGAAAAAAAAGTTTAAAGCTTAGCGGACAGCAAAAAAAAAACCAAAACTTTTTTACTCTTTTGCCATTTATAATGTTAAAATGTCTCCAAAACTCAAATAGAAAAATTCTCCCCAAGATTCGAAATGAGCAAATCTGTCCGTTTCGAAAAATTCACAAAACGGCCGAAAATTTTCAAGAAAAAAAATCGAGAAACGCATTGAAGTAAATAGGCGGCACATTTTTTTTTTTACGCGCAACGACTTTTTTTTTCTCATTTCAAATGCATTAATGGGAGTTTTTTCTTGTGATGACTTTTTTGTCTTAGCAACTTTTTTGTCCCTAGCAATAATGGGGGGGGGGTAAATTTACTAAAGGGCAAGTGGGCTTTTTTTAGAGAAAATTCGCCAAAATGACAGTTTGCAGGGACATCGCCAATTTACTGTAGTGACCCTGGGGGTTAGAAATTCTCAGGCATTCCCCCTTTGTATTTTTGGATGCCTAAAGTAGCCCTTTAATTAACCCAGGAAGCTCTGTCCCTTTTCCTGGGTCTATTGTAGTTCAGATTTGCCCACTAGGTGGCATCATTTAAAAGTATAACGGGGTATAGCCCCAAATGCTCAAGGTCTTTACTGGGACCTCACCTCTCTGAGAGGTTGTTACAGTCCCAGGGTTACCGTGATGGTCAAGATTAAAATGGGTTGTTCGCCTTCGAGTTAACTTTTAGTATGACGTAGAGAGGGATATTCTCAGACAATTTGCAATTGGTTTTCATTTTTTATTATTTGTGGTTTTCGAGTTATTTAGCTTTTTATTCAGCAGCTCTCCAGTTTGTAATTTCAGCCATCTGGTTGCTAGGGTCCAAATTCCCCTAGCAACCATGCACTGATTTGAATAAGAGACTGGAATATGAATAAAACACATTTTTAGCCTTACAGAGCATTTGTTCTTAGATGGAGCCAGTGACCCCCATTTGAAAGCTGAAAGAGAAGAAGAAGACAAATACGGCAAAGACTATAAAAAAGAAAAATGAAGGCCAATTGAAAAGTTGCTTAGAATTAGCCATTCTATAACATACTAAAAGTTAACCTGAAGGTAAAACACCCTTTTAAAGTACAAGGAAAGGTACTAAAGCAGTTTATTGCCAATAGATTAACCACAAGCTATAACACTATATTTATTCTGCAGAATGCTTTACCATACCTGAGTAACAGCTCTAGTAGCTCTCTCTGTTTGTTTAGCATAGCAGCTGCCATATTAGCTTGGTGTGACATCACTTCCTGCCTGAGTCTCTCCTGCTCACTCATAGCTCTGGGCTCAGATTACAGCAGAGAAGGGAGCGGAAGAGGGGGAGAGGAGCAAACTGAGCATGCTCAAGCCCTAGCCCTGGAGGTTTAAGCTGAAAACAGTAAGTCTGATACAGAAGCCCATGAGTACACAATAGAAGGAAAGAAATGTGCTGTTTCTTTTGACAGAGGACTCAGAGCAGCATTACTTTGAGGGTTTACTGTTGTATTTATATAGACCTTAATGATAAAGCTAAATTCCTTTTAGCCTTTCCTTCTCCTTTAAAAAGGTTATTTAGTGATAATAAGTTTTATGATAGTTTCTCTAGGAGCAAGAGGAAGGCTCAGGGAAGATAGTGAACAGCTTCCGCTCCAACGAGGAGAAATAGTGGGGTTAGAGCCCTGTGTTATGTGAACCACCAGCTCAGGGACATCAGTGAGTGAGTTGAGGAGCAGGTGGGGTGTCAAGATACAAGACCCCAGGCTGAGGATCCCTATAGGCAGCACTTTAATCTCGACTGTGAATATTCCTACTACGGTTTTTCTGTTAAAAAAAAAACTGTTATTTTGCTGCAAAACACCTCTCTGTGACTGGATCCTTTGCTACATAGAACAATACAGGGTACCGGGAGTTGCTACAAGAGAGTCAGTGGCACAACACAAGCGGAAATAGTCCTGGATAAAAAGTGCACTCAAGGGTGTGTTACATTACTAGAAGGTGAAGCGGACAATTCGCTAGTGAAAAAGCTCAGCGCTAGAGAAGCTTTGCGTCATTTCGCCAGGTGAATTTTTCGCTATTCGTATCAAACTGTGAACTATACTTTACCCTTTTCGCCAGGTTAAATCAATTCCGCTCGGGTTTTTTAGTCTTATTTATTATTAAATTTTGCCAAAATTTTGATTTGTGGCAAAAAAACGGATTTTATGGGGTTTTTTTAAGCTTTTTTGCCAGAAAACTTTGGGGTATTACACAAAACCAAACGCACATTGAAAAATCATTGAGACTTCTCCCATTGACTTACAGTACATTCAACCTCAACAGGTCTGAGATGCTGGATTTTCTAATTTGGACTTTTCAGGGTTTGATAAATTCTGAAAAAATTTTTGATTTTTTAAAAGTTTTTTTTTTTTTTTTTAAAAATCTTTTTTTTAAAAAAAAAATCAATTTTTTTTAGTATTTTTGCATTCAGTGTTTAGTAAATAACCCCTTAAAGGATCTTTTTAGTCTTTATTTTGCTTCCTTGGACATTTTGAATAATAACTGGCCACTTCCAGCAATTTCCCCAACAGTCACGAATAAAGACATAGATAGGACCTATATGTACCCGCCATATTTAAATTGACGTAAGTGTAAGTATGTTAACACCAGGAAGGTAGTAACGCTAGAGAAAATTTGCTTAGAAATGTTCATACTGACGACGTTTTGCTGGTGAAAATACTCCAGGGTTCATTCACCAAGACGAAACCTTGCACTTTGATGAATACACGTAGGGGCATATTTATCAAGGGTCGAATTTTGAATTGAAAAAAACTTCAAAATTCGAATTCAAAAAAACCAACCGAAATGAAGTCAAAGTTTTTTTTGGTCGAATAGGTCCTTTTTCGATTGAATAGGTCTGTGTACGGCCGAATCGAAGGAATAGTACATTCGATTATAAGTTTTTCTCAAAGTCCACCAATCGGCTCCAAACGGTTCTAGGAGGCCCCCCATAGGCTAAAACAGCAATTCGCCAGGTTTTAGATGGCGGATGGTCGAAGTTGAATTTTTAAAGAGACAGTACATGATAAATTTCAATATTCAGATTTTTTAATTCAAATTTGGCTTATTCACTAATCGAAGGTCACAAAAAATAGCTCGAAATTTAAAATGTTTTCATTCGAAATTCACCTCAACCTTTGATAAATCTGCCCCGTATTCTCTGCAAAATAACGTCTGACGAAGTTGTGCGAAGTATGGCAAAGCCTTCCGAAGTGAAAATTCGCTCTTTAGTAAATGTACCCCTAGAAGTAGTTGTGAGCTTTTCATCAGACAAGGAAGGGAGGACACATGGAAGTACAGGAGTCTGATGGCATCAATATGAGCACGTGTACATAGCTCCCAACTGTCACGTTTTCTGCGGGACAGTCCCAATTTTGACAGCTCAGTTCACAGTCCCGGGTTTCTTTTTGAACACAGAACTTAAAGAGAAGTCACATTTTATGGCAGACAAGCAATTAAATCTGTGTAGAACTGTGATCCCCAACCAGAAGCTCACGAGAAACATGTTGTACATGGCCCCCTTGGATGTTGCTCCCATCTGCCAAAGCAGGTGCTTTTTTTTGAATTCCAGGCTTGGAGACAACTTTTGATGCATAAAAACCACGTGTGCAGACAAACAGCCTCCTATAAACTGTCAGTTCACATAGTTGGAATCAATAACCTACAATAGTCCATATCTGGCACCCCAGGAATTTTTTGCCTGCTTTTTGCTCTGTAACTTTTTAAAACTTGAATGTGGCTCACGTGTCGGTGATCCCTGGTGTAGATGTTGCTCTGCTGCCTGAAACTATAGAAACATATTATCAAGACCAAAGAAATTCCTTCCGTCTTCACAGTTATGGGTCACCAGCTGGGGAGAAATCTCTTCCAATTCCACTGGTCGAAGGTGTTAATGACATTGTCCCATAATATTAGTAGGAAGCCATTGTCTCTGTTGTGATGGCTCTTCCATTGCTGGTATTCTTGCTCCTGTTCTGAGCTTTATCCCCTGCAAGTCATGTCTCTGTTGTGAGTTACAACTTTGCATTCCCACATGTTTGCACTTGGTCACGCTTAATGTTCAAAGTGTAAAGGGCATATTTCCAGCTCTGGTTGATCTACATTCCAACCCCCCACTAGACACCTTACCAGGAACGGGAAAGCATCAGGCTGCTACTAATCTGCAGGGATATATTTATATACTATATACCAATGATCCCCAACCAGTAGCTCGTGAGTAACATGTTGCTCTCCAACCCCTTGGATGTTGCTCCCAGTGGCCCCAAAGCAGGTGATTATTTTTTAAATTCCTCGTTTGGAGACAAGTTTTGGTTGTATAAAAACCAGTTGTACTGCCACACACAGTCTCCTATAGGCTGTCAGTCCTCATAGGGGCTACCAAATAGCCAATCACAGTCCTCATTTGGCTCCCCATGACCTATTTTCATGCTAGTGTTGCTCCCCACCTCCTTTTACTTCTGAATGTTGCTCACGGGTTCAAAAGGTTGGGGATCCCTGCTATACTGTATATTGTATATATATATCCCTTTATTAGCTTGCACATTCCACTACTCAGTTATCATGGATTTGCTCTGTGGTTCCAATCTTGTCAATGCACATTATGGTTTTAAAGGAATCCCAAAAACTGAAAGTGATTACATATAAATAGGTATTGGACCAGGGTTTGACTGGAGCCTTGAGGGCCCTCCTGGCAGTCTCCAGGGGCCCCCTCCTGATCTCCAAACCCTTGCCTGTGTCGCATGCCTGCATCAAATGCATTGCACGAAAGAGGCAGCATGCGTGTGCGAAAGATGAGCTTCAGTCGGGGAGAAGGTTTGGAGAGGGGGGCCCACCGGGTTTTTTTCGGGCCAGTCTGTCCCTGTATTGGACCTGATATTCAGAATGCTCTGGACCTGAGGCTTTCTGGATAATGGATATTATGTCTACTAGAAAATCATATAAACATTAAATAAACCCAATAGGCTGGTTTTGCCTCCAATAAGGATTAATTAAATCTTAGTTGGGATCAAGTACAAGGTACTGGTATGGGACCTGTTATCCAGGATGCTCTGGATCTGGGGTTTTTTGGATAAGGGATCTTTCCATAATTTGGATCTTCATACCTTAAGTCTACTAGAAAATCATATAAACATTAAATAAACCCAATAGGCTGGTTTTGCCTCCAATAAGGATTAATTGTATCTTAGTTGGGATCAAGTACAAGGTACAGGTATGGGGCCTGTTATCCAGGATGCTCTGGATCTGGGGATTTTTGGATAAGGGATCTTTCCATAATTTGGATCTTCATACCCTAAGTCTACTAGAAAATCATATAAACATTAAATAAACCCAATAGGCTGGTTTTGCTTCCAATAAGGATTAATTATATCTTAGTTGGGATCAAGTTCAATGAACATGTATGGGACCTGTTATCCAGAATGCTCAGGACCTGGGGTTTTCCGGATAATGGATCTCTCCATAATTTGGATCTTCACACCTTAAGTCTACTGGAAAATCATGTAAACATTAAATAAACCCAAAAGGCTGGTTTTGCTTCCAATAAGGATTAATTATATCTTAGTTGGGATCAAGTACAAGCGACTGTTTTATTATTACACAGAAAAACATTAAACATTTGGATTATTTGATTAAATGCCGTCTATGTTAGATGGGCCTTCTGTAATTCAGAGCTTTCTGGATTATGGGTTTCCAGATAACAGATCCTATACCTGTATATATATATATTTATATATATATATATATATTATATATATTTGTCTACATTGTCCTTTTTTGGGGGATTAAGTGATTGACTTCTCAGTACATAATGGAGGTTGATCAGGGACTGGAATTTTGGTGGCCCCTGGGGGATAAAACAGATCTCGGTGTTTCACAGCTGAAAAGCGGCATCTTCACAAATCCAGTACTTGGGAATTTACACTTGTTGTTTGTGTCTTTTTTATTTCACTCTGTGTTTATTAGCAGAAACATTATCCAATACATTTTCCAAATAAAAGATGCTCTCTTGTTTTTTTGGAGACAGTTCAGTCGCACACAGGCGGAAGAGGCTAATGCCAATGTGATATTCATTTAGGAAGAATTACAGATGTTTATGGAAGAAACTTGCCAGCTCCCACATGTTTAATACAATTTTAAACAACTGAGTAGCCATAGGTAATAAAAGCTCCTTATAAACTTCCAAAAAATATAATGAGAGCCATGAATAACTTGCAAAATATATACTTATAAAGACGGCTTTGTGAGGCTTTCAGTTATAACCAGTGTTTAAACAATACATGTGTGATAGCCTTGTGTCGCAGAGCACCCAGTGACTTCTAATATCCTTATAATTTACAGTAGGGGGTACATTATCCCTTATAATACATGAGTGATACTCAGAGTTCCCTGTATAACTCAGCCTGCAGCCTTGTGTCTTTATATGGTCACAGAACGACCCCTCAGTGACTTCTAATATCCTTATCATTTACAGTAGGGGGTACATTATCCCTTATAATACATGAGTGATACTCAGAGTTCCCTGTATAACTCAGCCTGCAGCCTTGTGCCTTTATATGGTCACAGAACAACCCCTCAGTGACTTCTAATATCCTTATCATTTACAGTAGGGGGTACATTATACCTTATAATACATGAGTGATACTCAGAGTTCCCTGTATAACTCAGCCTGCAGCCTTGTGCCTTTATATGGTCACAGAACAACCCCTCAGTGACTTCTAATATCCTTATCATTTACAGTAGGGGGTACATTATCCCTTATAATACATAAGTGATACGCACAGTTCCCTAACCAGAATACCTTTGCAGGCTGCCAATAGAGCTTAGAATGAACTTTAAAGATGTTAAATCAAGGAAATATTCCTGTAAAGAATATTTGTGCAACTTCTAATCACAGATTTAACAAAAATTTTTATTTCCGCCGCTCCAGACTGTCCGTTCCCAATATAAATAACGCCGGTAAGAGATGGTTTATTACATTGCTGCATAAAAAAGAAACATCTCACAGAGGAAAGTGGAAGCAGCCCTGGTTTGCATATGTACTTGCCTTTATTTATTATTTTATTTTATGAGTAAATCTGGTGAGATTCCCATTAAACTGTTGCAAATGGAACCCAGATTTCCCCAACTCGCTGCTGATGAGGAATGACCCTCTTAAGTCTATATAAATAGTTTATTTTCAATCTCCTGCTAAAGTTAAATGTACTGCAGTTATCAGCACGAGTCTCAGCGAAACTCAAACACCGACAGGGCCATTTAGCAACGCTAACGCTCAGGATTTGATTTAATTTTCTGCCGTGAGACCTCCATATAATTCACTTGTCACCTTCTCCGGGTGCAAATGTCGAGCAAAAGTGCAAATGCTTTGTGTAAACCTTTTCCATTTGTGCAAACAAGGACATAGTTGCCCTTTATTTCATTTGTGGAAGAGGTAGAACCTCTGAAAGGGGCCCGTGCAGGTGTTGGGGAGGCTTTTGGGATTTGGAGACAAGGTTAGCCCCGGCTGAAAGAACATGCTTTTTGGAAATGGGGGCCCTTTATCAAAAAATATTCTGTAGACCCTTTACAAACTCCTGTATTGAGTAAGTATAAACATTTCATGGCACTAGTCCTCTCCCCTCACAACATCCAATTGGTATTTATGTTCAGCTTAACATCTGCTTTATATTGGATTCTCGAGGTCTATCATTTATAGGTCTACATGCAAACATCAGAAATAGGGGGCTCATGTGCCCTGTTTGCTTGTACTTGCCCCATTGGTTACTGTCCATGAGTCTCAGACTGGATGTGCTACATAGTGATGGGCGAATTTATTTGCCAGGTGCGAATTCGCGGCAAAGTTGCGTGATTCGCTGCCGGCGAATAAATTCGTGGAATAGCCGCGAAAAATTCGCTGGAGAAAGTTCGCCGGCATCAAAAAAAATTTGTCGCCGGCGGCCAAAAAAAACGGACGCCGGCGCCATTTCGCGCAAATTCGCCCATCACTAGTGCTACATGCATATAGTGTATAGGGTGGGGGTAGCAAATAGGTGCCCCCTTGGAACACTGGAGTAGCTCGGCAAGCTATGGTGAGTCAGGAGCTACAATGAGTAGGAGAGCCATTATCTTAACAGAAAAATGTCAATTTGAGTGGCTGATTTACTAATATTGGTGATTTATAGCATCAGTGCAGTTACTAGGGTTGCCGGGCCCAGGGCCGATATTACAAATTTAACAGCAATTTGTAATTTCTGGTTGCTCCGCCACTGGCCCAAATTCAATCCACCGCAGTCCTGCCTCCCAGGTCCCCCTCCATCCCGCTCATCATGTATTTCAGGGATCCCCAACCTCTTGAACCCATGAGTAACATTCAGAAGTAAAAGGAGTTGGGGAGCAACAAAAGCACAAAAAATTTTCTTGGGGTGCTATGATTAGCCATTTAGTAACCCCTATGTGGATTGTCAACCTACATTGAGGCTCTATTTGGCAGACATCTGGTTTTTATACAACCAAAACTTGCCTTGAATTCAAAAATAATCCCCTTCTTTGAGGACACTGAGAGCAATATCCAAGGGATTGGAGAGCAACGTGTTGCTCATGAGCTACTGGTTGGGGATCACTGATCGATTTCCTCACAATTGTTTGGACACTTCAGCTAGGGATGCCACAGCCCCATCCATCTTACATCCCAATCCCCTTGCTCATAAGTCATCAGCCAATAAGAGGTGAAGAAAACCCCATTAGTTACATAGTTAAGTTGGGTTGAAAAAAGACCAAAGTCCATCAAGTTCAGTCGTTCCAATTAAACCCACATATACTCACACGACCCTTCCATACACTCACATCAGCTTTATATACTGTACACCAATAGCTATACTAATTGTAAATATTTGTATCCCAGTAGCCTATTATATTCTGATTGTCTAAGAAGTAAAGATGGGCGAGTAAATTCAGCAGGCATGGGCTTGCGGCAAATTTCCACATTTCACCGCCCGCGAATAAATTTGTGAAACTGTGGCGATAATTTGCCTGCGAAAAATCTGCCGCGTCAAAAAAATCAGTGTGTCAAAATTATTCAGACGACCATTGACTTTAATGCATTTGGACAGAATAGTGGCTCGTATAAAAATTTTCACTCGTGTCAAAATCATTCGATCGAAGGATTTTCATTCGAATCGAACGATCGAAGCCATTCGATCGAATGCTTTTCATTCGATCGAATGCTTACAATCGTTCGAACGAATGGAAATCGTTCGATTTTTAGCGGGCGAAGGAATTCGAATGGTCAAATGGTCGAACGTTTTGTATTCGAATCGAACGCGAACTCAAAATGCGAACGTTCCCAAACGTTCGCGAACATTCGGCGGACACGAACGGTCGAAGTTCGCGCAAACTAGTTCACAGCAGAACAGTTCGCTACATCCCTACCCATCACTACTAAGAAACCATCCAAGTCCCTCTTATAGTCATTAACTGAATCAGCATCACAACATCACCCGGCAGTGCATTCCCCAACCTCACTGTCCTCACTGTGATGAACCCCCTACTCTGTTCCTTTAAACTACTACTCTGTTCCTTCTTTTCTTCTAGTCTGAAGGGGGGGCCTCTGGGAAACAAGATGCCCCACTATCTGTCCTCTAATGTACTTGTAAAGAGTAGTGATGGGTGAATAAATTTGCCATGCGTGAATTTGCAGCGAATTTCCACATAAATTCGCGAAACTCCTGCACAAATTTGCCGGTGTTAAAACATTTTGGACGCACATTGACTTTAACGCGGACGTCAATTTTTCAATGTTTTGTGAATTTCACAGGAAATTTCAGGATTTTTCGGATGAAACGGGAGAAATTCACCCATGGCTAGTAAAATGCTAAATCATATCCCTCACACTCGTCTTTCCTCCAGAGAAAACAAACCCAACCTTGTCAGTCTCCCCTCATAATTTAACTCTTCCCTCCCTCTAACCAGTTTAGTTGCACTTAGTCTCTGCACTCTCTCCAGCTCATTTATATCCCTCTTAAGGACTGGAGTCCAAAACTGCCCCCCATACTCCAGATGAGGCCTCACCAGGGACCTATAAAGAGGCAAAATTATGTTTTCATCCCTTGAGTTAATGCCGTTTTTTATACAAGACAGAACTTTATTTGCTTTAGTAGCCACAGAATGACACTGCCCAGAATTAGACAACGTGTTATCTCCAATAACTAATAACAATGAGATCTTTGCTTTTGTTTTCTAACTTTCACTAGATTGATCATAACATTAGTTTATTGGCTACTATGAGTGACGCCATTAGTGCAGTGTAGCACCTATTTGAATAAAATAACCCCAAATACGCTAGCTCTACATCCAGTTGGGATTTTATTCTGTACAGCGCAGGTGCATCTCGGCAACATTTCAATTCCATCAGATCATTTGCTCCAGAAACTGCATCCAAGAACCGTTTTAGAGGAATTCCTTTTTTTGTTTCATAAATAAATAAGGTTTTATGAAACAGTTGGCACTCACTTAGAAACTGCAGAGCAATTATAGAGGCAAAGTACTTAGATAGGAACCACAGCCAGGAAATCTGTGTGTCATGAGGCTCCTATTTTCCAACCTTTTCCAAAATTGACACATTTATTTTAATTTTTATTTAGTCTTCTACTGGCCATTCCCTACGCCATGAGAAGTTTGGTTTGCATTGAATATGTGATTTAAATGTTTAAATTGGGCTTTCCTTGCTCATTCCTTCAATCCCGCTCTTC
Organism: Xenopus petersii; assembly: GCA_038501925.1. Lineage (NCBI taxonomy): Eukaryota > Metazoa > Chordata > Amphibia > Anura > Pipidae > Xenopus > Xenopus petersii. The sequence goes on along the minus strand of CM076674.1, from coordinate 6,217,288 downwards.
TCCTTCTCTGACAGTGGTTGTTCCCATATCATGAAGGACAAATAGAACTACAACACTACAAATAGTTTAGTTATAAAGTGGGGATAATATGAGGTTTTGGCCATATAACTCTAACAAACAAGCAAAACAGATCCTTTCAACCATACTCTTATCCAAATATTAAAAGACATTTGTGCAAATGAAAGGTGAGCTCATGAAAAACCCAGTGGTCCATAATTCCACGTATGCAATCTAAACATCTGATACATTTTCTATACGAGTATGCCTGTCCAACCTCTTATCACCCAACCAAGGGGATTAATATGAAATTGGCGCTATAACAGCTCCTACTTTTCTGGGAATGTTCCCACTATATGTACGAGCTCTGGCTCATAATCAATGTTCCAGTTGCGTTGATGTTCTTCAACTCCCATCTTAGCAAACCAATTTTGTAGGAGCCATGCTTTGGGGATCAGACATGGCTCATAGTCAACCTTCCAGTTGCGTTGATGTTCTTCAACTCCCATCTTAGCAAACCAATTTTGTAGGAGCCATGCTTTGGGGATCAGACATGGCTCATAGTCAACCTTCCAGTTGCGTTGATGTTCTTCTTCAACTCCCATCTTAGCAAACCAATTTTACAGGCATCATGCTTTGGGGATCAGACCCAGCTCATAGTCAAGGTTCCAGTTTACTTGAGGTTCTTCAACTTCCATCTCAGCAGAACAATTGTGTAAGCAACATGCTTTGTGCAATGGGGGCATTGTTGTCCCCAAATTTTTGCCATAAACAGGGAAGCATAGAATTTCCCAAAATATCATTACATTCAGGAGTTTTAGGGTTTGTTTTTAAGGGAATCAGGGGCCAAACATGGAAAACAGCTCAGGACATTTAGTCCACCAACAAACAATGTTCTCCTGGCATCTTCCCGACCCAAATTCTTCTTTCAGACTGCCAAGTGCTAATATGCTTTATGCATTTATCACCCCAGGGAGTGCGTTTCTGCTGTGTCAGAGCCCAATGGCAGTGACTTTTAAGACACTCCAGTAGATTCTAGGAATGGCACATGGTGAGGTTGGGCTCACCCATTAAGAATTATCCATTAAAAAACCCACAGTACTTATGAATAGTTCATGTAGTGACAGTGCTTCTGGGACTATTGGGAACTCCGTAGTGAGTGTTCCAACAGTGGACATGATATTTTAGAGGGAGGGTCCAGATACATTTGTCTAAAAATGTGTCCCTATTCCTTTGGCCATATAGTGTATGTATACAGTTTAACTTTGTGCTCAACATTAAAGCTGACTGTTTCAAACAAAAGAAGAGGGAAAAATAATGAAGAGACTTGCCCCAACTGGAATATAAAGTAAAATAGACCTACAAGCATGTACAGTGCCACTCAGGCTTTAATCTTTGGTATTTGTAACATTTCAGCTCCTGTTTATATTAAATAGTTTATGATACAATTATAGCCTGGTGTTACTAGAATTGTGTTTGACCAGTCTTGGTGGTATCTATATATTCCATTAAGTATCATGTACAGTAGACTTTGTTGGTTGAATTATCTGTCTCCATTAAAGCTATTTTCCCAAATCCTGCCTCTATCCAAAAGCCTCAGAGAGATTTCCATTAATCCTCCCATTAAAGAGCAATCAATTAACTTTGTTGCAGGTGCCACAGGGGAATTTATGGTATGTGGCGCCAGAAAAATTTCTCAGGCCTAATGGCATTGTGGACTGGTCTTAAGAACGTTCTTTTTTGCCTACATAACATTGTTTGTGAACATCTTCATGTATACTATGATTCTACTTCTGGATAATATTTAAATTGTACATTATTGCCAGACCAAATTTTAATATATTTAAAGGGAAAAAAAACTAATGATCACAACACTATTGATATTGTTGTAAAAAGATGGTTTACTTGGATTTAAAAAAAAAAAAAAGTTGTAATGAATTCCCATGCTTTTTATAACTTTTTTAAAATAAAATGTACATTTTTAAATGTAATTAGAAATCTTTTTTATTTTATTTTTTAAAAAAAGTTCATCATCTCATCAACTGCTACATTTAGGAAAATATTAAAGATAATGAAAATAGTATTATGAGTGGTATCATATAAATCAATAATATATGCAAGAAGGTATCCAATATATTTTGAAGGTTGTTTGTAAAAATAAAAAAATGTTTCTGGAGGATAATGGATATTAAATTTCAAAAATCATTCTGATGAATTCCCATGAGTTTTGTTGATTTCTTTTAAATATTTTTTTTTTCAAATCAAGTTATCAACAATTAGGACCATTTTCATAATTTTCCATAAACGTTCTTCATCATCCCATAAGATATAATAAAAGTTTTTTAATACATTTAAGAAAAAAAATCATGATTATTATTATTATTATTATTATTATTAACATGTATTTATATAGCGCCAACATATTGCGTAGCACTGTAACGTAAATGTGATTATACAACTAAATCACATGAATTATATACATAGAACATATGGAGTTACATACATCACAATCAATACCGGTACAAAAGGTGAGGAAGGCCCTATGCAGAAAGAGCTTACACTCTTAAGGGAAGGGAGTAATACACAAGGTGTGGGAGTGGGCAAGATCGAATTAAGTGGGTGAGAAATGTGGTACTGTATGTGGTGTTGCGTTTGGTAGTTAAGCAGAGTGAGGGGAGGCTTCTCGAAAGAAGTGCGTTTTCAGAGATTTCTTGAAAGCAGAAAGGTTGGGAGAAAGTCAGACAGACCGTGGGAGAGAGTTCCAGAGGAGGGGTGCAGCCCTTGCAAAGTCTTGAATGTGAGCATGTGAGGAGGTAATGAGAGAAGAGTTGAGTAGCAGGTCAGTAGAGGAGCGTAGTAAGCGGTTGGAGTATATAGAGATGAGTTCAGAGATGTAGGGTGGGGCAGAGTTATGAAGTGCTTTGAATGTCAGGGTCATTAATTTGAATTCGATTCTGAAAGGTAGCGGAAGCCAGTGCAGGGATTGACAGAATGGCGAGGCAGAGGAGGAGCGGTTGCTGAGGTGTATGAGCCTCGCAGCAGTGTTCATTATGGACTGGAGAGCTGACAGTCTCTGGAGGGGAAGGCCAATTAAAAGAGAGTTACAGTAGTCTAGACGTGATATGACGAGAGAGTGAATAAGAATTTTGGCAGAATCTTGGGTGATAAATTATCGTATTTTGGATATGTTCCTTAGGTGGAAGTGACATTATTTAATAAGTGACTGGATATGAGGAGTGAATGACAAGGCAGAATCTAGGATAACCCCAGGGCACCGGGCCTGGGGAGAGGGGGTGATAGTGGAATTATTAGCTATGATGGATACTTCCGGGATTTTAGTTGGAGGAAAGAGAACCAGTTCAGTTTTCAGTTTAATTTAAGGTAGGGTTGCGACATCCAGGTAGAGATAGCGGACAGGCAGGAGGAGACGCGAGTTAGGAGTTCTGGGTTGAGATCAGGAGATGAGAGATAGATCTGAGTATCGTCAGCATAGAGGTGGTAGTGGAAACCATACGAGTTGATTAATTTGCTGAGGGAGGAAGTATAGAGGGAGAATAGTAATGGTCCCAGGACAGAGCCTTGAGGAACTCCAACAGAAAGAGGTAGGGGGGAAGATGCTACTCCGTTGTAGGAGATACTGAAGGAACGATTGGTGATGTAAGAAGAGAACCAGGACAGGGCTGTGTCACGAAGGCCAAGCGAATGGAGGGACTGGAGGAGGAGAGGGTGATCTACAGTGTCAAATGCAGCTGAGAGATCAAGCAGTATTAGTAGTGAGAAATGATTGTTGGCTTTAGCGGTTAAAAGGTCAAGTTAAAACAAAATTGAATAATATAGGCAAGAAAATATTCTATTGATCCTAAAGGTTTTGGTCAAAGCAAAACAAAATAAATGCCTATTTATGGTATATTAATAGTGGAAAGAAAAGTACATTTTAAAAACAATAAATTACCGAATTCACATGGCTTTTTTGTTTATTTTTAAAAATATATTTGAAAAAATCTATTATTATAGGGTCAAGGTGGCCATAGACGTTATAATTACAAACTTTTCAAGAAAGTTTGTTTCAATACACACGTGTAGAGCTGAATCGTCAGATATACATATAGAAACAATAGAATTCTACCTGTATCTGATGATTCAGCACTAACAATGGCCGATGTTTGGGTTCCTTCAAAGGCACCCAATCAAAATTTTCTATCCAGCCCGATTGATGAGTCAACCAATATCCAAGTCTTTTGCCGATATCGATTGTCTCATCTCCCACCATACACGCCCCGGATATCGTATGAAAATGCGTTTCGTACAATAATATTGGTGCGTCTATGGCCACCTTAAGTATTCGTCGTCATCCATATGACAATGTGTGGGAATATTTTCTATTGAGAGAGACTGTTCCATGTGATTTTGTTTTTCAGTTTTCCCAATAAAACATAAAATTCTATCTTATTTAACACAGCGTTTCCACCATGATGATTCCCATTGAGCAGAACGTTCATTTCATCACTCACGGCTCTTGTTAATAACAGACAAAGTGGATAAGAAGAATAAGAAAAATATTAGGGTTGGGGGGAGTCTTGCCTCTACACGGTATTAAAAAAAAGAATTTTTCCATACCTGTGAATGTGCAGGAAAGGAAATGAAATGATGTAGCTGCTAGAATCATGCGATACATGTGCCGATCCACAGACAATAAGCTCACACATTCCCAGGGACAGCCTCCAATACGGGATTTTTATGGCTCTATTACTAACCGGTTGACGCATAAGGAATTTAATAAAGCACCATAGGAACCTAAATCTCAGATGTGGTTCATCTTGCACTTTCCTACAAATGAATTAAATTCTTTCGGGTTTTATTTTATTATACATATACTTTATTGGAATTCAATCCACAGAAGTAGATGATGAAGCGATGAGGCAGTTGGCATGTTTCCTGGCTACTGTGCCTCACTGTGTGTCTGGTCTATTTGTATATCAGCCTGTTGGCTCGGACACATTGCGTTACACATTCAGTAACTATGGGGCTCTAGTTACACAGCTGTAAATAGCATCACATTTGTCTGTATCATTATAAAGGCCATTATAAAAATATGAAGAATTCCTTATTATATTGCTTCACTGTCCCTGGGTACCCCTGGAACTATAGCAGGGTGAGTGTTACCCCAATATTTCTATATATCTGTAACCTTGTTATGAGCTAAGGGGGCCCAACTTGAAGGCCAGTTGGGGGGAAATTTGGGGTGAGTTCTTAATTGTGCCCTGGTTAATAATTTGTCACAATCTAGTAAATGAGCCTCTATAAAAGAAGTTAGCCATTAGTGCTTTACACTGCATTTGTAAATATGCCATGTAATCACGAAATGGCTATACAATGCCTTTAAGAAAACATGTCTATAGTAGACAGTGACAATTACAGTGATAAGAGGCTAAGACTAACCCTAAAACTTTTTTTAAGTATATTAAGTATAAAGATACGGGTTGAGAGTGTTGTCCCTGGTACCAGTATGGTTGTTACAGAAAAGGCTAAATTTGTACTTTTCTTCAGTGTATACAAAAGAGGAATCAGAGTTCCCAGACCCACCTCATAGCGGCACTGTGTACTTAGCTTAATCTAGTAAATGACTGATTTAGGATATGGTTCATAAAGCTTTACTAAACGTTAATGTGAATAAGGCCCCTGGGCCAGATGGCATACTAAGAGTTCTAAGAGAGCTTATTTCAGTTTTAGAAAGGCCTCTAATTCTGATTTTCTCAGACTCCCTTTCATCTAGTATGGTACCTATGGATTGGAGAAAAGCTGATGTCATTCCTATATTTATAAAGGGATTACCATCTCAGCCTGGCAATTATAGGCCAGTAAATTTGACATCTTTGGTGGGCAAATTATTTGAAGGCATGTTAAGGGGTCACATTCAATCAGCATGGCTTTATGAAGGATTATCATGTCAGACAAATTTGAACCTGTATCGAATTAAAGCATCAAAACTTTATTACAGACAGTGCAACCCTTAGCCAAGTAGACCATTAAAACCCTATCAGAGGTAGACCAGCCAGTATGTAATTAAAGTTTATCAGAGATAGACCAACCTATAGCAAGTCATAATATTAGAACTCTATCAAAGGTAGATCAACCTGTATCTAATTAAAGTGTCAGAACTAGTGATGGGCGAATTTGCCGAATTGCCCACAAAATTCTCGAAACGGCGGTGTCTCGTTTTTTTGATGCCGGCACCCATTTTTTTCGATAGGCATTTCTCGAATTTATTCGCTGGTGGCGAATCGTGCAAATTCGCCGCAAATTTGCACCTGGTGAATAAATTCGCCCATCACTAGTCAGAACTTTATCACAGATAGACCAACCTTTAGCCAAGCAGAGCATTAGAACCCTATCAGAGGTAGGCCAGCCAGTATGTAATTAAAGTTCATCAGAGCTAGACCAACCTATAGCAAATCATAATATTAGAACACTATCAGAGGTAGATCAACTTGTATCTAATTAAAGCATCAGAACTTTATCACACACAGATAGACCAACCTTTAGCCAAGTAGAGCATTAGAACTTTTTAGAAATAGACCAACCTGTAGCCAAGCAGAGCATTGGAAAGCTATCAGAGGCAGACCAACCTGTGGCCAATTAAAGTATAAGGAGTTTATTAGGTAGACAAGCCTGTAACCAGGGCCGCCATCAGGGGGTCACTGGGGGGACAGTCCTCCCGGGCCCGGTGGATTTCCCTGCTTCCAGGGGGCCCGGCCGCGACCTGACTCTGCCCTGCATTTTTCCCCATAGAGCTGCGTCCCGTGCGTACGCGTGACGTCAGTACGCACGGGCGCAACTCTATTTAAGCCGCCGCCGCCTGCCGCCTGCAGTCAGAAGATCGAGGACGTCGCTGGAGGAGGACGTGCTTCCTGGAGACAGCGAACGGATGGCGAAGACGGCGAAGAAGACCCTCCTGGAGGAAGAAGAAGATGCCAGCACAAGCAGGTAAGTCCCCTGAGCCACCAATGCGGGCCCCTGAGCCGACAATGCGGGCCCCTGAGCCACCAATGCGGGCCCCTGAACCCCATACTGCCCCTGAGCCACCAATGCAGGGCCCCTGAGCCACCAATGCAGGGCCCCTGAGCCACCAATGCGGGCCCCCTGAACCCCATACTGCCCCTGAGCCACCAATGCAGGGCCCCTGATGCCCCTGCAGGCCCCTGAACCCTCAATGAGGGCCCCTGATTCCCCTGAAGGCCCCTGAATCCCCATGCCGGGCCCCATATACCCATGCAGGGCCCCTGATTTGCAGAGGGCCTGGTCAGCAGTGTTTTTTTTTTTTTGTGACCCCTGGCTGCCAATGCAGGCCCCTGAAACCCCAATGAGGGCCACGGATTCCCATGCAGGGCCCCATATCCCCCAATGCGTAGAATAATTGTAAAACAAAGTGCAATTTAGGTTAGAGCAGGTACCTGCTTAAAGAGTCTACCTTGATGTGGTGGCAGGCTTAATAACCCTTTTGCCAAAATGATTTTATTTGCGGTTTGTGAATGTGTCCATGTGACCTTTGTGGCGGGGGGCGTGATTAAGGTGAGGGCGTGGTTGTGGGGCGTGGTTAGGGGAGGTGTCGTGAGGGGGGGCCCCGAAAATGTTGTTGTGTGGGGTCCCGCGATTTCTGATGGCGGCCCTGCCTGTAACCAATCAGAACCTTAGAACTCTATAAGAGGAAGGCCAACTTGTAGACAATTAAAGCATTAGGACAGAGATGGACCAACCAGTTGCCAATCAGAGCAGATGTTGTGAGAGTTAGGCCAATCTGTATCCAGAACATTCACAATTTAATGCATTATTTCAAAATAAAACCCAGTTACAATAAAAAGCAAGTCCACACATCCAGCTAATTTGGCACCTTCTCAGAGTATCAGCTCTGACAACAGCAGAATGGATTTATAAATAAAATCAATTTCCTGTCGCTCTTTTTTCTACCTCTTTTCCCCACTCACATTCTGTTCCGCAGCTTGAGGTCCATAAAACACAATCACTCAGGAATAAAGGGAAACAGGATTTCAGTTCTACACGTGTCTACAATAAAGTACCTGTTAGATAAATTGCTTGCCTAACTTGAAGAAACTGATGACAGGTCACTCAAAGCAATTGTATTGGCACCGGCATTTATGGATTTCATGGAGAAATTCCACTTTTATTATCGTACACCTATTATGAAACAAAGTTTAAAAAGGGATTTTCATTTTTGCCAATTTGAGGTTTTTTTTTATACAGCGTGACGTGGCTTATTGGAATATTAATGGAGACTTTGACTCTAGAAGCAGAGCATTTTTTCACCAAGGGAATAGGGTGCAGAGAACAGCCAATTAAAATGATGGGCCGCTTATTTCTGGAAGATGCTTCAATTAAAAGTTATTGGAAATATTTTGTAAAATATAGAGATTACGGCAGAAGAAGACAAAGGCAAACCCTATTCTAATCATGCCCATCCTTATCCTTCTTGCTTTCTTCCTCCTCCTCCTCCTCCTCCCTCCTCCTCCTTCTCCTCCTCCTCCTCCTCCTCCTCCTCCTTCTCCTCCTCCTCCTCCTCCTCCATGCCCCTCCTGCCAACTCTGATGCCAATTCTCCCCAACGCGTTTCTCTCCTCCACCTCCTTGACTTTTGCCTAGAGTTGTAGTTGCACCCAACAGGATGAACCTAGATATGTGCTTCTTTTGCCCTACGTCATGATAATGGGGCAGATTTATTAGAACTTCTGTTGCAAATCAAAAAAATCTTATAGAAAATGTAATATTTACTTGTTTTCGAACATTTCTATTAATTAAAACAAAGCCTAAAAAACACTGAGAAACTGAAACCCGATAAGCGTCTATATAAATCAACGAGGAGTGTATTTTCAACATTAGAATTTGAGCATTTTAAGAAAGTTGAATTTTTCAAAAAATAAAAGGAATAATGCAAATTCTTTTTTTTAAATAATACAATCAAGTTTTTCATTTCTATTTTCTATATAAAAATGTAAACATTTGAATCATAAAAAAACCCCTCAAATTTTGGAATAATGCAAATTATTTTTTTTAAATAATGCAATCAAGTTTTTCATTTCTATTTTCTATATAAAAATGTAAACATTTGAATCATAAAAAAACCCTCAAATTTTAAAATGCCTTATTGCAATGCATTTAAGCAGTAAGCAGCATGAATAAAAAAATTATTTGGCATAACATTTTTTTCCAGCAAAATGGGGCAAAAAAAAAAACTCCACTTGCAGCAAATGTTTTAATTAAAAAACTGAGCAACCAAATCCTGACTAACATCTAGATAACTCTATTTTCAACATTACAATTTGACTATTTTTAGAAAGTTAAATTTTTTTAAAATTAAACTAGAATAAAGCTATTTTATTGTGGCAATCAAGGTTTTTTTTTAAATTATACAATCACATTTTTCATTTCTAATTTTTAAGTAAATATTGATTAAAAGAATCATAAAAAAAACCTTGAATTTAGTTTTAGGGAATTATTTTCTAAACAAATTTATCTTATATTTTATTTAAAAAACTACAACCAAGCTCCCATGCCCGATATAACCTCGCATAAAAACTCGAATTAATTGGTTCTGGAAAAAAAACAATAAAATCTAGCAAAAATCGTATCAAATTGTCCTTTTTTTAAAAAAAAAAAACTTCTAGAATCGCTCTATTATTTAGGGTTTTTACCTGAAAACCATGAATTTTTTTAGATATCTTCAAATTGAGTTTTTTTTTCCACGAAAAATTTTTTGCGATGAATTCTTCAGATTTTCAGGCTAAAAGAAAGCCCGACCAGATAAATTCGAGGTTTAGTAAATATCCCCCTTAATTTAATCCCTTCCAATGTATTTAAGCAGTAAGTAGTATGAATAAATACTTGGCATTACATTTTTTTTCCAGCAAAATGGGGCAAAAAACCCACAACTCGACCCTCTGCTCATTGATTTCCTTTTCAATTGTATCTGGAAACCTATTATACAGAAAGCTCAAAATTATGGAAAGGCCGTCTACCATAGACTCCATTTTATCCAAATAATATGATTTTATTTAAAAAGTTTTCCTTTTTCTGTGTAATAATAAAACAGTAGCTTGTACTTGATCCCAACTAAGATATAATTAATCCTTATTGGAAGTAGGGATGCACTGAATCCAGAATTCGGTTTGGGATTTGGCCAGGATTTGGCCTTTTTCAGCAGGATTTGGATGAATCCTTGTGCCTGGCCGAACCGAATCTGAATCCCAATTTGCATATGCAAATTGTGGGCAAGGCGGGATTTCATGTGACTTTTCGTCACAAAACAAGGAAGTAAACCCTTTTTTTACACTTTTTCCTTTCCTGCCCCTAATTTGCATCAAATTAGGATTCGGATGCTGTTCGGTATTCGTTCGCATCTTCCACGAAGGATTCAGGGATTCGGCCGAAACCAAAATAGTGGATTGGGTGCATCCCTAATTGGAAGCAAAACCAGCCTATTGGGTTTATTTAGGGGCAGATTTATCAAGGGTCGAATTTCGAAGTTAAAAATACTTTGAAATTCTACCATCGAAATAAAATACTTCGAATTCGAATATCAAAGTCAAACTTTTTTTCATCGAATGAACGATTCAAAGTATTCGAACAATTTTACTTTGACTTCAAAAAACTTAGATAACTGCTCTAGAAGGTCCCCATAGGCTAACATAGCACTTCGCCAGGTTTAATTTTTGCAAAGTATTGAAATCAAAGTTTTTTTAAAGAGACAGTACTCTTCGAATGGTCAAATATATCAAAGTATTTTACTTTGAATCAAAGTCAAAGCCGAAGTCGTAGTATCGTATTCGATGGTCAAAGTATCCAAAAAATTACTTCAAATTTTGAATTTTTCTACTTCGAAAATTCACTTCGACCCTTGATAAATCTGCCCCTTAATGTTTACTTGATTTGCATGAAGATCCGAATTATGGAAAGATCCGTTATCTGGAAAACACCAGCATTCCGGATAACAGGTCCCATACCTATATCAGTTTAGTTGGTCTGTTCCTTTGTCTTCGTTATTGTCGAGATCTTAGAAGGATAGAGATGCGGCCAAGAAATGATTATGGAATGCTAAATAACAATTAAGCCCCCGAATGTCTGAGTTTATAAATTACCTTAAAAAAAGCAAATGTGGGTGACTGGTAATAACAGTTGTTTCCTCAAACAGACTTGTAATGAGGTGTGAAGGTTCTAGGAATGGAATGAAACGTCTGTAAGCAGAGCTGGACGGAGGCTCTACTGTACATAATGAGGTGCTGGGAAAGGTTGGGAAACACAAGTACATTTCCAATACCCTTGAAGAAAACTGATGGAATGCCTATTGGGATTCTGCCTACTCTGTGTGACTAAACGTCTTTAAATGGGTTTTGGCAACATTTGAATATCACTCAGAAATGACAAGTGCTACAGGTCTGGCCCAAAGCTTTGATTTCCTTTGGGGCCGATTCACTAAATTCGGGTGAAGGGTTAGAATAAAAAAAACTTTGAATTTCGAAGTTTTTTTGGGCTACTTCGACCATCGAATGGGCTACTTCGACCTTCGACTTCGACCTTCGACTTCGAATCGAACGATTCGAACTAAAAATCGTTCGACTATTCGACCATTCGATAGTCGAAGTACTGTCCCTTTAAAAAAAACTTCGACCCCCTACTTCGGCAGATAAAACCTACCGAAGTCAATGTTAGCCTATGGGGAAGGTCCCCATAGGCTTGCTAAGCTTTTTTTGATCGAAGGATTTTCCTTCGATCGTTTGATTAAAATCCTTCGAATCGTTCGATTCGAAGGATTTAATCGTTCGATCGAACGAAAAATCCTTCGATCGTTCGATCAAACGTTTATCGCTAAATCCTTCGACTTCGATATTCGAAGTCGAAGGATTTCAATTCGAGGGTCGAATTTCGAAGTATTTTTAACTTCGAAATTCAACCCTTAGTGAATCTGCCCCTTTGTGTAGGTAAATAACAGAATTCCTTACATTAGGGAGCAAATGTATTAAGGGTCGAATATCGAGGGTTAATTAACCCTCGATATTCGACTGGGGAATTAAAATCCTTCGACTTTGAATATCGAAGTCGAAGGATTTTGCGCAATGCATTCGATCGAACGATTGAAGGAATAATTGTTCGATCGAACGATTAAATCCTTCGAATCGAACAATTCGAAGGATTTTAATCCATCGTTCGATTCGAAGTCTTAGTCAAAGGTCGAAGTAGCCCATTCGATGGTCGAAGTAGCCAAAAAAACACTTCGAAATTCAAAGTATTTTTTCTTCTATTCCTTCACTCGAACTTAGTGAATAGGCCCCCAAGTGATTTTGTTTGAGAAGATAGGCCATTTGTGGAAAAAAAAAAACCCCTATTCATTGCTCAGATAGAAAAGGCCACGATCCAAAGGCGGGAATGAATAATGAGGAGTTATTTTCACCCCCTGATGGGAAAAGAAGCGCCCTTGAGAAACATCAAAGCTCAAGCATGAGGAGGAAATCATAGTTTGTGTAGCACTCATTGTATTGTCAGTGGAGGTAACAAGAAACACCAGTGCATTGTACCACCAGAAAGGTTTCCCAAGCAAACATGGAGCTTAAGATGAGAAAACCAAAACATTCTGAGTTTAGACAAGAATGATGGGACGTTTATGTGTCCTAAACGAAATAGAACATATTTTAAAAAGTGTATATTAAGTTCTGTTGTATGCTTATTAGGCCTTCTTAAGGATTTAGTGGAGCTCATCATCCCCTTCTATACACACAATAACCTTGAAGTCCATTCTATGTCTCACTACAGTAGCAGGTGGAGATATTGGCCTCCTACCTCTTTCCCTCTAGTTCTCTTTCTCTCAGTGAATGCTGTGGATATATAGGCACAACAAGGCAGGCATGTCTAATATAGTTATGTCCATTGAAGAGCTGGAATCGAGGGTAATTAGGATTGAAACTTCTTAGATCTTCTTAGACTATGTAAGGCTCATCATGGCAAGCGACCCATTGTGATATTGTCATGTTGAATGGTCTCTTGGTAAGAATCTCTGTCCAATCAACTGCTTGATATCCAGTGATGACCAAAGACCAGTCGTAATTGTGTTGCTTAAAAGATTTTACCTGCAGCATTTCACAAGGATTGTCTCAGCTGACACTTGCATCTGCCACAGGTATAGGAGAACCTACAGGGCAGAGAAGGTGTCATAGTTGCCAGGCCAGCTCCTTAAGGAATATCTAGTTTTACTTTTGTAGCTAGGTTTGTACACTTCCACTAGCCCACTGTCACCAGTGGATCTGATAGACCAGTGTAAAGTGTCCGTCCATACATGGTCCCAAATGGCACTAATATTCAGTCAAGTGTGGCGAGGAATTATTAGTCTGATATACTTCAAGTCAGATGGTGAGTGTTGGCCACAGTCAGGAAGGCAGTGAATGGACAACTTATATAATAATTAGCCTTTATTTATATAACACTTACACATGAAGATAATTCCCATCAGTGCCTGCCCCAGTGGATCTTAGAATCCAAGTTCTCTATCACATTCCCATCAGTCCCTGACTCAGTGATCTTATAATCTAAGCTCCCTATCACATTCCCATCAGTCCCTGACTCAGTGAGCTTACAATATAAGGTATCTATCACATTCCCACCAGTCCCTGCCCCAGTGAGCTTACAATCTAAGGTCCCTGTCACATTGCCATCAGTCTCTGCCTCAGTGAGCTTACAATTTAAGATCCCTATCAAATTCCCATCAGTCCCTGTCCCAGTGGAGCTTACAATCTAAGGTCCCTATCACATTTCCATCAGTCCCTGCCCCAGTGGAGCTTACAGTCTAAGGTCTCCATCACATTCCTATCAGTCTCTGCCCCAGTGAGCTTACAATCTAAGGTCCCTATCACATTCCCATCAGTCCCTGCCTCAGTGAGCTTACAATCTAAGATCCCTATCAAATTCCCATCAGTCCCTGCCCCAGTGGAGCTTACAATCTAAGGTCCCTATCACATTCCCATCAGTCCCTGACTCAGTGAGCTTACAATATAAGGTATCTATCACATTCCCACCAGTCCCTGCCCCAGTGAGCTTACAATCTAAGGTCCCTGTCACATTCCCATCAGTCTCTACCTCAGTGATTTTACAATCTAAGATCCCTATCAAATTCCCATCAGTCCCTGCCCCAGTGGAGCTTACAATCTAAGGTCCCTACCACATTCCCATCAGTCCCTGCCCCATTGGAGCTTACAATATAAGTTCCCTATCACATTTCCATCAGTCCCTGCCCCAGTGGAGCTTACAGTCTAAGGTCTCCATCACATTCCTATCAGTCTCTGCCCCATTGGAGCTTACAATCTAAGGCTGCTATCACAATCCCATCAATTCCTGTCCAAGTGAGCTTACAATCTAAGGTCCTTATCACATTCCCATCAGTCCCTGCCCCTGCCCCAGTGAAGCTTACAGTTTAAGGTCCCTATCACATTTACACACACTGGGGACTGGGGACCGTTTTATCCGATGCCAGTTAACCTGCCTGTATATTTTTGGGGTTTAGGAAAAAAACTGAGTGCCTGCAGGAGGGCTCACGTAGGAGGGCTCCTTGCAGAAAGTGCCCAGTTTGGAATGAAACATTTCAATAAACTTTTCATGTCCAGTATACATCCATGACTACATTACAGATGCTTCTAATAATTCACTGCTATATTTTTATCCATTTATAGCTACAGCATATTACAAAGAGTGTAATGGGTTACAATGACTTTGTTTTAGGTGGAAAAAGTTCTCTGTGCAAGGCCACCCCATCAGAAGTATAAAATTCTATTAAACAGGAAAGGTAAGCAGGTCTGCCAAGCTGGAGTTATGTGGAGTGATCTAGGGGTCTATTTATTTGACCATAAACACCAGCTTTTTCACAGTTTTCTATACCACGGCCTCTCATTTCATATGTTCAATAGGCCAAAATACATTTTAAAGGATTCCTTTATTTCTGCACCCAAATCAAACAAAACAGCTCATCATTACTTTCACCCAGAGGAATCCGACAGTTTAAGTCGTCTGACTGTATATAATTTTTATGCTGAGCCGCTATTAACTGCCTCGGCATTAGAAAATTGTTTTACATGCGAATGACAGATGCTGGAGACAGAACATTAATATTTTCCTTCAAACTCCGCCGGGATCCCGTGTCTTTATGTCTTTCCTTTTCCACTGAAATTGTAAGGAATAATAATTAAAGGCCTGAAACAATGTCTTCTACATCAGGATCCAAAATGTGGATCAACGTGTCTTTGGTGCTAAAAAGAGTGTGATTAAATGGGACGTGAGTCAACTTTAACCCAACAAAAGAAGTGCATTAAATATAAATCCAATGAGCCAGTCTAAATGATGTAAATGTTGTGTATTTAACATATTGGACACTAAGGGGATTAGTAGCTGTTTCACTCCTAGTTATTAATGTTCTACTGGAGTAAGTGAACCTCAGTTATATTTAGTGGATAGCTTTGGGTTCATTGTGCTAATGAGCTTCTAGAGAAGGTTCCCTCAGCTGAACAGAACTTAAGGGGTCCCTGGAAAGAAAAGTAGTAGGATAGTCATGATTTATCTAGTATAGGTATATCTAAAAACAACTGGACTTGCTGAGTAATCAATGAAGACGTTTCACTACTCATCCGAGCAGCTTCTTCAGTTCAACTGACTGGTGTGGGAAGTTCTCGGCATATAAACTCTTCAACTAATCCAATCCCAATGGCACATTGTAACTCTTCAGAGAGGTGAGATCTGAAGAAATTCACAGGGTGTAGAGTCACCTCTCTGAAGAGTTACAATGTGCCATTGTGATTGGATTAGTGGAAGAGTTTATATGCCGAGAACTTCCCACACCAGTCAGTTGTACTGAAGAAGCTGCTCGGATGAGTAGTGAAACGTCTTCATTGATTACTCAGCAAGTCCAGTTGTTTTTAGATTTACCTATACTAGATATACCATGACCTGGATGAATGAAAATCTTCAAAGTGATAGTCATGATTGACATACCTAAGATTTAAATATAAGGTCCCTCTCACATTCCCATCAGTCCCTGCCACAGTGAGCTTACAGTCTAAGGTCTCTATCACATTCCCATCCAATGTTGTTGGATTGTTTATAACGATTTCTACTTGCACCAATGTTACTACAGGAGCCTGTGTGTCCAGGAGCTTAAGATCAGAAGAACCCCATAAGCACAACTCAATATTCTAATATAGAGTTGTGCTCAATATTGTGCAATATTGGAGTAATCTTGAGTAATATTTTAATCAAGCCTGCTTCCATCTTTAAATTTTATATCTTTTCTATCGATTTAGTGATCACAAGGAAAGTTTTTCAGAATGACAGTATACTTGCTTAACTACAGGGGATACAAAGTAGGGATGAAACGAATCCAGCATTCGGTTTGTGATTCTGCCTTTTTCAGCAGGATTCGGCTGAATCCAAGTGCCTGCCCAGACCAATCCGAATCCAAAACATCACTTGACTTTTCGTCCCACAAACAAGGAAGTAAAAAAATGTTCGCGCTGTGTCGCCCTTTTTTCCCTAATTTACATTCATTCAAATTAGGTTTAGGATTCGGTTTAGTATTCAGCAGAATCTGGAATTCTTTGTGAAAGATTCAGCTGAATACTGAACCATACAGCATTGGATTTGGTGCATCCTTAATACAAAGGTGTCAAGTTCAGATAAACTGGAGGGCCTAAAGGGCCCCATGGACCAGTTTTGAACTGGGCTAGTGGGACGCCAGGAAAAAAATCCAGTGGGCCCTGGAGCTCGTGAGTCCTGCCGGCCCAGACCTAATCCCCAAGGCCACTTGAGCAACCCTGACCTCCCTGGCCGCCTGAAGAAATAGGTAGGAGGGGAAGGATTCGGAGGGGTTTGCGGCAGGGATGGGGGGGGCATTGTCGAGATACCAGTATGTGTGTGGGCCCTGATATGGCAGCTCCAGTGGGCCCAGAGCCCCCAGTTGAATCCTGCCATGCACCCAAATAATTTTATTTCCCAAGAGTCCACCATGTTGTCAGCACAGAAGCTCATATTCAGAGCTTGAGGGATATAGGTACAGAACAAGAGTTGTAATAAATAACTTATGTTGATGATAATGATGAGAAGTGAGGGTATTTGGATAGGATGACCCAGGGCTAAATTTTAGCATTCCTTTATACCATCTGCTATATACATGCATGCACTGTGTTGAGACATGTTCTGCGCCAGTTCCTCCAATGGTGAGTAGAAGCACCATAATTGGAGAATTCTTCTCCAGGTTCTTGTCGCCTGCAGATCATATAAATGAATTATCCTTCATCGGGTGTGCGTCAGAGACATTCTTTATCCAGGAATCTCATTGCAGTGCATCCAAAACATTGTGTACTCATAGCCAGGGGATATATGGCAGCAATTAGGATGAAGAATAAATAACCAGAGATGCACAATAAACTAAATAATCCGACACACCTATGAAAATAGCCTTTAGTACATACCAGTGGGACATCATGTTTCACAGATGGACCATTCAGAACAACATTTTCCACTTTTAAGTTCTAAAAGGAAACTCAGCTAAGGAAAACATTTGCAGTCGTAACATTTCTTCTCTTTCACATCAAACAATATGGACTCACAATCAAGAATGTCAATTACCATTTTTCATCTCTGGGGCCCCATATTCTGGTTTTACAGTTACACAGTCCACAGGAGAATATTCGTTCATAGTATTATTCAGTAACATTTTGTGATTTTGAAAATTTTTCTAGAACTCTAAATAATTTGAGATTTACTGTACTAAATGTAAGAACCACTAAAAATTCAAAATACAAAGATTTGCAAGTAAAAACCGTCATGGCTCTATAGAAGTCATTGAGAGCTCTGCTGATTCTATTGGCCATTCAGATTTTTAGGGCAGAGACAGACGCTCAGTAGTGATGGACGAATAAATTTTGCAGGTGCGAATTCACACTAAATTTCCATGTTTGCCGCCGATGAATAAATTTGCAATAATGCGGAGAAAATTAGGGATGCCCATTGACTTTAATGCATTTGGACAAAATAGGTGCGTGTATAAAAATTATCATGGGCACCAACATTGACACCCATTGACTTCAATGCATTCGCAAATTTTTTGCGAATTTCATGAATTTTTGGCCAACGCGAAATTTGACAAATTTGACCATCACTGACCCTCAGATTCGGGAGTTGCCTCACTAGGAAACGTCGGGCGACTTCGGAAACGAAGCGATCCGAGCGACATCCCACCGGCGATTTACATTCTAGCCGGCCTGAAGGCAGGGGAAGGCAGTTTGAGGAGATTAGTCGCCCGAAAAAGAGGCGAATAAATGCCTCGCAAATAAATCTCCCTGAATCTGTGCTTGTGCCATTAGAGGTTTTCAAACTTTTTTTTACTAGTGATTGTCCAAAAAATACACATTTTTAGAGGCTTGTTTAATAAATTTCATGCCATTTGTGGTTTTTAAGAAAATGAGTTAAGCTGTGGTTTCAAAAAGCTCTAATACCACTAAACTTCTACATTAATAAATGGGCCTCTATGTTTAAGTATAAAATGTAAAAAAGAATCGCCCATAAACACGCATCATTTTCAGCATTTCAGAGAGCACTTACTTCAGCTGGGGGTGGGGTGGGAATCGAGGGATTTCTGCTAATCTTACATAAGGGTCCCATCTTGACTGTCCTCTGGCAAATCTCCAGAAATCATCAGCTGGACGTAACCAGGGAAGTGTGAAAACGAGCCTGATATCAATCACACACACTCAGAGATATCAGTACAGCAAGAAGGGCAGCTTGAGGTATCTCACTTTTATAAAATTGAAATAACCACAGCAACAATTTGGGGATCATTGGGAGCAGTAGATGACAGTTTGGACTGGTATCCCTAAAGTGATGGACTGTCTAAAAGAATATAAGATTCCAAGATTCTTTGATCAGACTAAAATCATTTGAAAAATGAAGAAGTAAATTACAAGTCACACTACACTAAATTGGCTTTCCAACATCTCATTCCAAAACCAATGGTATTAATAAAATGTCGCCCCCTTGCTTTGCTGCTGTGACAGCCCCTACTCCTATAGGAAGATCCCCACTAGATTGTGGAACATTGTTGGAGTGATTTGCTTCCATATAACCACAAGAGCATTCATGAAGTGGACATTTATGTTGGGTGATTGATGTTGGGCTCACAGTCAGGGTTACATACTAAGGGGCCGATTCACTAAATTCGAGTGAAGGGTTTGAATTAAAAAAAATTCGAATTTCGAAGTTTTTTTGGGCTACTACGACCATCGAATGGGCTACTTCGACCTTCGACCATGAAAATCGAACGATTCGAACTAAAAATCGTTCGACTATTCGACCATTCGATAGTCGAAGTACTGTCTCTTTAAGAAAAACTTCGACCCCCTACTTCGGCAGCTAAAAGCTACCGAAGTCAATGTTAGCCTATGGGGAAGGTCCCCATAGGCTTGCCTGGGATTTTTTGATCGAAGGATTTTCCTTCGATCGTTGGATTAAAATCCTTCGAATTGTTCGATTCGAAGGATTTAATCGTTCGATCGAATGAAAAATCCTTTGATCGATCGCAGGATTTGCGCAAAATCGTTCGACTTCGATATTCGAAGTCGAACGATTTTAGTTCCTAGTCGAATATCGAGGGTTAATTAACCCTCGATATTCGACCCTTCGTGAATCGGCCCCTAAATGTGTTCAGTTGGGTTGAGGTTAGTGCTCTGCACCCAAGTTATTCAACTCTTCTATTCAAGCAAATTGGCTCCTGTATTGTTCTCTTTTGGCCCATTGGAGCATTAACATCGATAAGTAAATTGTTGCTTTAATTGGAATCGAGAACCCTAACCCAAACTGGAAAAAATAACCCCACACCATTATTGCCCTTCCTTCAGATTTTACAGTTGGAATTATGCATTTGGGCAGATAGGGGCTGATTTTACAATGGTCAAGCCTTTGATCTCAAGCATTTGGGTCCAAAAATCATTTGAGAGTTGGTGGCTTTTTCCTTCAAATTCCTCAGTGTCCTGCTGGCAGGTTTTAGCTAGGTGTCGAGCTTTTTACAGTCATTTTTTTATAAACCCACTTGGGGGGGGGAAACCCTACTTGTCAGGAAGCCGAGATATTCATTGGAACTCAGCAGCAGAAGAAGATTTTTTAAGAAGATTAATTCCTTTACCTGAATTCCATACACAGAGTGCAACTCAACTTTTTTAACTGCAGTCAAACAGGTATGGGATCCATTACCTGGAAACCTGTTACCCAGAATGCTCCAAATTATTGGAAGGTCACATCCCATCAGGGATGTATTCTGGTCCGGTGCTACCCTAGGCATGGGACCGCTCTGCACCCATCAGTACATGTGCATGACATCACAACATACCGTTCATACCCCACCTCTAGCATAAGATTTCATTATATACGGTATATTATACTAAATATATATGCAATATTAGAATCCATTTAATGCAAAATACATTCGTCTTAGCTTATCTACTATGATATGCCAGTACAGGTATAGGACTTGTTATCCAGAATAATCAGGGCCTGGGGTTTTCCAGATAACTGATCTTGGATCTTTGAATCTCCTTACCTTAAGTCTAGTAGAAAATCATATAAACAATAAATAAACCCAATAGGCTGGTTTTGCTTCCAATAAGGATTCATTGTATCTTAGTTGGGATCAAGTACAAGCTACTGTTTTATTATTACACAGAAAAAGGAAATCATTTTGAAAAATTTGGATTATTTGGATAACATGGAGTCTATGGCGCAAATTCACTAAGCGCCGAAGCGCCGAACGCTAGCGTTAATTTTTCGCTACTGTGCAAATTCACTAACGAACGCTGGCGTAATTTCGCTAGTGTTACTTCGCACCCTTACGCCAGGCGAATTTTCGCTAGCGACATAACTACGCAAATTCACTAACTTGCGCAGTGTACTGAACGCTACCTTTTACGCTAGACTTCCTTCGCCACTTCAGACCTGGCAAAGCGCAATAGAGTAGTTAGGGATTGTCCCAAAAAGTCCCAAAAAACGCTGGCGTGTTTTCTACATGATGGGTGATAGGCTGAAAAAGATCAAAAAATTTTTTGGGGCTCCCCTCCTTCCCCCCTACATTTCCTGACTCATGGCAACTTACCTAGACAGTGGGCACATGTGTAGGGCAAAATAAAATTCTTATTTGCTGATTTGAAGGTTTTCTAGGCATTTGAAGTGGTAATACGTGTTCCTCCATTGAAATTTGAATTTCACGCCGTATGCAAATGAACCATCGCTAGCGAAACTTTGCTTCACTTGGCGAATTAACGCTAGCGCAACTTCGAAAACTTACGCTACCCCTGTGCGCAACTTCGGATTTTAGTGAATTTGCGGAGCGCTGGCGAAAATACACCTGGCGAAGTGTGGCGAATTGTGGCGAAGTGCGGCGAAGGTGCTCCTGGCGCAACTTCGCATCTTAGTGAATTTGGGCCTATGGGAGATGGCCTTCCCATAATTTGGAGCTTTCTGGATAACAGATTTCCCAATAACAGATCCTATACCTGTATACAAGTAATTAATGAATGTCAGGCTTTAAAGTAATACAGAATTATATTTTCACAGAGCACTACTGTATATAGAAGCAAAAAGGTCCACCAAAAAATGACATTGGCAGGTTAGTTTGAGATCATCTTGGCCTTTTGCTGCTGAGTGACTGAAGAAAGAAATTTTCTTGGAGAGAGATAATTTACAAGATTCACGAAAATATCCATCTCCCAGTAGATGAAGAGCTACTTGGGTCTGATAAGGAAAGCAAGTGATAGACCCTCGCCAGTTGTAAGCAAGATAGGGACTTTGATAATGTGCAGAGATAAACGCTGGTGAAACTGTCAGCTTGATGATATCTAGGGAAGTCCTGCTGTTGACCTTCCAACCTTCTTTTAGTGTCTGAGATTAAAAGTAGGGCTAAAATATACATGTGAAAGAAAATCCTCAATAGAAAGGTCACATAGTTCTGGAATGTCTCACAGCTGGGCAGCTAATGAAACGTTATCAGTTGCTACCATTCTCACTCGGAAAAGGTGAAATGAAGGGTAAAAAAGCTCTTGAACTATCAGCAACTGCCGTGTCTCTGACTTATTGACAGCTGCCCTATTATTAGACTATCTGTGTGCTAATTAGGCTTCAGAATGTTATGGATATCAAACCTCTTCGAGGACTGGGAAACTATTACAAAAATATTAATGGGAAATCCTCTTAAGCCTTTTGATCCAAGAGGTCCTCAAAGCCTCAGTATCTCTGGTAGCTCGAGTATGCACTATGAAGGACGTCACAACCATAATTACTAATCGTTGGATTTTCATTGCATTTTAAGCACCTTGAAGAAGCATTTATCAAACATTTAAAAAATTCTCCTTTACCGGTCAGTTGATTTGAAATGTAATTATCTGGGAATTGCACTCTCAAATCCTCTCAAATAAACTCAGAAGTAATTTTTCTTGATTGCTAGCAGAATAAAATTGGTAAAATTTGGCAGGTTTTAGCTACTGAATTTTTAATGTGAAATTTCAAGATTTTTTTCAACTGATGATTCTCTAAAATTCAAGTTCAAAGAACTCAAGTTCAAAAATTCCTGATTTGTGGCCTCAGTTTTCTCAAATTGTAGTAAAACTTTGGAAACATGGACACGGGGGCCCATAAACCAGTCAAAATTAAGTTTATTACATGTTGCAAGGTTAAGAAGACCATGGACCAGTATCTGCTTGCAGATCCACTAAATCTGTAACAGAGGTGCCGACTGTCTCATTTCACCTTGAAAAGTTGTTGCTACTTTAGGAAGTTTATAATGGCCCTATGGGTGAAGTTCAATCTTCAATCTTCTTTTATGGGTCAAGGAGACCTATAAACCCGCTAAAATATTACAATTATTACATGTAATAGAGGTGTCAACTGTCTCATTTTACCTTGAAAAGTTGTTGGAACTCTAGGAAGTTTATAATGGCCCTGGGGTGAAGTTCAATCTTCAATCTTCTTTATGGGTCAATTACAATTTCTTTCATTAGGAAAGATTTTATTTTGTGGTTTAAACCCCCTTTAATCTGGTCTGAGGGAAGCTATGGCAGTAGAATTTGGGAAAAGATATAGACCTAGTAGCTGTGTTTTACATACAGGTGCCGCCTATACAGATAAAAACAACATATGCGTGAATTAAAGGGATACTGTCATGGGAAATTTTTTTTTAAAATACATCAGTTAATAGTGCTGCTCCAGCAGAATTCTGCACTGAAATCCATTTCTCAAAAGAGCAAACAGATTTTTTTATATTCAGTTTTGAAATCTGACATGTGGCTAGACATTTTGTCAATTTCCCAGCTGCCCCTGGTCATGTGACGTGTGCCTGCACTTTAGGAGAGAAATGCTTTCTGGCAGGCTGTTGTTTTTCCTTCTCAATGTAACTGAATGTGTCTCAGTGGGACATGGGTTTTTACTATTGAGAGTTGTTCTTAGATCTACCAGGCAGCTGTTATCTTGTGTTAGGGAGCTGCTATCTGGTTACCTTCCCATTGTTCTGTTGTTAGGCTGCTGGGAGGAAAGGGAGGGGGTGATATCATTTCAACTTGCAGTACAGCAGTAAAGAGTGACTGAAGTTTATCAGAGCACAAGTCACATGACTTCACTAACAGCTATTTATTCAGAATTTATTCAGAATTAAAAATTCTGGAAAAAAAATTGCAACAGTTTTGCAAATCTTTCATGAATTTTTTTGGTGAAACAGGATGGATTATCTAATCGCTATTCAGAGAGGGAAGGGTTAATTTAAGTAAACATATAGAGAAAGACATTTCTGACAAGTTAAATAAAGAGTAAAATTACAAAACTTAAATAACACCTGATAGTGTGCCATTAAGGACGTCAGGCAATTACATCTGCCAAGGGAAGAACAAGAGTAGAACAATATAGAAAGCAGATCCTAGGACATCTGGGGGGTCTTAGAGGGGCTCTGACTGATGAATGACTTAAATATATGTTAGTGAAAGGGTCACCTTCCCATTATTTTGCTGTGGGTCTCAGTTATTTCCGGTTACACCACTACTGAAGAATAAACGTGGGATAAAACGTGAGATAAAGACTGGAATCTGGAAAATCAAAGCTTTTGACACCTTATACAGAGTGTGTATATTTATATATATATGAATTGTTCACCCGATTTAGTGAAATACTAAAATGTAAAATTCAAAACTGACCATTTCTAATAATTATAAGCTAAGGGGGTGCAGTCTGAAGGCTAGTTGGGGGGAGATTTGGGGTGAGTGTTTATTTGTGCCCTGGGTACCCCCGGAACTATAGCAGGGTGACTGTTACCCCAATGTTTCTATATATCTGTAACCTTGTTATGAGCTAAGGGGGCCCAGTCTGAAGGTCAGTTAGGGGGAGATTTGGGGTGAGTGCTTATTTGTAACCTGGGTACCCCTGGAACTATAGCAGGGTGACACCCTAATGTTTCTATATATCTGTAACTTTGTTATGAGCTAAGGGGGCCCAGTCTGAAGATCAGTTAGGGGGAGATTTGGGGTGAGTGCTTATTTCTACCCTGGGTACTCCTGGAACTATAGCAGGGTGACTGTTACCCCAATGTTTCTATATATCTGTAACCTTGTTATGAGCTAAGGGGGCCCAGTCTGAAGGTCAGTTAGGGGGAGATTTGGGGTGAGTGCTTATTTGTGCCCTGGGTACCCCTGGAGCTATAGAAGGGTAACATTTCTATATATCTGTAACCTTGTTATGAGCTAAGGGGACCCAGCCTGGAGGTAAATTAAGTGAGTTTTGGTGTTCTGGATAAAGCTTTAAGTATACCAGTCTGACTGTTACAAGACTTTTGTGGGTTATACAGTGAGCATGCTTATTTTAGATCATCCCTGCAAGCCTGCCCTATGTCAAGATAAAATGTATGACCATTATGTGATGACAGGAAATTGCTTGACCAAGAAACTCTCCAGTTGCCTGTATGCTTCCTATTCCTGTTTAAATAATGCAACACAACCCAGAGACACTGACCTTCAGCTAGTGTTGCCACCCGGCCGGTATTTTACTGGCCTAGCCGGTAAAACACCAGCCAAGGCCGGGGCCGGTATTACAAATTTACCGGCAATGTAGCTGCCGGTAAATTTGTAATACACTTAAAAAAAGCCTGTGGCCTGCCCCCAGCCTGCTCCAAACTTACCTTTTTTCCTGGGCTTCTTGCCAAATTCGTGTGTTTGACGTCACGTTCCGGCCAGCCTATGGCGCCCCCGGCCCCGCCCCCTTTATCATCACTACCCCGCCCCTTTAAGACCGCCCCTCCACCTGCCGGTAAAGGTTATTTTAAAAGGTGGCAACCCTACCTTCAGCAAGGAAACATAAACTCATGCCATAATGTATGTCAGGTTCCAAGGACAAATTTATGTTCAAGTTATCGCTAATTTTTGTCTTAGAAGCCCATCCACCAAATACCTAGTGAGAGAGATATTTTTTGCTATTAAGGCAGTGTTTTATGGTTTAGTGCAGTACAAACACAGATCTGTATGTAGTACAGCATGAACTGAAGAATTTGGGACGGTGTGTGGTGGATATATGGAGAGAAGCAGTGAAGTCCCTACTCCATACTTGTTTCTTCTGGTCCCTGAACCACCACTGTTACCAGGCATTCCGAGAGTTTCTTCCAACATTTTACAAACTTCCTCTAACAATTTTTTCATTATTTCCTAAGCAGACAAAGGCACGACCATAATGTTTTTCCTTACATGAAGCAGCAGATTTTTTTTTTCCCTTCCATAAAACTGAATGAGGGCCCCCTATATGCTCAAGCACCAATATTTTCCAAAGAATTGTGCAAAGACCTTCTAATCCGTCTAAGTTGTTTTTAGAGTTTCTTCATCTTTAACGTGCTCAGTCTACATATTTTGTGCTAAAACAAGCAACAAAAAAAAAAGGGGGTCTGCTCTTGGTCGGGCGAGGTGTGACTGCAAAATTGGCTTGGAAGGGAATGAGGTATTTGATAGGTGATATTTATTGACAGAAAGGCTGCATTTCTTGTTGCAGGTCCTCCTTCCAACCTTCTGATCTCAAAACCTAATTTGTAGAGCTTAGTTACAAAAATAACAAGCCACGGCAGAGTTCTGGGCCACGGTTTGTTGCCTTGTGCTGAGACCTGATTTAACATTCCATTGCCGTTGCTTTGTCCTCCATGAATAATGATGCAGGAGGCTATCTGTTTTTGGCCAGGCTTCAGGTTACAGAGCAGTTCTTACCCTGACATAATAGATGTTGAATAGACCTCATCAGCAGTCCCTTTCCTTTCATTTAAACTAACAAATTGAATAAGCCAAGCTTTGCTCTACTGTGTAGGAGCCAATGGATAAAGCCCTAATTGATGGTTATTAAATGTTTTATTAGAGACAGGCAGAATGAAAGTATTGTAAATGCATGTTAGCACTGGCCAGGATTGGTCTTCTACTCCAAGGTCGTAAATGAGAAATCAGGACCCAAAATGTGGCAGATAGTCATAGATTATGTGACAAGCATTGTGCAGAGTGCTAAGTGCTAAGCTACTTGTGACAAAATGGGCATCAACGGCCGGGGCTTTAATGGTCGTATATAGAAACTTTGGCAGCCACACTAGCTAGCTAAAAGCTAAAGACCTCCATAAATGTTATACATTCTGCATGTAGTCTAGCCTTGTCCCTCTAACCAATTACATAACGCAGTTGTTCCAGTCTGGAGACTCTTCAGAGAGGAGAGGGGCCCATTTATGATTTCTCCGCCAGGTGCAGGTGGACAATGGCTGCTGGAAAGTGTCTACTGCAAGGAGCAGCTCCTAGCAAGTCATTGGATGGAGAAAGGTAAAGTCTCAGAGTAATTAGAAGATTAAGAAATAAGATCCTCCATGCAGCAGAATAAAGGGGGACATGTCTCAAAACTTTTTGAAACCACAATTAAACTAATTTTCTCTAAAACCCTGCATTAAATGAAGGTCATTAAAAGATCCAAAAAGTGCAAACAGAAAAAAAACGCTTAACAACCCAAAGAAAACTATGAAAAACCTCTAAAACTTCTAAAAATTGCAACGGAGAGGAAGCGCATGCGACGTGACGGATGCGCCGATTATAATGTTCGTAATGAAAACGTTGCACCTATAAACT
Source organism: Xenopus petersii (assembly GCA_038501925.1). Taxonomy (NCBI): domain Eukaryota; kingdom Metazoa; phylum Chordata; class Amphibia; order Anura; family Pipidae; genus Xenopus; species Xenopus petersii. Next base: position 6,190,095 of record CM076674.1, on the reverse strand, counting down.
GCGTGCATCTGTCATGACACGACTGTCGGATGCGAACGCTGCACCATGTATTTCAGCCCTTAGAGTTTTTTGTGGTTTTTACATTTAAGAGTTTTATAGAAACCCCACAAAATTTTTAGAGAAAAAATGTGATCCGTGAAAGAAATAGAATTCTGAATGTAAGTAAATAGGCCTCTTAGTGTGCCACCATCCTAGGACACCTCTTCTGTGCTATTGGATCTGTGCATTGCAAAAATGTTATTGTTATATGGACCAAGCTGGTAGAAGAGATGTTCTGCAAGGCTCACACCACAGCTCTGTCCTTAGATTTTGCTGCCAATTAAGGGCTGATTTGCTTTTTTCCCTTTAAATTTTCCATTGGAATAAGGAAAAGAAGTCTACAGGGCTCATTTACATCTGCAGTTGCAGTCAGGCACATTGATGCCATTTATTAAAGTTACTTGTGCCAAAAATATGACCCCTGCATTTGCATATACAGTATTTGTGCACACAAGCTCAAACATACGCAAGAATGCGTAGTGACATCACAGGGGAGTGAGGAGCACCAGCTGGGATGAGAAAGTCTGGAGTAGCGGGAGACGGAACGGTTTTTCAATAGGTATCTGGGTAGAGCTACCATCTTCTCAAAGGTGGTGGTAATTCCATGTAATTCCAGGGCTGTGCAACACAGGGTATCCCAAACTCAGAAAAGACCCCAAGGACCCGGTAGTGGCTCACTCTTCTGCTTCTAACAGCCGCCTTTGGCTTCGAGACAAGCCCTCCGCTACTCCGATGCCACCAGGTCTTAATGTGAGCAAGGCCGTATTTACATAGTGGCCACCCCTAGGTCTGCTGACTTTTTGTCACCCCTGTCCCCTCCCTTTTTTCACGCAAATTTTCATTATCAGGACTGGAGCAATGATGATTAGCGTACGGGAAATGTAAAACACTATTTTATCTATTGCACATCCCCAGTGTTGCTGAACCAATGTGGGTGTTGTTTGGCTTCATGCTGCCCCCTAAAATCCTGCTTTCCTAGGCCTGGGCCTCGGTGGCCTTTCCATAAATCCAGAACTGAACGTAAGAGGCCCAAGGAAAGTGTTCTGAATGACCAAGGGAACCAAGCGTTGGATAATGACAACAAGTAATGTAGTCGAAAGCCAGGACATGTTGTTAGCAGTCAGACAAAGTGGTACCGATTCAGGAGACAAAGGGGTAGTCGAGGTCACAGGCCAGGTCAAAACACAACAAAATCGTTGTACAAAACATGATCCAAGAGAGTAGTCGAAAACACGGCAAAGATCAGGACAGGCAACACACTAGACGTAATTAGGGACAGGCAGGGTCGGTAATAGAACAGTAATACAGCAGAAAACACACCCAGGAACTATAAAATAGACCTAAGGTTGGGCAATGAGTAAAAGGTGCCTGTGCCTTTAAATATTGGAATCTCGCGACAAACGCAATGACATCATACACATCGCCGTTTCAAACCTAGATGCGAGTGGTGCGGGGTTTTTTCTCCTTGGTGAGCTGGAAGGAGGATGCTCCAGGCGTCCCCATCGCACCCCCACTAGCCCACTAGAGTAGGTCCTCTCTACATCAACAGTTGCAACAACTTTAATATGAAGAATCACTCACAAAAGTAATTTTAGATCTGGAAATGATGCAAACTCCACAGCACACTTACATTCATATGCACAATATTGTGCGTTCTAAAACATTGGGTGCCATTGTGGTGCAAAGCCACAGTCATCCATGATCACACTGTTGTTGTGTTACAATATTAGTAGAGAAGATGTTAATGTTTCTTCACCATAAAGTTTCCAGGGGGCCGCTCTACTGCCTCTGTTGAAGAGGTTGCAATCATAATTCAAGGTAATGGCAGCCGTCTTGAGAAGACAGCAAGACTGAAACATTCCCTGGTGCACCAATTTCCTCTCATTCTTTTCTTCCTTGTGATACAATGTGAAACTGAAATTGAACTCAGCTGTCCGTTCTGATAGAATAGGCTCTGCATCTGCCCCTTGCTTTAAAATCGAATGGCTTAGATAATAATGGATGCCACTGTTATTCTTACCGTCTGTATTCCAAGATGTGATAGGCCCGGGCCTAGGGCAGCGAAATTTTTGGGGCGGCACGCCGCCCAGCCGCATCTTTGAGGCTCTGGGGACTTAAAGCTCCCCATCGCTTCTGCCTCAGCGACCGCCACAGCCGGAGATAGGACCCTGTGGACAGAGGGCGGCACGACCAGAAGCAGCAAGTGACAGCAGCACAGAGCATGTGCAGTGAATCAGCAGAAAAGAATGTAACCCTTTAGACACCCCTTTGTCGGTGTAACACTCCACATGTGGTGCTTACCTGATGCCACGGGACAAACCTGAGCCACTCCGCAGTGGTATTGGGAGTGACTGAGTACCTGGTACTTACTAGCGCAGTGCCTCCACCTAGTGGGATCCGGGAATGCACCTACGGGTGGCCCCAATAGGAATATAGTAATAACACAAACCTACTAGGTAAGTATACCTACTTCTTTAGTTAAGCTTTAGTTCTCCTTTAATGGGGCAATTTACCTTTAGTAGGTTATAGAATGGCTAATTATAAGTAACTTTTCAAATGTCCTTCATTTTGGGTTTTTTTATAGTTTTTGAGTCATTTGCCTTCTTCTGACTCTTTCCAGCTTTCACTTGTCACTGACCCTATAAATCTATTGCTATGTTTTTATTACTCATCTTTCTATGCATGTCCTTTAATATTCCTATTCCAATCTATTATTTAAATCAGTGCATGGTTGCTAGAGTAATTAAGACCCCAGCAACTAGATTTCCTAAATTGCAACCTAGCTGCTGAATAAAGAGCTAAATAACTCAAAAACCACAAATAATTAAAAAAGGAAAGCCAAATGAAAATTGTCTCAGACTATCCCTCGCAACATCATACTAACAGTTAATTTAAAGGTGAACACCCCCTTTAAGCATAACTGACCCCTATGGCATTGAGTAGTAAGACACTCATGCACAGGAGTGCATTTTTTAAATGCAATTCGAATAAGTTGCAGTAAAAAAATGTAATTTGAAACCTTTCTGAATTTGAGATTTATCAGATTTTTTAGATTTGTCAACTAAAAAAAAAAATCTCAAAACTTTTTATGAAAAACTCGGTAATTGTAATGTAAATTCAATGTTCAAGTTGGATTTCTAAAAAAAAAAATGGAACAATTCGATTTTTGTTGCAATCAAATTTTCCGATTTGCATTTTGTTTTAAATATTCTATCACTGGCACATGAAAATTTGCTTGAGTTTATACACGTTTCTTTTTAATAAAGTTTTTAAGAAAAAACTTTAATTTGAAAACTGATAAATAGACCCCCAGTGTTTATTTAAGAAAGGCATTAGGTCAATGGGCTGGATTGGAAAGCACACAACCACATTCCTATTTCCAACACAAAATGAGAATGCAGTATTATCTCTTATGGGTATGTGTGTATGTTTTATTTTATATATGTAAATTTTACTGATTTTATATGTAAATGTCCATTATGGATTTGCCCAATGAAAATAGGGGAGTGCTTCTGTGTTGGTGTTACTGTCTCAGTGTGTAGACTTCTCTCAGCAGCCCTTGTTTTACCTGCAGGCTCTCCACAAGCTTTATTATTGTCGGGCTCTGCTGGGATTCAAGCCAGGGACCAGGGACCTTTGGGTTTCTGGCTTGATGCTTTGGCCACTGGGCCAGATGAGCAGCCTGTAGGGTCGCTTGCTATATTTTACCTTGCCTTTGCTGCCCTAGCCCAGCAGCAGCCTGATTGGTTTGCAGTCAGCCAATCAGGGCTGACTCTGCCCTATTTAAGGCCAGCCCTCTAAACACTCCTTGCCTGGGCATTGGCTTCACAAACTAGCACTGTGGCATCACCCCTAGCTAAGGGTTCCATCTCTAGCCTCGTTTCCTTGCCTTGCCTTACCATGTTTTGTCCTGTCTTTTCCTGCCTTACCTTGAACCTTTCCACATTACCTTGTTCTGTTCCTGCCTTGTCTTTTCCTCCCGGTTCTGCTCCAGTCTTACTTTTAACCTTGCCTTAACCTTTTTCTGCCTTGATCTGACCTTGCCTTGCCTGTTCCTGCTTCCTGTCCTGTTCTGACTTTTACCTGTTCCCTGTCTTTTATCTTCCCTCGTCTTGCTCTGTATCTTGCTCTACCTTTTCCTCTCTCTTCTGCTATCTGTTCCAGTCCATCTGCATTTAATCCCCAGTCTGATCCAATCTACACCTGCACAATCCTGTCCCATCTTTTCAGTCTGCTCCCGATCTAAACCCGCACCGTCCTGTCCCATCCAGTCTGTTCCACTCCAGCTCCATCCTGTTCCTATCCAATGTGTTCCTGTCCTGACTCATCGCCATCTTCATCTTGTCTAGTCCAGTCCTGGTCTTGGCCCTCTCCATCCTGTTCCTCTCTACACCTGTTCCTCGTCATCCTATTCCTGCCCTATTCCTGTTTGTGTCCCATGGGTTCAGCCAGCTCTTCACTTTCCTCCTTCTGCCTCCACAGTGCCCCCTACCTAATCCTTGACAATTATGTCCTCCCATAGGCATCCTCTTGTGTTATTCTATTACAAGAAGCCAGCAGTCCAGATAGTGTAGCACATTGTCATAGGTTAATGTAACCAGACAAATAGGCCCACAAATGTCACGGCCTATGACAACCATTTTAGGATTCTTGAATTCTTGGGCTTGGAAAATTATAAGCATTTATTAAAGTTGAAAACTATGTTGTGCGACTGTAAAAAAAGACAACATTCATGAATAATTTGCTATCTATCAAATAAATTGTACAGGTATGGGTCCTGTTATCCAGACCTAGGGTTTTCCAGATAAGGGGTCTTTCCTGGCCTTTCCCAAGCTGCCTATCAACTCTTTAAAATAAAAAAGGTTGGCCTAAAATTCTTGTTTTTCAAAAATGTATTTAAAAATACATTTTATACTATCATATACAGTACGTCACTTGTGCACAGCAAGGTATCACCCCCCTTTATCACAAGTTTATACTGTGACATCATTTCTATGTATGAGTTACTTGTTCAGCCCGTTCCACTCCTGCTGTGTTGTTTCCTGCTCCCCATTAAAAATGTTAGAATTATTTATATGTTTTTTTCGAAGAAGGAGTGAATTTCAATTTCCTTTAAAAGTCTGCCAGCCACGGGAAGCATAAGCTTGAACATATTCTGAAATAGCATTTTTACTTTATCATTTTTCACCTGATTTCTAAAATACTTGAAATTTCCATGGGGAATTAAACCCGTAGAACCCAAAAGGGAATTTTAAATTTTTTTTAAAATAAAAATCTTTATCATTTCTATAAAGTACAACATATTTGATTTTGTAGGGGGAATTTGAACATCAGATATACTTTATTGAAACAACCCTTCAAAGGAGAGCATTGTATAGATGTCAAACTTAGTAAATGTCCTGAATAATTGTAAATTGTTAATATTTGGTATTGATGTTCTACAACATTGTGAAAAGTGTCAGTGTTGAAAAAAAGAGATTTTTGTGTAAAATGTTTTGTGTAGAATGCAAGTTGCACGCTACCCTTGTTTACTAGGCATTTGGGAACACATCCATAACAGAGATTCCTTGTGAAAAGTGAGCTGATTATTAGTGATTTATGTTATTATTTGTAACAAATTGAATTTGAAGGCAGACATCAAATTTCACATTTTCACATTTTTGAAAAAACAAAAATTCTAAATTATCGAATTTCTTTACATTGGGCTTGTTTCAATTCAGTGAGAAACAGGTTTACCATGGGAAATGAACGGACGAGATTCGATTTGAGATGCAATTCAATTCAGCAAAACTTATCTCAGAGTTCATCACATGAAAACGCCATTAAAGTCTATGGGAAAAAAACATGAACTGAATTTGGAGAAAAGTCTTTTCTCCATGAATTGAATCTCGTCCATGACTTTTCGCATGATAAACCATGAGATAACTTTTTCTCACTGAATTAAATCTGCTTACTGATGCTTACTGATAAGTATACTTATATATTAGTGTAATTAGGTCCAGGCAACAAAAACATCAAACCTAGCTGCCAAACCAAAGAAATAAAATTATTCAAAATCACAAAAAAATAAGAAAATATGGACTAATAGCAAATTGTCTTAAAATACTACTGTCTACATGTATAAGTCTATATTAAGGTGACACATATCATAGGAAGAGAGGGAACATCCTACTGATGGATTCAGAAGGACAGTTATCCATTTATATTGTTTATACTCTTAGGGGGGAATTCACAAAAGTGTCGGGAACGAAAAAATGTCTTTAAAATGTCGTAGAAAGTGTCGTAGCAACAGCCGACAAATTCACAGAGCATTTCTACGCCAATTTTCCGACATGTGCGACACTTTTGAATTAGTGTCGTTAAAAGTGGGCGTGGTTTTTTTCGGCACCACTTTTCCCGCCATTTTTATGAATTACTCGTAAACTCATTTTTTTTACCGACAATTTTTCAGACACTTTAGGCTCTCCAAAATGAAAATGTCAGACAAATTGTCGTTTAAAAAGTCTTGGTAAATGTCGTTTGTACGATGAAAAGATATACGACATTTTAGAAAATTGTCAGACTTACGAGACATTCAGAGATGATAACATCTGCCTTTGTGAATTTGCCGTTCATACGTCATTTTACAAATTTGTCGACCGCCACTTCTGGGTTACTCCGATCTAATCCACTCGGGTTCTTTACGCTTATTTGTTATTACATTTGCCTTGCTTTGTGGGAAAAAATTCTATTTTCACAAAAATTTTTTGGACTTTTCACCTGAAAACTTCAGGGTATTGCACGAAATCCAGCGCACATCAAAAAATCATTGTGATTTCTCCCGTTGACTTATATCCAACCTTGTCAGGTCTGAGATGCCGGATTTTCTAATTCGGACTTTTCCATTCTCAGGGTTTAATAAATTCCCAAAAATTTGTGATTTTTTTAAAAGTCCAATTTTATATAAAAAAATTACCCATTTTTTGGGATTTTTCATTCAGAGTTTAGTAAATAACCCCCTCGGATTTTCAAACCAAATAATTCAATTATATTTTCCTTTTTTAAAACAGTAGGCGGGAACCGTCTTCTTGAATGTGTCAATATCACTTTATGCCAGCAGAATATTTTATGATGAAAACCCAAAACAGTATTTTGTTGGGTAAACTGTTTTCATTTGTTTAAATGAGCTGCCGAATTCAACATTTTGTAGTTGGGTGCAAGTAGGGTGCAAATAAGGACAGACTAATTACAGATACATAGGTACTCAAATATAGCTTTGTCTTCTTTATAACAGGTCATAATGTGACACAAAGAGCCTTTTCAGCAAAAAGTTGCTCAAACTTTCAGCTTCGTCTACCCCAAATTAACCAAAATGAATACATCCGGGGAATTTGCATTTTCTGTTTACCAAACCTCGTAATCTTCTTCAGATGTGCCGGAGAGCTCTTTACAATTCATGCAGAGGTCAAGGGACACCTTTAATATTTCAAGTTATTGAATTAATCTTTCCTAATTGCACCAGGGGCCTCATTACAATTTCCTGCAATCCGAGTACCTTTTGGATTAGAGCAATTAAGCGAAGCCACTGAAAAATCCGAGGGGAATTCCTGCCACTTAGAAGTCCTGGAGGTGTTTATATCCAGACATGAGTGTTCATGTTCTAAGAGTCATTTGATTTAATTAGAGTGTTTAGGCCTAACTACTCAAGGGAAATACGTTTACAGATGTAAATAGGCTTTGCTCTTTGAGCTCCACCACGATAAATAAACAGAATTATGAATGTACGATGAGGGGAACAGAGAAGACGTAATATCACTGATGTCGTTTTTAAGGGCACTCAAAGTATCAAACCTGGTTCCCAAGATTTCAAACTTATCACTACACCCCCCATATGTTCAGACAAGAGACCAAATTTACTAATACTCGAATAGGAGGGGTTTTTTTCCCCAAAAGTCTCAAAAAAAGTCTCTAAACCCAACTTATGATTGTTTTTTTTTCTTGATTATCATATTTACGAAAAAGATTGATATCTGAAAAACTCGTCATACGAACAGAATTAAAGCCATAGGGGCATATTAACCCTATGGGTCCCTACAAAAACAAATAACAAAGACCAGTTCAAAAGTTGCTTAGAATAGGCCATTCTATAACATACTAAAAGTTAACTTAAAGGGATACTGTCATGGGAAAAAATTTTTTTTCAAAATGAATCAGTTAATAGTGCTACTCCAGCAGAATTCTGCACTGAAATCCATTTCTCAAAAGAGCAAACAGATTTTTTTATATTCAATTTTGAATTCTGACATGGGGCTAGACATTTTGTCAATTTCCCAGCTGCCCCAAGTTATGTGACTTGTGCCTGCACTTTAGGATGGAACTGCTTTCTGGCAGGCTGCTGTTTTTCCTTCTCAATGTAAATGAATGTGTCTCAGTGAGACATGGGTTTTTACTATTGAGTGTTGTTCTTAGATCTACCAGGCAGCTGTTATCTTATGTTAGGGAGCTGTTATCTGGTTACCTTCCCATTGTTCTTTTGTTTGGCTGCTGGGGGGGGGGGGATGGGAGTGGGGTGATATCACTCCAACTTGCAGTGCAGCAGTAAAGAGTGATTGAAGTTTATCAGAGCACAAGTCACATGACTTGGGGCAGCTGGGCAATTGACAAAATGTCTAGCCCCATGTCAGATTTCAAAATTGAACATTAAACAATCTGTTTGCTCTTTTGAGAAATGGATTTCAGTGCAAAATACTGCTGGAACAGCACTATTAACTGATTCATTTAAAAAAAAAAAAAATTTCCCATGACAGTATCCCTTTAAAGGTGAACCACCCCTCTAAGCACAGTTGCTCTCTTGCAATTTTCCGCACAGTCATGCATGTTAAATCCTATTTATTAAAGGTACTTGTGTCAAAATGCGCACTTTGCTCTCCAAAGTGCAAGTCCATGTTGGCTATCATTCTGAATTGAGTGTTGTTGTGCCTATTGATGCAGGGGACCTTTGGATTAGATGGTAGCTCCAGGAACCCTTGAGTCCTGAATCTGTAGGTGCTTCTTGCATTTTAGGAATTGGGCATACACAACACTCACACACCAGACATGAGAAATGATGACAAGAAGACCTCAACTCAATTGCATACTAGTTGGACAAAAAGAGGGCCAAGTTCCATTCATTTTAGCAAAAATGGCCACTTGCAACCACAGCATTGCTGGATTCTGGGGGAAATCAAAGCATTGTGGGGAAAAAATATGGTGGTTGCGCTTGGAATTGCACTTTGCTCACTGCAGCTATGAATGTAAATTACCCCTATAAAATTTGTATGAGGTCTAGCAGCCCATAACAACCAATCGGCTGGTTACTGGTAAACTGTGTGAAGGGAAACATCTGCCATGACATTATGGCTAATTGCATTGCTTTGTGTTATATTTATGGCACCTTAAAGTATAATCTGGAAAGTTGAGCAAGATACCAAATATGTACATTTTTTAGATAAATTGATAATAGCGCAGATTATTAACCAATTTTAATAAGTATTGCAGTATGGTGACTTTTTCTGGCAGGGCAAGTATTGTCACCCTGGTAATAAGTAATCTGCATACACAATGGGGCTTATTTATCAACATTGGCAGATTTGCACATGGGCTGTTACCTATAGCAACCAATCAGTGATTAGCTTTTTATAGTCAGCTGCAAGAAGAATAATGAATGCAGCAATCTGATTGGTTGCTATAGGTAACAGCCCATGGGGAAATTTGCCCAGTGTTGATAAACGAGCCCCAACTCTGGAAAAAACTGATATAATGGTCTTATGCCTTTAAAAAGTGGATGTTGCTATTGAGGTTCTCATCCCCATAAGAGCTACCTCTGGGGAGGATCAGTGCTCACTGCTTTTCCTAAGACTTGCAACCAAGGAGAGCCTAAAAAATATTACCAGCGGTAAATAGTTTGAAGCACAATACGGGGTTTATTTGAACATGATGTGGTGACTTGGCAACTGTTATAGTGGGGTAACTAGATATTAATGGACCCCACAGCAAATTAGTTTGCAGGCCCCAAAAATGTTTAGAGGTGACTTGTTTTACCAATATTTATTGAAACTATACAGTATATGAATTAGAGCCTCATGGGACCCCTATAACTGCTGGGCCCCCCTGCAACCGGGGTCCGCTTCCACGTAGTGACACCCCTGGTGACTCCAGAGAAATACAAACTCAGTTTGCACCTCATTTACTGTCACAGATGCTTATATTACATGGTATGTTACATACATTACTTGTGTGTGACAACTATTACACTACAATTCTGGTAAAATGCTATATTGTGGGTAAAAAAAGTTTTAAACAATTTCAACACTGAAAATAAAGCCCTTAGTCCGGGGTCCCAGACTTTTTTTTTTACCGGTGAGCAACATTTAGGGGCAGATTTATCAAGGGTCGAATATCGAGGGTTAATTAACCCTCGATATTCGACTAGGAATTGAAATCCTTCGACTTCGAATATCGAAGTCGAAGGATTTAGCACAGAAAATTAGATCGAACGATTTGAAGGATTTTAATACAACGATCGAAGGAATATCCTTCGATCAAAAAAACTTAGGCAAGCCTATGGGGACCTTCCCCATAGGCTAACATTGACTTCGGTAGCTTTTATCTGCCTAACTAGGGGGTCGAAGTTTTTTTTAAAGAGACAGTACTTCGACTATCGAATGGTCGAATAGTCGAACGATTTTTTGATTGAATCCTTCGATTTGAAGTCGTAGTCGAAGGTCGAAGTAGCCCATTCGATGGTCGAAGTAGCCCAAAAAACACTTTGAAATTCAAAGTTTTTTTACTTCGAATCCTTCACTCGAATTTAGTGAATCGGCCCCTTACATGTCAAAAGAGTTGGGGAGAAAGATAAGCATGAAACATGTTCCTGAGTGGTGCAAAGCAAGTTCTGTGATTGGCCATGTAGTAGCCCCTATATGGACTGGCAGCCTATAAGAGGCTCTGTTTTACAGTACACCTGGTTTTTATACAACCAAAACGTGCCTGGAATTCAAAAATAAGCACCTGGGAGCAACCTCCAAGCGGCTGGTGAGCAGCATGTTGCCTTAGATTTTCACTTGAACCTTTTAGTATGTAAACACGGGTAGTTCAGGAAGACTAACTTCCCCAGGGTATTGACCCATGGACACAAATAATTGGTTTAGATCTTTTAAACCCTGCCTTGTTCATTGACCAACACAGAATCAAGACCCTGGGGTTGAAAGGGGAAACAGAGGGAACAGGACTGAAAAACAGGTGGTAATAGAGGTAAGATTAGTATGGGGTTTCTTGGATCAATTCTAGCCCTAGAGCCCATAAGCTTATTTTTATTCTATTGAAAATGTTCTTGTGTCCCATAGAAGAAGCTATAGATCACAAAGATTCTCAGTAACCCAGTAAGTCCGGATTTTATTCATGCAAATTTATAAAGGAGTTCAAAAGCCATGGATGAACACAACCCATAAATAACATTTACTTACAACCAGCCGTGTATATTGCTCTTGGCCTGAATCTCAGTGATGACTATAACTAGATGGGTCAGAGCCAGAAGTGACCACACAGGCTGCATCTAAAGTCATCTGAGGTATTATCTTATATCTACAATGGAGACATGTGGTGCAGATCATCATTGAGAAGATAGATTATAGATTTTATACAAATCATAGGGTTGCTTTATATGCATAGATATACGAAGCCCTTCAACTTTTGATACATATATATCCAACCCAATGAGATGTAAAACCTAGAACATAGAACTGCACTATAATGCTAGAAATTCTAACTGGACAGGACAAAAACACTCCACCCACTATTAAACAAAAGTGTGACTTAAAACTAAGAAAGTAGGAATAATGTTCTCAGACAAGAAACGTAATATTGGGCAGCTCCATGTAAGTGTCTCTATTTAAAGGAGAAGGAAAGCCCCAGGGCGCAAAACCCCTCCCCCCCTCCCCTCCATTGCCCCCCTCCCTCCTCCCCCCTGGCCTACCTGTCCCCCTGGGCAAATGCCCCTAACTTGTTACTCACCCCTCTGCGCAGGTCCTGTCCATGGAGTTCGCAGTCGCCATCTTCTCCCACGCGCGTCTTCTTCCTGCGATGACCGCCGTTTTCTGGCGCATGCGCAGTAGGAACAGTTACCGGTACGGCTCTACTGCGCATGCGCCGAATGTCACGAAGTGAAATCGGAAAACTTCGTGACATTCGGCGCATGCGCAGTAGAGCCGTACCGGTAACTGTTCGTACTGCGCATGCGCCAGAAAACGGCGGTCATCGCAGGAAGAAGACGCGCGTGGGAGAAGATGGCGACTGCGAACTCCATGGACAGGACCTGCGCAGAGGGGTGAGTAACAAGTTAGGGGCATTTGCCCAGGGGGACAGGTAGGCCAGGGGGGAGGATGGAGGGGGGGCAACGGAGGGGAGGGGGGAGGGGTTTTGCGCCCTGGGGCTTTCCTTCTCCTTTAAATGGCTTTTGCATTGGTCCCAAGAGTATGTTTAGGTTATACTCTTCTTTGGGCTTCAGCTGCCCCTCAATGTATATGTAAATGTAAACTAGACACACAGGCCCAAATTCACTAAAGGGCGAAGTGACTAACGCTGGTGCAAATTCGCTAGCGAAGTGGACCTACTCTAGAGCTACTTCGCACCCTTATGCCAGGCGAAGTTGCGCTATGGCTAATGGGACGTAACTACGCTAATTCACTAACTTGCGCCTTTTACTGAAAGTTACCTCTTGCGCCAGACTTGCCTTTGCCACCTCAGACCAGGCGAAGTGCAATAGAGTAGATAGGGATTGCTTCAAAAATAGTTGAAATTTTTTCTAAGTCCCAAAAGTTTTTTCCTTTTTTAAGGGTGATAGGCTGAAAATGATCGTAATTTTTTTTGAGTGTACCCTCCTTCCCCCCTACATTTCCTAACATGTGGCACCTAAACTATACAGTGGGCACATGTGTAGGGCAAAAGAACAACTCTATTTTATTTTATGAAGGATTCCCAGGTTTGTGTAGTGTAATGTATTTGCTGCTACATATATGTCCATTCAAGTTTAACTTGGCGCCGTATGCAAATTAGGCATCACTAGCGTAACTTCGCTTTGCTTGACGAATCAACGCTTGTGCAAATTCGCTACCGAGTGCAACTTCGGATTTTAGTGAATTAGTGGTGCCCTGGCGTAAATTCGCCTGGCGAAAGGCGTCGCTAGCGCATTTTCGCTGCTTAGTGAATTTGCCCCCAAGTCTTTACCAAAGACAATAATTCATATTTTTTTATTTTTTCTCCTTGCTTGGACCTTGCGGTCAGGCAGGGCTGGCGGGACACCAGGAAAAAAACCCAGTGGGCCCTGGCCCTCATGTGCCACACCGGCACAGACCTGCTCCCTGCATGAAGCCTTTTCTTTTTTCCTCCCTGCCCCCGACACATCAGCAAAAGGAATAAGATAGGCGTGGGGGGGGACCAGAGGGGCTTGGGCTCAGCAGGGGTGGTGGAGGGGGCTTTGCGTCTGAGGCAGATGGGCCAGGGGGTATGGTGGTCCCAATACTTGCAGTGGTGGTTTTTTGGTGTTACTTTTCAGCGAGCACCATGGAGTGTTCCTCTTCCTGCTTCTTCGTTCTTCCCTCCATGGTGCTCGCTGGGATATCAAATAAGTGATTACAATCACTGGGGTTGTCTTCTTCCAGAAACTTAGACTTTTCTCCTTCTTTACCCCTACCTTTCTTTTGAGTTTAAATCCACTTGGGTACCTTTGTTTGACTACCGGTGATAAAGTATCCTGGTGACCGATAATGTTGTGTAAGTTCTGATATTGGAATAAAGTGAACAAAGAAGCTAGGTACAGAAACATATTCTGCCTTTTTATCTTTTAAGAATAGCAAAATAAGCAGAATGCTAAGGTTCCCACAGCTGAAAGTGAATTTTTCTATGAAATTAATCAATAGTGTTTCACTCATCCCAGCTCTTAGGAGCAGTTTATCTAAAATTCCAGAGTCAGAGCAGATTGAACCTAAAAGAACAGTATGTACAGTACGGCCTCCATCTTGCTTTCCTACTCCCATAGAATATTTTGTACATTTTGTACATCATCATCTAAAATCATCTTGACGTGGGCATATAAAGCCGATATTAATATCTATATTTCATCTAGGAAACAAATCCACTTTGCAGAACAAAAAGTTCTCCAATGACAAAACCGTTAAACTTGGAATATCACATAATATATCATTTAAAGCATTTTGGTATAAACGACGAGTGTTTTCCTTGGATTCTAAAACTGTGATCCCGTTCCAAACTCGCTAAACAATCCACTGGTTTGTTTTGTAAGGTCTCAAAGGTTAAAGTCCAAAGAGAGTCAAGTTCAAAGCATGAGCAGAAATATCTGGCTGGGTTACAATAGTTCTGTTTAATTTAGATGTTGGAGAGAGAGAGAGAGACTGTGGACAAGGCACACATAAATAAAGGAGTGAGAATGTGCATGGGGTTGTAGTAATAATGATACAAAGTTATCTGGAAAAGTATAAAATGAATGGGCCACCCACAATGATGGGCAAGCGACAGCAAGTTAAGCTACATCTAGAGGCCAATACTCAAGAAGGTACCAACCTTAATTCTACTGAACAAGGAATACAAGCCCCTCTCCAAACTTTCCGTCCACTACTCCTGTGACTATAATTGACCCCAGCCAACCTTCACAGTCTGGGTGGCATGACACCAATTGTTCCAAATCCCAACTCCACAAATAAATAAACTGAATAAGGTGGAAGAGCAAGATACTGGTCCTTAAACTGGATAAAATAGAAAGGGAATTTCTCCCTGCCACCTCTTTTTGTCTGCTTGAACCATCCCTTCAAGCCTGAGATCCCTTCAACCTTTGTAAAGGTTTACCCTAAAACCCTTCACATTCTGGCAGCTCTATTACTCAATATACATTTATAATGTTAGATCAACTGCGATCTAGATGGTCAAACATTTACCTCCCTAACTTTTTAACCAGAGATCAGATCACAGGGGAGGAAAATGTGGCAGCTGGGGGCGGTCAACTTCTACACATACCACTGGGAGACAGTTTCAGACCTGATGTCCTTTCCTGAAAAATAGTGGTGGGACTACATGAGGGTGTGCCAAGCCTGTTACCTTTTGAGCTTGCACATAATGTAGAGGTTGGGCAATTGTTTGTCTATAGAACTCAGTGTTCTGTGGTTTTCCAAAGAATTTTCAGGATACAGGTGCAATTGGGACCACCTCGGGTCACTGATCCTTAAAGGGTTGACGTGAGCACCAAGGAAGCAGAACTAGAATACAGAACATATGCTTGCAAACGTTTGTTAAGAATTCCAAATTCTAAGGCAAGACAACAACAGGGTCTAGAGCCTCAGAAGTCAAGGTCAGACAAATGGTCAGGGGTTGGGTTGTGCACAATGAACTGCAGAGCTAAAGATTCAGAGCATGCACCAACTACTACTACCATGGTGACCATACAAACTGACAATGTACATTGGTGTCACCAGGCATTTTAACATTTAATCCCCCATCTCTTTTTGTCCTTCACTTTTTTCCTAATTTTTCATGATATACCCACCCACCCCTGTCCTCTTAATTATTAGCATATTAAGGCACATAGGAATAATCTAAAACCATATGATGAATAATCCTATTCTGATGAGACGTTAATCTTATGTGAAAACACCAAAGATCCAGTAGAGAATCAGAGTTAGTGAGAGAGGAGGCAAGGAGAGATGAGATCTAACAAATAACTGTTGAGCTCTGTCACCTATAAAGAATGTTTTGTCTAGAGTTTGCTTTTGGTTTATGTTCCTACATCCTATTTCCAGGCCATGACATGTCAATATAACCCATGACATAAGATGAAAAGTAAATTGGTTAGTCATATGGTAATGTGAGCCGCTTTAATTATTTTTCAGGTCATTGCCCTTCGCATACAAAGGACCATGACGATTACTTGAGTTAATGAAGGTTCAGAGGGGAATTAAAGAAGAATCGACAAAACATGCTGCACACAAATGTCCTAATTTGTGGAATCTGTTGAACTTACAGTATGACACTGAGAGAACCGGCAGTGATACCAAAAATGCTTAAAGGAGAAGGAATGTTTCAAGGTCTTTCTTTGAAGAAAGGAGGAAGAGGATCACTCCCTCACAAAATGGTGTAGTTTTTATTTCTAAATGTATTCACTCTACAATATAAAATTTAATTCCAGAACCAGCAAGTGTATTTTTTTTAATTTATAATATTGGTGTGTAGGTGCATCTCAGGTCATTTTGACTAGTCATGTGCTTTCAGAAAGAGCCAGCACTTTAGGATGGAACTGCTTTCTGGGAGGCTGTTGTTTCTCCAACTCAATGTAACTGAATGTGTTTCAGTGGGACCTGGATTTTACAATTGAGTGCTGTTCTTAGATTTACCAGCCAGCTGTTATCTTGTGTTAGGGAGCTGCTATCTGGTTACCTTCCCATTGTTCTGTTGTTTGGCTGCTGGGGGGAAAGGGAGGGGGGATATCACTCCAACTTGCAGTACAGCAGTAAAGAGTGACTGGTGTTCAGGGCCGCGCCATGCTGACAGGTCGCCCTAGGCCCCCGGTCAGATACCTTCGATACGCGTGCGTGCAGGCTCGCAAATACGCGTACTCACGAGTGCGCATGCGCCAAAGGGTGACGGCAGAATAACAATGGGAAAGGGCAGGGGAGGGAGTGACAGAGGGAGGGGAGGGAGGGGACGGGGTGACAGAGGAAGAGGGGAGTGCTAGAGGGGAGGAGCAGGGCCGGAACTAGGGGTAGGCAGAAGAGGTATGTGCCTGGGGCGCAAAGGCAGAGAGGCACGTACCTCTTTTGACACTTTCCCCTAGTTCGGACCCATCTGTGGCTGCAGTTCCTGCTGAATGGCGATCGTGCACTCTTCCACGCATGCGCATTTGCGTGGCACCAGTGCTTTCTTGCATGCGCACTCACACAGGCTCGGCACTTCCGCACATGCGCAGTCACTCATCCTCTTCTGCGCATGTGAGAGCCATTGGGAGCGCCGTAGTCAGGCAGGTTGCCTAGGGCGCCTGGTTGACTTGGCCGGCACTGGGGAGGAGGGAGGAGGAGGGTGAAAAAAGCACCAGAACGAGTCATCTGGACTAGGGGTAGACAGAAAGCTTTTAAATAAGTACCTGCCCAGCGCCCCCACATCTTTGCACCCCAGGCAGGTGCCTCTTCTGCCTACCCCTAGTTCCGGCCTTGCTGGTGTTTATCAGAGCACATGACTGGGGGCAGCTGGGAAACTGACAATATGTCTAGCCCCATTTCAGATTTTAAAATTATATATAAAAAGATTTGCTCTTTTGAGAAATGGATTTCAGTACACAATTCTGCTGGAGCAGCACTATTAACTGATGCGTTTTGAAAAGAACATGTTTTCCCATGACAGTATCCCTTTAATGCTCACAACCCCCCAGAACTCCCTGCTCATAACTACACCCCTCAATTAATCTATTAATAGTGATGGGCGAATTTGCGTAACAGCGCCTGCATCTCGTTTTTGACGCCGGCACCTGTTTTTGACTCCGGTGAAATTTTTTTTTGACGCCAGTGAATTTTTTCGGCAGAATTCTCGCTGCCGTTTTACAAATTTATTCACTGGCGGCAAATCGCGCAAATTCTCCCATCACTATCTATTAACCCCACCAAACACTTGCGTGCACACCTCCCAACATTTTGGAAGTAAAAAGAGGGACAAAAATTTTTTTTCCACACGTAGCGCAACAATTTTTTGACCACACCCCTTTCTGTGGCCACACCCCCTAATTACCATGTTTGTTTTACAAAATTTGGCAGGTTATGAAAGTTTGAAAATATTTCTCCTTATCTAAACTGTGTTTTTGTGTCTCAAAATTGTTACAAAGTATCTTATTTGCACCTGTTAGCTGTTCTGGGCTCTCTGCTAAAAGCCAATTAAGTGAGAAACTTTGTTTCTTTTTCTGGCTGTTCAGTGCAGAGAAAAGAGGGACTTTCCAGTACAAAATAGGGACTGCGGGTTGAGCTGTCAAAAGAGGGACTGTCCCTCCGAACAAGGGACAGTTGGGAGGTATGCTTGCATGTACATCATCTGTCAGGTACAAAGCTTGGGAGCAGTGTTGGGTTAGCACTCCGAGGATTCTCCAGAAAACCCGCCATCAAACAAGTAGATGTATACTGGGCTCTATGTTGCAGGTGTCTCATAGGCCTGTGGTTGTTATTAGAAAGGTTGTGTGGCATTGGCTAGGGCCCACCATGACTCTGTCCAGTCTGACCCTGCTTGGGAGTAAGGTAAACTGTGCAAAGTCACCTGTTTTTCCAGTTAGTAAAAGAGCCTTACAGTATCCCCCTCAGAATTTCTCAGAATCTGGCTGTTAAAATAAAGAAATTCCCCATTTCACACATATCTAATAGTTACATTGGCTCAGTCTTCCAAACTATGAAATATGAAGTTTGGATTTAGACCTGAGATGGATAAAAGGATATTAGCAGCAGTTGGCCTAATGGGAAACATAGCTTTACTGGGCCAAATTTTGGATTCTGCAGCTTCTAACTTATATTGTAACCATTAAAGTATGAAATTCTTATTTCATATTCTTTAAGCAATGGCATTCCATTTGGAAATGGTTTAGTATTTCACTTATGTATGTGGAATGGAATGGGGACAAGAAAATCCTGCTGGGTGTCACGATCGGCACCCAGAAACCAGAACCAATGCTAGGCTCCCTGTCCTTGGCTCTTGCTTCCGCCTTTAACAGCCGCCTTTCACCATGGGAGGATCCCTCGGCTAAACGGATGCCGCCAGGTCTTAATAAGAGAGGAGCCAAGCAGGATTCTGGACAAGTAGAGGGGAACGATCATTAAACAACGTATTTTAGGCAGAAGATCACCATTCAAGGAACAGACGTAAAGTGTAGTCAAACAAGCTGGGTCGGTGCAGGCAGAATTCAAGCAAATTCAGACAGGCAAGGGTCAAAACTGGAGGATCAATCAGAATGGTCAGACAGGCACGGGTCAGATAACAGAGTTCAGAATAGTCAGATAACAGGCAAGGGTCAGGATCACAGAAGTAGTCAGGCAGGCAGGGGTCAAAACAGGAATCAGATTATCAGGATTTCTCAGAAATAGCACCAGGAGCTCACAAGGATGAACCTAACAACAGGCAATGAACACAGCATCCAATTCCCTTTAAGTATTGTTTGAATTTCACACCTTTGCACGCTGACAAAAACATGCCAGCGTACATGTGCCCATAAAAGCTGATGGTGCGCACCCTAAGCCACAGTATCACCAATGATCAACGAAGAAGCACCACATGGTGGTCGGTGTGACGGGCGTCCCCGCCGGCCACTGGACCACCAGAGTGAGTTTTTGTTACAGTGGGTTTGTCCACTCTCAGTAGTGAAAAGGGTGTGCGGAGGAAGAGAAAGGTGCACATTAATAATGGGAAAAGCCTAACGACTTCCAATTCAAGCTGCAGGAAATCCCTCAAATATTGGCAGTTGCTGATGGGAATTGTCCTTTTAGAAATGCCTTTCCCTTACCTTACAATAATGGCCCATCTTACCTTAAATTACCGGTTCTGTAAAAGTTTTCAGTTTTCAGGAAGTCATTGAACTTAAAACAACAAACAATCCATTATTTCCCTTGGTGGTAAAATAACGCCCTTAAGCAAAACAAGGCAGTGACTAATGTTCACAGAAGTGTTCCAAAAAAACTAAAAAAATAGGGAAATTATATTGTTTCCCAGCAGAACAGATCCAGGGTTCAGATGCTCGTTGGAAGGAATACTCCGTAACTAGAATCAGTGTCTCCATAAAACCAACATTGATCATGGTCTTACAAGGGGTCCAATGGCCCATACAGTATATATTAGATGAAGTCTATAAAGTACCGTGGTTGCATTTTGGTCACGTTCCTAATGCAGTTAAAGATATAAATATACATCTGTAAGGCTTCTGGATGAAGAATGAGGACTTTGAGGGTCTAACAGTGATCATTTCATTTTTTATTGACCAATAAGCTGTGATTTACATAAAGCAGATTGCTCTTTATATATATAGGCCAATGTTTCTTCTCCATCACCGTAACAAATATTATCTGATCAGTGATGAGTGATTTGACTCTATATTAAATTCTATAGAAAAGTTGTTTGGATAAAGAGTCAAGTCTACTGTATAATGATGTTCCTGCTGTAGGTCTTTCCCATGGTTTTCTAAAAGTGTTTTTTATCTCTAGTTGTAGATTGCACCTTGCCCTGTAGACTCAATAATTGTCCAACAATCCACTGTTCATTCTCAAATAGCCGCCCTATTGACTGTAGACTGGTTTGATAATCCTATCAATAAGACTGGGGGCTTGGATGATGGAGTCCACTCTGAAGGGGGATTTGCCTAGGTTTTCAAACAGTTTCAGCTACCCTTGAAAATCTAACCTTTAACCAGGGCCCCTATAGCTCATAAAATAGGGACAAATATAGGAAAATATCAGTGTATGAGTCACTCAGTTCAGAATATACTTTTTCACCCCAAATATCACCTTAACTAACCTTCAAGTTGGCCTTGAAGAGGAAATTACTATTGTACACTGTTCTCGCCCAAAACTGATCTTTATGCCTCTCCTCAGTGCCCACCATCAGTTATCAATGGGCCCCATACAAATAATTTTGCAGGCTCTCCTCCAGTGGTCTCCAATTAATAAACCATCAATCATCTTGGTGGTGGGCCCTGCCAACAAGTACAATGGGGCCTAATGAAAAAAAATGTACTTACCAGACATGATCACACCACAGTGATGCCAAAGTACATGATAAATATAACCTTGATAACCCACGAGTAACCTGATCTTTTTTCTATAATGAGGGCCCCCACTACATGGGGCCCCTGACTGCCTTAACTCCTGGATCATTTCCATATCATGTAAAATATCCTTAGTTTTATCTATGAAGATTCTCATTTATCCAGGTCATGATATACAGTGTCTAGTAGAATTTAATTACAAGCAACTGAACATTTAGGGGGTTATTTACTAAACCTTAAATGTATCTGGTCAGGCTTAAACCCCCTTAAAGGGATTTTGTCATGATTTTTATGATGTAGTTTTTATTTCTAAATGACACTGTTTACACTGCAAATAATTCACTCTACAACATAAAATTTAATTTGTGAACCAGCAAGTGTATTTAGTTGTAATATTGGTGTGTAGTTGCATCTCAGCTCATTTTGCCTGGTCATGTGATTTCAGAAAGAGCCAGCACTTTAAGATGGAACTGCTTTCTGGCAGGCTGTTATTTCTCCTACTCAATGTAACTGAATGTGTCTCAGTGGGACCTGGATTTTACTATTGAGTGTTGTTCTTAGATCTACCAGGCAGTTGTTATCTTGTGTTAGGGAGCTGCTATCTGGTTACCTTCCCATTGTTCTGTTGTTAGGCTGCTGGGGGGGGAGGGATATCGCTCCAACTTGCAGTACAGCAGTAAGGGCTCTTACTCACTGGCGTTCTGACCTGCGCTCCCCTGCATTCTGTTTTTTGGCGTTCAGCCGCAGGGGAGCGCAGGAATAGATGCATTTCATTATTTCACATGGGGCTGTACTCATACAGGCGCATGTAGGCGCCGAACGCAGGAAAAATGCAGCATGTTGCGTCTCAACCTGCGTTCGGTGCCTACATGCGCCTGTGTGAGTACAGCCCCATGTGAAATAATGAAATGCGTCTATTCCTGCGCTCCCCTGCGGCTGAACGCCGAAAAACGGAACGCAGGGGAGCGCAGGTAAAAACGCTCATGTGTAAGAGCCCTAAAGAGAGACTGAAGTTTATCAGAGCACAAGGCACATGACTGTGAGCACCTGGGAAACTGACAATATGTCTAGCTCCATGTCAGATTTTAAAATTAAATATTAAAAAGATGTTACTTTTTAGAAATAGCTTTCAGTACAGAATTCTGCTGGAACAGCACTATTAACTGATGTGTAAAAAAAAATGTTTCCCAAGACAGTGTCCCTTTAAAGTCCAGTTGCCTTTGATTTACTTCGACTAGATATCCTTCATTTGAACCCTTTCACTCTCGATACTTCTCCCTCTCACACTAAGCTCATGTGCCAGATGATGTGTCGCAGGTGGGGCAGGTTTAGAAACAGATGAGACCCTGAGGATATTTCAACTTGTGACCTTGTTATTATACTCACTTCCCTGGCACTTTTCCTGCTGAATAGTTGGAATTAAATAAATGTTATTCAGCACAATGGCTCATTTATGTATGTATGTATGCACTAAGTGGGCCAATCAAGGCTGCAGAAATATCTGATGTGTCTGATACATGTACCAAACCTATTACGTAAAGCTCCTTTGGACTATAAGGAAAAGAGAACTAGAATATGAGACTTAAATTTATTTCATTATTTTTTGCACCAATTCCAGAGTTAAATGTCCAATGTGCACCTAATGTTCCTGCTGAATTGTGCTTAGTACAGGGAATACCTATGTGCTATAGTTTTATGGGATCTCTCTGTACAGACTATGAGCAAACTTAGGGACTGTTCCTGCTGAATTGTGCTTAGTACAGGGAATACCTATGCTGCCATAGTTTTATGTGATCTCTCTGTACAGACTATGAGCAAACTTAGGGGCTGTTCCTGCTGAATTGTGCTTAGTACAGGGGAATATCTATGCTGCCATAGTTTTATGGGATCTCTCTGTACAGACTATGAGCAAACTTAGGGACTGTTGCTTCTGAAATTTTTGAAAACTGTCAATATCGTTGGTTCACCAATCGTGTTGGTGAATACGTTTCTGTACAGTTTATTGCAAAGCCCAATTATATTTTAGTTACAGTAATGAACGCCCCATTCAGCACCACTTCTCCAATGTAAGTGATCCCAGCCTTTATAACCGAGGTCCTCAACTCCTTTTATAAGACTTACATTAATTCATCATTTGACATTTATGAAAAGAAAGAAATAAAATCCTACAATTTAACTCATCGTTACTAAGGATACACAACATTGTGTTGCTTTGGAGCCGGCAGCATGTTAGACTTATGATTCTGTTTCATAATGTTATTGAGGATTAGACAGAAGACATTAGCTGGTCTGTTTGATTATGTACTTTAAGGTTCTGCCTTAAAGGATAAGTAAACCTTTAAAATAAGTGAATGTAAAATGGATGAGGGGGCTATTCTAAGCACTTTTGCAATTTAGATTCATTATTTATTTGGTTTTTATTCCAAGATATTAAGGGATACATGTACTGTTAATATGAATGAATTTTGTTACAACAGCGCCACCTAACTTCCTAATCCCAGAACAGAAGAACATGTGGCAGCCAGAAGAACTTTCATTTTCTGCCTTTGCCTTCAACAAAGTTGCCATATTCTTCCATATTGTTGCTTCAGTTGCAACCTGTTGTGAGCTGGAAAGTGGGACACTGTCTGATAGGGATCTTTGCACCTAGTCACCTATCTCCCAGATACCTAATGATCCAGTCCATGTGGGAGGGTAACAGCATATAGGGGAAGCTTAAAGGGATACTGTCATGGGAAGAAAAAAAAAATTCAAAATGAATCAGTTAATAGTGCTGCTCCAGCAGAATTCTGCACTGAAATCCATTTCTTAAAAGAGCAAACAGATTTGCAGCTGGGAACTTGTCAATTTCCCAGCTGCCCCAAGTCATGTGACTTGTGCTCTGATAAACTTCAATCACTCTTTACTGCTGTGCTGCAAGTTGGAGTGATATCGCCCCCCTCCCTTTCCCCCCCCCCAGCAGCCTAATAACAGAACAATGGGAAGGTAACCAGATAACAGCTCCCTAACACAAGATAACAGCTGCCTGGTAGATCTAAGAACAACACTCGATAGTAAAATCCAGGTCCCACTGAGACACATTCAGTTACATTGAGAAGGAAAAACAACAGTCTGCCAGAAAGCATTTCTCTCCTAAAGTGCAGGCACAAGTCACATGACCAGGGGCAGCTGGGAAATTGACAAAATGTCTAGCCCCATGTCAGATTTCAAAATTGAATATAAAAAAATCTGTTTGCTCTTTTGAGAAATGGATTTCAGTGCAGAATTCTGCTGGAGTAGCACTATTAACTGATGTGTTTTGAAAAAAAAACATGTTTTCCGATGACAGGATCCCTTTAAAAAGTTCACAGAGTTAGTACCAGACAAGAGTGCTAGTGTTTCAAGAGGTAGGACTTGAGTTCAGCTGTGCTAAGAGTGAGTTTAATATGGAGGAAATCAGAGCTGGAATTCTAGATAAGCAGAAGCACCATACCCTCCTTTTTTGGTCTTGAAAGGTGGTGGCTTTATAAGGAACAGAGGACACATATGATATATCTTGAAGTTTAGTTAAAGAAAGTAATTTCATGATCATTTATTTGATATTCTTGGGACTATGGCTCAATGGCTGGTGTAGTAAATTTTTCACGTGTTTGTATATTGGTTATGGGCTAAGGTGGACCCTTGCCAAATATTGGGCCTTAAAAGAGGATGTTTGAGCTGAATTAGGGAGAAGACCACTTTTTTAGCAGAAGAGTTGACTATAGGATGGAGAGGTGGGAGGTAGATTAGTAGTAGGTTGCAGCAGGCAGTGTCGGACTGGGAAGGTGGGGCTCACAAAAAAACTTAAGATAAGGGCCCACCTCCATCATCTAAGGGCCCTCTCCAGCATACCACCTGATGACACTGACCTCCAGCTCCATAACCGTGCATTGCCACTGATCAATCACTGCATTCCAGACCCCCCACTCCACCAATCCTTCATAGCTTTTCCATTCGAGGGGACCATGGAGCCCACAGAGTTTTTTCCTGGTGCCCAGGCGGGCCAGTCCAACTCTGGCAGTAGGGATAGAATAAGGCCATGGATGAAGTTTTTTTTCCAGCCGAATTACTCATCGTCCGTCATATCTGTATGATGCACTAATTCCCACGGTTCCCATGGTCCACATTCCCCAGTTGGGGGCAGCAGGGTGAGTGGGTGCATTGGCACTAGTTAAATGTTGTGAATAGATTCAATGTACACTCAACTTTCTGTCCATTGCCATTAACGTTTGCTTTTGAGAATGAGACCTAGTAGCTCATCTTTGGAATATTTACCTAACCCAGGATCACCTAGAATCCTGACGTTCAGTATAGACTTATTTTTTTTTGCAAAAAAACAACATAATCTGTCAGTTGCCAGGCTGTCACCTTTTCCTTATCCGCTTGTGTTTATATAAGAGATTTTTCAGCCGCTCTCCAACCCTTCACCTTCAATCAACTTGCTATTGAACTTGTCCTTCTCCATGAATCCCCTCTTTCACTCCTCTTGCCTTCCACTTGATGATAGCAGCACAAACCGCAGAGAGGACCTTTAAATCAGTTGCAGGAAACTCTTTTAAAGCTGGAATTCCAGTAGTGCACTCAGATAGTCATCCTACATTACCAGGCTCCCCCCAGAGACTCACCGTGGTTCTTTTATTTTTAAGACCAAGACATTGACTGATAAGGGATTAACCAGGAAATAAAAGGGGTCAACGTCACTTTAAGGCTCCCTGTCAATCTTACTGGAAGTATATTGTGATTTTTTTTCTACAGTGGGTCAGTTTTAATATGGCTTTTAAACACAGGGCAAGTATGAGACAGAAGCAACCCTGGAATTAATAAATAAATGTCAGCGCCTAAAGCCATAATTATTTCACTGATAACCGACTCTGCATGGGATTCGTTTTCTGAGAAGTTGTCGGGGGTAAATCGGGAGCAGTGGGTAACTGTGCAATAAAATTACTGTTTGGCCTGTAAATCTGCTGTCTGCCTTTGAGAAAAGTCATTTCATGGGAAAATTGGAAAATATATTTATAAATATATTTTTATTAAAATAGTAGCTGCGAAATATGTTGGCACAATATAAATACATGTTAATAATAATAAGTAGTAGCTCCGTGCACTCAAAGGTTCCCCCTAGACCTTTCAGCACAGTAAAGCAAGTGGTATGTACTGGGTTCTTTCACACATTGTATCCCCTGGAACCCCTGTTTCTAAGCTAAGGGGGCCCAGCCTGAAGGCCTGGAGTGAGTGCTTATTTGTGTCATGGGTACCCCTGGAACTATAGCAGGGTGACACCCCAATGTTTCTATATATCTGTAACCTTGTTATGAGCTAAGGGGGCCCAGTCTGAAGGTCAGTTAGGGGGAGATTTGGGGTGAGTGCTTATTTGCACCCTGGGTACCCCTGGAACTATAGCAGGGTGACACCCCAATGTTTCTATATATCTGTAACCTTGTTATGAGCTAAGGGGGCCCAGTCTGAAGGTCAGTTAGGGGGAGATTTGGGGTGAGTGCTTATTTGTACCCTGGGTACCCCTGGAACTATAGCAGGGTGACACCCCAATGTTTCTATATATCTGTAACCTTGTTATGAGCTAAGGGGGCCCAGTCTGAAGGTCAGTTAGGGGGAGATTTGGGGTGAGTGTTTATTTGTACCCTGGGTACCCCTGGAACTATAGCAGGGTGACTGTTACCCCAATGTTTCTATATATCTGTAACCTTGTTATGAGCTAAGGGGGCCCAGTCTGAAGGTCAGTTAGGAGGAGATTTGGGGTGAGTGTTTATTTGTGCCCTGGGTACCCCTGGTACTATAGAACAGGTCATTGGTGGATCCTGGGCAATTATGGTCCCTTGCCCATGAAAATCCTAGATTCTTTACTTAATTAATACTATTATTTGACCCCAGTGGTTAGCTTGACTGCAACTCACTCCAAAACAGTGAAGCCAGTGAGCATGTGCCTCTCACCCTACTTGGAACAGAGTAGGTGCTCGTTTCTACTCTAAATCGCCCCCATATCAGTGCTTAGGGATCCACTAAATACATTTTTGTCAGCAACTTCGAGCCAGCATTGTTATTCCCAGATGGCAACAAAATAGCATTAAGTATTGCTTCATAATTTAAGTTTCTTTATGGGCTTCCAAGTGGAAAAATGAAAATAAAGATAAAAACCCATTACAGCAGTAATGAAGAATATCACCTCAAATGTCCTTCAGACTGGATTTCCAGGAAATATCTTGAATAGAAGGAAAGGATTTAGCCCGTATCTCACACTTACTGACCTTCAGGCTTAGTCGCTAATTTGGGCCTCCAAAGAGACACTGAGACCAGAAATTTAACTTTTTTTTTTTTTTTTACGTCTACCATAAAATTGACTTTGCATGCTTCTTATTATTTTGCCATAAAGTATTTGCCCAATCAGCATGACGTATAGGTAACGTTTAATTTGCATTCATATTTTATAAAGTCGTTTTTTAGTGTCAGTATCACTTTAAGAAGATTCCACCCATTAGTATTGGCAGCCTGAGGTGCTGTAATTATATAGAGAACCTCGATGCTGAATTAACCTTCTCTGGGCTGAGAGAATTCTGTCAACCTAATTCAAACCATAGACACTAATTTATGTCCAACACAGATGATAAAGATATTTGGTCATTTATGAGCATTTGTTGAAAGATTTACATGGTTCTTTGTTACCCTGAGACCCCGGGAGCACCAGTCCCACCTCAATATTTCTTGATTTCAGTTCTTCTCCTGACGTTGAAGCCACTCGCCCTCCTCATTTATTCTTGCTGATCGGCCTACAGGACAGTAACATGTTCATCTGAGCAGATCCCAAACATCTGGTTCTACCAATGTGGCCTCTCAGTGCTGATAAATTATTCTGTCCTCTGCCCTTCCACCTCTGTAACTAAAACCCACATTATCATCAAAACAACAATGTTTGTACTTGTGCATGAAATCAACATGTGATATTTGTAAACTAAAATGATTTACTTACATTTTTTTAAAAAAGTATATTCCCTTTGATCTTGCAAGAGTACATTTAGCTCTACACCCCTGCTTTATGGCAGCTGAGATTCTAGCTATCTGTATAACAGAACATTCTGTCCCAGTGGCTGCACAGATCCTATCTGATCCCCATTGTAAGCAGCAGTCCTGTCCTGCTTTATGGCAGCTGAGATTCTAGCTATCTGTATAACAGAACATTCTGTCCCAGTGGCTGCACAGATCCTATCTGATCCCCAGTGGAAGAGGTGGTGTATCAGTGAGCTCTGTAAATGTCTGGAACAAGCCCAGGCCCTGCTAGGGCTGGTCGGGCTACCAGGAAAACTGAGGCCCAGGCTTTGGGGCCTAGCCATGTGGCTGAAGTTTCAAGGCCAAGGCTAAGATCCTCATCTGCTGGGACCCCAACAACACCTCGGGGGAAAACCAGCAGTGAGAGTGAGATGGAGGTGGAGAAGTTTGTGGCTGAGAGCAGGAGGCAGAAGCAAAGAAGCGCAGCAGCAGCTCGTGCTCAGGAGGTGGAAGCCCGCAGAGGTGCCCCACAGGGAAGGGTCAATCCCCCTGGAGCAGCAAAGACTGAGCTTCTGGTTAAAGTGGATGGAAAGCAAAGTAAACAAATGCAAGGAAAACAAGGAATGGCTACTGATGAAGGAATAAAGCACAAAGGTATGGAAACACAATCTGTACCTTTAATTGTAAATGAACTGCCAATAGTGAGTGTGGATGTGTCTGGGAAACAACCTGTGTCTGTATCACAAACTGATATTAATGTAAAGCATAAAGAAACTGTGCAGAAGAAATTAAACCTTGGTCAAAATCCCCCCCAGAAGTGTGTGACTGGGGCCTGTGAGCAGCAGGGAATCCAGGGCTGTGCTGAGAAACAAGCAGAGGCTTCACTGTGTGAGCTGGAATCAGTTGGCCAGGTGGGGGAGGAGTCAGGTGCAGCAATTAACCCTCCAGTGTATGTGTTACAGCCGACTTGCCAAGAGACTGAGACCCCAGATACAGCTGCCAGACCTTGCACTGGTGTTGTATGTAAAGCACAAGAGCCAGTACAGGAGCCCAGTTTATGCAAACTCGGCAAAGCACATAGACTGTGTGGAGAGGGGTTGACTGAAGAGAAGGTACTGTCTCTTAAAGGTACAGACACAAAAGAACCAAAAATTAAAGGCAAAGTTAAAGAAACGCTAACTGCTGAAAAAGTAGCTGAAGCCTTAAAGGAACTAGCCACCTTGCAAAATAAAAAGAAAAAACTGCAGTTGGCAATCAAATCTGTAACTCATGTGTTAGCAATTTCTGAAGGCCACATGAAAGAATTAAATGCAAGGAAGAGAGATGAGTTAAGGGGTGAACTTGCTGATATTGATTTTCAAATAAGTGAGCTGTATAAAGATGTCGGTCCATGGAAAGAGATCTACCAAAATAAACAACGATTTGAAACAATGGGATCTAATATCCGTGGTTCTGTATCAAAGCCTGTTCTGCAAAAATCCCACCAAGCAAGTACATCCAATAGCCCCGGCTCATCCGGGAGTGAAACGGAGTTTATCAAACCGTTACCCCCAAAAATGCAAAGGGACAGAGGAAAGGTAAACTGGCAAAACATGGCTTTTGATCAGAAAGATGTGGATAATCAGGAAAAGAGCAAATCTGTAATTAAAACCTTTAAAGTAAATAAACAGAAACCAGATCTGCCGATTGAAAGATCTTTTGAGTTATCATCGGATCAAGATTTTCCAGATTTACCAAAGGTTAAAGGCAAACTTAATGTGAAGTCATCATGCAAGTCTGCTTCTGTGAGAAGTGAGAAACAGCGTGAAGGAGTCCTGGAAGCAGGAGAAGAAAGTGGAATGGAAGTTTCAACAAAATCATCTCCAAATGTGAAAGAGAGTGGTGCGATGGAGATCGGTGCAATGGAGAACGGCACAGTGGAAAGTGACACAATGGAGAGTGGTGCAGTAAAGATCGCTGCAATGGAGATCGGCACAGTGGAGATCGGTGCAATGGAGATCGGTGCAATAGAGATCGGCGCATTGGAGAGTGGCACAGTGGAGAGTGGCACAGTGGAGATTGGCGCAATGGAGAGTGGTGCAGTGGAGATCGGTGCAATGGAGATCGGCGTACTGGAGAGTGGCGCAGTGGAGAGTGGTTTGAATGGTGTGATGGGTGAAGGGGTGCAAGGAAGGAGCTGTGAGAGTGAAAGAGTGGAAGTGCAAGTGAATGGGAATGCAGGTAACCCTTCTACTAGGGAATTAGTAGGTAATAGGCAAGTTCAGGTGGATCAGACAGAAACAGCTTTTGTAGAAGTAGAATCAATCCAAGTAGGTGGTGATACTGTACAAAGAAACCCTGCATCCTTTTGGGAGAAAAGAAGGTTGTTCCCAGTTCCAGATTTGTCAGACAATGAGCCCTTTAAGAGAAAGAATTGGGTTAAGATAAAGTGGGATGGTACTAAAGAGGATGCCCCCCCCAGGCGCTTTATTGTAAGATCCCTCATATTAGATGGAATGGGGTTCTCACCAGATGACTTATCGGCCGTTATGGCACAGACAGATATTGATTTTGATGTTACATTTAAATTGCCAGAAGCATTAGACCATTTCTGGAAGATATACAATGTATAAAAGAGAGCAGGTCATCAAAACTGGGATGATTTAGTGGTCATACCAATGACCAAGCCAGAAACCAAAAATATAACAATAGTCATGAAAAATGATGCAATTCCCCAGGAGGACATTTTGGTTTGGTTACGGCGCCAGTGCACTGTTTTGACTCCTTTAATTAAAATATATGATGAAGACAATGTCTGGGCAGGTGCTTGGCGCACGCAGGTGAAGTTAGAAGTAGTAGGCAATGTACCAACTCATCTGCCCAATTCTTTCTTCATAGGCAAGGAGAAAGGTACATGCTTTTATGTTGGCCAGCCGCTCCGATGCTTTAAATGTGGGGCTGGAAACCATTTGGCAAGAGCTTGTAAAGTTCTAAAATGTGCACTTTGTGATGCGACAGGCCATGAGGCAGAAAGCTGTGACCGAGTCAGGTGCAATTTGTGCAACAGAATGGGCCATTCTCATAGAAGGTGCCCTGAAGCCTACCACAATATTGTCAAACTGTTCCCTGAGATAGATCGGGAAATGAGAAGGGAAATGCAGCCGGTGGGAGGAGAAAGAGAAAAGGAACAGGACACAGAGCCGCCCCTATCACAGGAAGGTGTTTCCAAAAAGCAAAGACCTGTAAATAGTCAGAAAAGAGGAAAGAGGCCAGAAAAGGAGGTAAGAGGGAAGGACGTTAAGGCTGCAAGTGAAGAGAATGTGGAAGGAGAAGGTTGGAAAATCTATCAAAAGAAAAAAACAAAAAAACACGCCCATCAGCTTGATCCAGGAGAAGGTGGCTCAGAGGTACTTACATTCTCACTCAGTACTGGGAATAAATTCTCAGTGCTAGACATTGAGTCCTGGGGTGATAGGGCAGAAAGGGAAGAGCGAGAGGAGTTTGAGAGGTTGGAGAAGGAAGAGAGGACAGAGAATGAGGGAGAGCAAAGAGAGTTGGAGCCTGAGCTTATGGAAATCCAACTGGCTTCAAAAAAGAGAACTAGAGAAGGTGGTGAACAGCCAGTGAGTAAAAAAGGTATAGGAGGCACTGCAGATATTTCAAAAAATCCAGTGGAAAGTTTAGCTGGTAGTGCAGATGAGGGTCAGTTTCCCTTTGGGCCCCAGGTAAAAAGATATGGAGACAAGGCTGATTCTTCAGCAGAAGAAAGAAGGAGTAAAATTTTGTCAAAAGTTCATGATGGCGTCTCCAATTAGATTTCTTACCTCAAATGTTTGTAGTATTAAAGTCCAGAGGTCTAGGTTTCTGGCTTTTGAAAGTCTGGCAAACTCGAACGCAGAGGTGTTTTTTCTTCAGGAAACCCGACTTACTACTCGGACAGATATAAGAAAGGCAGAGATTGACTGGCGACATGGGTCCTCTTTTTGGTCCATAGCGGAGGAGCCATGTGGAGGAGTAGGGATATTGTTTCGAGATGGTCTCAATATTAAAGTACATAGACTACTTGAGATCCAGGTTGGCCGTTGTTTATTGTTAGATGTCACCTTAAATGGAAGACGATTTAGTCTCATAAACATTTATGGGCCACAGTCTATGTCAGGTAGGAGGGCATTACTGGCTGAGATCAGACCTTTTTTGCACACATCGCTCCCGGTCATTCTGGCTGGTGATTTCAACCAGGTTATTAGACCAGAAGATCGTTCTGGAAGAATGAGGACATCTGAAAGTTATTATTTGAACATGCTTATTCAGCAAGTTGGCCTGGTTGATGTAGCCACCCGGGGTGGCCGGAGGGCGATACATACCTACAGATGTGCAGAAAGGAGTAGCCGTCTGGACATGGCTTTTGTCAAGGCAGATGAAGAATTCACTGATGTGAGAGAAGGAGTGGTAGAATACTCTGACCATCTGACACTTTCTTTTACAGTTGGGACCTCGCATATTCCAGCAAGGGGTAAGGGTCTTTGGCGGCTTAGTGTGGATTCTTTAGAGGGTGAGTCGGTTCAAATGTCTTTT
This sequence comes from Xenopus petersii, assembly GCA_038501925.1. Taxonomy (NCBI): domain Eukaryota; kingdom Metazoa; phylum Chordata; class Amphibia; order Anura; family Pipidae; genus Xenopus; species Xenopus petersii. Next base: position 6,157,682 of record CM076674.1, on the reverse strand, counting down.
GAGGCACTTCTTCAGCACCAATTTGGGTATTTTTATGACACTGTGTCATCATGGTGGGAAAGCGCAAAAAGTTCATTCCGGGCTTTCTTCCGTAAGCTATCTGTACGTAGGGAGGGTAGTAAGTATAAAAAGTACTTAACTCTCTTAAAGAAGTTGGAGTCTTATATTTCGGATGGGGTGGCGGGGTCAAAAATTGCCCAGCTGAAGGCCCAGATCAGAGAATGTCAGTACAGCCGTTACAAATCTCTTGTGCAGGAAAGGGATTATGGGAGTTTTCACTCACCGGACCCCTTTTTAAACTGCAAAGAGAATGTTGGGCGGAAGCATGTCACCAGTCTGACTGATCCCAAGGGTGAGTTACAAACATCAAGGGAGGGCATCCTTGGGATTGTGAAAGACTTTTACGCTTCTCTGTTCGGGGCTAAGGCTTTGGATAAGGGGAGGACTTCATCCTTCCTGGAGGCAACCCCAGGGCCTGATGTAACAAATTTGGACTTTGAGCCTTTGACAGCTGAGATCACGGAGGACGAGGTCAAAGCTGCCATCGATTGCCTCGCCAAAAAGAAATCTCCAGGACCGGACGGCCTTACAGCCGAATTTTATAAGAAATTTAAAGATCAGCTGGCTCCGGTTCTCGTAGAGGTTTTTAGAGACTGCCTGGAAGGGGGTATCTTACCCCCCTCTATGAGAGAATCTTCCTTGATCTTGCTGTCAAAAGGCAAGGATCCAAAGCATGTTGAGAATTGGAGGCCAATTGCCCTTCTCAACACTGATAGGAAGCTTCTTGCACGGATACTTTTTACTAGATTGAGTTCATTTTCAGGCACTTTATTATCTTCTGTCCAGTTCTGCACGGTGAAAGGGCGGAGCATCTTTGGGGCGATCCTTACTGTAAGGGAAGCTTTGGAGCTATGCAAAGTCCAAAATACTGGGTGTTACTTTCTAACTCTGGACCAGGCTAAGGCCTTTGATCGAGTGGATCATGAGTATCTGTGGGCCGTTTTGGCAAAGTATGGCATCCCGGGAACATTCATTAGATGGCTCTCAGTTTTGTACAAAGGGGCAGTAAGCTTTCCACTTATCAATGGGTGGCGTGGTGAAAACTTTGAGGTTGGGGCCGGGGTAAGACAGGGGTGTCTCTTAAGCCCTCTGCTGTATGTTTTTGCAATCAATCCTTTTCTAAGGTGTTTGCAGGAGAGTGGAATTAGGGGTCTTTCTGTTCCCCGTAGCCAGCCCCTCAGATCAGTAGCCTATGCGGATGATGTCACGGTAGCAGTCTCTTGTCCTGAAGATGCGAGAGTGTTGTCTGAGACAATCAGAAGTTACTCGGAGGCCTCAGGGTCTCTGGTCAACATGGATAAGTCTCAAGCTTTTTGGTCTTTAAACGAGGAGCCGGCTTTTCCACTCCGGGAATTTTCAACAGCCCCAACTCAGATTAGAATCTTAGGGATCAAATTTGGGAAGGGAGATGATGGTAGGCAAAACTGGGAAGAAAAGTTGGATGCTGGAAATGTTAAAGTACAGCGTTGGAAGCAGTGGAAGCTGTCCTACAGAGAAAGGGTGAAGCTCGTGAAGACTTACCTGGTCCCTATCTTTTTGTTTGTTTCCTACGTGTATCCGCTGCCAGAAGCTCTCTGTGCTCGGATCCAAAGCCTGTTCTTCCAGTTAATCTGGGGGAACAGGCTGAATCCAGTAAAAAGGGGTGTCACTTACCTGCAGAGGAAAGAGGGAGGGTTGGGCATTTTATGTCCAGTGGCCTTCTTTGGATCCATCTTCCTGAAGTTTAACTTTGGGATCCTGGGCCAAAGAACTGATTCCCTGTGGGAGAGTTGCATCAGGAATTGGGCATTGCCTCTGGTGGGAGATTGGGTACTTGGCGGTAGCGTGAAGAAAGTCCAAGTGCGTGGATGGCATCTCCCACCACATCTTGAGCAGGGAGTGAAACTTTTGAGGAAGTGGGACATAGGAATTGAAGAACTAAGTTCTGTTTTGAGGAAGCAAATTTATCACAGAATCCTGAGAACTTATTTCATTGTCCCCTTGGCCTTGAGGGACTGTGTGGGGGGCATGCTTTCTCTGAGCCTTCAGTTGCTCAATGACAGAAGGCTGCCTCCCAAATATTTTGATCTGAATTGGCTCACCCTTCAGGGAAGACTTTTCGTCCGGGGCAATTTGCGTTACTTAAATATTGCAGAAAAGGTGTGCCCATGGGGTTGTCCTACTGATGAGACCCAAGAACATTTTCTTGTGAATTGTCCTGTGACAAAAACTGTGCGATCTCGGCTGGCAGAGGCCCTCAAGGTTCCTTACATCAAACAACTATCTTATGCTGATGCAGCCTATGGTATTTTATCTATCCAACACCCCTTGGATAGAGGGACCATGTACCTATTAATATCAGTGATGAGGTATCACCTGTGGCAATCCCGCTGTAGAAGGTCAATTAGCCAGGAAGATGTTATTATTGATCAGATAGTGAGGTCTGTGGTGAGCGATTTGGGTTTCCTGAAGGAAAGAGAAGTCAAGCAAAGCTATTTGAATGCATCCAAATGGAGATGTGTGAATCTTTGACTGACCTTATTGGTTTTTTGTTAGTAGTACCTGTGATATTTAAAAGCCTTCTAAAGATAAGTCCAAACATCACCAGTTCAGGCATTTTCCACAAGTTTTCTTTGGCTCTTTATCATTTATATCTTAGCTTGTGTGAATGCAAAACTTTGTGTATGGAGAAAGGGAGGCGGGTGGTGCGATGGCCTAATAATGGGAAGTCGGACTTGGGACTTTGTGGCCGGTTTGAACATCTTTTTCATGGACAGAAGGACTTTGTGAAAGTTTTGTATGATGGGAAACCTCTTGCAAACTGAAAAATGATTAACTTTTTACCTGTTAACTGGTGATATTTTTAAGTTTGAAAATGGTCTGAATATTTAGTTTCTTTCTGAATTGAAAGTAATATTGTATTTGTTAAGTTTTCACTAATAAAAAAAATTCCTATCTGATCCCCATTGTAAGCAGCAGTCCTCTCCTGCTTTATGGCAGCTGAGATTCTAGCTATCTGTATAACAGAACATTCTGTCCCAGTGGCTGCACAGATCCTATCTGATCCCCATTGTAAGCAGCAGTCCTGTCCTGCTTTATGGCAGCTGAGATTCTAGCTATCTGTATAACAGAACATTCTGTCCCAGTGGCTGCACAGATCCTATCTGATCCCCATTGTAAGCAGCAGTCCTGTCCTGCTTTATGGCAGCTGAGATTCTAGCTATCTGTATAACAGAACATTCTGTCCCAGTGGCTGCACAGATCCTATCTGATCCCCATTGTAAGCAGCAGTCCTGTCCTGCTTTATGGCAGCTGAGATTCTAGCTATCTGTATAACAGAACATTCTGTCCCAGTGGCTGCACAGATCCTATCTGATCCCCATTGTAAGCAGCAGTCCTGTCCTGCTTTATGGCAGCTGAGATTCTAGCTATCTGTATAACAGAACATTCTGTCCCAGTGGCTGCACAGATCCTATCTGATCCCCATTGTAAGCAGCAGTCCTGTCCTGCTTTATGGCAGCTGAGATTCTAGCTATCTGTATAACAGAACATTCTGTCCCAGTGGCTGCACAGATCCTATCTGATCCCCATTGTAAGCAGCAGTCCTGTCCTGCTTTATGGCAGCTGAGATTCTAGCTATCTGTATAACAGAACATTCTGTCCCAGTGGCTGCACAGATCCTATCTGATCCCCATTGTAAGCAGCAGTCCTGTCCTGCTTTATGGCAGCTGAGATTCTAGCTATTTGTATAAACAAACCAAACATTTTTATGAGTAATGTAGTTAAAAATTAAATCTTTATTATCCTTTTTTAAATGAACGATAGCCTAAAATCTTTTTTTTTGTTGCAAGAAGACAAAAATTAGGCTAAAATTAACTTGAATTTGTGCTTCCATCTCCAGTTTCCAGGGAATATTTCTGCATTATCGGGGTGGGTGGCTTTGGAAAAGTCAAAATATATTTTCTTAAATAACTTAGCAATAAAAATAAGGCTTCCCTGGAGATTTCCAACAAAAAGCCGTGCCCATTCACTAGCCAGAACAGGAGAGGCTTTTAAAAGCATCGCATCTGATGACTGATCCACGTCCTTCTGTTTGCAAAGTATTTTCTCTTATTCATCTCAATTCATCTGCAAAATATTCACACAAATCTGTCACTGCAATCATTTCCCATTCACATTCAGGGCGTCGCTGGGCTCAATGGCTGGCGCTTATGTCAAGAGCGATGTTTTCCGGTGAAGTTCTGACCTCTGGGCTTTGAATACAGAAGGCTCTGATTGGTTAATCCTTAGTTGTATTTATTTTAAATAATATTTCAACATTTCCGACGCCTTTGGGTGTGACGTTCTATGGTGCATATCATTCATGTAAGAAAGGTTGTCTATACCCCCTGTCTCAGTAACCATCCCCTCATCCAACAGAAGAGGTCAACAAATTTTTTATGTGCAAAAAACATCGAGCTCTGACTTGCAATGGGCCTGTATGTCCTGGGCCCCTGATTGTGGTGTTAATTCTTTTCCTTATATTATTTAATGAAGGAAAGCAACACGACTTTTCAGGCTGTGGGAGTTCCATTACCTATTTACAAGCAATCAGCTCATACCTGTATTTCATCACAGAACCCCTCAGTGACTTCAAATATCCTTATCATTTACAGTAGGGGGAACATTATCCCTTATAATACATGAGTGATACTCAGAGTTCCCTGTATAACTCAGCCTGCAGCCTTGTGCCTTTATATGGTCACAGAACCCCTCAGTGACTTCTAATATCCTTATCATTTACAGTAGGGGGCACATTATCCCTTATAATACATGAGTGATACTCAGAGTTCCCTGTATAACTCAGCCTGCAGCCTTGTGCCTTTATATGGTCACATAACAACCCCTCAGTGACTTCTAATATCCTTATCATTTACAGTAGGGGGTACATTATCCCTTATAATACATGAGTGATACTCAGAGTTCCCTGTATAACTCAGCCTGCAGCCTTGTGCCTTTATATGGTCACAGAACAACCCCTCAGTGACTTCTAATATCCTTATCATTTACAGTAGGGGGTACATTATCCCTTATAATACATGAGTGATACTCCGAGTTCCCTGTATAACTCAGCCTGCAGCCTTGTGCCTTTATATGGTCACAGAACCCCTTCAAAATTCAAACCTGGCAAACTCCCCTCCCAATTGTTAACAAGTTCGGCCCTGTACTGGAATTAACCCTCATTGGGATTACCTGACCAATAGAAACGCTAAACTATTTCACATACCTACAGCAGTATGAGACATATAAGTGGATATTTAATTTTACAACCTCCCCAAGTAATCTGCTAAATATGGCATATAGGCAAATGCCAAATTTTAAAGCTACGGTGCTTCCCCAGTCTCCTGTAAAGGCTCAGGGTGTTGGATTTCTGTGTAGAATAGCCTTTAGCAATAAGCCCATATATATATATATATACAAAAGCTTCCTTCACTATAAATTCCGCATGTCCTGCCTTGGTACTGCCCTATCCCAGGCTAAACAACAGCATAACAATACACTTATAAATAACAACAAATCCAACCCATGATGCCTGTTTTCAATATTCAACTCGCTACTTCATCCCAAATGATTCGCTAATATTCGCTGAACATACCCCCCATGACTTTGCTGACTTCTTTGAAAGCAAAGTTGACTCTATCCACAAACAATTTTCCCACCCTTCAGATACTAATATTCTCATTCCCCCTAAAGCTTCTATTTCCATTTTCAACTCTTTTGATCGTATATCTGAGCCGGAAGTCTCTAAACTTCTCCTGTCCTCTCCATCAACAACTTGCTCACTTGATCCTATCCCATCACCTCTATTAAAACAGTGTGCTCCTGTCCTCACTCCAGTACTTACTCGTATATTCAATTCCTCAATGACTTCTGCTACTTTTCCCTTGTTATTCAAACATGCCTGTATCAAGCCCATCCTGAAAAAGGCTACACTGGACCCATCCTGTTTGTCTAACTACCGTCCTGTCTCTCTCTTACCACTCGCCTCTAAACTGCTGGAACATCTCGTCTTCTCCCTTATTACTAACTTTCTCTGCACCAATAATCTGCTTGACCCTTTGCAGTCTGGCTTTCGACCTGCACACTCCACTGAGACTCCTTATGTAGAGTTGCAAATGATCTCTAGACTGCTAAGGCCAAAGGGCATTACTCTATTCTCATTCTCCTGGACTTATCTTCTGCTTTTGATACTATTAACCATTCTGTTCTAATGCAAGTTCTCCATCCAATTGGAATCCATGATCAAACTGCATCCTGGTTCTCCTCTTACCTTTCTGACCGCTCCTTTTCTGTTACTTTTGCAAACAAATCCTCTCCTCCTGTTCATCTTAATGTGGGGGTGCCTCAGGGTTCTGTACTTGGTCCTCTTTTGTTCTCCTTGTACATTCTCTCTCTCTAGGAGACCAAATATCTTAATTTGGCCTTAAATATCACCTGTATGCCGATGACATTCAGATATACTTAGACACTCCCTCACTAACCTCTGACGTTCAAACCCAGATAGAAGACTGCCTAGTAGCTATCTCTTCCTGGATGAACCAACGCCACCTCAAGCTCAACTTGGCCAAGACTGAGCTCATGGTCTTTCCACCCAAACCGAGCCCTTCTCTTCCTTTCAGCATTACTACTGATGGCATGACCATTAACCCGGTAAACTCAGCACGCTGCTTAGGGGTCATCTTTGACCAGTCTCTCTCCTACTCTAATCATATTAATAATACTGCCAAACCGGTCGTTTCTTCCCCCACAATATAGCAAAAATACACACGTTTCTGTCACGGTCGGCACCCTAAACCAGAACTAGTGCCAAGCTCCCTGGTCTCAGCTCGGCTTCACCAGTAGTATGACCGCCTTTGGCTTCGGGAGGAGCCCTCAGTGTACTCAGATGCCACCTCAGGGGCACGACAGTTGTTAAAGTCAGTTAGGCCGAAGGTCGCGGTACAACAGGATAAGGCAAAATCGTAGTCAGGCAGGCTGGGTCTAGGCAGGCAGATAACTATGATCGTCAGGAAGGCAAAGGGTCAAACCGTGTAGTCAATCAGAAAAGGTTAGGCAGAAGGAGTAGTCAAAATGCAGGCTGGGCCGGAGTACGGATATCAGGATGGTCAAAAACAGGCAAGGTCACAACAGGAGATCAATAACAAACAGGAACAGATGCACAAAGGCTCAAAGGCACCAGGAAAACAAGTCCTATCACGGGCAATGAACAAAGTAAAACTGGCCCTTTAAATACATTAAAAAATTTGCGCCATTGCACACTGACGTCATACGTCAGCGCGCCTGCACCTTTAAGACGCAGACAGGAGATCCTTGTGGGCATCCCCGCTTGGAGTGCGGCGGGCGTCCCCACTGAACCCCACCACCCCTACCGGGGTAAGTTATTACAGTTTCTTTCACAAACAACAGCCAAAACACTAATCCATGCCCTTATTTTATCCCGTTTAGACTATTGCAATCTCCTCCTAACTGGTCTTCCTGACCCCCATCTCTCTCCCCTCCAGTCAATCTAAAACTCTGCTACCAGGATCCTTCTGTTCTCTCCTAAAAGGGAACCTGCTCAACCCCAACTAAAATCCTTAGCGTGGCTGAGTGTTAAGCAAAGGACAACATATAAACTCCTTCTACTAACATACAAAGCCCTTCACTCCTCTGCTCCTCACTACATTTCTTCTCTTGTCTAATTATACGCTCCTGGTCGTCTTCTCCGCTCTTGTCACAGTCACCTTCTCTTCACACCATCCACATCCACTGCCACCTCTCGTCTCAAACCCTTCTATCTTGCTGCTCCTTATCTCTGGAATTCCATCCCTGAATTCCTCCATAAGGAATCCTCTCTCAATCTCTTCAAGAAAAAACTAAGAGCCTACCTTTTGGACCACTAGAACATTAGCCTAGTTCTGTGCCTACTGACTATGTCTTACCTTGTGCACTTTTTCATCTCCAATTTGTGCCTGTATGTTAGCCTCCCATCTACTTAGACTGTAAGCTCTATGGGGCAGGGGCCTCCTTCCCACTATGTCTCGTATCACATATCACTTAAGCTCTTTGTCATATGATTCTGTATATATTTAATATGTGATTTGTCTCCCCCATGTATACTTTTATATATATTCTACTTTTTATGCACTGTACAGCTCTGCGGCTTCTTAACAGCGCTTTACAAATAAAGTTATACACACATACATACATATATATATATAAGTCACTGCTTGATCATCGGTTCTTGCATACCGGGGGTGGTGGCACCTGGAGAGTGGGAATAAGTGGGGGGTCTACATATGTTTAAATTTATATTTGATTCCCAAATAGCTTTCCATTGGCTCTCCATTGTTACAGGATTAACAGGGTGGCGCTGGAATGTATCTTTTGACAATTTAGTGGAAAACACCATCCGAGGAAGAGGAGGGCTGAGAGGGATACGGGCCGGGGGTTTAATGAGGAATGCCATGTAACATACTTTCTCTGAATAATCTCAGGGTGTTTGTAGTTATTTCATTAATGTTTCCTGTTCCCTTGTTATTCTTTCTCTTACAAATACCGTATGCCTAATTGCCCATCATCGGAGCTGTGCAGAGCTGCGGTTATACATGCTTCCCATTCTTTCAGTGCAGTGGAATGTTCTCTGCTCCATGCACTCAACATGTCTATTATGTAGATAAAGGGATGGACACCTCTCCTTTAAAAACAGTAAAGTTATTTAACCCTTTCTGCTTTCTGGAATTTTGGCTTCTGCGAAACAGGGTGGTGGGACGAGACACAGTGGTTCAGTGGGTCAAATTGGGGTCCTGGGTTCTCTCCACTTTGGGGATGGTTTCCTCCAGGTCCTCCAGTTTCTTTGAACACTCCAAAGAAATATATATATATACAGCAAGGTTAATTGGCTCATGATAAAATTGGCCATAGTATGATAATGATAGGAGCCTTAGATTGTAAGACCCTCTGGGGAGTGATAAAGTGCAATAACCGGCGGCAACCAATCAGAGATTGTTCTGCCTGCAGTAGACCAATAAAAACTAGTAGCTGACTGGTTGCACTGGGTCAAATTATCTATTTGATAATTACCAGTGAAAGTAATTGAACTACTGGGGGCAGATTTATCAAGGGTCGAAGTGAAAATTTAAATTTGACTAGGGAATAGTTAAAATTAGATTCAAGTTTATCATGTCCTGTCCCTTTAAAAATTTAAATTTGACTATTCACCACCTTAAATCTGCTGAATTGCTGTTTTAGCCTATGGGGGGTGTCCTGGAATCAATTTGGAGTTGTTTGGAGACAGCCTGAAAATCAAGTTTTTTTTGGTGAAAAATTTTGAATCTAAATAATCGAGTTTGCCGGTTAATCCTATTTACCCGAATTTGAAAAATTTCGATTGGTTCATGGGAGTTAATGGGAGTTTTTACAAACTGCCATGAATTCAAAAATGTGACCATTGTTAAATCTGCCCCTTGGTGTTCCTTGTGTAAATGATCATGAACCTTGGGGGTGGGGAATCTATGGAGACAGCCCTGGAGGTGAGGCTCAAGTCAAGGATGGCAGCCAATCACAGGGACAGTATCTCAGTATGTAATTATTATTATTCTTTCATAGATGTGAGTTATACAATAGTGTAGTCATGTGTAGACAAGAGGAATAAAGGGAACCCCTAGTGCAGGGGTCTCCAACTATTTTTACCCGTGAGCCACATTCAAAAAACAAACAGAGTTGGGGAGCAATGCAAGCATGAGAAATGTCCTAGGGTGTGCCAAATAAGGACTATGGTTGGCTATTTGGTAGCCCCTATGTGGACTAGCAGCCTACAGGAGGTTCTGTTTGGCAGTACCCCTGGTTTTTAGGCAACCAAAACTTGCCTCTAAGCCTGGAATTCAACAATAACTGGGAGCAACATCCAAGGAGTTGGTGAGAAACATGTTGCTCCTGAGCCACTGGTTGGGGATCACTGCCTTGTATATATAAGAATGAGGAACTCAAGGTTCATCCTCACTGGCCTCCACTTTATGGTGAGTGGTTTTTAGTACAGAGGAGCCTGAGTCCTTAGTCTCAGAAGTGCCCTTGTGTAAGTAGAGAAGCAAGGATATTTGCTCCTGCTAAAGCAAACTCTAGGAATGTAAAGTCTGTGTAGGAGATATAGTGTGCGGTTATTATTCCATGAGGACTCGGGCTGGAGGGGCCTCAAGTGGATAAGTCCAGAGTACACTTGCGTTGGATCAATGTAGGTGACCTTCATTATGTGTCCTGCTGTAAACAAATTGTTTAATCAGTATCTAATTCGTTTGAGAATGTGCTATATGAGCTTACCACTGTAGCCATTGGGCCCGGGTGCACATGCCCCAGACCTTCAGCAAGGGGAGTCAGACACTAGAGAAACTTCAAAAGAGCCTGGCACAAGCCTGGACCCACGAAGTAGTAAAGCCGGAGTCAAGTTGTAAAAAATATAAAAAAGTTTACATTTTATTTTCCATAATTAAGAAAACAGGCCTGACGCGTTTCTTGTCTACCAGGGACACGTACTCATAGGCTAGACATTAAACAATACATGCACAGTATTTAAAAGAGAATTGGCTGTTGGGAGATGAGTAGGCGGAGCCACCCAATGTGTCACTCAAGGAAAAGACTACATATCCCAGAATCCAATGAAATGGACACACCATCCAGGCCAGAGCACTACATGGGTTATCTTAATTATAGAATACAAAGTATTAGAGAGTATAATATGTGAAATACATAGTAAATTAATAAAGGGAAAAAGAGAAAAGGGAATAAAGTTATTCACTTTTTCCCCTTTCTCCTTTTCCCTTTATTAATTTACTGTTTTCTTAATTATGGAAAATAAAATGTAAGCTTTTTTAAATTTTTTACAACTTGACTCTGGCTTTACTACTTCGTGGGTCCAGACTGGTGCCAGCCTCTTTTGAAGTTTCTAGCGTGTCCTGCTGTAGCCAATCCTATTAACGATGAGCCGCTATTGATCTACTCAAGCCCTTTCTGTGGACTAAGTAAAGGTCCTTCCTCAGGAAGATTTAGTTGAGTAACCCAGTTCTTGTTACTGTTTTAAAGAACCATTGGTGACGTGTGTGATTCAGCTTGAAGACCCCAATACCTCAAATACTAGAGCAAGGGCCCGGCCCAGTATTGCCTTGAAGATGTACAGTATGATGGGGCATGAGAATACATTTTGACTTGAGCCCTTCTTCTATTCCACCAATCACAAATGTGCAAATTCATTTTGTTATTCAAAAAAAGTAGTTAGAAGGACATGGGTAGAAGCAGCTCTTTAATAATAGAATTATCAGCAGACGGATAAATACATGACTCCCACTTGTAAGTGCAGGTATAGGATCCATTATCTGGAAACCCGTAATCCAGAAAGCTCAGAATTATGGAAAGGTCGTCTCCCATAGACTCCATTTTATCCAAATAATCAATATTTGAAAAAATGATTTCCTTTTTCTGTGTAATAATAAAACAGTAGCTTTTACTTGATCCCAACTAAGATACAATTAATCCTTATTGGAGGCAAAACCAGCCTATTGGGTTTATTTAATGTTTTCATGATTTTCTAGCAGACTTAAGGTATGAAGATCCAAATTATGGAAAGATCTGTTATCTGGAAACCCTCAGGTCCCGAACATTCTGGATAATAGGTCCCATATGTTTGTTAAACCTTTCCAAAACCCAATACTGATTGGTCCAGAGAATAGCAAGCGACCACCAATCCCCACTGTTCCATCTTCTCAGCTGTCCATTAACCCTCATAGGGGTAACAATTGCTTTCCAACCCCAAAATACCAAATGGATGATGGCTCACTGGATCAAATAAACCTCATTGTTAACACATCAGAATGATATATGTACTTTCTGTTTGAGCAACACCCAACATTACAGAAAGAACCCTTATCCAGAAAACCCCAGGTCCTGTGCATTCTGGATTACAGGTCCCATACCTGTACAAGAAACATTCTCTTTTATACTGTACTGTTTAGGGAAACAATATGGCAGCTGCAGCTCTATGTATACAGCGCTCAGAGGCATAATCCTACACTAAACATTAAGAAGAGCTAAAAGTGCAAGATAAACACTGCAAATCTCAGTGAACAGCAGCAAACCTGCATGAAATTATTCTAACCACAAGAGGAAGATAAGGGGTGGCCCGGGGGAAAAGACGTAATTGGGAATGGAAGCAATTTTCCTGAATCAAAGTTTACAGGTAATTAAAGTCTATCATTTCGGATGGACATGACCCAGTTCCACGCCGGCTAATTAATACTTTAAGATGTTGCGCACTTCATTGTTATTCAACATGCCCAGAGCTGTCAACCCATCCCCCTATTTTTTTGGTTACCCAATTTTGACCATCTACCCCCAGTCTCCCTTTATCCTACTGCGTTCTCCCGAATTTTAAGCTTCCCCCCAATTTTTCCTCAAGGTTCTCTTTAAAATCCAATATGTGCATATGCAGGAAGTATTCTGGATATCTTTTTGGGAAAGTGTCCATGCATAGATAGAGATCGTTGGCTTCAGGGAAGAGATTTGCATGTGTGTATGACATCACTTCTGGGGCCATGATGTCACTTTCGGGTCCCAATGAAAGTTGACAGCTCTGCGTGCCTCTTAGTGCCCCATGTATCATCGTTTCGCCGGGCGCAGGTAGGTAAGACGTCAGGGGTGGGAAAATGAATTTCACATGGACTTCCCAAAGTGAATATAAATCCTTAGAGGTGGATACCATGGAGTGTGGCCGTGTTACTTGGTGTTATGAGTTATGGCAGGAGCTGGCTTGTCTCTTGGACCAGAAGCTGCTTTTTATTGACATGATTCCCAATGAATGACCCGAGCACCCCGGGAGAATAAGATTCAGCCTCTTGATGAAAAGAAGTTCAATCACAAGGTCTAATGAGACTAAGATCTTTAGATAAATGCAAATTAAAGGGTAAGCTATCCTTTAAAGGGTTTGTTCACCTCTGGTTAAACTGGCAGTTAGGCAGGTTATATATAGACTTTAAAGGATAAGTAAACCTTTAAAATAAATGAATGTAAAATTGATGAGGGGGCTATTCTAAGCACTTTTGTAATTTGCATTCATTATTTATTTTCTTTTTATTCCAAGATATTATGGGATACATGTACTGTTAATATGAATGAATTTTGTTACAACAGCGCCACCTGCTGGTCAGTTTCCCACCAGTCTGACCAGCAAGTAGTCAAGGAAGTTGTCAGGAGAAAGAAAGAGGCTGATGTTCTTCTGCTTAGGAAACACGTGAGAAATGTTTCTAATTTTATTCCTAAGCAGAAGAACATCAGCCTCTTTCTTTCTCCTGACAACTTCCTTGACTACTTGCTGGTCAGACTGGTGGGAAACTGACCAGCAGGTGGCGCTGTTGTAACAAAATTCATTCATATTAACAGCACATGTATCCCATAATATCTTGGAATAAAAAGAAAATAAATAATGAATGTAAATTACAAAAGTGCTTAGAATAGCCCTCTCATCAATTTTACATTCACTTTTTTTAAAGGTCTACTTATCCTTTAAGGGTCAGGCCACGCTGGGCGTTTTGGGGATATTTGGTCACCTGGCGACTAATCTGCCTAGTTTTTTCGCGTCCAATCTCCCCAAACGCCTTCCCTCACTCTGCACCGGCTAAAATGCCTCACGAGGAAACTTTCGACGACTTTGGAAAACGAATTGCCGCATGTGATTAGCGCCGGCGTTTTTTCATTTTAGCCAGTGGGAAGGCATTTGGGGAGATTGGTGGCCGCAAAAACGAAGCGATTAGTCGCCAGGTGACCAAATCGCCCCAAAACGCCCAGTGTAGCCTGACCCTATAGGTTGAACTTGATGGACGGGTGTCTTTTTTCAACCTAACTTACTTACTACAGTGTTGGCCTGGGATGCCAGGAAGCCACCAGAAAACCTTAGGCTGAGGGCCCACTTTTCAAACTATTATTCCTCCTCTCCTCACTCAACCTCTTTATTCTCCAAGTTTCTCTTCTCTACATACTATACTCTATTCTTCCATTATTAAGCCTATTTGTTACCCTAAAGAAATGGGGAATGACCATTAAATAGGCTAAATGGTAGAAACAAGAGGGCCACTGACACCTGGGCCCACCGGGAGTTTTCCTGGTATTCCAGTGGGCCAGACCGACACTGTCTTACTATGTACATTTTCGTATGATGTAGAACAGGAGTCCCCAACCTTTTTATCTCATGAGCCCCAATTGATTGTATAAAGAGTTGAGTAGCAACACAGGCAAAAAAAACAATTCCTGGGGTGACAAATAAAGGTTGTAATTTAATATTTGTTAGCCCCTATTTGGACTGGCATTCTAAAGGAGGCTCAGTTTGGCAGTACACCAGTTTTTCATTTACCCAAAACTTGCCTCCAAGCCTGGAATTCAAAAATAAGCCCCTGCTTTGAGGCCACTGGGAGCAACATCCAAGGGGTTGGTGAGTAACATTTTACTCCTGAGTCATTGGTTGGGGATCACTGATGTAGAGAGAGATATTCTGAGACAATTTGCAATTGGTTTTCATTTTTTATTATTTGTGGTTTTTGAGTTATTTAGCTTTTTATTCAGCAGCTCTTCAGATTGCAATTTTAGCCATCTGGTTACCCTACCCTATCTGGGTCCACGTTACCCTAGCAACCATGCATGGATTTGAATAAGAGGACCTGAATACAAAAATGATTATATATATGGGACCTGTTAATGCTTGGGACCTGGGGTTGTCTGGATAATGGATCTTTTCATAATTTGGATCTTCATGCATTAAGACTACTAGAAAATCATATAAACATGAAATAAACCCAATAGCATGTTTTTGCCTCCAATAAGGATGAATTATATCTTAGTTGGGATCAAGTACAAGCGACTGTTTTATTATTACACAGAAAAAGGAAATCATTTTAAAAAAAATTGGATTAATTGAATAAAATGTCTGAGAGAGACTGCCTTTCCGTAATTCGGCTAAAACAGAAATTTGGCAGGTTTTAGATGGCGAAAGGTCGAAGTCGAATTTTTAAACAGACATTACAGGATAAATTTCGAAATTCGAATTGAATTTGGACTATTTCCTAGTCGAACTATACAGAAATCAGCTTGAAATTCAAATTATAAAATTCGAATTTTCATTTTCACCTTTGTTAAACTGCCCCTAAATGTGTGTAGCCTTTTTTTATGGGGCCAGTGACCCCCATTTGAAAGCTGGAAAGAGTCAGAAGACAATAATATATAAATAAATAATGAAGACCAGTTGAAAAGTTGCTTAGAATTGGTCATTTTATAAAATACGAAGGGGCACATTTACTTAGCTAGAGTGAAGGATTCGAGTGAAAAAAACTTCGAATTTCAAAGTTTTTTTTTTTTGGTTACTTCGACCATCGAATTGGCTACTTCGACTTTCGACTACGACTATGGGGCCGATTCACTAACTTCGAGTGAAGGATTCGAAGTAAAAAAACTTCGAATTTCGAAGTGTTTTTTGGGCTACTTCGACCATCGAATGGGATACTACGACCTTCGACTACGACTTTGAATCGAAGGATTCGAACTAAAAATCGTTAGACTATTCGACCATTCGATAGTCGAAGTACTGTCTCTTTAAGAAAAAACTTCGACCCCCTGGTTCGCCATCTAAAAGCTACCGAACTCAATGTTAGCCTATGGGGAAGGTTCCCATAGGCTTTTCTAAATTTTTTTGATCGAAGGATATTCCTTCGATCGTTGGATTAAAATCGTTCGATTCGAAGGATTTTATCGTTCGATCGAAGGAATAATCCTTAGATCGTTCGATCGCACTATTTGTGCTAAAATCCTTCGACTTCGATATTCGAAGTCGAAGTATTTTAATTCCCAGTCAAATAACCAGGGTTAATTAACCCGCGATATTCGACCCTTTGTGAATCGGCCCCTAAGACTCGAACGATTCGAACTAAAAATCGTTTGACTATTCGACCATTCGATAGTCGAAGTACTGTCCCTTTAAGAAAAACTTCGACCCCCTACTTTGGCAGCTAAAAGCTACCGAAGTCAATGTTAGCCTATGGGGAAGGTCCCCATAGGCTTGCCTGTGATTTTTTGATCGAAGGATTTTCCTTCGATCGTTGGATTAAAATCCTTCGAATCGTTCGATTCGAAGGATTTAATCGTTCGATCGAATGATAAATCCTTTGATCGATCGATCGCAGGATTTGCGCAAAATCGTTCGACTTCGATATTCGAAGTCGAACGATTTTAGTTCCCAGTCGAATATCGAGGGTTAATTAACCCTCGATATTCGACCCTTCGTGAATCGGCCCCTTAGTACTTAGTAAATGTGGTAAATCCTTCGACTTCGATATTCGAAGTCGAAGGATTTTACTTTGATGGTTAATTAACCCTCGATATTCGACCCTTAGTAAATGTGTCCCTAAACGTTAACTTAAGGGGGAAAAACACTGCTCATTCGTTTGTTTTCTTCCCATGTCCCTCTTGTAGCTTCTATAAAGAGCTCAATGGGGCAGATGAAAGGACATCTCACCATCAGCATAAGCCGGGGCTCTTTACTGTACGGGCAGTCGTGTAAAGGAAATCCCAACAGAGAGGAGCTGATACCATTAATCCAGCACATGGGTTTCTAAATAAGCCTTTCAACAAGAACAGACATTTATAGTTATGATTATGTTAAGGAATATCATATGTCAATGATGGGGGGAGGATATTTGATATTTTGGGGTTAGAAGAATTCCTTTCAGTGAGAGAGGCTGTCGGCCTCCTGGTTGGGTTGTTTGTTTTACTCTGAATCAGCTTAGAGAAGGTTATATTAAGGGCTGAACTACAAATAGAATAAGTTCCAGTTAACTCCGGCAGCTTGAAGAGCTACCAATCCACAGAATTCTCATCTATATTAAATATAAACAGTAGAAATATATCTTTATGGAGATTTATGTCATCCCCAAACCAAGATATTCATCTTTACCCCCTCCGGGCAATGATACAGGATTCCTCTATAGGATTAGTCAAGGCCCGTGAACAAGAGGAATGCAGGGAAATGCGTTTGAGTGACAGTCCCAAAAGCAACAAGAAATGGCAGAACAAAGGGAAACTCTGCGCACGTTAAACCCATTCACTCCCAACAATCGGCGAACAATGGGGCGCCAAAATCCACACGGATGATTCCTACATTATAAGGGGGATTTCAAGACCTAAATCTATTTTGGAAATAATAACCGGAGCGTTGTTTTGATTTGGGGGGATTCCAGCCCCGAGACATACTTTCATGCCACATTGTTGGATCTGTAGGCATCAGCCCGTGGCAGGTTTGGATTTACAGAAAGTGAGAAATAATTTGGTGGAACTGTTATTTGTACACACTATTAAATCTGAACTGGAAACTGATGCTGGTATCATTTAGCGCCAGGCTTCAGTCGGCATCATTTCATTTGAAGCAAATGAAATGTCCTTATAGCAATAAAACCAGAGATAATCAGGAACCTTTTAGTTGCAGGGGGTAAAAATGCACATTTCTTGTATAAGAGCCGGGCACCAGGCCTACACCCCACATTCGGTTGAACCATATGTCAACCACCCACTACCATTGCTCCACTTGTTCTCCCCTTCTGCTGTCCACTTGCCTCCTTAACTTTTGCCCCCCAACTGCCCCAACTGGTCATCTGCTGCCTTCCTCTAGTTCCAGCCCTATGGAGCACATAGTTCTAATTCTAGAATCTAGCACAGGGTGGCAGTGGTAACCATAAACTGGAATAGTTCACATCATTTTTTCTGAAGGGAGATTAAAGTGGACCATACATGGTGAAACTCGCTTATCTGTTGAGGTCTCCAAAGGATCTCAGCATGATTTGATCAATCACGCAATGGACTACATTGGGTTGATCCAATTGGGGGCCAATAATCATACCATTCAGCAGAGCCTTTGGAGACCCTTTGGCCAAGGACACCATGAACCTATTTTTGGCCAGATATCTGTAGGCCAGTTAGTGGACCACATACAGTGGTCAAGACGCTGCCCACTAGTCCTGGTAGTACAGGTATGGGGCCTGTTATCCAGAATGCTCAGGACCTAGGGTTCTCTCTATAAATGATCCTTCCGTAATTAGCATCTTCATACCTTAAGTCTACTAAAAAAACCTGTAAACATGAAATAAACCCAATAGGCTGGTTTTGCTTCCACTAAGGATGAATTAGATCTTAGTTGGGAACAATGTTAGCCATTATGTTATCCTGAATGGTCAGGACCTGGGGTTTTCCAGATAACTGATCTTTCCATAAGTTGGATCTTCATCCAACAATTTATACATTAAATAAACCCAATAGACTGGTTTTTCCATTCAATAAGGATGAATTATATCTTCGTTTGGCTCAAGTACAAGGAACTAGTTTACTTTTATTAAGAAAAAGAAAATAATTTTTAAGAATTTTGATTAATTAGATAAAATGAAGTCAGGAGAAACAGCCTTTCCCTAATTCTGAGCTTTCAGGATAACAGAACTCATACCTGAACCTAATTTGGGGGCTTTTATCGGCTGGTGCATCACTAGATTCCTATACTTGGAAGGAGACAACAGGGCAAGTTAGGGTGAGAAGGTGACGGGTCTAGCAGGAATGGAGTAGATGTTATGGAACGTATGGAAACTCAAGTGGAGGGATGTAAAGAGGAGCGGTGCCCTAAAGGTTGCACAAAACGGATGTTGTTAGAACACTGCTTTTTTCTGCCACATCTTGAAATAATAGAAGAAGTACAACAAGAACCCACACCTCCGTGCTCCAGAAGCATATCTTTCCTATTTATCACTTATTCCTAAATGTTCTGCTCACAGCCAACACCCCTGTGATATTCATGGACGCTGACAGATGGGGCCAGAAGATCCTCGGTAGGCATGTAGCAACGATTATCCCCTCTCAGAGCCAATCACTTTCTTTGTTGAGATTTACATTCTCTTACCAGCGCATCCTGCTGGATATAACATAGTGAATAAAGTACCCCCTCTTGTAAAATATAAGGATATTATAAGTTACCGAGGAGTTTCATGACCATATAAAAACACGAGGCCGAAGGTCATGGAACTCCGAGGTAACTTCTAATATCCTCATATTTTACAACTGGGGGTACTTTATTTATTATAATACACAAGTTTCAATGAGTCATGTGACAGCAATTACATCAGAACTCACCGTTTATAACTGATGACATCAGAACTCACCGTTTATAAGGATATAATTTACAGGATATTCATGGCTTTTGTGTATTATATACACATACATACAGTATATACATCTATTCTAACATATACCGTGTTCTTGTCAGCATGGAAGATTAAATTATGAAACTATCAATTAATGGTTTCATTTTTGTTATTTACTCATTCTTATTGTATTACCTGCGGCTGAAACTTATTTTAACCATAACTCCAACTTTCTGCCAAATTTATCCAAATTAAGTCCTGAGCTTTGACTCATACAGAAGATGCATTAAGTGGCAGATTTATCAATGGTCTAATTTCGAATTGAAAAATCTTCGAAATTCGAATTTAAAAAAACCAACCGAAATGTATTAAAAAAGGGGTTTTTTTGGCCGAAAAGGTCCGCTTTCAATCAATTTGATAAATCTGCCCCGATTCGAACGAAAACAGACCTATTCAGACAAAAAAAAAATGTTTTTAAATAAATTTCGGTTGGTCTTTTTGAATTAGAATTGCGATGTTTTTTCAATTCTAAATTCGAAAGTGTCGAAATTCAAATTCAAAAAGACCAACCGAAATTTATTTAAAAAAAAGTTTTTTTAAGATGAATAGGTCCGTTGGCAAATAATTTATAAGAGCTTTTCAAAAGAGGTACAGAAAAAAAAGTGAGAGGGAGGGGTAAAAATAAGGAGTCAAATATTCCAATTCCTCCTTGAATGTGAAAGTACATACAATGATCTTAGGCTAAAGAGAATATTCCAACCAACTAATTTGTACATACAAAAACAGTAGAATGTGTAAAAATAAAACCAGAAATGGAACTAGAGGGGGGCGGGCCCTGGCGCAGGACGTGCAGCCAGGCCCCCTGCCCCCCTCCGTACACCCGGAACTGGCCGGGAATATGCGCCGCAAAGCGGGGGCCCTGAGGGGTGAGGGCCCTGGCCCGCTCTCACCCCCTGATCTCCTGGTAGTTCCGCCACTGAATAAAACAGTGATTTTTGTTGATTTTCAAAGATTTAAAAGACCAGTAACACAAAATTTTTTTTTAAAAAAAACATTGTTTCTAGATAAAAAAAAACACTAAGACACATTTAACTTTAAATTTGCAAAGTATTTATTAAGAAATAACTTACCGATTCTCCGCTTGCACTCCTGTGCAGAAACGGAGACAGGGCGACGATCCATCATGCGGCACTCGATTTCTCCTTCCTGCCTTCTATAGGAGATAACCAGGAAGGAGAAATCAAGCGCCGCATGATAGATTGTCGCCCTGTCACCGTTTCTGAATAGGCGTGCAAGCAGAGAATCGGTAAGTTATTTCTTAATAAAGATTTTGCGAATTTAAAGTTAAAAGTGTCTTCATTTTTTTTAATTAAGTACAAACAAATTGTTTTTTTAAAAAAAAAATCATGATAGTGAAAAAATGTTAACTTTTTTAAAAAAGTTTATAAATTATCCTCCCCTTGTGCACTATAACATATTTTATTTTTTTTCGCTTGTGGATAACATTACAAATACATGAGGAAATTTAACAAGTAGCTTTAAAATAAAAAAATATGAGCCATTCAATTTTATATTCTTTGTGCAAATGTAATAAAAATTTTTCAACCCAAGAAAGTATTTAACAACCCATTCGCTGATGGTTGTGCATTTTTTTAGTTTACACCAGTGAACCAGCTTTAAAGAAGAACTAAACCCCCATTGGGGCGTTCTTCTGTATAGGAGATGTATTAGAGCTCACTCTTTTAAAATACCTGTCTCTCTACCTGCAGGATTTATGTCAGGTTATTTTGTTATATTTTGTCTGTGCTAGAGTAAGTTATTTGACGGAGCTCTAATACATCTTCTAGGAAAGGGAGCCCACTCTCCTAAGATATATCAGACCTAACTGTCATTCAAAAACCTGTCACCGACTCCTGCAAGGAGAGAAAGTGAGGAGAGACAGATGGAGTTGTATCGGTCGGCACTCTAAATTCAGAACCAGTGCTAAGCACCCTGTTCTCGGCTCTTGCTTCCGCCTTTAACAGCCGCCAGATCTTATTAAGAGAGGTGCCCTCAGCTAATCGGATGCCGCCAGATCTTATTAAGAGAGGTGCCAAGCGAAGGGTTCTGAACAAGCAAAGCGGCACAACGGAAATGCAAAGGGGCAAATTCACTAAGATGCGAAGCTGCGGCAGGCACAACTTCGCCGCACTTCGCCAGGCGTAGTTTCGACAGCGCTCCGCAAATTCACTAAAATCCGAAGTTGAGCACAGGGGTAGCGTAAGGTTGCGAAGTTGCGCTAGCGTTGATTCGCTATATAAAGCGAAGTTACGCTAGCGAAGGCTAATTTGCATACGGCGCGAAATTCAAATTTCAATGGAGGAACACGTATCTGCACTACAAATGCCTAGAAAACCTTCAAATCAGCAAATATAAATTTTATTTTGCCCTACACATGTGCCCACTGTCTAGGTAAGTTGCCATGGGTCAGGAAATGTAGGGGGGAGGAAGGGGAGCCCCAAAAAATTTTCAATCTTTTTCAGCCTATCACCCATCATGTAGAAAACACGCCAGCGTTTTTTTGGACTTAGAAAAAAAATTTACTTTTTTTGAAACAATCCCTATCTACTCTATTGCGCTTCGCCAGGTCTGAGGTGGTGAAGGAAGTCTAGCGTAAAAGGTAGCGTTCAGTACACTGCGCAAGTTAGTGAATTTGCGTAGTTACGTCGCTAGCGAAAATTCGCCTGGCGTAAGGGTGCGAAGTAACACTAGCGAAAATACACCAGCGTTCGTTAGCGAAAATGCCAAACGCTAGCGAATTAACGCTAGCGTTCAGCGCTTAGTGAATTTGCGCCAAAGTCTTTTGGGCAGAAGGTACAAGGCGTAGACAGAAAGCGTAGTCAGATCAGGCCGGGTTGGGACAGGCAGAGTACAAACGGAGTCAAGTAGGCAAGGGTCAAACCAGGAGATCAATCAGAGGGGATATGGATACCGGAGAGTCGGTTACCAGGCAGGGTCAGGATTCCAGAAGTCAGGATAGCCAAAAACAGGCAGGGGTCGCAACAGATAATCAGAATCAGAAGCTTTATACAACACAAGGGCACCAGGAACTCTTGAGAAGAAACCTATAACTGGGAATGATTTAAACACAGGAATTCCCTTTTCTAGAGGTTGAATTTCGCACCAATGCGTGCTTGCGCCTTTAAAACTCACAGAGGCGCGCGCCCTAAGGAACCGGCACCTGAGGGAAGGAAGACTGGCATGGCGGGCGTCCCCGCCGGCCCACTAGACCACCAGGGTGAGTAATCCTCACAAGAGTGAAGATAAATTTGATTATTTCAGAAACAGTACCCCATTTTTAATTCTTTTAGGCATTTAGAAAGCTTCTTACATCAATAAATTTCAATTCGCATGGTATTTCTCTGTATGATGTCAATTTTAAGTGGATTTAGAATTATTCCCTTATTCTTCCTCTTTTTCTTTTTCTTTTATCATTGTAATCTCTCTGTTTTATTTTTATCATTTTTTATTACTTCCCCTTTTTTTTATTTCAACTTAAATGCAAAACTGAACAGCCGCAGTAATGAAATTGGTCAAATAAAAAAAAGTCCAAAAAATTGTTAAATGAAGACCAGATGCAAATGGTTTAAGAATGTTAAGATGTCTACACGTTAAACGTTAAATGGATGATTTTATTTTTTAAGTTCCTGAACTGAAACCATTAAAAAAAGATAAGAAATTTAAAAAATAAGCTGAAAATTGTATTCATCACAATAAAGGTTAATTTGAAGGTAACCCCCATAACTCTTCTCCATGTCTCCATTCAATGGATGGGTCCTTCTCCCAGAGCTGATCTCTCTGTAGACGTGAGTGAGAGTCTATGAGA
This sequence comes from Xenopus petersii, assembly GCA_038501925.1. Lineage (NCBI taxonomy): Eukaryota > Metazoa > Chordata > Amphibia > Anura > Pipidae > Xenopus > Xenopus petersii. The sequence continues at coordinate 6,134,555 of CM076674.1, read as the reverse complement.
CTCTTTAATTGGGTTGTGTCAGAGCAAGAGGTCGGCCATTTTTAATTACATTTCACAATTCTCCATTACAGGTGTGTCGGGCTCACCAAATAAATCTCAGAGCAGACAGTTACCCTTTGATTTATGGCAGGGTTTTTAAAGCAGCAGTTCATACACAGGACACACTTTTCCTTTTCGGCTTTAGAAACGTCAACTTTTTTTCTGCTTGACTAAGAATGATTTAAGCCATGGGCCATCTGTTTAGAATTTATTCAATAAAGTCTTGTATTTCTATTAAAAAAGAAAAGACACATACAGCTCAGAATGTGTCATTGAACATATTTCTGTATTTTTTGCCAAGTCGACTCGCGTCCAATGGATCGCTTTTATTCGATTTTATTAATCATGTCAGATTTTGACAGAGAAAAGTAAACTATTACGGGAAAATTGATTCTTGCCTGAGAATCTGTTGCAGCATCATATAAAATAATTGAGGGGGCGGGTGGTTTTTGTGGCTGTTTTTCTTTTTCTTCGTTCTGGGAAATTTCAAGGGGAAATTTTCCCTTGAAGCTTGGCTTGGCTTTAAAATAATATACAAATCCTTATGAAGCACAGTAAATTCATTCAGGGATGTTGAAATCCAAATGAAAAATAGTCAATTAAAACGGAGTCAATTATAAAAGTACAAACAGTTCGGGAGATTTATCAAATTGAAAATTTGAATTTTTGAATTTGAATTTTGAGTTTATTTTAGTGTAATTTGACTAGGGAATAGTCCAAATTAGATTCTAGTTTAAAAAAAAAATCAAATTTCGAAATTTATCATACCCTGTCTCTTTAAGAATTTCGACTATTCGCCATCTAAAACCTGCAGAATTTTTTTTGTTTTTAAAAAGATGGAATTTTTTTTTTTAAATTTCGATTGGTCATTTTTTTCGGGAAAAACTTTGATTTAAATTTGATAGAATGCGCTATTACTTCGAATTCGAAGTAAGGACAAATACGAACCTATTGGATCGAAAACTCCATCCATATCATAGAAAGATCCCTAATCTACCAGCCTATTGGGTTTATTTAACATTTAGATGATTTGGACTTAAGGTATGGAGATCGATATTATTGAAAGATCCCTTAAGTCAACTAAAAAATAATGTAAACATGAAATAAACCCAATAGGCTGGTTTTGCCCCAATACAGATTAATTATATCTTAGATGGGATCAAGTACAAGTTACTGTTTTATTATTACACAGAAAAGGGAAATCATTTGTAAAAATGTTAATTATTTAATTTACATGGCATCTATGGGAAACGGCCTTCCCGTAATTCAGAGCTTTCTTGATAATGAGTTTCCAGGGAATTGATCCCATACCATGTATATATTTATAGATATTTAAACATAATTAATAAAAATAAATTTAATTTTAATACATGTTTAAGGAATGTATGATTGAATACATTTAGGGGCATATTTATCAAGGGCGAATTTCGAATGGAAAAAACGTCGAAATTCGAATTCAAAAAGACTAACTGAAATTAAGGCAAACTTTTTTTTTGGTTGAATAAGTCCGTTTTCAATCAAATAGGTCAGTATTCGACTGAATTCGAATCGTACAAAGGAATAATGCATTGGATCAAATTCAATTTGATGTTTTTCCTAAAAAAACTTCAATTTTTCAAAGTCCATCAATTGACTCCAAATAGGTTCTAGGAGGTCCCCCATAGGCTTAAACAGCAATTCCGCAGGTTTTAGATGGCAAATGGTCGACGTTGAATTTTTAAAGAGATAGTACATGATAAATTTCGATATTTGAATTTTTGAATTGAATTTTTTTGGACTATTCCCTAGTCAAAGTACACAAAAAATAGCTTGAAACTAGATTTTTTTTTTTTTTGAAAATTCACCTCGACCTTTGATAAATTTGCCTATTATAACACTATATATCTTATTTATCATATTTTTCATTGAAATAGATTATATTACAAGTGCTGTAAACCCAAAATATTATATTATAAAAGTTAACTGAATTCCAAACAACTTTCAAGAATACATTAGGTACAACAATTTTAAAATTTGTAAATGCAGTTGCTATTGAAAGTAGATTTTTTTTCCTTAATATTCCCTGCATTGCTGGTGCTGAAAACATGTACCATTGCTGCAATGTACAGGTATGGGATCCCTTACCCGGAAACTCATTATCCAGAAAGTTCTGAATTTACAGGCTTTCCCATATTTTAATCAGATAATTCAAAATTTTAAATATTTTCTCAATAATAATAATAAAACAGTAGCTTGTACTTGATCCCAACTAAGATATAATTAATCCTTATTGGAGGCAAAACCAGCCTATTGGCTTTATGTAGGGGCAGATTTATTAAGGGTCGAATTTCGAAGTGGAAAATACTTCGAAATTCGACCATCGAATAGAATCCTCCGATATTCGAATTCGAAGTTTGAGGATTTTATTCCTCGTATGATCGTATTCCGATTGTAGTACAATCATACTCCGATCGTACTTCGAATCGTACAATTCAAATGATTTTATTGTATAATTTTACGATTTTCCTTCAAAACCCAAAAACGTAGAAATGTGCTCTGGCAGGTCCCCATAGGCTAACATAGCACTTTGGCAGGTTTAAGTTGGTGAAGTATTGAAGTCAAAGTTTTTTTAAAGAGACAGTACTTCGATTATCGAATGGTCAAATAGTCGAACGATTTTACTTCGAATCGAAGGTTGAAATTGTAGTAGCCTATTCGATGGTCGAATTTTCCAAAAATTACTTTGAATTTCGATTTTTTTTTTCACTTCGAAAATCACTTTGAAAATCAGAAATCACTTCGAACCCTTGATAAATCTGCCCCTTAATTTTTAAATGATTTTTAGTAGACTTGAAGTATGGGGATCCTTTCAGTGTTCTGGATAACTGGTCCCATATCTGTAGGAGAATTCAGCTCTTTACCAATTTGTTTTGCCTGATACTGTGTATATTAATGCATCTTCGCAAGTGGTGAAAACTTTGGTGAATTTCATCATTCGTTAAGTTTCACAAGGAAAAAAAGGGAATCTTTTTTCATGCGGGAAAAAAAAAACAAAAGACAAAAAAGATTGTTTTGCTGATGCATTTAAGTGTAAAAAAACACCCATTCACTTCAATGCATTTAACACAAGGAAAAACGCCCACTCGCAATACTTTTGATAAAACCACAGTGAAAAAACGTCCATTGACTCCCCGGCTTTTGGTGAAATTTCAGCCAAATTTCATTATTTTGCAAATAATAACAGGGAAGTTCCACTCATCAGGATTCCCCTCAGAAGGTCAATATGAACAGTGTCCCCTGGTCAGGGTGAAAACTGATACATTATCCGGAAACCCGTTATCCAGAAAGCTCCGAATTACGGAAAGCCCATCTCCCATAGATTCCATTACAATCAAATAATCCAAATTTTTACAAAATATTTCCTTTTTTTGTGTAATAATAAAACAGTAACTTGTACTTGATCCCAACTAAGATCTAATTAATCCTTATTGAGGCAAAACCAGCCTATTGGCTTTATTTAATGTTTATATGATTTTCTATAAGACATGGGTTTTTTTTTTATCAAAGTCCGAATTGATCTCAATATTTTCTGCTACAATCGGGTTTTTTTTACTATTATTTATTATTAAATTTTCCCTAAAATATGCTTTGTGGGGGAAAAAATCTGATTTACACGATGTTTTCGGATTTTTCCAGATTTTTCATCTGATTTTCAAGGTTTTTTCGGATTTTTTACCCGAAAACTCAGATTTCTTATGTTTTTTTTGCACGAACAAAAATGTTGGGGTATTGCATAAAACACAGCGCACATCAAAAAATCATTGGGACTTCTCCCATTGACTTATATACAAACTCGACAGGTCTGAGATGCTGGATTTTTCAGATTCTGAACTTTTCCATCCTCTGGGTTAAATTCCGAAAAATTTTGTGATTTTTTTAAAAGTTCAATTTTATAAAAAAAATCACGAATTTTTCGTGATTTTTGCATTCGGAGTTTACTAAGTGATTTTTGCATTCAGAGTTTAGTAAATGACCCCCATAAGGTATGAAGATCCAAATAACAGAAAGGTCCCTTATCCGGGAAAACTCCAGGTCCCGAGCATTCTGGATAACAGGTCTCATACCTGTACGACAGTACAGTATTATGTCTCATTAAAAAGTATGTCTGAGTCAGGTGTGTCTCTCTACCTGCCTGACTGAATAATTTTTCATTTGATTTTTTTAAACAAGTTATTGGTTCACCGTTGACAACCTTAAACTGACTCCATATACCGTTCCCAAGAATAGGAACCATCTAAATACTTTGCACAAAGAGGCGGTTCAGGCTGACTCCAGAAATTCTGTAAAAAAATATAAGATATAAAAAATAAATCTGAGTTCTTATAAAGTGCTTATATTTCACATTCTTCCATAAAACACTCTCATAAAACATTATTACTGGCTTGAATAACGCCATCATTAGAGCGGCCTCTGCTTATAAACGTGTTTAACGGGCTGGAAAAAAAAGTGTTTACAAAATGTTACAACGCCAACAAAGATCACACTATTTTAATGAGAATGGTTTAAGGTCAGAAAGAAACCTGGAGTTGTTTTTAATAAGCAAGACTGATAATTAGCGGGCGGATCGAACACGAAGCTGAACAATCTGTTTTGGCGTGTGGAATCTCTTTCGATATTTAGGAAAATTATTTTTTAAGGAACAGGGTGGAAACAAAAAAATATTCAATGTCATTCTCCGTCTTGCTCGTTGACGACTTCTATTAAAGTAGAGGGTCACATATATTTATATAGACATATCTTCGAATAACGGCACACCAAGGTATATAACAACAAAACAAAAAAAAAAAGGGTAAACTAAATCAAAGTTTATTTAATCCAACCTTTTCGGTTTCGTGTTGGAACCTTCGTCAGGGAAAAGAACACATGTGAACGCTTAAGTGCGCTAGAGTTGGCTCCGAAATTTGCTGTTATGGTCCCTAGCAACCAGTGCAACCAAAGAATGTGAACCCATGTGATAGAGGATAAAAAGAATTACCGCATTAGGGCTGAGGATCACCATAACAAGCAAAGTTTATCGGACCCAGAGCAGGGAATTCACTTTTAGTAAGATTGAGATTTCCAAAAATATATGTTACGCCACCCATCTCCAGTCCTGTACTGGTGGACCGGAACCCGTGCCGGAACCAAGCGGTTCAGTGAGGAGCTGCAGCGGCGCTTTGCTTAGCAACCTGCTCATCGTATCCGTGACATAGCGCAAGTGCTCACAGCCCCCCACTTTCCTTTGAGGAAAGCGAATGTCTCTCAACACAGTGTCGGACTGGACCACCAGGATACCAGGTGTCAGTGGGCTTCATTTAGCCTATTTCATGGTCATTCCCTATTTCTTTATGGGAAAAATGCATGTGGAAGTATATGACAAGTAGATGTAAAAGACAAGTAGAATAAATAGTTTGAGGGAGGAGAGGAGGAATAATAGTTTGGAAAGTGGCTGCACGGTGTAAGATTTTTTTGGTGGGCCCATGGTCTAAGGCAGTGCTGTCCAACTTCTATATTACAGAGGGCCGGAATTTTCCCAATCTACATGGTGGAGGGCCGATAACGGAAGCCAGTGTTAGCCACTCCCTGTTTTTAGACCACACTCACTTCAAACCACACCCATGTTACCGCAAGACCATGTCCACATTAATAGTACACCAAAAAACCAAATGGTTGGTGCTCAGTGCAGGGATCAGGGCCGGAACTAGGGGTAGGCAGAGTAGGCGGCTGTCTAGGACGCCATCATTGAGGGGCGCACTTTTTTCAAGCGTTTATTTAATGATTTGTTTCACTAATCATGGTCACCCAGTTGGGTGGAATCCATCCCCTTCTCCCTCTTGCCGGTGCTTTTCAGGAAGCATAACAGTCAATGCTCACCCACTAGAGAAATTCTGCTTGGGTTCTTTCCCTTCTGCCTTCACGGATGTCTCCATGCAATCGCTGATAAGATGGTGGCTGCTTAAGATCCTTTTAAAGGTTACGAGGCTTCCATTATTATCAAGAACCAATGCAGATAACTCCCCAGCATTGCTTTCACTTCAACAGCATCCCAGCCAAATGAGTAGTGATATCACACCTTTCTGGAGCTGAATGGAGGCTTTTCCAGAACCAAACATGGAGACAAGGACCCTGTCATGTTCGGGGGATTATCAGCTGCCTCCAGTAACAGGTCAAGTCCCATTATATTTAGCCAGGTCTTCCCATTTGCCTATTTTTATCCAACCACCTTCACACTTTAATAGGGAGTTGTCACAATATGTTATGTTGTCAATAACATTTTCAATGAGGAAACCAAGAGGTTGCTCTGAGGCCATAGATCCCAAGAACAAATACCGTATATACTCGAGTATAAGCCGACCCGAGTATAAGCCGAGGTACCTATTTTTACCTACGAAAACTGGGAAAACTTATTGACTCTAGTATAAGCCTAGACACAACTACAGCCCTGTCTCCCAGCAGCGCACATTCTGCCAAAGCGACCCCCCCAGCGATCAACCGGACTTCTTTGCAAAGTTGATGGTGACAGAGAATTGCCAAATGGATTACTGTGTGCATTGTCCCACTGTCCCACTACCATGTGCAGAGGGGGCTGTTTGATATTGCCACCACTGTTAATCTTTCGTATAACCAACAGAGGGCGCTGTGTGATATTGCAGTCACTGTTATTCTTCCATATAACCAACAGATGGCGCTGTGTGATATTGCAGTCACTGTTATTCTTTCATATAACCAACAGATGGCACTGTGTGATATTGCAGTCACTGTTAATCTTTCATATAACCAACAGAGAGCGCACTGTTATTCTTTCATATAACCAACAGAGGGCATTGTGGGATATTGCAGTCTCTCCCCAAGTGCACTGTTGGTATAGGAATGATTAAAAGTGACTGAAATCTCAGCTAGTCAGTTCGGGTAACGCTGACCCGAGTATAAGCCGAGGTAGACTTTTTCAGCACATTTTGGATGCTGAAAAACTCGGCTTATACTCGGGTATATACGGTACCTGTGTTCTCATAATGTAAAATAAAACCAGAGATCAAATTCAAAACAAATGGAGAACACAAATGAATTATGGTTGCAGGTTAGCAATGCAAAACAACAGATGAATAAACATTATGGGGCAAATTTACTTACCTTCGAAGTTGCGCCAGTGTTGCCTTCGTCGCACTTTGCCAGGCATAGATTCGCCAGGGCTGCGCAAATTCATGAAGACACGAAGTTGTGCACAAGTTACCAATCATTTGCGAAGTTGCGCCAGTGATGTTACGATCAGCGGTTCATAGTTACGGTAGCGATCGGAAATTAGCATACGGCGTGCAGTACAATGGCCGTATATGCAGCAGAAAACACATTACACTACACAAGGAGAGGGAACCTTAATAAAAGTATTCCAATGTCCTACACATGTGCCCACAGTATAGTTTAGGTGCCATATGTTATCAAATGTAGGGGGGAAGGAGGGTACCCTAAAAAAAAATGTACGATGTTTTTCAGCCCATCACCCTATAAAAAGTAAAAGATGCCAGTGTTTTTTTGGGACTTAGAAAAAAATTAAACTTTTTTTGAACCATTCCTATCTACTCTATTGCACTTCGCCTGGTCTGAGGTGGTGAAGTAAAGTCTGGCGCAAGAGGTAACATTCATGAAAATCCGCAAGTTAGGGAATTAGCGTAGTTACGTCCCTTTGCCATAGTGCAACTTCGCCTGGCGTAAGAATGCAAAGTAGCTCTAGAGTAGGTCCACTTTGCGAGCGAATTTACGCCAGCAACCGTTAGTAAATGTGAAGTGCCAAAATGACGTCACGCTGGCGAATTTTTCAATAGCGTTAGCCACTTCGCCCTTTTGTTAATTTGCCCCTATATGTTTTAGTCTTTCAGACTCTTTTCCCACTGATAATGCCAATAGGGAACCCAATATTGTATGAGCCCTCCAGACTAACTAATTACACAGGCATTTCATATCATCTTACTGTTGCACTGCTATGAACTGAGTTCATTAAACAGAAGGAGAGCAGATAATGTCCTGAAACAACATCAAAACCAAGATGGAAATTAGAAAAATATGTTATCTGCCTTGAGTTAATAGAAATATTATTCCTGGCAGGCTGCTTTGCGACGTACAGTCATTAATAACAGCAGATTGTCCTTTTTGATGTTCCGTTGTGTATTATTCTTCCTCTTTCTGACACGTGTTATTTATGAGGTTTCCTTTGATTACAGAATCTTCTCTAAAGCGTTGGATCCATTCTACAGTCTCCCAAGAATAAACATCTACAAACTCAGTTGGCTGCAGAATGAAGGGGACATCTGGGGAGCCGTATTGTGTAGGTCAGAGTTTGGGGTGGGATTGTTTCGCAAGCAGTTACCCTCATGGGGGAGTCAATCTATCAATGTTCTATTCTAGAAAAAATTCTGTTATTGTATAGAGGTAGCCGGAGTTATTCTAAAATTATTTCCCAGCTATGCCAAGTAGGTATCTCCTCATGAATGTTCTCCAATGCAGAGATGAGCATATCTATGTGGAAAGTTTTACACTTCAACTGAATGTATTCGTTTGCTTCTACTATACAGACCCAGACTGGCAATCTGTCCGAACGGGCAAAAGCCAAGTGGGCCTCTCCATTTATGGCTAAGTGGGCTGAGGAAGCGGAAGCCATGCAAACGGGAGCTGAAGCCAATGATGGTAGTTAAAGCTTCTAAAAAGAGCTGAAGTCACTGAAAGGAACCGAAGAAGAAGCAACAGAGGAGAACTAAGAAGCTACTGATGCCAAGAAGGAAGAAGACCTTCTGATCAATTATTTTTTTAACTTTTATGGGGGGCCTTGACCACCAAAATTTTCTTTATAACTTGGGCCTGGCCACCAATGTCACATGTTTATACGTGGGCTGCAATGAGTTTTTTTGCCAGAGCTGCTTTTTACTCCCAGTCTGACCCTGCTACTAAACAATGAGTACCCACCAAAAAATGCTCTTCACAATCCATGAATTCATCCCATGGTTTCATTAGATGCTTCATTCAACCTCTGGTATTTATGATGTTATAGGATGGGGCCCAACCCTATGATGAATCCTTAGCAGTCCCTTATGGCTCCCCCATGAACTATTTAAACATATCAATGGTACTTTATAAAAATTTAGGGGCTCCAGATGCTTTCTCTCCATATGCAGTTAGCAGTGGTTTGGAGGCCACCATCTTTGGAGTCACATCCCCAGGCTCCTTGGTGGTGATCACCAACCAAAAGCATATGCCTTGGAAGCCAGTAACTGATCAGCTTCCAGTGCACATATTTCTACTCAACGATGGCGTAAACCTGATGTAGATGGCGGCCACCAACCCTGCTGGTCAACTCTGCATATAAAGGCAGAGTAAAGGTCTTTTTAGCAGCTTGAAGTGCTCACCTGCCCTATATTTTCTTACCTTCTGTATCTGCTTTTGGTCGGGATAATGCCCCTTTTAACACCAGGCCCTGAGTCTTAATCACATCTAATCCTTCATCTGCCAAAAAAACCTTCATCGTAACCGAAAACAGAACCTTTCACTGCAGTTATTGCATTATATGGAAGGAAAACATTTAAATAAAACAAGTGAAATGAACAGAATTACATTTTTGTTTTATAAGATTCTTGAGGTTTCCTGAAATCGTATTATTTGTTCTTGCCTCCCCCCCAGTCACCGCGCTCCGTTCAAAACTGTTTAAATTCTGCGTCAGTTTCCTTTCTCCTCTAAACCCCATGTTACGTGGCACTCAATAACTCACCCAAGAAACCACATGAGCCATGTAAAAGAATATTGGTCTGTGTGAAACTTATTTTCTTTATGACCGCTCTAAATATTTGTTGAGTCGATGGATTAAACGCGCTTTTCTCCCCCCCCCACCTACAAGAAGCAGAATTATTATATATCCATTAGTACATTTACATTTCCACCGTGCAAACTACCTGCTCCTTCTTTACCTTTCGCCCCAAATGTAAGTGTATATCCTCTCCTTTGTGTACAGAACGTTGCCAGGTAGGTCTGGAACCTCGTAAAATTTTTACCAATTTAGAACGTTCAGGTTTTCTGAGCCTGGGCAGGAAATTGCAACAATTTTTCACGTCTTTAACCGACGTTGTTAAACAAGGGCCTCACTTGGGCATTGCGTATTGGCTGTGAAATGAAACCTTTGTTTCCCCAGAGGCATTTTAAAGTTGGTAGCAACAAAGTAAATTGGTTTTATTAAGATAGGCATTTGCACTGCTCAGCAAGTCTGTCCCATGATGCCTTCTTAAGTCCTAGGACTGTTATATTCACTAACCAAAAAGAGAACTACAGCTCAACAAAGAATTAGTGGAACATTCTATACCATATGTTTTGGGAATCTGTATTAGCCCGAGGTCACCACAGCCCTTTATCATGGAAGAGCTACAATATGTCTCTAAGTATGCCTCCAGTATGCCTCTTTTCTGCAACGAGATTGTGACTGTGGGATAGCAGGTATAGTAGAGAGAGATGGTGCCTATAGTAACAGTGGGATAATAGTCTCTGGGAATGGAGTGTGACTGTGGGATAGCAGGTATAGTAGGGAGAGATGGTGCCTATAGTAACAGTGGATAATAGTCTCTGGGAAGGGAGTGTGACTGTGGGATAGCAGGTATAGTAGGGAGAGATGATGCCTATAGTAACAGTGGGATAATAGTCTCTGGGAAGGGAGTGTGACTGTGGGATAGCAGGTATAGTAGGGAGAGATGGTGTCTATAGTAACAGTGGATAATAGTCTCTGGGAAGGGAGTGTGACTGTGGGATAGCAGGTATAGTAGGGAGAGATGGTGCCTATAGTAACAGTGGGATAATAGTCTCTGGGAAGGGAGTGTGACTGTGGGATAGCAGGTATAGTAGGGAGAGATGGTGCCTATAGTAACAGTGGGATAATAGTCTCTGGGAAGGGAGTGTGACTGTCAGATAGCAGGTATAGTAGGGAGAGATGGTGCCTATAGTAACAGTGGGATAATAGTCTCTGGGAAGGGAGTGTGACTGTGGGATAGCAGGTATAGTAGGGAGAGATGGTGCCTATAGTAGCAGTGGATAATAGTCTCTGGGAAGGGAGTGTGACTGTGGGATAGCAGGTATAGTAGGGAGAGATGGTGCCGATAGTAACAGTGGGATAATAGTCTCTGGGAAGGGAGTGTGACTGTGGGATAGCAGGTATAGTAGGGAGAGATGGTGCCTATAGTAGCAGTGGATAATAGTCTCTGGGAAGGGAGTGTGACTGTGGGATAGCAGGTATAGTAGGGAGAGATGGTGTCTATAGTAACAGTGGATAATAGTCTCTGGGAAGGGAGTGTGACTGTGGGATAGCAGGTATAGTAGGGAGAGATGATGTCTATAGTAACAGTGGATAATAGTCTCTGGGAAGGGAGTGTGACTGTGGGATAGCAGGTATAGTAGGGAGAGATCGTGTCTATAGTAGCAGTGGATAATAGTCTCTTGGAAGGGAGTGTGACTGTGGGATAGCAGGTATAGTAGGGAGAGATGATGTCTATGGTAACAGTGGATAATAGTCTCTGGGAAGGGAGTGTGACTGTGGGATAGCAGGTATAGTAGGGAGAGATGGTGCCTATAGTAACAGTGAGATAATAGTCTCTGGGAAGGGAGTGTGACTGTGGGATAGCAGGTATAGTAGGGAGAGATGGTGCCTATAGTAACAGTGGATAATAGTCTCTGGGAAGGGAGTGTGACTGTGGGATAGCAGGTATAGTAGGGAGAGATGGTGCCTATAGTAACAGTGGGATAATAGTCTCTGGGAAGGGAGTGTGACTGTGGGATAGCAGGTATAGTAGGGAGAGATGGTGTCTATAGTAACAGTGGGATAATAGTCTCTGGGAAGGGAGTGTGACTGTGGGATAGCAGGTATAGTAGGGAGAGATGGTGCCTATTGTAACAGTGGATAATAATCTCTGGACTTTAGCATTGTTGGTATTACAGCAGCAACTCACAGCGCTTTAGACACTGATAAACTACATCTCCTAGATCACACCGATAGTCAAAGGGCCATAAGTAGGTTAAACAGTTATTTCTATAAATAATGGGTCACACAAAGTCAGTTTTGCCCATGTCCTTATTTTCAGTGTAGACACCACAAGACCCTGAGCACATCTTCTAGACAAAACTTTCTGGATCCCGGATCCTATGAGCAGTGAAGGGAAATGACCGGGAATGACTTGTACCCCCCTCAATGTAAAGTAAAACTACCTTGGAGAGCCGTGATATTCAATACTGCTTGCAATACATGGCATTTTCACACATTTTCTGTACAGAAATATTTTTTTTAATTCTATCCTTGGGGTTGTCACCTCAACTTTAGAGAAAGACCTCTTGTTCTAATTTGGAAGAACATCTCCCCTCCCCTAAAATTCTGTATTGTAACCCTTGCCTCCTCTGTGTTACACAAATCTCTAGTAGCCAAGCGGATAAAAGTCTCGGCTGTCTCAAAACCAAAAGTGGTTATTGGTGTTAAATGAGTTAAAAACTGCCAAAAAAAAGTGTAAAACCGATGTATATATTTTTATAATTGTGTTTGGTTCCCTTGGTATTTAATTGCCTATGCCAGTTCCTTCTGCGGTATTCTATATCCATTAGTCACTACAAAATCAGCCGTATTTGGGGGGCAGGCGCTTTGCTGCGGAGCAGGTTATTTACAATTGAACCAGATGTTCTTACTTTCAGCTCTCAGCCGATTTAACCCACAAGGCCGACGCTCAGGCAATCTGATTAAAGGCAAAATAAAAACAGGATTGGATTGCATATGATCTTGGGTTCCTGATTGCTCTTCCAAAACAATGAGAAGGTTGGAACGCAAAGATTCTGGCATCAAATGTGGCTCATGCAGACAGAATAATATGTGGGAAAGGAATAAAACAAGCAGATTATAAGAGGTGCTCCTCATATCTGGGGGTGCTCTATACTACATCAGATGCATTATACCAGGGCTGGAATTAGGGGTAAGAAGAAGAGGCACCTTGGGCACAACACTGGGGAGGAACTGGGTATGTATTTCTTTTTATTGCCTACCCGTAGTTCAGGGTCTTGGAAAATCACTGGGTGGGCTTTTAATCCCATTGAAACCATACCCACTCCCACCACTGTCACTCTCTCGTACATGTGAAGAGGGATTTACCATCCCCTTCCCTAGGGTGCTCCATATACTAGGTCTATCCCTTCAGTATAAGGGGTGATCCTGATCCCCTTGCTGTTCGGAGGGGACTTGCTGCTGCTGACAACCTCTCCCTGCCCCCCCCCCGCTCTTTTTTTTTTTATGCTGGAGGGGTTCCAGGGAGGTCTAGGGGGTTGGCTGTGCTAGCACAGAGCAGAGCAATTCTGCACTAGAAGAGCCAAAATTCTGGTTTGAAAACCAAAAAAGTTTGATTCTTAAAGTTACCAGGAGACGTAATTTTTGCCACCCCTAGTAACTGCTTTTTTAACTCACCTCATTGGTGCAGCGCCCCTGTGCTCTATATCATGTGACACACTGAAACTAAATGAAGGCAAGGAGGAGACGCCTATAACATACTTGGCATTGTTTGAAAAATGGTCCAATGATGCTTAATTACTTTCTGCCATACAAGAAGTGCACTAAAAGAGGATACACCAACTATACACCAGCATTCAATATATGGCCAAAAGTATTGGAACATGTGTCTGTCCAACATCTCATTCCCAAGCCAAGGGATTAATATGAAGTTGCCCCTCCTATAACTGTCCCATCTCTTCTGGGAAGGTTCCCACTAGATGTTGGAACATTGTTGCGGGGAGTTGCTTCCATTCAGCCACAAGAGCATTAAGGAGGTTGGCTATTGATGTTGGGGATCGGGCTTGGCTTACAGTCAGGTTTCTAATGTATTCCACAGGGGGCTCAGTTGTGTTGGGGATCACAGTTCTGTGCAGTCAGGTTCTTCCCATCTCAGCAAACCCATTCTGTATGGACCTGGCTTTGTGCATGGGGACATTATTGTGCTGAAACAGGAGAGGGCCTTTCCCAAACTGTTCCATAAAATTCTCAGGAATGACTTGAGAAAAAGCCTAAGAGGTCTGAAACATCTGTCGTTCCGGTCGTACCCCTTTTTGCTTAATAAAGACTTCTCAAGATGAGATACTCTCTAGTGCTGTCTATAAGCAACAGTCAATGGAACTCCCTTGCTCAATATAAAAGGCAGTGGTGTTTGCTGCTTCTTCATAGAGCTTCATATTAAAGGTTCCAAAGCAGTAGGGATGTAGCGAACATCGGAAAAAAAGTTTGCGAACATATTCGCGAACTTGCGTCAAAAATGCGAACGGTTCGCGAACGTCGCGAACCCCATAGACTTCAATGGGAAGGCGAATTTTAAAAGCTAGAAAAGACATTTCTGGCCAGAAAAATGATTTTAAAGTTGTTTAAAGGGTGCAACGACCTTGACAGTGCCATGTCAGAGGGGGATCAAGGGCAAAAATGTTTCTAAAAAATCCATTGTTGACACAGCGCTGCGTTTTGTGCTGTAAAGGGCAGAAATCACACTACATTTCTAAACCTGTGTAATAAAATGCTTTAAAACGTCCGGCGTCTACATGCCAATCAAGTCGTGTAAAGGTTACAGCCTGTTCACACGCAAAGACGAAACGCGGCGCTTACTGCAACGCAAAAAAACGCAAAGAGCTTTAATGAATGATACCGTCAAGTGAGCAAATAATAGTTGTTAATTACTAGTTGAGCTTGTCACCTCCAGGATGTTCGTCCTGTTGGTGGCAATATTTCTGTAGTGGTGTGTTTAGCAGTCACCGTGCTTGTGCGCACGTGCACGGTCAGGCAGAGGTAATTCAATGTACAGTGAAGTGAACCAAAAAACACTGATTCTGCAGTGTGGGCCCAGTTTTGGTCTACTTTATTGATCACCTGCGGTGACCATAAAAGATGCGATTTTGCCACTGTCTTTGCTGCCTGAAAAACGTCACTCGGGTGGTGTTTCTAGAGACGGTATTATTATTGATATTTAGACAGAATGTGAACAAGCTCACACAGCTAGATGGTTGTTGTTTGAAAATGAAGAACACACTGAGCAAATAATGCCTGCAAGTGCACTACTATTGGTGCACTACTATGAAGAACAGCAACAGCACTGTACACGTTAAAGAACAGTAAGATAAGTAAAAGAAAAAAAAAAATATATGTATATTAAAAAAAATATTTTTCTCGGGTTGGTGCTGCTGAACTACTAGGAGCAGCACAGTAGCACACCAGTCCCACTCCCCAACACTGCTAGACTAATAGCACTGGGCTTATAGTAGCAACTAGCAAAGTAAAAAAACAAAAAAGAAAATAAAAGCAGTCCTTACAAGGACTATTGGGTTATTACAGCAGTCAGCAGATGAGATCAGAAGAGATCAGTGCCCACAGCAGGCAGCTACATACAGAGCACTGCAGTAGACGGTAGATGACTAGTCAGCAAAGCTACCCTAAAATGTCCCTCAAATCCCTGCAGACTTCTGTCCCTCCAATACAGAGCAGTATCAAGTAGATTACTAGCCAGCAAACTTACTATCAACTGTCCCTCAAAGAAATCAGTGAAATCAGTAACAGCTCTCTCCCTACACTAGCTCTTGCAAGCACACACAGGCAGAATGAAAAAACACTGCAGGGCTTCAGTTTATATATGGAAGGGGAGTGGTCCAGGGGGTGTGGGGGTGGTCCAGGAGGGAGAGCTTCCTGATTGGCTGCCATGTATCTGCTGGTCTGGGGTGAGAGGTCAAAAAAAAGCGCCAGGTAAGGCGAACCCAAAATTTCGCCAAAAGTTCGCCGGCGAACAGTCCACGACATCCCTACAAAGCAGCACATTCCAATCATTCCGGTTATGATTTTCTTTGGGAACACTACTTATGTAGAAATATATGAGGTTTTATAGAGCAGTTTTGTCAGTTGGATGAAGGATGTAGTTGAAGGACTTCAATGCTTTAGATGGTGGTACCAGATCCAATTTAGTTAGAAAATGAATGTTGTCAGGGTCGACTTAATGTAAAGGATCATTTTTACACTATAACCCATTGGAATGCTCAAAGTCATCTTCATATTTCAATGTTTTCCTTTCTTTGAGTGTAACATTTTGGGGTTACTGGGGACACTATTATCAGATTATTTTTTCCTATTAAAATTCTTGTTTTTTGAATATTCTTTAAAATTATGACTTGTTTATTAATGTTTTTCCCCCTTTTAGCTTTGAGCATTTCCACCAAAAGAAGTTGAGCAGTTTATGACCAGAATTTTCTAGCTCTGCTTCACCCAAGCGATGATGGGGAAAATCGTTTTCATGCTAAGAGAGAACGTTTCATAATGGCTGTCCACGGGAGAAAGTTCTGTGGAACAATGCTTCACTTCATTTAAATTCATTTAAAGTTTTTCAACTTTTGATAAATTGAGCATCGACATTTGAGTTTTACAACAACAAAATCCTAACTTTTCCTAAAAAATAAAGGGAGGTTCAATAAATTTCAGCATCACAATTCTATGGAAATAAAGTGTATAAAAAAAGAAAAAACTGGTGAACTGTGGAAATTTCATAAAAAAAAAATAAAGTACGTAGAAGAGCCGGGGCAGAGGTAGGACCGCACACTTGTAAAACATTTGCCGTACAAAAACTGAAATCTCATGGCCCTCTCTCTACACTAGGATATCTGAGTTCAGAAAGATTAAGGTTTATTTGAGTTCCAACGCTCTAATTAATGGGCCGAGTGCCAGGGCGCATTCCTATTATAAGAAATTCACAAGCCTAACCCCGACACAACCGGTGCTAAATGAGGAACGGGGGATTTCCTTCACTGAGCATGCCTCTGGCACGAAATAAAAGGGGCCAAAATGGCGAGATTTGGCCTAGGCTTTTTATATTATGACAAAAGCAATCATTTGTCTGGTTGTTTTTTAAGCACAACGTTGGATCTTTTATGGAAATTTAAAAATTGCTTAAATTTGAAGTTTATTTCTATTGCCTAATTTTTCATTCCAAGCCCGATTTATCAAATATTATTTCCCCCAAAAATTATTGTGTGAAGGGGTCTTAGTTTATTGAAATATCTAGTATAGGTCAATCTAAAAACAACTGGACTTGCTGAGTAATCAATGAAGACGTTTCACTACTCATCCGAGCAGCTTCTTCAGTTCAACTGACTGGTGTGGGAAGTTCTCGGCATATAAACTCTTCCACTAATCCAATCACAATGGCACATTGTAACTCTTCAGAGAGGTGAGAACTGAAGAAATTCACAGAGGTGTATATTCTGTGTAGTTACTGTGATAGGATTATCCAATGTGTCATGTGACTCCTAGATACAGCTGTTACTTGTGAGAGTTGCATGAATGGATGTGTGAAGTGTTCTGAAGCCGCCGGGGTACAGATGTTAGAACCACAATTTACATAGTCAGCACCCTCACCTCCAAGAAGCTTTTGTATGATGCTCGTCCAACGGTCCCCAACCTCAGTCCGTTCATCAATTCAAATTGCAGTAATAGACGGCACCAATCATTGCTGTGTTATCTTAAAATGCCTTTATTGGGACATAGGCTCTGACCCCAAACACCCGGCAACGTTTCAGACCTTACACGGTCTTTTCTCAAGCCACCTTGAGAAAAGACCGTGTAAGGTCTGAAACGTTGCCGGGTGTTTGGGGTCAGAGCCTATGTCCCAATAAAGGCATTTTAAGATAACACAGCAATGATTGGTGCCGTCTATTACTGCAATTTGTACAGATATTAGAACAGCATTGTATGTAGCAGACAGGTGGTGTCGAAGGCCCCCGCCTCTGTTCAGGGATGGTTTCTCCACCTTGACATGAATCGCCTCTTTCACGCCTTGTTCAAACCAGCATCTTCTTTATCCAAGATTTGGACCTTGCTATCTTCAAAGGAGTGTCCCTTGTCTTGCTGCTGTTTTGACAAAGGCCCAGCCTGGGTAGCCACACGCTTTCAAGCGTGTGGCTACCCAGACTGGGCCTTTGTCAAAACAGCAGAAACCAAGCCCAACAGGAACACCAATAGAAATAACCGCCTGGAGACACATAGTAGGCGAAACATAGTCATCCCATATGTAGCTGGAGTGTCAGAGAAACTCAGGAGGATTTTCAACAAACACCACGTCCCTGTGTTTTTCAAAACTAGCAACACACTGAGACAAAAACTGGTACACCCAAAGGATCAAACACCAAAAGAAAAACAAAGCAATGTGGTATACGAGGAGTGCACTGATCTATACATTGGGGAGACAAAACAACTGCTCTCCAAGCGAATGGCTCAGCACAGGAGGGAGAACTCTACAGGGCAAAACTCAGCTGTCTTTCTACACTTAAAAGACAAGGGACACTCCTTTGAGGCGATTCATGTCAAGGTGGAGAAACCATCCCTGAACAGAGGCGGGGGCCTTCGACACCACCTGTCTGCTACATACAATGCTGAACTAACATCTGTACCCCGGCGGATTCAGAACACTTCACACGTCCATTCATGTAACTCTCACAAGTAACAACTGTATCTAGGAGTCACATGATACATTGGATAATCCTATCACAGTAACTACACGGAATCAACACCTCTGTGAGTTTCTTCAGATGTCACCTCTTTGAAGAGTTACAATGTGCCATTGGGATTGGATTAGTGGAAGAGTTTATATGCCGAGAACTTCCCACACCAGTCAGTTGTACTGAAGAAG
The DNA here is from genome assembly GCA_038501925.1 of Xenopus petersii. Taxonomy (NCBI): domain Eukaryota; kingdom Metazoa; phylum Chordata; class Amphibia; order Anura; family Pipidae; genus Xenopus; species Xenopus petersii. The sequence goes on along the minus strand of CM076674.1, from coordinate 6,115,803 downwards.
CTGCTCGGATGAGTAGTGAAACATCTTCATTGATTACTCAGCAAGTCCAGTTGTTTTTAGATTGACCTATACTAGATAAATCATGACCTGGATGAATAAAAATCTTCATAGCCAGTTTATTGAAACATTACTTTTGGGATAATATTGAATTATTCAATCGGGGGGGGGTTCTCATGAAACCTGTTGGCTACTCTCCTCCTCCTTCCATTTGTCCTCTCTTCTGTTAGATTATTATTCTTGCATGCTCACTTCTTTTCTCTCCAGTTTTATCTTTCCCTATTTATCTACATAAATACCCAACGCGTTTATACCCCATGGGGTGATCCCTGCAGTGAGCACTTCGTGGGGTCAAAATGCGTTGGTTATTTATGTAAATAAATAATTTAATTTTTTTCATTATTAGAGTGCCCTTTTCTCTTTCTATTTTGTGTACTACTTGGGGATCTCACAGGTGACCCCTACAGTGAACACCCCACAGGGTTTTCATGATTTGAGTTCCCTGGGTTTTTTTTTAAATATTTTGGGGGGTCTTACAGATGACCCCTTTAGTGAGCACCCTATGGGGTCAAAATGCATTGGGTATTTATGTAAATAAATAATTTCTCATTTTTCATTATTTGAGTGCCCTGTTTCTCTTTCTATTTTGTGTACTACTTGGGGATCTCACAGGTGACCCCTGCAGTGAGCACCAACATTAATATTATTATATTATAGTGTGCACCTCCAACTACTATACTGATTATCTGACTTTCAGGAGGATCCACATTCTGCCTACCAATTTGGTGCAAACGTTTTTAAAAATGACCAATTTCTAAACAAGCAAAATGGAAAGAAAGTAAAATAACTGTCAATATTGGAATGGAAATGACATCAAAACAGTAAAATGATATTGCATTTATTTGCAAAAAAAAAAAACTATTCTGGATTCTGAAAGGAAAAAGAAGTTATTCCAATTGACGGAGGATCAAAATCTTAGTGAAGAAGGTCGGGGGTTTTAAATACTTGAAATAATAAAATAGGGAGAATCATAAGAGGCCTTAACATGGATAGTTCAGAAGATTATCAGTGGCCTGTATTTGAAGTTATATTCAATAATTAACAATCTCAAAGCTAAGGCAGTTTTTAGATTTGGCCAAATGTCATTGGGCTAAAACTTGCGATCAAATCCATAATTCAGTTCAGTATTGAAACAAATCTTTAGTGGAGAATGTGGCACAGGCGCAATCCTGAAGTTTTCTATTGGGCCAAATTCTCAGCAAACTGGGGGGGGGGGCAGTTCAGAATTTCAAAAAAAACATTGGTGGAAAATGCAATATTCAACCTAATCTTTGGAGGAGAATGGTTTAATAATTAAAGATATTATCTACAGGTATTGGACCTGTTATCCAGAATGCTCAGGACCTGGGCTTTATTTCTGTAATTTGGATCTACTAAAAAACATGGTTTTGCCTCCAATAAGGATTAATTATATCTCAGTTGGGATCAAGTACAAGCGACTGTTTTATTATTACACAGAAAAGGGAAATACGTTTTTAAACATTTGGATAATTTGGATAAAATGGAGTCTATGGGAGATGGCCTTAATTCTGAGATTTCTGGATAACGGGTTTCCGGATCCCATACCTGTATTAGATGGATTCCTATAGTTTGGCAAAATTTGAATGTCCTCTATTGTATGAATTCCTTTTAAGTGTTAAAGGGGATCAAGGCTCAGCAGTACACGGTACACAGATATAACATAAACATAAAGAGGTCTTCACCCTTGGCTGCTGCTGGCCTACAACTCCCAGAATGCCTGATGAGCTTGCAGTGCATGCTGGGAGTTGGAGCCGACCCAGCCTGGTCCAGGCACCCCTTGCTGCGTTCTTCATCCTCGCAGGCTCTCAGACTGTATCAACCAGGGAAATTCCGGTATGAGCAGATGAGCCTCAAAGTCTTAAGCAAATATAGACGGAGCCTTTATCCTGCTGTTATAGGGACAGGTTTCTTTCAGCAGCCGATATCAGCTAATTCACTGTACATAACCCCACTGATATCCCTATCAGCTCTTTTCTTCCAATGGCATAAACACTTGTCCACTCATCCAAAGGAACTCAGCTCCTCATATCAAAGGCCAACTAATCCCTGCTCTTGTCTCACTCTTATTTTCCTTTTAAACTAATCTTCTGTTATTTCTTAATTCTTTCCTGATGGCTTCATATTGAACTCAGTACATTCTACTCATTGTTCTGGTGCCCGAGAAGAATTTTTTAACAGAATAAATTTGAATAAGCTTTACAACCTCGTGTTTTGTTTTTATGGCGTGCACTCCAGTTTCTTTACTGTTTTTTATGAACACATACCCAAGATAAGACCTCTTATACTCACTGTCTCTATATATTAGGTACCTATCTAGTGCTACCAATCCCTATTTCTGTAGGGAAATGAGAGAGAGCAGACAGTAACCCTTCCAACACTTTCCTCTTGTCTCTATATATTAGGTACCTATCTAGTGTTACCAATCCCTATTTCTGTAGGGAAATGAGAGAGAGCAGACAGTAACCCTTCCAACACTTTCCTCTTGTCTCTATATATTAGGTACCTATCTAGTGCTACCAATCCCTATTTCTGTAGGGAAATGAGAGAGCAGACAGTAACCCTTCCAACACTTTCCTCTTGTCTCTATATATTAGGTACCTATCTAGTGCTACCAATCCCTATTTCTGTAGGGAAATGAGAGAGAGCAGACAGTAACCCTTCCAACACTTTCCTCTTGTCTCTATATATTAGGTACCTATCTAGTGTTACCAATCCCTATTTCTGTAGGGAAATGAGAGAGAGCAGACAGTAACCCTTCCAACACTTTCCTCTTGTCTCTATATATTAGGTACCTATCTAGTGTTACCAATCCCTATTTCTGTAGGGAAATGAGAGAGAGCAGACAGTAACCCTTCCAACACTTTCCTCTTGTCTCTATATATTAGGTACCTATCTAGTGTTACCAATCCCTATTTCTGTAGGGAAATGAGAGAGAGCAGACAGTAACCCTTCCAACACTTTCCTCTTGTCTCTATATATTAGGTACCTATCTAGTGTTACCAATCCCTAATTATGTAGGGAAATGAGAGAGAGCAGACAGTAACCCTTCCAACACTTTCCTCTTGTCTCTATATATTAGGTACCTATCTAGTGTTACCAATCCCTATTTCTGTAGGGAAATGAGAGAGAGCAGACAGTAACCCTTCCAACACTCTCCTCTTGTCTCTATATATTAGGTAACTATCTAGTGCTACCAATCCCTATTTCTTTAGGGAAATGAGAGAGAGCAGACAGTAACCCTTCCAACACTTTCCTCTTGTCTCTGGGCAAGTAATGCTCAGTGTATTGCATTCATGAATAAAGTTTCTAGTCTCACTAGTCTCCTTATTTAATAAGGAGTTGGGTGCTTACTCTTATATTTCCATTATAAACCTAGAGATTATTGCAGTTGGTCTGATTATGACACATGACAGCTGATGGTGATTCAGGAGAGGTCTGGGTGATGATTATATGAAAGGAATCTGAAGCCTTGGAGAGAAAATACTCAGAGCCCATGTTGGAATTAGAAGCCTCTCAGATATAAATGGGCAGCCGCACATGTAGGAGACAATAAGCAGATCGCAGGCAGGCACAGCCCTATGGATCATTTGTCTCATTTATCATTTTATCTTTCCATCCAAACTGCCTTTGTTCATTGGGGGGCTCCCCACCTGCAGTGCAGTTATTTCATGGCAGCTGTGACCCCAATGACTTTTACAACCCGGGGCACCTTGCAGATTAATTGGTAGTCTCACCAGGAATTCAAACTGATTATTTACTGCTTTTTTTGTTTCCCAATTTACCATAAATTGAATTAGCAATGTCAAACACTTTTCAGAGGAGGAGCAAATAATTCCTGAGAAACCATTTGTTTTTTGCTGTTAGAACAAGCCGTAACTGTCAGAGGCAGTGAATCCCAGTGATTTAGCCCCACGGGGGCCTGGCCTTGCTGGGAATTTTGAGTTATTACTCAGTAGTAATAACCAGGAGCAACTAGTGATGGGCGAATTTGCGCCGTTTCGCCGGCGAAACATTCGCAAAACGGCACCGGCGTCTGTTTTTGACGCCGGAGCATTTTTACGGGCGAATTTTCGTGAATTTATTCGCTGACGGCGAATCGCCGCAAATTCGCACCTGGCGAATAAATTCACCCATCACTGGGAGCAACCAATCAGCAGCTGTGCCATGGCAAAGAGACAGAAAGATATGGGCACCATGAAAGTCCTGGCAGAATTAAGCCTTACCAGCAACTAATAGGGATGTCGCGGACTGTTCGCCCCGCGAACTAGTTCGCGCGAACATCGACTGTTCGCGTCCGCCGAATGTTCGCGCGACGTTCGCCAATTTGGGTTCGCCTTAGCTGGCGCTTATTTTTGCCATTTCTCCCCCAGACCAGCAGATACATGGCAGCCAATCAGGAAGCTCTCCCTCCTGGACCACCCCCACACCCCCTGGACCACTCCCCTTCCATATATAAACTGAAGCCCTGCAGTGTTTTTTCATTCTGCCTGTGTGTGCTTGGAAGAGATAGTGTAGGGAGAGAGCTGTTAGTGATTTCACTGATTTCTTTGAGGGACAGTTGATAGTAAGTTTGCTGGCTAGTAATCTACTTGATACTGCTCTGTATTGTAGGGACAGAACTCTGCAGGGATTTGAGGGACAGTGAGTTTAGGTTAGTTAGCTTTGCTGGCTAGTAATCTACCTTCTACTGCAGTGCTCTGTATGTAGCTGCTGTGGGCACTGCTTCTGATCTCATCTGCTGACTGCTGTAATAACCCAATAGTCCTTGTAAGGACTGCTTTTATTTTCTTTTTTGTTTGTTTACTTTGCTACTATAACAGCCCAGTGCTATTAGTCTAGCTGTGTTGGGGAGTGGGACTGGTGTGCTGCTCCTCCTAGTAGTTCACCACTACCAGCACAGACCAGAGTCAAAATTGTTACAAAGTATCTTATTTGCACCTGTTAGCTGTTCTGAGCTCTCTGCCAAAAGCTAATTAAGTTAGAAACTGTTTTTTTTCTGGCTGTTCAGTGCAGATAAAAGAGGGACTTTCCAGTACAAAAGAGGGACAGGGGGTTGAGTGGTCAAAAGAGGGACAGTTGGGAGGTATGCAAGTGCCACCTAGCTGTGTGAGCTTTTTCACATTCTGTCTAAATAACAATAATAATTCCGTGTCCGTAAACATCACCTGAGTGATGTTTTTACAGCAGCAATAATATATTCCATATCCACTACTGTATACGTTGCCCTTGCAGGCATTGTTTGCCCAGTTTTTAACCAAGTGCCACCTAGCTGTGTGAGCTTTTTCACATTCCGTGTCCGTAAACGTCACCTGACTGTGACGTAGTGTGATTTCTGCCCTTTACAGCACAAAACGCAGCGCTGTGTCAACAATGTATTTTTCAGATACATTTTTGCCCTTGATCCCCCTCTGGCATGCCACTGTCCAGGTCGTTGCACCCTTTAAACAACTTTAAAATCATTTTTCCGGCCAGAAATGTCTTTTCTAGCTTTTAAAATTTGCCTTCCCATTGAAGTCTATGGGGTTCGCGACGTTCGCGAACCGTTCGCATTTTTGACGCAAGTTCGCGAATATGTTCGCTAACATTTTTTCCGACGTTCGCTACATCCCTAGCGACTAACCACCTGGAGTAACTTGATAATTGTTTTTATGCAATTTTACTGATTATCTATTTATTGTGTTTCCTGGCCGGCCAATTTTCAAGAATTCTGTTTGATAAATAAATTATATACTTTTTTGAATACATTGGTCTTAAAATACACCTTTAATTTTATTCCTTTGAGAATAAAGCCTTAGGGGCAGATTCACTAAAGGGCAAATTGTCACCAGCGACCGCTTCACACAAATTCGCTGCCACGACGCTAATTCACTAATATGCAAAGTTTCGTCCTGTGCGCTGAACACTGGCGACTCTCCGCTAACGTTACTTCGGCAGTGTGAGCATTTCATAGTGTAGATGCGCTAGCGTTTGTGCCTAGCGAAAATTCGCTAGTCATCTTGCGCTTAGGTCAATTTGCATACGGTGGGTAATTTAAAGTTGTACGGACGACTTTATTATAAATGTTGGTGCAAATTCTTGAAGTTACCACTTTTTATTACAAATGTCCAGGGAACCTTAATAAAGACAAGAGAGTTATTATAATGCCCTACACATGAGCCCACTGTAAAATTAATGTTCCATATGTTATAAAGTGTCTGGTGAAAACCCGTTACCCAAAAAAGTAAGTTAGAACTTTTGCAGGCAATTCTAAGTTAAAAAAAGGAAAAAACGCCAGCGTTTTTGGAACTTTGATGCATTTTCAGCTCACAGGATCTGATGTAAGTGCAGAAGATTGAGGAAGATCTCGCTGCTTTTTAGCACTTCGTCTGGTCTGAGGAGGCAAAGTCAACTCTGGCGAAAGAGGGAAAGTTCAGTAAAAATCCTCACTTTAGTGAATTAGCGGAGTAACGTTCATACGTCAGAGCAAAAAGTCACCTGGCGATAGAGTGCAAATGAACGCTAGTGACGGTCCTGTTCGCTATCGAATTGGCGCCTGCACCTGTTAGTGAATTGGCGATGTTCCTACGGGTGGCAACACTGGCGAAAAGTCAGTAGCATTAGCCACTTTGTCCTTTAGTGAATCTGCCCCTTAGTGTCAGGGATAGGTTGAGTGTAATAAGGAGGAAGAGGCCTTAAAGGGCATGTAAAGGCAAAAAATAGAATTCAATTTTTACTTTCTAATGAAAAAGAAACCTATATCCAATATACTTTAATTAAAAAATATGTACCGTTTTTATAAGAAACCTGACTGTATGCAGTGAAATTCTCCCTTCATTTACTGCTGTGGATAGGAATTGTCAGACGGTCCCTAACTGCTCTGCAGGGAAACAATCATACTTATGAACAGCAGGGGGAGCCCCCGCCTTACTTCCCAGCCATGCAGAACTCAAGCAGCTTTGTTTATGACGATCCCTAGGCAGCCCAGACCTCACTGAGCATGTGCAGAGTCTTGGTCTTGCAAAGATGTTTAACAAAGTTACAAGATGGTGACCCCCTGTTGCCAACTTTGAAAGCATAAATCATTTGTTTGATTAGGCTTGTGGTGCAGTAAGTTCATGTTTATATTTAGTATACAAAATACAGCATTTCTAGCCTTGTTCTATTTTAGACTTTACATGCCCTTTAAAGTCGAACTAAAGCCCCCAATAATAAAAGCACCTAAATACTACCCCTGATGGTCCCCCCCACCCTGCTCCCCCCACATAGTTCATTACCCCTGAAAGTGTCCCGAATACATTGTTCACGTGTGGTTGCAGAGTAAGAGCAGCAGAGCTCATGGGCACCATCTTCAGGATCCATATACCAATACCGGAGGAATTGTAGCCAAAATAATTCCAGGGCATTGTCCCAGACATTCCACAGAAGGGGCAACTCTATGGACCTTATTAGTAAGTCCTATGATAAAGTCATCAGATCTAATTCAGGGACTAAACAAAATATACAGTTAGGAAAAATAAAAACAGATATAAGAATAAAAGCAAAGCTATAAAAATCTATTTTGTAACGGAATACAGTCAAATCTGTAAGATATTTAAGAAATATCTTCCCATTTTGTGTAATGACAATAAATTGAATGGGGTATTATCCTTTAATGACATTAAAGCCTCTACTTTAGGCAATATTTTGGCTCCTAGTTTGGTTTCTTCTGCTACATTTAACCCAAGAGGTAATGGGCTCTCCTTCAAGGGGACATATAAGTGTGGTGCCACCATGTGTAAAAGCTAAGGTGATTGATGTGAGCCATGACTTTATATCGAATGTTACAGGTTCAACTTACAAAAATAAAGGTTTTGATAAATCTATATTATTATCTATAATTCTATATTAGTATAACTCTAAACTGATAGTTTACCTCCTGGAGTGTAAATGTTGTATGAAACAATATGTTGGCCGCTCAATCCGATGTATGAAGGATAGGATAAGAGAATGTAACCCTATTTTGGTTACTGTCGCTTTAAATTACAATTAACCCTTGGGGGGCCCTGAGTCCCTTTTGCGTATGAAAAGTATTGGGAACTGGGATTTACAGTGCAGTGCCTCCACCCAGGGAACACTGAGGAGCACACCTCAGAGAACTTGCACTAGGACAAATAAAACACACAGTTTGCAAATGAAACAAATATAAACTTTATATAAAACAGTAGTGAAAGAACTTGCGCAACTAATAAACAATGCACTCCTGCACTGGGGACACGTGGGACCTACCTAACACTATTAGGTACTTAACTGTTTCTCCAACACAGTCCTTTTTATTATCAAAGTCCCAATCCTCTGCAAGGGGTTAATAACAATACAGTTCAGTGGGATGGAGCAGGTACAGAATCAAGGAAAGGCTGGAGTGGGATGGAGCGGGTACAGATTCAAGGAAAGGCTGGAGTGGGATGGAGCGGGTACAGATTCAAGGAAAGGCTGGAGTGGGATGGCGTGGGTACAGAATAAAGGAAAGGCTGAAGTGGGAGAGAGCGGGCATAGAATCAAAGAAACACTGGAGTGGGCCGGAGCAGGTGCAGAATCAAGAAAAGGCTGGAGGGGGATGGAGCGGGTACAGAATCAAGGAAAGGCTGGAGTGGGATGGAACGGGTGCAGAATCAAGAAAAGGCTGGAGTAGGATGGAGCGGGTGCAGAATAAAGGAAAGGCTGGAATGGGATGGAGCGGGCATAGAATCAAGGAAAGGCTGAAGTGGGATGGAACTGGTGCAGAATCAAGGAAAGGCTGGAGTGGGATGAAACAGGCATAGATTCAAGGAAAGGCTGGAGTGGGATGGAGCGGGTGCAGAATCAAGAAAAGGCTGGAGTGGGATGAAGCAGGTGCAGAATCAAGGAAAGGCTGGAGTTGGATGGAGCAGGTACAGAATCAAGGAAAGGCTGGAGTGGGATGGAGTGGGTACAGAATCAAGGAAAGTCTGAAGTGGGGTGGAATGGGTACAAAATCAAGGAAAGGCTGGAGTGGGATGAAGCGGGTACAGATTCAAGGAAAGGCTGGAGTGGGATGGAGCAGGTGCAGAATCAAGAAAAGGCTGGAGTGGGATGGAGCGGGTACAGAATTAATGGGATGGAGCGGGTACAGAATCAAGGAAAGGCTTGGAGGAACAGGATGAAATAAGTGAAGAACAAGAGACAGAACAGAGTTAGTGTAGACAAGACTGGAATGGGATGGTATCGGCGAGAATAATCTAGATAAGGACTGGGGAGCTGAACAGACGCGACTGGATCATCCAGTAATGATGAAACAAACTAAAAAACTGGCTTGTACATTACATTGTAACATTTCTTGGGAAAGGGTTCGGCTCATGCAAACAGAAGAGCTTTGGGACCAGCAAAATCACCTTATTAAAGGAGAAGGAAAGGCTAAAATTAAGTAAGCTTTATCAGAAAGGTCTATATAAATACACCAGTAAACCCTCAAAGTAATGCTGCTCTGAGTCCTCTGTCAAAAGAAACACCACATTTCTTTGCTTTTATTGTGTACTCATGGGCTTCTGTATCAGACTTCCTGTTTTCAGCTTAAACCTCCAGGGCACGGCCTTGAGCATGCTCAGTTTGCTCCTCTCCCCCTCCCTCCTCCCATCCCTACTGTAATCTGAGCTCAGAGCTGTTAGTAAGCAGGGAGAGACTCAGGCAGGAAGTGATGTCACACCAAGCATATATGGCAGCTTCTATCCTTAACAAACAGAGACAGTGTCTAGAGCTGTTTACTCAGGTATGGTAAAGCATTCTGCAGAATAAATATAGCGTTCTAGCTTGCACTATTGTGGCTATTCTATTGGCAATAAATTGTCTTGTAGCTTTCCTTCTCCTTTAACCTTATTCAAGACTATGTGCTGGTTCAGTGATCCTCGCAACACGTTTTATATTTACAAAATGTAAATATTAAATTGGATTTTAGTCAGCTAACCCCTGTGTAGTGTGATTGGGTTGTACGTTGTTGAGCAGTGGCAGAAATACTTGTTCAAAAGCTGTTCAATAGAAAGAATAAGAATAAATGTCTCCAGTACACAGTCATGTGAATATCAAGGTGGTGACCTTCCTGAAGGCAGAACTTGCTGGTAGGTGGCCTTGAAGGATAAGTAGGGGACAAGAAGAAGGATAACGCACAAGGCACATGGCAGAATAAAAGGCACCATCAAGTTCAACCTTAAGTCTATACAGTATATAATCTACCTATCTGCCAGTTGATCCAGAGGAAGGCAAAAACCCATCTGAAGCCTCTCCAATTTGCCTCAGAGGGGAAAAATTCCTTCCTGACTCCAAAATGGCAATGGGACCAGTCCCTGGATCAACTTGTACTATGAGCTATCTCCCATATCCCTGTATTCCCTCACTTGCTAAACACCATCCAACCCCTTCTTATACCTATCTAATGTATCAGCCTGTACCCCTGATTCACTTCCCAGCTCTCCCTGTAACACCCCTTTCCCTCCTCTAATCTCATTGGCTCCCTCCTGTCTGCTGGGAGGAGCTACTGGTGAATAAAGCATCCAACCCTTCCTTATACCTATCTAATGTATCAGCCTGTACCCCTGATTCACTTCCCAGCTCTCCCTGTAACACCCCTTTCCCTCCTCTAATCTCATTGGCTCCCTCCTGTCTGCTGGGAGGAGCTACTGGTGAATAAAGCATCCGACCCTTCCTTATATAGATCTAATGTATCAGCCTGTACCACTGATTCAGGGAGACAATTCCACATCTTCACAGCTCTCACTGTAAAAAAGAGGAGGGCATAGCACTTGGGCAAAAAAGGGTAAAAAACGAGCAAATAACACCTATCGATAGCAGGATAGAAGGAAATAATCACACAGGAATATAGCTGTAAAAGCATTTAAAGGCATGTGGGAGGAGGGCAAAATAATAGAGAGTGAAATAAGAGAAATAAGAGAGAGAAATGCTCAATAGAAGACAATGGAGAATGCAAATAGGAAGGAGGGGACTGTATGTTACAATTAAACATGGAAGGACAGAAAAGGAAAAGGTGGGGCAAAAGAGGACAAATAACCTCCATTTTCAACAAACAATTACAAAGTGTAAAGTATACCAACAACTGGCCCCTTTAAAGGAGAACTAAACCCTAAAAATGAATGTGGCTAAAAATGTCCTATTTTATATAGTGAACTTATTGCACGAGGCTAAAGTTTGAGCTTGTCAATAGCAGCAATGATCCAGGACTTCAAACTTGTCACAGGGGGTCACCATCTTGGAAAGTGTCTGTGACACTCACATGCTCAGTGGGCTCTGATTGGCTGTTGAGAAGCTAAGCTTAGGGCTCGTCACTAATTATCCAGCAGAAAATGAGCTTCCCTGGCTGTAATATAAACTGATGCTACAGGTTTGCTGATTATTCAATTCTGATGCTAATTGCACTGGTTTCTGTGCTGCCATGTAGTAATTATGTGTATTAATTACTAATCAGCCTTATATTGTGACATTTCTATTCTATGTGTACTGTATATTGTGAGTGGCTCCCTAAGCTCAGTAAGTGACAGCAGCACAGAGCATGTGCAGTGAATCAGCAGAAAAGAAGATGGGGAGCTACTGGGGCATCTTTGGAGACACAGATCTTTACTGCTAAAGGGCTGTGGTTGCCTTGGGCTGGTACAGAAGCACAAAACATCATGTACAACATTTCTACCTACTTCTTTAGTTAGGCTTTAGTTCTCCTTTAAGACAGTTTAGGACTTTAGAGGTCCAACCAGCCATTACTTTGCCCTTTGCACACTGCCCATCTTGTATAGTCACAGGTCTATGGGGGGTGCTTGTGCCCTCCTGGCAATTTGCAGTGTGCAAAGTGCAAAACAATGACCAATTGCAGCTTTTTTTGCACTTTGAATACTGATTTCTTTAATGGAAATGACCCCTAATACCATATGTTTCTGGAAAGCATTCTGTATGGAAACAACAGAAAACAGACAGCTCTCACGAAGAACGACGGCTTATGGAGAGCAGATGTTGGAGCACATGAAAGTCTCATTATTGTTCTTGTCATGATTCCCCGCGTATCCAGCACACTCTGGCAGCAAAAACACAAACTGCAATTACCTCCCGAAATGAGAAACTCGTGCGGGTCAGACCTGGAGCAATTCTGCACTTGCTCCGACTGCCATTCGGAAATGAAACGCGGTGCCAGTTGATCCAATGATCCCAGTCTTCTGGTCTTGCCCTCATCAAGTCAATTAGTACAGGTATGGGACCTGGTATCCTGAATGCTCTGGACCTGGGGTTTTCCAGATAAGGGTTCTTTTCATAATTTGGATCTTCATACCTTCTGATTCTGATTGTCGCCCCCAAAGAAGAGGTGATTTGTTGCCGGGACGACTAATCTCCTGAATGTGCCCCTGTGCCCTTACCCTTATTGGAGCTCCATATTCATCTACTATGGTCCCTTTCCTGTTTCAAAGGAGGGGTGGGTGTGTCTTAATGGTCCCTGCCAGAATAACAGTAGGAGGGGGACAGCCAATCACAGCCCTGCAGTCACACAAGGGAGAGTGAAGTTTACTGAGTTCTGCCGACTCCCCTGCACAGCCTGGGAATGGAGGCAGCAGCAAGTGGAACAGATGGGCAGAACTAGTAGGGTTTTTGCAGATATTTTCAATAAATCAGCCTGAAACACTACTTTTGTAAAGCAAATTCCTTCTCTATTTAAAGGAGTACTTTCTTGTTTTTCACCCAATATGTCTCCTTTAACTCAGGGGTCCCCAACCTCCAGGCCTCGACATACTTAAACTGGGCCGCCGAGCCGAGTCCGAATCTGATGTGGCTCCCTCGAATTTGATGCAGATTTGACACTGGAGTACCCGAATTTGATGCAGGCGCACAAGATTTGACACTGAAGCACCCAAACTTTATGTGGGTGCACGAGATTTGACACTGGAGCACCCGAATTTGACATGGGCGCATGAGATTTGACACTGAAGCACCCAAATTTGAGGCGGGCACACAAAATTTTATGCTGGTGCGCCCAAACTTGATGCGGCACGAGAAGTTGACCCCCCCACGGTCCTTGCAAAAAATTAGGGCTTTACACTGGTCCCTGGGGCAAAAAAGGTTGGGGGCCGCTGCTTTAACTAACAGCTGCATTCACAAAAGAATAAATAATAGTGTTAAAATAGCATTTCTGCAGCCATTTTGTCAATTTTTCCTCCATTGTGTCAAATTAATTCTGTTTAACCATTGCTAAAATAAGTCCTGTGATATGAGAGCAAATACGCCAAAATTAAGGGCCATGCTCGTTCCAGCCATTAGAACTCGTTATTTCCCTAGAGCTACGTTAATGCACGTCATTCATTAAACACCTCTGACCAATCAAGGAATCTCGATCTGATTTTGATCTATTAATTCTCACTCTACAAATACATGGTTGGAGTCAAAACTGGTTTCAATTTAATTTCAGCACCAATTAAGGCCATAATTATAGATGGTGATGAATTCTGGCACGGGAAAGGAACCCATTAGCGAGTACTACGAGGCTACGAGGCAACGCTATGCACAGACTAAACACAAAGCTCTCTCCTGAGACTGAAATACAAATGAAAAGTCTGTTATAAAGTAACGTCAATAAATCCTAAAGTTCACCCTGTGCAGATGGTCAGGCTGGTTGAGAAGAAAAACCTGCTGGAAAAGAACTTGCTGGTTCTGGAACGTACCATAAGCACAGGGGACATAACTTTATTGAAGTCCAGGTTTATACTTTGGCCATATCCATGTAACATTCTGGGGCTGGTGATGATTGACCAAGGATAATATTGCTTTAAAAAACATATTTTATATTCTCCAAACCTTCTAATGAAGTTGGCAAATTGTAGGTATGTGATGGTGCTGAGATTCTGGTTTATGATCTTGTTATACAGATATTCCTGACTGCCACCTATCCTTGACCTCAATGGAGAATGAAAACCTACAAACTACCCCCCTCCTAGCCCACTACCAAACCTCACCACTCATTAGTCTCACCAATGAAACCAGAAGGAGCATGAGTTGGTGCCCAACAACAACCCTGTTGTGCGACCGATAAGTCCAGTTGTGAGACTAACCGATGGGGCATTTGGGAGTGGGGAGGGAGCTAAAACATATGCAGGGTTAGTCTTACCATAACTCCATGTAATTATAAAGGATCCCATTGAGTGGAGCCTCTCGGGGAGTTACAGTAACCTAAATCCCTTTCCAAACTTTGGCCCTTACTCTAAGCCAGGTGTTGCCTTGGAGAATTAACTCCACACTAGTCTCCTTGGTGGAGCCCAATGCTGCTCTTGATAAGCCGGCCTGTCTGACTCCCAACCAGGCCCAGACTGGCAACCTGTGGGTTCTGCTATAAGGTGCCATAGAAAGTCAGTATTTAGTGGGCTGGTTGGGGCTGATTGGGCCTCCGTGTGGGCTGATTGGGCCTTTGTGTACCTGAAATGCCAGGGCCTTTTTTGACTCTCAGTCCAGACCTGCTCCCAACTCATAATTTGCTAGGACAGTTACTGCCATCTACTATCTTTACCTTGCCCACAGGGTCCTGGGGTCCAGGGCTGGTTCACTTAAGACACAGACCTTCTTAATGACTGAGGCCTTCTTCTCCAGGTTCTCTAGTACCTTCATGCTGGTGACAGGTGGAGTCCAAAGAGGAAGAACCAATTGCTCCCTGTTATTATATAACCAATGGACAAGAATTACAATCTCAAGATCCCTAGGCTAATTGGGAGAACCTCCCTCCCACAGGGCAAATCTAAAAGAACCTGAGACATTCTAAGCCAACAAGGGAGTTAAAGGGGTGGTGCACCTTTGTGTTAACTGTTAGTATGATGTAGAGAGTGATATTGTGAGACAATTTGCAATTGGTTTTCATTTTTATTATTTGTGTTATTTAGCTTTTTTATTCAGCAGCTCTCCAGTTTGCAATTTCAGCAATCTGATATAGGAACCATATTACCATAGCAACCATGCATTGATTTGCCGAAAAATTTCCAGCGAAGCTTCAATTTTGATGTCAGCAACAATTTGACGCGCACATAAAAACTGACGCACGTCAAAATGATTTAGATGGCCATTGACTAATGCATTTGGACAAAATAGGCACATGACTGGAAATAGAAATGGATCCGGTGGGGACCAGATCTCCCTTTTAAACATCTTCCAGTGACATCTCAACTTCCAGAAGGTAATTTGCTTATCCTTCAACAACCCCCCCCCCCCAATTTATTTACTGCTGCGTTGGGACTGAAGGAACATGTTGGTACTGATTATTTTTAACTAAGTGAATATTTCCTCTTTAAATTGAATCCACGTTTTAAGAAAATGTTGATTTCCTCCCCAGAATTATAAAGTAACCACTCAAACGAACATTTATAGAACGTTTCATTTTATAACGTTAATGGCAAGTCTTGTTTAGTCTGCTGATTTACTGACCTTTCCCAGTTTAACAGAGAATGCCCCCAGTCTGGATAATTTATTCATTCCTCTCTATGGTGCCTTATTTGGGGATTGGGAGGGAAAAGGAGGATCTAGAATTTGAGGCAGGAAACCAGGAAAGAACAGGTTATTGGGGCACAATGTAAAATGCCATTGGGAATCGGCTGGGCCCATTCATTTCAAGGCTGATTATATGTTATAAATAAACATCAGGATTAAAGTTTAGGGCGTGTTATGAAGAAAAGGAAACTCATACCTGCTGGGAAAATAGTAAACCTGGAAAACATTTAGGATATATACAAATAAAAAACACTTTAGTCTAGCCATTTGCCTGCAAACAATAGAAGTAAATATTGCTCGTATATACAGTCAATCTCAAGAAGTAATACAATAAGGCATTAAGGACACTTAACACCTGTTATACAGAACATACATTTGTGTTTCTGTTCCCTTTATCCTTGGTCCATGGCCCCTATGGTGAGGACCATATCAAGAGCCTATTGAGGTTCTCATCTAACTTCATGTTTTAGCCAAATTGTTTGATGTCTGAAACAGTGTTGGACTGGGGCCCATCTGAGCTGCTGTCTTAGGGACCCCCAGAATCCCCAGCCGTGCCGTGAAGTCCACCCAGTGCAGTGTACCTTGTCCCCCAACGTGTGTCCCTTGTTACATACCCTGTTTATTCTTTTTGTGACCATGATCAGGCCTGGGGGGAGGTCAGGGGGCAGCATCCCGAGTTTATGCAGAACAGGTCTGGGTCAACGGGCCCAACGGGATTTTTTCAGATGTCCCCGCGGCCTAGTCAGTGTAAAGGTTGGCACCCTAATTCTAGAACCGATGCCAAGCACCCTGGTCTCGGCTCGTGCTTCTGCCTGTAGCAGCCGCCTTTGGCTTTGGGAGGAGCCCTCAGCTACTCAGATGCCGCCAGGTCTTAAAACGAGAGGTGCGAGGTGAGGGGTTCTAGACAAGCAGAGGGGCACAACTATAAGGCAAGAGTCTTTGGGCTGAAGGTCACAGTACAAGGCATGAGACAAAATCGTAATCAGATCAGGCCGGGTCGGGGCAGGCAGAGAACAAACGTAGTCAGGCAGGCAAGGGTCAAACCAGGAAGTCAATCAGAGGGATAAGGCAGAATCGGCTTCGGATATCAGGCAAGGGGTCAGGATACAGAAAGTAGAATCATCAAGAACAGGCAGGGGTCACAACAGGTAGTCAATAACAGGTTTCAGGATCAGAGTAGCAAAAGCTAAGCACCAGGATCAAATCCTATCACGGGCAGCGTGTGAAAAGAAAATGTCTCTTTAAATACCTTTTAAATTCCGCGCCATTGCGCCTGCGCCTTTAAATGACAAGGAGGCGCACGTCCTGAGGAACCGGAGCCTGCTGGGCTGAAGATTGGCGCGGTGGGCGTCCCTGCCATCCCCCCACTAGACAATCAGGGTGAGTTATTACAGTCAGACCCTGATATGAAATGAGGCATGGTAAGATTTGGTAGGAGGGTAAAGGTTTCCCCAGTCTTTAAAAAGGTCCCCATGTGCTTAGTCTCTTTGGACTTTCACTTAAGGAAGGGGTGGATGTTCCTGGAGAACTTGAAGCAGGAGGCCTCAGTGAGGTCCTTAGGTGGAGAAAAGACTCAGGACTAAAAAGGGTTAACTCTGATTAACCGAAGCCTTAGAAAAACAGTGAGTGAGGTATAGACATTGGATAGCTGATCCTATAACAGAAAATTTTTCTTCAGATTCCCACAGTAGCTAGAAAAGCAGCTTGTGCTAAGCTTTAGTGTGGGGTAGTTCCCAGGTGGTACTCACTGAGTGTAGGGACTCAAGTGGATTGAGATCCTTTGGATCACCCTTGAGGCAGCCTAGTTATCTCAGCAATTAAGGTTGTAGTGCAACTACCTCACCCTTCCATCTGACACTTCCAGAGAGAGCTCATCCGAGTGAAAGGGTTGTAAATGTAAAGGCCAATACAGCCAAAAAATGGTTACAGTATCAATAGCAAAGGTCAGCTTTTTGTCCCAATACAGACTAATATTCTGCTGACGTCGTCACGAGTGGTTGAGTTGTCATCCATTGACGGTCGGCACACATATTGGTCCATAGTAAATGAGTGCAGATAATTAAAGCTGACTGTAAAGAATAACCCACAAACCCTCCATATAAAGCACATATTTTGACATACACATATACTGAGCCATTTACGTTATTTAAGGCCATCATCTTTCACTGAAAAAAAAAAAAGACTTCACACTTGAGACCATATGGGAAGCATATCGCATTGCATGCACTAATTTCTGGGAGGGGAACGCATGCAAGTCCAACGGTTCCTGCCCAGAGAAGGTTCTAATTGTTTCCTCCCGGCGAACACTTGTTTATCCACCCGTGATTAGTCTGCAAGGTTGGGAAATCGACTCGGCACAGTTTGTTCCATTTGTTAAAGCGCCGGTCACTGGCAGTTTACATTAGGATCTGAATAATTACGTGTGTTTGGTGGGAATATCTCCATGGCTTGTTGCAGTTGTTTATACAATTGTTAGCATTTCAGATCATTAGCTAATATGACAAATAGGCCTTAAACGGCAGTCGAACCCACTTGAGCCTCACAAACCTCTTGCTAGAGGAGAGTTTCATAAAGAGCGTGTCACCAAAGTTGGGGGATTAATACATAAGAGTATATATGTTTCTAAAATCTGCTAAACTTATATTGTAATTCATAAAGATGTGTGTTATGAAATCATAAATGGGTGGGCAATGTACATCAGGATTTTAATATCCCTTTGTTACATCCTGAAGACTAAACATTTTGTGTTTGAAGATTCCTACTGTCTCATCCTCTAAACCAGGGGTCCCCAACCTTTTTACCCATGAACAACATTCAGATGTAAAAAGAGTTGGGGAGCAACATAAGCATGAAAAAGTCCCTTGGGTTCCAAATAAGGGCTGTGATTGGTTATTTGGTAGCCCCTATGTGGACTGGCAGCCTACATGAGACTCTGTTTGTCAGTACACCTGGTTTTTATACAACCAAAACTTGCCTCCAAGCCAGAAATTCAAAAATAAGCACCTGCTTTGAGGCCAACATCCAAGGAGTTGGGGAGCAACATGTTACTCACTAGTTACTGATTGGGGATCACTGCTCCAAACCTATACCTAGTCAAGGTTTGAATTGTAATTTTGAATTTTCTAGTTGGATTTTTGCTCAAAACTCAAAAATTCGAGTTGGGAATAATTTAAACTCAAATTCGAAATTTATCATACGTTGACCCTGGGAACAACTCAAATTTGATAGTAATCCACCTAAAACCTGCTGAGTTCATGAAGAAGTCAACGGCAGAGGTCCAGTGACCCATTTGAAGATGTGGATAGCTTTCCTAAAATTCTAAAGTTTTTTTGGAGGAAAAACTTGATTCGAGTTTTCGAGTTGGTATTATTCGTATGAGTTTTAGATGTTCGAGTTTTTTCTTAAATAAGATACTATTCAAGGTTCGAGGTCATTCGAGTTTATTTGAGGTAAAAAAAAAAACTGTACAACTCAATCTTTGATAAATTTGCCCTTTTTCAATTCAGTACCCATGGCAGCAGGTGTATTATAGGAGGGATAGGGTCTCAACTTGAGAGGGGAGAGAGGTTTGTGTAGCCTCCCATATCTAGTTCTTCAGCCCCTAAGGCATCACGGGGAGGACCATTTAATTTCTTTATGAGTTTTCTCTGAAATGCAACTGTGGAAAAAAATCTCAATCTGAGTTTTTCCGCCATCAAATGTTTTTGACTCAAATCTTTCATATTTAAGAGAAACTTTACGAATCTCATAGTCAATCATTCTGGGGCCCACCGGGAGTTCAAATTTGAGGGCCCTTCTCCCGGCGTCCAATATTGTTCTGCCTCCTGTGGCACTCATTCTTCCCTCCTCCTTAATTTAACTCCGGAATCTGCTCTGGCCGGGGGAGAGAAGATGGGATGGTCCAGGCTGGGAGCCTTTTTCAGAAGAGCCCATAAAAGTGGTGTCCCACCAGCTCAGTCCAATACTGGGGGAAGGGGTATTCAGTGTGAATGAAGGATGGACATACGTAGGTGAGTGTGAGGTGCTAGGTGACAATGCTTTTTGGCTAAGCTCTGGAAAAAAACTTGAAAATCAAATTTTTTATTTCTTTTTTAAAAAATGGACCTGTTAAAACGCAAATATTATAATTGCTTCAACTGACTTCAATAGAGGCTTCAACTAACTTCAATAGAGGTCCCCATATACAAGCTTGCCAGGTTTTCAAGATTCTTTTTCTTTTCAATAGTTTTTATTTGAATTTTAACATTTAGAGATTTATGTAACATCATCAGCTATTTGCATAAAAGAAAAAATAAAGAACGAGAACAAAAGAAAAGGAAACAAATTAAATCAAAAGTACCTTTTGACGGCATGTCGTGTTTTATAAAAATGTGTATTGTTGAATATTCTTTTTCAATTGACAAATCTAAAATATGAATAAAAAACATTTGCGATTGTGTTACATTGCCTCCATGTGTTCAAACTGCAGAAAAAAAAACACTTGTATTTTATAAATCAGCCACAAAATGAAGAAAAACTCAATGCAAATGATTCTCTCTTAGGGCTCTTACAGACGAGCGTTTTTACCTGCGCTCCCCTGCGTTCCGTTTTTCTGCGTTCAGCCACAGGGGAGCGCAGGAATAGACGCATTACATTTTTTCCAATGGGGCTGTACTCACTCAGAAGCGTGTAGGTGCCGAACGCAGGTTGAGACGCAACATGCTGCATTTTTCCTGCTTTCGGCGCCTACACGCGCCTGTGTGAGTACAGCCCCATTGGAAAAAATGTAATGCGTCTATTCCTGCGCTCCCCTGCGGCTGAATGCAGAAAAACGTAACGCAGGGGAGCGCAGGTAAAAACGCTCGTCTGTAAGAGCTAGGGATGCACCGAATCCACTTTTTTGGATTCGACCGAACCCCCGAATCCTTCACGAAGGATTCGGCCGAATACCGAACCGAATCCGAACCCTAATTTGCATATGCAAATTAGGGGTGGGAAGGGGAAAACATTTTTTACTTCCTTGTTTTCTGACAAAAAGTCACGCAATTTCCCTCCCTGCCCCTAATTTGCATATGCAAATTAGGATTCGGATTCGGTTCGGCCGGGCAGAAGGATTCGGCCGAATCCCGAACCGAATCCTGGATTCGGTGCATCCCTAGTAAGAGCCCTTAGGCCCATGAGAAAGTTCTCCCTTTGCTTAGGGTGGAATGGAAAAGACAAAATTCTACATCAAATACTGATAAAAAAAACGCAAATAAAAATAATAAAAACTCATTATAAAACATTTCCCTTAGTATGAGGCTCCAGGTCAATTACAAGACGTAGTGTGTTGCAACACTTGTAGGTTTGAGCATCGTGTACTGTAAATAATCCCCCCACCAAAGCCAATCCATGTATTCCGTGAGGCTATAGCAGCCCAAGCAAAATATTATTAAACCCAAGCAGCAAGGGGAGCTTTGAGGAACGCTACATTAAGGCACATTAAGGTTGGTGCACTTGAAAGTCTGGAAATGTCTGCACTGTGTCAAAAACTGAATTCACACGTCATTTAGAAAGGTTTGAAATGTTTCCCTTCAAATAAAGGAAAAATCATTCTGCCCTTGATGATCACTCGAAACATCAACTTGTGGGCGGTTTGGTGAGAATGAGGTTTGTTCTCACCTCGCCAGGGCGGTGGAAGCGACGTGCGGCTTGATTGTTCCTACAAAAGCCCCATTTATTATAAGAAGGACCTGCTAATGAAATACATGGAAAAGGAGTCCAAGTAGATGGTTGTTTGATGTTCATCGCCATGAAGGTCACGTATGGCATGATGTTAATAGTCCTTCACTGGAATAATGTTATTGAAGATTGAGATGTATTTGAAAAACTTTTGATGTAGAATAAACTGTTCCTGAAAAATTCTTCTTTCATGGAAGAGCTAAAAAAAAATACTCCATGAATAAACTATAAATGTGAAAAAAAAATGATGACAGAGTTTTGTCCAATAAAAGATCAATTCATTGTTCGCTGTAGGTTGAAAAGTACTTTATTAAACTCCTCAACTATAAACATCTGGCTCATGTTTATTGGGTTCCAGTTGGACAGGCATCATAAAAAAAAAATGATTTTCAACAAACACACAAAGGATACCCTTGGTAATTGGTTATAATTTTATCCTTCAGATTAAAGTAGAGACTTGACCTTGGTCAGTATATTATGATTGACAATATCAAAAAAAAGAAAAAAACTACCCCCGCTCAATCCAATTTATTCAAACAGGTCACTAAAATAGATTAGAAGTAAACCTTTATAACCAGGTTTGAGATAATTGGTGATATATATATAGATTTCCTTAACACCACCAATAATTATAAATCTAATTAGACCAATCACATAACAAATTCATTATTCCATAAAGTGCAGTGCAATAAGTTAAGAATCAATTGTTATAAATAAATTAATTCAAAATTGATTGATAATCCCACAATTATTGACCTTAAATTAAAATACTCCCCTCAATTCAGTTTAAGTGCAGCAGGATTTCTCCAATCAGTAATTACTAATCAATTGATCACTTGCAACCCAAAGGAAACCTTAAACACTAATTAAGTACATGTGATTAATTAATAAACCATTAGTAATATAAAGTGCAGCGCTACTACCTAGTATATTCTATGTCAAAAAATGAATTAAGAATTAAACAGATATTCCTTATAAGGTAAATGCTAAAATGATTTGCACCTAGGAGCCTTTAACGAACGATCAAATTTCGATTTCTTCCACGAATCTCAAAAAATTCATGGTTGTACAAAACTTCACCAGGTAAAAGTTGAAGAGATCCTATTGAAATCAGAGGGAGGTGTGCTGATCCTATTCGACCTCTTTAAATCAATTCGGACTTTTAGAGGTTTTCGAGGTATTCACATTTTTTAGCATAATTTTCTGTTCGTATTTCTTTCATTCATGTTTTTTAATAAATCTCATGACATTGGTAGTTTTAGAGGTTTTTTTTATTAAAATCCAAATGTTAAATGTTTTTTTTCACTAGAAAACTCAAATATTTAGAGAAAAAAAAAGCTAAAATGTTTCATGATTTATGATACCCGATGCTGCAAAAAGCCTGAATTTGAAAAAAATCCGCAATCTTCGACCTGTTGAGGTCTTGTGTTAGTCAACGGGAGAAGCACCTATATCAATTTGAAGTTATTGTGGTCTGTGCTGGCTTTAGCCCGAAAATCCAACTTTTTTGGCCTAAGGAGGAAAAGCCTGGGTTTTTCCTCGGTTTTATAGAGTTTTTTCACAATCTGATTAAATCAAGTTTTTTTTTATTAACATGCTAAAATCGGGCATATGAGTTTGGCCATGGTTTTTAATAAAATATGACCCCCGTAGTGTTTGTGAGTTCAGGTTTAAAAAAAAAAAAGAGATCAGATCAGCTGTGGGTTTCGCTTTTTCGTCAGATCAGCTGTGGGTTTCGCTTTTTCGTGAAAAGTTTTGAAGTCATGGGAGGTTCAGTAATTGCAGTATTACTCATTTTTGAATTAAAAATAGAAAGAACATGGGCAGTAAACAAGAAAGAAAGAACATGGGCAGTAAAATATTGCAGAAATGTCAACGATTATTTATATATATTTTTGCAATATTGATGCAATTTTATCAGGAAAAAGAGAACATTCTATCACACTTGAATAAATGGCCTTTTCTGGTAATAATTCATAAAAACCTACCCAACTGGCAAGGGATAGTACCAATATGTGTGCCCGGGAGAGAATGCATTATGGGCTTGACAGGGCCGCCATCAGGGAGGCACAGGGGGTACCCCTGTACTGGGCCCGGGCGTCTTCCGAAGTCCTGAACCATCAAAATGCCGAAGAGCCAAAGAACTGAAGCTGAGAAAAGACCCAAATCCACAAAAAGAGCTAAAGTTGAAGTCCTGAAGCCTCGAAAAGACCCGAAGCCATGAAAAGAGCCGAGGTCACAAAAGGAGCCGAAGTTAAAGTCCTGAAGCCAGGAGTTCAATTCTACTACTCACCAATGTGTGTGTTTTTTTTGTTTTTTTCAACCCCTAGCCACCAATATATTTTTTAAAATATTCTCTGGGGCCCCAATTTTTTTAACTTGTAAGGGGGGGGCCTGGCACCAATGTTTTTTTTAACTTATGGGGAACCCTGACCACCAATGATTTTTAAAAAAACTTTTATGGGGGGCACTGGAGCCAGTGTTTTTCTTTTAACTTATAGGGGGGCCCTGACCATCAATGGCTTTTTAAAACTTGTGTGTGGGGGGTTTACAGATTTTAGCAATGATGTCTGTGTGGCCTTTTAACTGTGGTGTGGGGGGGAGGGATCTGGGGTTGGGCTTGGGGTTGGCGGGGCCGGCCCAGTGATTTCTAATGGCGGCCCTGGGGTTTAATTAAACCAATCTACTTTGTCCGATCACCTCTGAAGGATAGAGAGAATGATGAAATTCATTAACTACGTGTAAATTTGTTTAACTTTTCCCATTTCTCATGTGGTTTTGCCCAACTTTTATGGGGCGAGTTATCAATTTCAGCTCGTTTTCCGCATAAATAAAATCTTCAAATGCAAATCACATATTTCCATTCATTTTCAATAAGACTGTAAAATCTTAGAAAAGATGTGAGAAAGGTTTCTAATTTTATTCCTAAGCAGAAGAACATCAGCCTCTTTCTTTCTCCTGACAACTTCCTTGACTACTTGCTGGTCAGACTGGTGGGAAAATGACCAGCAGGTGGCGCTGTTGTAACAAAATTCATTCATATTAACAGCACATGTATCCTTTAATATCTTGGAATAAAAACAAAATGAATAATGTAAATTAGAAAAGTGCTTAGAATAACATCCTCATCAATTTTACAATTACTTATGGTGATGCCTAATGATGGGCGAATTTATTCGGCAGGAGCGAATTCGTGTGATTCGTCGCTGGCGAATAAATTTGCTGGAGAAAATTCGCCGACGTAAAAAAATAAATGAGACGCCGGCACAGTTTCGTGAATTTTTCGCATTTCACGAATTTTTCGGCAAAGGGAAATGCCACAAATTCACCCATCACTAGTGATGCCACGTTTTATGCCAAAAATTGTATTTTCTCATTGATTCCAAAGGTGGAAAATCCCATTATCTTTGGTGTTTACCTTGAAAATAAACATTGAGGAGTTCTTTGTAATGGGCTGGATTAATTCAAGAAGTTCTACAATGGAGCTCTATAAATTATCCCTTGATTTTACACCGTCTTTTTTTTTTTTTGGTGAAAATTTTACAAATAAAATATGCCTATAATAGTTCATTTTAAAGGAAACTGCCAGTTTGAAATCCTTTCTGGTTCTCGCCCAAACATTTCCTGCCTTAAATCTTCATTCCGAGCTGTGAAACAATAAAGGATTTACATCACACGGGGCTCCATTTATCATCTCTTGCTCTACGTAATTGGTTCTAAAAATATTTTCTCCAAATTTAAAACTTTTATTTAGAACTCTAGTCATTCCAATACAAATTTGAATCCAAGCCTTATATAGATTTTTTTTTAAATTTTGATCCTTTGCAGATGGTCCGTTTGACTCCAGAAGAACGTGGATAATGTCTGCCTTCTGTGGAACGTTGGAAAACATGCCAGTCCTGCTTGATATTCCCAATATCCTCCACCAGATTGAGTAACTCCGCTCTGATTTTCTAAAACATTCTCCCAAGGTGACTGCCAGCCTAAACATGAGAAGGTATTTGTTCAGCACCAAGTAAAAACGTGATTCATTCGGCTGATCTCCCGGCTGAAATTGTGCAGCCCCAAATTCTGTTTTTAAATCCAATAAAACAAGGGAAGTCTTGTGGTTATAACTTTGCTTAGCGAAAACGTTGGAGACTATTCTCAGATAAAAAAAAAAAGCTCTGACAAGTGCACTAAACACAACGATGTCCTGAATTTCTCAGCTGGAAACCTGGAAGTGGAGCTAAAGTGCGCCTGCATTGTGGTGAACATTCTCATACTTCTTCAGTCATGGCTGTAGCCCTTCAATATTATGTTTTAAGGTTACAAAAATAAGCACAGACCCTATATGACTTCTCCTCTGTTGGATACTACAGCCAGATAGTAGTTCTCCTTGGAACACTGGTCTGATTAAAATGGTGCCTGATAAAGTGGGATCTAAGTGGGAAGAATGCAATAATTGAGGCTCTTCAGAAATGGGATACGTTATCCGGAAACACATTATCCAGAAATCTCCAAATTATGAAAAGGTCATCTGCTGTAGACGCCATTTTTCCAAAAATGATTTCCTTTTTCTGTGTAATAATAAAACAGTAACTTGTACTTGATACCAACTAAGATATAATTAATCCTTATTGGAAGCAAAACCAGCCTATTGGCTTTATTTCATGTTTGTATGATTTTCTAGTAGACTTAGGGGCCCATTTACTTAACTCGAGTGAAGGAATAGAAGAAAAAAAAGTTTGAAATTTGAATTATATTTTTGGCTTTTTCAACCTTCGAACTAAAAATCGTTCGAATATTCGACCATTCGATAATCGAAGTACTGTCTCTTTAAAAAAAAACTTCAACCCCCTACTTCGCCACCTAAAACTTACCGAGGTGCAATGTTAGTTTATGGGGAAGGTCCCCATAGACTTTCTAACAATTTTTTGGTCGAAGAAAAATCGTTCGATCGATGGATTACGATTCGAAGGATTTAATCGTTTTTTCGTTCCATTGATCTATTTACGGTAAATCCTTTCGACTTCTATATTCAAAGTCGAAGGATTTACATTCGACAGTTGAATATCGAGGGTTAATTAACCCTCGATATTCGACCCTATGTAAACCTGCCCCTTAATGTATGAAGATCCAAATTAGAGAAAGATCCCTTATCGTTAAAACCTCATGTTTCGAGCACTCTGGATAACAGGTCCCATAGTTGTACTTTGTACTTGATCCCAACTAAGATATAATTAATCCTAATTGGAAGCAAAATCAGCCTATTGGGTTTATTTAATGTTTACATGACTTTCTAATAGACTTGGGGGCTGATTTAATAAAGGTCGAATAGCAAATTCAAATTTTGAATTTTTTTTTTTTTTTCAAAATTCACACATTTGAATTTTAATCCCCTAATTCGAATGTGAAATTTATCACAACTCGACCATGAAAACCGTTCTAATTAGAATATTCACCACCTAAAACCTGCGGAGTCCATTTACAAGTCAACGGCAGAACCATTTGAATATGTTAATTGCCTTCCTGACATTCAAGTTTTTTCAGAGGGAAAATATGATTCGGTTACAATCCGAATTTTCGGGACGGGACAATCCGATCGAATATTAGACGTTAGAATTTTTTCTTACATAACCCTCCATTCGAGTTGTGAGTATATATTCGAATTTATTATAATAATTCAACCTTTAATAAATTTTACCATTAAGTTATGAAGATCCAAATTACAGAAAAAAAATATCTGGAAAACCCCAGGTCCGGAGCATTCTGGATAACTGGTCCCATATCTGTACAATGATAGTTTTGTTGGGTTTTTTAATGCATTGTTCCAAGCAAAATCTCAATCTTACAGGATTTTGGGATACACTCGTAGCCCTCTATGCCACGTAGTTAAGGAGAAGGGAAGTTGCTGCCTGCTCAGTTGGGTGAAATATGGCCACGCAGTGAGATTTTACAGGAGTGTAAGAACCGAGCATTTATTTAAATGGGTCACAGTGATATGGAGTGACTAAAGAACAGAAAGGCCAACGTCTTGCAATGGTCCACTCAAAAATGTAGGTACACAAGCATCAAACAGAACAGAGGGGTGCAAATGTTCTTGGAAGAATCGCCCAAATCACCCAAGAACAGAGTGCAAAATCTTTACCCCAAAAGATTTGCAGCCAGGAGAGAGACAGCCTAGACAGCCAACACATCTCTGCTTTGGTTTGTTTGGAGGCAGAAGGCCATTTCTGAGCATTAGCAAATCCAGAGCTTGGCTAAGAACGACCGGGGCCCTTTGGAAACGGAATTCAGCCGAATCGATCCAGGCTACATTTCTATAGGTCAGGATGAATAATTGGGCCGAGTGTATGACTCACTAAATACGAAGGATTACAGAGGATTTACTACAAGGTTACAGATGACTTACTCTTTGGAATTGGGGAATAGACTTATAGAAATGATGAACTTTTAACCTGCAGGTTGGTGCCAAGGTGAATAATATCTTTTGGAAGCAATGGCAGCACCTAAAGACAATCTGCGGGTATTCTGAGTAATGGCTTCAGAGGACACCGTGCTATTGTCGAGCACATCAGTCATGTCCTGGATTCTAATCTACAAACTGTTTAGCATTATATTCTGTAAAATGCTGCTCGGTGCCAATTCGCAGTTTAAGGCTGCCCTCTGCTGTGCCTATACAAGCTTGAAGCAAAACGTTCTCCTTAGAGTAAGAGAAAGATTTAACAAGAACAAACTAACCTCAAGTCAAGAAACAAAACACAAACATGAATGTCTAATGTAGAAAGAAAGAATGTTCCATAAATACTATAAGTGTCAACCCATATGTATAAATCCAAATATACAGAGAAGGAATGTTCTGGGCACACAATAAGCTATACCCTCATACTGTACTGTCTAAGGGAATCAATATGGCACCTCCTCCTCCCATATGTATAAATCCAAATATACAGAGAAGGAATGTTCTGGGCACACAATAAGCTATACCCTCATACTGTACTGACTAAGGGAATCAATATGGCACCTCCTCCTCCCATATGTATAAATACAAATATACAGAGAAGGAATGTTCTGGGCACACAATAAGCTATACCCTCATACTGTACTGTCTAAGGGAATCAATATGGCACCTCCTCCTCCCATATGTATAAATACAAATATACAGAGAAGGAATGTTCTGGGCACACAATAAGCTATAGACTCATACTGTACAGTCTAAGGGAATCAATATGGCACCTCCTCCCATATGTATAAATACATATATACATAGAAAGAATGTTCTGGGCACACAATAAGCTATACCCTCATACTGTACTGTCTAAGGGAACCAATATGGCACCTCCCTCCCATATGTATAAATACAAATATACAGAGAAGGAATGTTCTGGGCACACAATAAGCTATACCCTCATACTGTACTGTCTAAGGGAATCAATATGGCACCTCCCTACTCCCATATGTATAAATACATATATACATAGAAGGAATGTTCTGGGCACACAATAAGCTATACCCTCATACTGTACTGTCTAAGGGAATCAATATGGCACCTCCTCCTCCCATATGTATAAATACAAATATACAGGGAAGGAATGTTCTGGGCACACAATAAGCTATACCCTCATACTGTACTGTCTAAGGGAATCAATATGGCACCTCCTCCTCCCATATGTATAAATACAAATATACAGAGAAGGAATGTTCTGGGCACACAATAAGCTATACCCTCATACTGTACTGTCTAAGGGAATCAATATGGCACCTCCTCCTCCCATATGTATAAATACAAATATACAGAGAAGGAATGTTCTGGGCACACAATAAGCAATACCCTCATACTGTACTGTCTAAGGGAATCAATATGGCACCTCCTCCTCCCATATGTATAAATACAAATATACAGAGAAGGAATGTTCTGGGCACACAAACCATTTCCACATACTGTACTGTCTGGAACAATGCAGTCTCATCCATATGTATGCAAGCAAATATAAATAGAAAGAATGAGTAGGCAGACTGTAAGATGTGACTTGTACTGTACTGCCCGTGGCTGCTCCCACCCACACATACAATTATTATTCAAGGATTCCTGGTATTTTTCCAGCAGTTCAAATTTTAATCACATTTACCAACATGTTCCAAACATTTCTGAATTCTGTTTGCTTATCAAACCATTCCCCCCTTTCTGCCACTAGCATTTTTGTCATCAACTATTCTCCAGCTCTGAGGGAGGAAAGTGATTTGTAAAGTTGCCAAAAAATAATGAGCATGGCATTCCATTTTCAAGTTAGTGGGGTCAATTTTTCCATCTGTAAAATCTTTGCTATTTCGATTTCTAAATTCCATTTAGAAAGATTTCCCCCAGGAAACAAAATATTTTTAATAACGACAACTAGTGATGGTTTCCTGGGGAATATGCAGTGCCATTAGTATCATTATCCCCATTATCCAGAAAGCTCTGAATTACGGAAAGGCCGTCTCCCATAGACTCAATTTTATCCAAATGATTCAGATTTTTAAAAATGATTTCCTTTTTCTGTGTAATAATAAAACAGTCGCTTGTACTTGATCAGAACTAAGATATAATTAATCCTTATTGGAGGCAAAACCAGCCTATTGGGTTTATTTCATGTTTATATGATTTTCTAGTAGACTTAAGATATGAAGATCCAAATAACAGAAAGATCCGTTATCCGGAAACCCATTATCCAGAAAGCTCCAAATTATGGAAAGGCCGTCTCCCATAGACTCCATTTTATCCAAATGATTCAGATTTTTAAAAATGATTTCCTTTTTCTGTGTAATAATAAAACAGTAACTTGTACTTGATCCCAACTAAGATATAATTAATCCTTATTGGAAGCAGAACCAGCCTATTGGGTTTATTTCATGTTTATATGATTTTCTAGTAGATTTAAAGTATGAAGATCCTAATTACGTTATCTGGAAAACTCCAGGTCCCCAGCATTGTGGATAACGGGTCCAATACCTCTATTAAAAATTAGAAAAGAGGCTGCCCATTTTCTCTTATAGGCTAAATAAAAAGAAAATATGGAAGATTTCACATAGAAACAGAGTGAGAAGTTTTAATTTGGTTGAATGGAACCTGAGATTTTTATTGAAGAAATCAAATACAATTGATGATGTTCATGAGTACAGGATTGACCATAAGGGCAAGGCCAGACGTGGCGTTTTTACGTTGTGTTTTTAAAAAAGAACAGCCAGGCTTAAATACGCATAAACTTCACTACCACTGAAACTAATGGAAAACACACTATGGCAATTCACACAGGGCGCTGAAATCCGCCACAGGACCCCAGTATTGGCGTTTTTTTTAGCAGAATCGCCAATATGTCAAGAAACTACCAAATCAATAGACTCTATGGGATCTGCATGTTTGAAACCACACTTTGCGTAAATACGCAGCATATTTTAAATATGGCGTCCAAATTCTCAATGAGAACAATGAGAAGTACAAACGCATGTGGTTTCAGTGGCGTATTTACGCCTGGCCGTTCTTTTTTAAAAATGCAGCAATAACGCCACGTCTGGCCTTGCCCTAAAGGCTCATCAACAAAGTGACATTCATGGTAGGGAACACTGTGGTTTTTAATATTAATTTAGGACATGGAAGGTCGTGATCTATGGGTCATGTGTGATCTGTGCACAGAGAGTCTATTGTTTCTTTGATGATATTACATGAATGTTGGGGCAGGGTCTGGCCTACCACTCGCTCAATCTTCAGCAGTGTCTCAAAATCTTGTAAAAATATGAAACCAGGAGAAATATATAATCGGAGAGAGCCGTGAAACTCGTTTTCCCTGACTTTTAGTGGCGTAATATACACATTAAGAATCACCGAGACAAGGTCTGACATAACATTTCCTTTCCTGAATAAAAGTAACATTTAACATGTGATTAATATAAGTAGCAATGCAATGTACAAATTAATACTGTTTATCTTATGAACAACTTCTTCATACATAATAGAAAAATAACGACTGGCTAATTAAACGTTTTTTTGCCTTGAACAGTTAACGCTTCACAGCATTTGTACATCTGCCGCATCTGCAGTTTTTTTTATTTCCTTTACGAACGTAAAACATTGGTGCAAACTCCGCTGCTAAAAATTAAGCAGTTGCTACTGTTTTATGAAGCTGCAGCTCCGTTAATATAAAAGTTAAAACAAAGCCTCTTCTTAAAGGAGAAGGAAAGGCTAAAACTAAGTAAACTTTATCAGAAAGGTTTATATAAATACACCAGTAAACCCTCAAAGTAATGCTGCTCTGAGTCCTCTGTCAAAAGAAACAGCACATTTCTTTCCTTCTATTGTGTACTCATGGGCTTCTGTATCAGACTTCCTGTTTTCAGCTTAAACCTCCAGGGCTAGGGCTTGAGCATGCTCAGTTTGCTCCTCTCTCCCCTCCCTGCTGTAATCTAAGCCCAGAGCTATGAGTGAGCAGGGAGAGACTCAGGCAGGAAGTGATGTCACACCAAGCTAATATGGCAGCTGCTATCCTAAACAAACAGAGAGAGCTTCTAGAGCTGTTACTCAGGTATGTTAAAGCATTCTGCAGAATAAATATAGTGTTATAGCTGCACTATTGTGGCTAATCTATTGCCAATAAACTGCTTTGGTAGCTTTCCTTCTCCTTTAATGATCATCATTATACCTGTAAATTCCAGACACTGCCATTAGATACCATGTTGTTAATCATGATCAACGTCTTCCGCCACTAGGCTTTTTTTCTTTGAATAAAAAGTCAAATATTTTCTGAAAATGTAAACGGCCCATACACTCAAAGATACTGTTGTTGGATTCAAGGTTTCATGTGTGTTAAATGATCTACACAGATACCATCATGGCAAGGATATTGGTCTTTTCAGCGATCAGACAGGTTCAAAAATTTCAGTCTTGCCTCGTTTGTTTGACAATATCTGTTGGTGTCTTCAATAACAAAAAAATACGAACATTCTAGATGATAATGCCCTAGCCAAAAATCAAGCTGGTGTCTGTAGGTGCTGTGGCCATCTAATGACCAATCTTTGGAAGACAACGGTCTTCAAGTTATTGACGCTTTAGCCTTATGACACATTTTCACATTTGGGCAGTTTTTCCCCCAAACTGGACATGATGATGATGACAACGATGATGATAAACCACAGAACTTGATAATCTGCATACTCAAACCGTTATAAGGTCAGTAAACAAATAAGGAATGGTTTGTGCAGAGGAAAAAAAAAATGGGTGAAATTTTTTTGAAACTTTTCAACTCAAGTGTCAAGATCGCGTGTGAGTTTCTCAACATTTACACGGACAAAAGATCAGCTTAACATCTAACATACTACTTTGCTATGCTATGAATATGTTCAGCCGAAATGATTTGGATCCTTCAAACTGAAATATGTGAAATGTTAGACAAGGCATGCATAAAGAAACCTTCAACAAAAAAAACTGCAATATTGAAAGCAGCACTGCAAAAATCTGCGTTTTACAGTAAAAATAAGCCTGTATTCTTTTAGTCTGTATATTTAATTCTTTCAGTCTGTTCTCTTTAATTCTTTACCGCCCCAAAAAAAATAGCCTTGCACGCGGCCGGTATTTTCATAAATAAATACAAATGATTTGTTGAGTTGGTAGCGAATTCTACCAATGCTTCTTAAAGCTTTATTTCTCGGAACCTTTCCGTGGTCTGCGAAAGCTGGACATGTTTTCGTTAAGTGCGTAAATTCTCCGGGAGAACTCTTCAAATTCTCCTAAAACGTGGTCATCGCATTCCACTGCCACGGCGTGGTCCACAGGTATGCAGTTAAATGCTTCTAGTTGGTCGGCCGAAGCAAAGTCTGCTGCTTCTGTCCCGACTATCTCCTCCGCCTGCTCCACAGTGCAACACAAGTCATTGCTTTGGGAAATGCAGGGAATCTCCCCACTCACAAAGGCAACCGATTCACCTTGCAATAAAGTTCCATTCATTGCACTGGAGGTTTCAGAGAAAGGCTTGGCTTGGGTCTGGTCATTACTGCCATTGGTTATACTATCACCATGAAGGCTCTCAGAAAATTCCTTACTGCTGCCTTCCTTTGAAATGTTTACACTTGCATCCAGAGATGAGGCTACACGTCTTTTTTCAGGTTCTTTTTCAGGAACCAAAATTACAATGGGGTCTGCCGTGGCAGATTTGTAGCTAGGGGGTGGAGTTTTATACTGGACGTTCTCATTATCAGAGCTGGCTCGTTTTCTCAGTCCTTTGTCAGGGGTGGGAGTCCTACTGGAAAACCCAACATCTTGACTAACAGATGTGGGTCTTCTTGGAACGGGGATAGCACTTGACATATGATGCCGATCACTGGTTTAAAGGAGAAACAAAAACAATATTTTTAGTGAGACTACAGAGGACATTACGGGGTTATGCAGGAGATGGACTGAGCATTCAGTAAAATTTATTTGACTACGATGACAAATTATATAGATTGCTGGAATCCCAGCCATAAAGCATCCTACTGCACATGCATAATACACAGCCACTGGGCACCATGGGCACAACAGGCAAGGTGGCACCCACTGTACCTAGAATAAAAACAACCAGGATCAACAAGGTTTCTAAAGAAGAGGTGCACCAGCCAAGTTACCAACCAGGCAACCAAGGGGATACAGGTTTGGGACTTGTCATCCAGAATGCTGGGGACCTGGGGCTTTCCAGATAATGGATCTTTCCCTAATTTGGATCTCCATAACTTAAGTCTACTAGACAATCATATTAACATTAAATAAACCCAATAGGCGGGTTTTGCTTCCAATAAGGATTAATTATATCTTAGTTGGGAACAAGTACAACTGTTTTATTATTACACAGAAAAAGGAAATCATTTTTAAAAATTTGGATTATTTGGATAAAAGAGTCTATGGGAGATGGCCTTACCATAATTTAGAGCTTTGTGGATAATGGGTTTCTGGATAACGAATCACATACCTGTACAAATTGGCACTCCTTCATTCTGGGCTTTGTACCTTAAAGGAGGATTCAACCGGTAACTAAAAAAAACCCTACCCCCTACCCTACGTAGACCCCCTCCCTCTTCCCCCCAGGCTATTTGCTCCACTGGGTAAATGCCCTAACCTTTTATATACCCCTTGGTGCAGATTCAGGGATCGAAGTTCACCACAGCCATCTTCTGGGTCTTTGGTAAGCTGAGACTGAGACCAGCGAAGTTGGAGCAATTCAGTGGTTTGCGACAACTGCCCATGCACCGAAATGGACGGAAATTGCTGAAGACACGGAAGATGTCTGCGGTGAACTGCAATCCCTGAATATGCACTGAGGGATAAGTAAAAAGTTAGGGGTAATTCCCGGGGGGGGGATAGGCTGGGGGTCTACGTAGGGGGGTAGGGATTTTTTAGTTATGGGTTGAATTCTCCTTTAATGCAAAATGACACTATATATGCTAGGACAACAGTAGTAACATTTCTTGCTTCTCTGTTTTAGTGCTTTAGGATCAGCATTTAAAAGGGATCTCTTTTGTATTGTTTTGTTCACTACAGTCCCCCTTCTTTTGTGATGTTTGGGAATTTTACCAAAACCAGGAGCAGTAGCAGATGACCTGCCGTATTTTATTTACCTACTTTTCGATAAATTCTTCTGGAAGAAATAGATCAGAAATCGATATTGTCTGGATGCAGTCAAAAGTATATTAAAGCATCTCCAGAAAGAATGCCGGCCTGCCATGACATGCTTTGATCTATTAATATTCCACTTGTGTTTTATTGGAAACGATGACATCACTGTTGTATGAACTAAACCGGTCTTGTTTACTTTGGTATTGTGCCACCTTCAACTGTCTAAACTACATGGACTATCTGAGCCAAGTTCACGTCAGCTCAGCCAGGAACGGTACAATCACTTCTCACCTTCCTGAAGCAGCCCTCCTGAAAGAAGGAAAATTCAAGCAAAAAGAACCAATTGTTACAAAAGGAGACTGGCAGGCAACTGGAGACATTACTTGGATTATGTGTCGGTGCTTCCAAAATAATGGACTACCGAGAAGCTACCTGTGTTTCCACTCCCCCAAAAACAAGATCCTATAAATGAATTCATGATAAAACAAAGACCTAATGAAGTGTGTGTCTAGTCAATAAATACATTTAAAAAATATAATGTATAAGATATATGTGTAAAAAGGGCTATTGTGTATATTTCACCAGACTGGTGAATATAAAACTCCAGGGAAAAGTGTGTGTTTCTGCAGCAAACAAGGCTTTAGCTGTGTATCTGCTTAGGAAAAGCTGGATAATGGGTCCCTGGTGTGAATGGAGGAGAGCAGGGTGGGCCTTCCATTCCATACTCCATTAAGTGTTTTGGCAGCTACCTAAGTAGAGGTAGCTAAGTAATTAGACTGAAGGTAATATCTAGTTAAAAGGAGGTGTGAGCCTTCCCCCTTGAGACCTCTTTGAGTGGAGAAGGGTGAGGGGTCGTATAAAACCTCCTTGAGTGGAGGAAGGAGATTTGTGTTTAGCTGGGAAAGTGATTCCCAATGAGTTAAAGAGTTGGAGAGAGCTCCAAAAGGACTGAAGAGAGGAAGAGAGAAACCCCTGCCAGTAGACAAGTGTCTAGAGTGAGCCCCAGAGAGGATTCTGGGATTTGTGTGCGCCACGCCGGTGAGTGCTGGAAGCGTGAGTTTGTGTTGAAGTAAGTGTGCTGAAGCATTGTTTCATGTATAATAAAAGTCAGCCAAGCTTTATTTGAACTCTTAAAGGAGAATTCAACCCTTAAATAAATAAAACCCTTACCACCCACCCCACGTAGACCCCCCTCCCTCCTCCCTCCAGCCTAACTGCCCCCCGGGGAAATGCCCAATACTTTCTACTTACCCCTTGGCACAGATTCTGACATCGGAGTTCCACACAGCCATCTTCCGGGTCGTCGTGTCTTCCTCCGGCGCTTCGGTAATTTTCGTGAGTTCCGGTGCATGCGCAGTTGTCACAGACCGGCAAACTGCACCAACTGCGCATGCGCCGACATGCCAATCTCCCACTCTGCTTTCTGAAGACTCGGAAGATGGCTGTGTGGAACTCCTATGTCAGAATCTGCGCCGAGAGGTAAATATAAAGTATGGGGCATTTCCCCAGGGGGGCAGTTAGGCTGGGGGGAGGAGGGAGGGGGGTCTACGTGGGGTGGGAGTTATGAGTTTTTTTATTAAAGGGTTGAATTATTCTTTAAAGGTGGTATCTGTCTCCATTTCTGTGCTGAAAACTGTGCCGTGGCTATGGTCTTCGCTGCCTGAAGGTAACAAGTGGTATAGCTTTTTAATATATTTTTAAAAACGCATCTTGGAATTTTTGCCCGGAAATTAAAATTAAATATACCAATTATTTAATGGGGCACTTTACAATAAAATTTGTATGATTAGTATAATGTAGACAGTGGTATTAAGATGGCCGTATATATCTACACAAAGTTTTTTTTTGAAGTTTTAAAGTGATTTACGTTTTGTTCTGCAATTTCCCAGTTTGGAATTAAAACGGTTATCTGGTTGGTAAGTGAGCAATTACCCTAGCATTTAGACAACTTAATAAAACTGAAGTCTTAGAAAGAACGGGATGTCTGGTTGTCAGACATTGCTTACTTTGACATCCAGATGGGCCAAAGAATGGCAGAAACAAAATTCAAAAATAATGGAAATTAAAATAAGAGCAAGTGCAAGTTGTCTCATAAAATCAACACCTACAGAAGAAATATTTTTAAGGCGAAAAATACTCTAAAACACCACAAGACATGTCAA
The DNA here is from genome assembly GCA_038501925.1 of Xenopus petersii. Taxonomy (NCBI): domain Eukaryota; kingdom Metazoa; phylum Chordata; class Amphibia; order Anura; family Pipidae; genus Xenopus; species Xenopus petersii. The sequence continues at coordinate 6,078,783 of CM076674.1, read as the reverse complement.
GATGTTCGTATTGCCTCATATAAGTTTGGTTAATCACTTCACAACAATTAAAATGTTCTACTGAATGTTCAAAATGTCTACACTCAGGAAAGTGTGACCTCATTGTACAGAAACAATAACTTTCCTTTGAGTTTTTTTTAAAAAAAAAATGGAACTTACCATCTAACCATCAATCCATGTTCCAGGAAGGTCTTTAGGTTCGGAAGAGTCTGACGTAAATCTGGAGTGCCCAGTGCATACTGATACCTTAGCTAAAAACAAAAATATAATAAAAAAAGAATTTTGTATGAAATTAATTAATGGAGAACATAACAAGAAAATATTACACAATCATCATCTTAAAGCATTTCTTTGAGAATAGTATATTTGTTTGTTTCCTTAAATAAAAGTATTGCCATCTCATGCATGGAAAACAGTAAATATGGCAAGGATGGTTTATTGAGGTTTGAGGAAGGAGATCAGGTCATAAAAAAAATCAGATTTTGTTCTTTTCACAGAGTTTTTAAATTTAACACACTTGTTCCAACTATTGTTTTCTTTTTCTTCACTGGGTTTTTTTCTTCTAAAACTTTTACAATATAATAAACAAAATTAAAAAAAAAAAAGACAATAGCAAAAACAGTGTTTATTTTGATTGTGTTTTCAAATCAATTTTTTTTTTCCATCAGACACTTTCTTTTAAAAGTTGTATTATAAAAATTGGATTGATCACCCTTTGAGTCAATAGCATACATTAAGGATTTTTAATCAGGGTTCACTATTCATTTACTGCACCATTGGAAAAGCAGCAAAGCTGGCTTTACTTGCGTAGTGTGAAAAAACATTTGCACTTTTGGTGTTACAATATGTGCAACCTATATTTCAAAAAAGTCTTTCCTTAGCATGGAAGAAAGCACCCCATCTCAAAAAACACTTTTTGCATTAACAGCTTTTCCAAATTTGGACCAATTTGTATCAAACAAAGTTAGCAGTGGTTTGGTTGATCAAAACCTATAGTTCATAATAGGAGAGTGAAAAACCAAGTTGGAGAACCAGAAACTGCTTTCGCCTGCTCTACTGTGTAGCAATTAAACAGTCATGGACCAACATGTCATGCAATTCAGTCCCCTATTTAAGGTCCAATTGTTCATTGATGGATATCCAAAAAATAATTAACTAGTATATCATAAGCATAAAAGGTTACTTGGGGTTAAATGGTGCAGGAAGCTTCCGAGCACAGACAAGACCACAGGACTTCTGCTGGAAAGCAACTCATGAAACCATCTACCAACAGTAACTTGTGTCCAGCTAGCTAGTTGGACACAACAAAAAGATCTTTCCTGGATACCTTGGCAGAATGATCTACGCATTTGTTTTCCCCAAATTAGATAACTGGCTGGATGATCTCTGGAGATTATCATGCCAAAAATGATTAGCCAAAACTGGATTTGATGCATGGATACAAGAAACTTCAGCCATCCTACAAATGAATATTCCAGTTTCCTTTCAGAAGATTCTAAACGAGTCTCATAAAACTCTCACAAACTCAGAAAGCAGCCATTAGGGAAACAGTCCACAAAGTGTAAGGAAGACCTCTTTAGAGGGGGGGGGGGGTCAACTGAGCTATGTTGGGGAGGTACTGAAGGGCCAGTTAGGGGAGAAGACCTTTTTGCTTTCCTAGATACAGAGTGAAGGTCATCCAGGGTGAAACTTGGGCTTATGTTTAGATATTCCTGGAACTACAGTTAAATGATCAATGCACTGATATTTTCCTAGATCTCTAACTTTATTATAAGCTAAGTGGGAGCCTTGGCCAAAGGTTGAAATTCCAAGAAGGCTTGAACTAAAAAGAAGTCAATCTTCCACTGCTGGGGGGCATATACCAAAGGAAACAAGAAAGTGTATCAATTATTAATGTCATCTTGGAATGGCCCTTACTAAACATGCAACTGAATTAAAAGTAACTTCAAATATATTTTCCTTATTAGGAAATTAAATAAAACCGGTCTTTGAAAGCATCAAAATGAAAACCAAGACATTTAAGTGGACTGTTTATGAAAACAAGTTAAAAAAAGTATTTTACAGGAATCTGAGCACGAAAGAACGTCTTCCAAGTATGCCAATGTAGTTAAAAGTGCAAATAAAACCAAATTTCTCTTTTCTTGCCAATCATCACTTACTCCTCTTATGGGAACCATAAACGTTCAGAGATACACTTGATTAAAACATCGGCGCTACAATGCCCATTAAGATTTTTTTTAATGCATGTTAATAAAACGGTTACTGGAAGTGTGTATATTTCTTAACATATTAAATAAATAGCTGAGCACAGAATATAAATCAACACCAACCCTAAAATACAGTTTCCAATGCCAAATGGTCAATGGAATGCAAACATCATACATTTTAATTAACATTGTTTTATAGCATTTAATCCAAGCATGAAAAAAAAATGGAAGCAATATTACAGAAGATTAAGTTATGTAGAGATTGAGCATTGCCTTCATGAAAATTTCAGTTCTACCACCATGAATTCATCCAGAATTCAATTTATTTTTTCATTTGAGAAATATATTGAAGGTGTGTTTTTATTTATATAGCGCTACTGAGATATGCAGTGCTGAATATCTTAAAACATATATTTACAGGCAAAATTGTAAAGGCTGATGTCACACAGGCAGAATTTTAGCATTTTAAGAGCATCCAAAATTGTCCCTCCAACCACCCACTGACTAGAAGTTCACCTTTATATTAATGTTTAGTAGGGATGCACCGAATCCAGGACTCGGTTCGGGATTCGGCCAGGATTCGCCCTTTTTCAGCAGGATTCGGATTCGGCCGAATCCTTCTGCCCGGCTGAACCGAATCCGAATCCTAATTTGCATATGCAAATTATGGGTGGGGAGGGAAATTGCGTGACTTTTCGTCACAAAACAAGGAAGTTAAATTATTTTTCACTTCCCACCCCTAATTTGCATATGCAAATTAGGGTTCAGATTCGGTTCGGTATTCGGCCAAATCTTTCACAAAGGATTCGGGGGTTCAGCCGAATCCAAAATAGTGGATTCGGTGCATCCCTAATGTTTAGTATACTACAAAGTAACCTATTCTAAGCAACTTCTCTGATAGATCATTCAGTTCACTAAACAAACTGATTTGGCCACCCATGTGCTGGGTCAATAATCAGATCATGATGTGGTCCTAGTCCAATAACTATTCCACCAACGTCATATTTGATTGGATAGTTATTCCTTGAGTAACCATTTTGCATAGTGGGATATAGCTGGAGATCGATCATTGGAGAGATATCTGTGGCCAATCTGTCTGAAGTCTTCAAAACATTTGCCAATCTTTTATCGGGCCATACATGGTTTATGTTCAGTTTTATTTCTTTATGGCCTATTGTTCTTTTCATAGTCACCTTCCATTCTGAACTGATGCTTGGTAATTAAGCCCTATAGCAGTTGGAATTCCAAGACTGGCGATTGTAGAGGAAAAAAATACTTAAAATCCTACAAAAAATACAAAATTTTTATAATAATGCTGCTTCTTTATGTCACATGATTAATTTTAAAGTGAACAGCCCCTTAAATGAAAAGAAATGAAGAAGGCTGGCTGTTGAATGAGAATACAGTTTAAGTTAGGGTGAGGGGAGATAAGGGAAGAGGTATATCCAGAGAAAAGATGGCCATGCACTCACAGATACTAAAGGGGAAGTAAAGTCTAAAATGGAATAAGGCTAGAAATGCTGTATTTTATATACTAAGCATAAACTTGAACTTACTGTGCCACAAGCCTAATCAAACAAATGATTTATGCTTTTAAAGTTGGCCACAGGAGGTCACCATCTTGTAACTTTGTTAAAACATTTTTGCAAGACCAAGACTGTGCACATGCTCAGTGTGGTCTGGGCTGCTTAGGGATCGTCATAAATGATAAAAACAGCACAAGTCAAATAATATCTGCCAGAAGCTGATACAGCAAGACTGATTAATAATCAGAATATACAGACTGCACTGTGCCCTGTGTTGTCATGTAATCTAATGTTGATTTCATAGTTTTTGTATTGTTTAATACAAACGTTCTCCAACTCTGCAGAACCAGTGACTGCAGCAAAATAATCCTCCAAATAGAATCCCAGTTTATCTGTTTAAATCTGGCTCCATGATCTTTGTCCCTGCACCTGGAGTTAGAAACAGTAATGGGAATGTGAAAGCAAAAATAAAATCCAATTCAAGTCTCTACACAGTCACTGACTGCCCTACAGGGAAACAAACAAAGTTGCTTGATATCTGTAGGGCTGGGAAGTAAGGCTGGAGCTCCCCCTGCTGTTCATAAGTATGATTGTTTCCCTGCCAAGCAGTTAGGGACCGTCAGATAATTCCTATCCACAGCAGTAAATGAAGGGAGAATTTCACTGCATACAGTCACATTTCTTATAAAAACGGTACACATTTTTTAATTAAAGTATATTAGAGATAGGTTTATTTTTCATTAAATTGGATTTTATTCATTTGCCTTTACATGCCATTTAAGTTTCATACGATATACAGTGTGTGTAAGGTATGGACGGTCATCTTGTTGATCGGCCAAGGCAGAACATTTTTACCGGTTGCCTTTGAAGGAGCCCAAACATCGGCCAGGGTTACTGCTGAATCGTCAGATAGAACTTTATTGTTTCTACCTGCATATCTGACGATTCAGCTATTTACATTTGTAGTGAAAACAAAGACCAGGAAAATATGGTTTTCTAACTTTGTTATAAACTAAGCGGAAGGCCTGGCCGGGCTTGGTTTGAAAAAAAGGCCAGCAATACCACCAAAGGTGAAGTTTAGTGGAAGAACTTAGACCGATAAGCCCATGACCAGTATAAAGATTTTGTTAGTCCAAAACCACCTGACCCCAGGATTTCAGGCTGGTCCAGCATCATTACATTAGTACTTGGATGCACCTAAACAATTCCAAAGCCTGGTTGACATCAAACATAGCTGCAATTCAAGCCCTTCGTCGATGCCCTTTTGGGGTAGCGATATCAATATGAGGCTAAAATAAGTACTGTGTATGCCCATTGTATGCTCTCCTTACGCTAACCACTTTCGGGAAAGCAAATTCAATGTTATGCAAAACTGTTTTTATTATGATGCTAAGTAATACCTTCAGGACCAAGTCGTTTTGAAGAAACTTCTAAATCTGACCTGTTGTGATCTTATCTGGGGCGACATGGCATGGGAGCGGGCATGACTGTATTATTATCTCCTACTATCTGGACTTTATTTTAGTGGACAGCTACCGCAGAAAAATGGTATGCACAACAGAAAGAACTTGAAACTCAAAATAAAAGGCGTGGAACGAATATATAAAAAAAATTTGAGACAGTTTAATGACCAAACATTTCACATCCATCATTAACAAAAAAAAAATATTTGTGGACTTTAGAAAGGGTGCAATAGACGAAAATGACATGATTAACTGGTGCCTTGACCCATATCATGTAGTTTCAGCCAAGAAATTCTTGATTCTGCATAATAATCTAGCATGTCGGGAATTACTTTTTTTTTTCCCTTTCCCGTTAAGATAAATGGTTACGCTGGACATAAAGAACATATAGGAAAGGTCTTGGAAATAACAGTTTAATGTACAGAGGGGATTGGGGGGAGGGAGAGGGAATGAAAATGTTTAAGCCATTTACAGAATTAAAGGAAAAAAAAGCTCCGGGGACACTGAAACTATTGTAAATATCATGCAATGAAAAGCACAGAAACCAACATTTATATTGGCACTCGCAAGGCCAAGCGAGTACTTGATATCTAACTGCTCATGACAGTGAGAACCTATTAATTCAGCTGGAACTAGAGTGGCTTGGAACTAATTATCTGCTCCGCTGTTCCACCCTTTCAGATTAGCCTTTTTACAAACCGATTTTTGAAGACTTGGCGGTATTCTGAACAGCTACAAACCCTGGCAGCCTAAATAGAGCACTCATGCGGATTTAGAATATTTAATATGAAAGATGGAGAAAACACTGAACAGTAATGTACAAATGCCTGAATGGATAATAATATGAAATTGTTACAGAAATATTTTAATCACAATATTCCTGTAACAATACCTATTGATCTAGTGGGGCAGCAGGGATGCAGGTCTATTCGAGCACGTCTTTTTATATGGCAGGCCGCGTTGGACGTCATAGCGCTTGGTGCCAAATTTTAAATATTTAAAGGCGCATTGTCCTTTTGCTCACTGCCCAATGTAGGTCTATTGTAGACAGTTCCTCGGTGCGCTTCTAGTCTGGTTTCTCTATTCCTTAACTTTTGCCTGTCCTTGACAGCTGTATCGTTGCCTGAACAGACCTTTGCCTGTAACGGACTATTCTTCCAGATCCCGATCCTGGTCTGTTTCTTTGACTACGCTTAGTTCTTTCCCCGTTACTACAATTACACATTGCTGTTCCCTCGCCTGCCCCGTACATTCGCCTTGGTTCTCTCACTTCAAGACCTGGTAGTATCAAAGTACCGAAGGGCTCCTCCCAACGTGAAAGGCGGCTGTTATAGCCAGAAGCGTGAGCCGTAACCGTTTGTTCTGGGTTTGGGATAGCGAACTCAACTAATTCCTTTGACTAAGTGCTATTCAACAAGAATGGTACGGTATGTGTGCTTGCTCATAGCCTGTACACAGAGATACCCCAAAACTATACAAGCACAGGTATATTTCACGTAAAAAAGAAAGTACACCCCATGGCATGGCATGGATATTTGACCTTCATGCAACACTTACTCTGCGTAGTCCATTGTTTAATTTAAATAAATATAAAAGCAAAATCCAAATGCCTATATTTATCACTAGGCAATACCTACAATTAGAATCAGGTGCAAACATAATTAAAGAGGATCTCCAACAAACCTGTCTTATTAAAACCTTAGGCATTTAGTTTGGGTTGCTCTTGAGTAGTTGCGTTGAGTAGTGTGTGGTATCAACATGCCTAGATTGAAAAATTTCTGAGGCCTTCATAAAAAGGGTTATAGATGCCTATGAGTTTGGGAAGGGATAACAAAATATAGCAATATCCAATAACAAATGGATATCAATCTCTCTATTGTCCAGAAGACCACCTACAAGTAGAGAAGATTTCTCCAACATGGCCAGGTGAGGCTGTCCCAGCAAGTTCAGTCCAAGAGTAGAGTGTAACATATTGAAAAAATCTTTAAGAATTTCATCACAGGACATACAAGCAACTCTAACCACTGCTGATGTCTACCATTAGAAAGAATCAGGACCAATAAGATCTACATGGGAGGTGTGCCATGTAAAAATTTGCTGTCCAGAAAGATCAGGGCAAGACTAAAGCACCCATGAATATCAGAGACCGATAGTTATATGAGACTCCTACCTAAAGTTGTTTCTGCCAAATCTGGGTATGGGACCTGTTATCCAGAAAGCTCGGGACATTTTCCAGATAAGGGGTCATTTGGATCTCCATACATTACTTCTACTGACATTTTTTTTTAAACATTAAACTCCAAAGGGTAGGTTTTGCTTTCAATAAGGATTAATTATATCTGAATTGGGATCATGGATTCAGAACTGTTTTATTATTGTAAAGAAAAATATTTAAAATTTTTTTAAATTATTTTGTTAAAATGTAGTCTATGGGGCAAATTTACTAAAGCGCAAAGCAGCTTATGCTAGCTAAAATTTGCCAGCGTGACATCATTTTGTTACGTTGCCGATTTACTAACGGGCGCTGGCGTAAATTCACGAAGTGGACCTACTCTAGCGCTACTTTGCAACCTTACGCCAGGCAAAGTTGCGCTATGGCGAAGGGACGTAACTACGCTAATTCACTAACTTGGGCATTTTACTGAGCGTTACCTCTTGCGCCAGACTTGCCTTCGCCACCTCAGGCCAGGCGAAGTGCAATAGAGTAGATAGGGATTGCTTCAAAAAAAGTTGAAATTTCCCAAAAACCGCTCGAGTCTTTTCCTTTTTTAAGGGTGATAGGCTAAAAAAGATCGTAATTTTTTTTGGAGGCAACCTCTTTCCCCACTACATTTCCTAACATATGGCACCTAAACTATACAGGGGGCACATGTATAGAGTTAAATAACAAATCTTTTATTTTATGAAGCTTTCCCAGGCTTGTGTAGTGTAATGTATTTGCTGCTACATATACGTCCATTGTACTTTAACTTGGCGCCATATGCAAATTAGACATCGGTAGCATAACTTCGCTTTGCTTGGCGAATTAACGCTATCGCAACCGTTCGCCTCCCTGAGCGCAACTTCACATTTTTGTGAATTTGCGTAGCGCTGGCAAAACGCGGCTGTCGCAACTTCGGATATTAGTGAATTTGCCCCCATGGGAGATGGCCTTCCTGCAATTCAGAACTTTCGGGATAATTGGTTTCCGGATAACGGATCTCATACCAAGTATTACAATCAAGGGGCACTTACTATTTCCACAGACGAAAAATCTGTTAATCTGTAAATTTTTCGTTGAATACATTATTGCAAAGTGCATTTTTTATGTTTGTTGCCCCAACAACTATGACATTCACTGGGTCAAATAGAAGACATGAAGGAAGCCACAAAGACTGCAGAACTGTGCTGCTACTTTTAAGTCACACAACATGTTTTGGATCACATGGACCCTTTCTCAAGTGTCTTGATCAAAGGAGTTGTGCCATTCTCTGGGCACAAATGTTCCTTTCCTTTCTCTGGACTACATCTCTCCACTAAGATAACGTGGCAAATTCTAAATTCTAAAAATGGACAGAGGAACAAAATACCATTCTTGGAAACACAATCAAAAATTGCTGACATTTTTATGCTGTATAAGAGTGAGGACAATGTTGCTCACCAAAGAAAAAGAACCACAATGCTATAAATACGCAGTGGATTATGGGTTTTATCTTTGCGATAACATTGCATGATGATGTACAATGCAGTTGTGCCAAGAGCGTACAGCTTTCATGGCCAGGAATGGGGGGGAAATAAAATTGTAACAATACACTAAAGAATTCAAAAAGTGCATTAGAGCTATTTTCATCTGGTTGCAGCTTGAATTTATTAGACATCTAGATGATGACATGGAAAAATCGCTGCCAATGTTTAGTATAAGATAACCATTTTTATAGCTCTCTTCTAACAACAAATAGCGCACATTCTGAGAGCTAGTAAAAAGGTGATAGATTACATGAGAATGAAGAACGCATTAAGCTGTCCTATAGAATTCATGGCTTTTAGGATTCAAGACGGGATCTTATCGAGAAACAGCGCCGACGACAACTGACAAAGATATTATATAAATTGTATAAACCCCGATATGATATTTTAAATAAAGCCACAAAGCGTGTATTTAAATGTATTTAAAGGTTCAGTTAACTCCAAGGAAATTATTGGTTGGCTCGTGGTGAATTTAATCAAAAGGCGTTCTACACTTGTGATGTAATGTGCCAACTCTTCTGCTTGAATACGATGGCCAAGACATGACAGCTAACCATTATATGTCAAGCAAGCACAACAAAGTTCTATTAAATGGCAGTTCAAATTGACTTTGCTCAAATGGAGATAATTATAAGCACCCCCCTTGCTTTATAAACTGCAACCTTTGTTACACTACGAGATAAAGTGCAAACCATTATTCAGAACATTCGCCTTGAGAAAGCATTACCTGCGAAACGCGCGTTGGCGAACTCTGCTTTTTTAAAATAACCTATTAAAAGGACTCTAAATAAGACTTTTTTTGAACAATTTTAGCTTCAAGCCTTGTAACTAATTATTAGAAATGGTCAAGAGGGGGCGGTTGGTTGTTGGAAAACAGCGCTCAAATCCTACTCTCTTCTCCTCCCTGTCTATTGTATCCCGCGCTGGGATTCTCAAGGGGACCAGGATTTGTGGTTTTGTGAAGTTGAATAGTTCTACAATGAGACAGGGCCAGATTTAAATATCGAGACCACAGTCCTGGTTTTCCTGCCTTTCTTTGCTTTGTGGTGTCCCAGGGATAGAAAAATAATAGGTAGAAACTTTTGGGACAACTCCACCTTCTGTTATATCCTTTTCATGCTTTTATATCGGATTGAGTTGCTGGGTAATCGTTTTATCGCTAATGAAGTTGGTTCAACAATTATTTTTCACAGTTTATTAAGTCCCTGGTTGGACTAATGCACTTGCACTTTAAGTATTCAAATCAATTTATTTTTTAACACTTATGCACATAAGGTAGTGGATTCATTGTAAAGGAATGGAATAACCCTAATGGCAGAAATGTTTTGATTTAGTCTGTCCTTAGCACTTTAACTTAACAATTATAATCTGGTAACTCATTAATTTTTATTAATTGAGCTATTCACTATTTATATTTTTAAAGAGCACGTGTCATACAATTAAATAAAAGTATCCAGAAAGTGGATGAATTTTGAATTTGATCTTTAGAAGTAGGGATGCACCAAATCCACTTTTTTGGATTCGGCCGAACCCCCGAATCCTTCACGAAAGAGTCGGCCGAATACCGAACCGAATCCGAACCCTAATTTGCATATGCAAATTAGGAGTGGGAAGGGGAAAACGTTTTTTTACTTCCTTGTTTTCTGACAAAAAGTCACGCAATTTCCCTCCTATCCCTAATTTGCATATGCAAATTAGGATTCGGTTCGGCCAGGCAGAAGGATTCGGCCGAATCCGAATCCTGCTGAAAAAGGCCGAATCCTGGCCGAATCCCAAACCGAATCCTGGATTCAGTGCATCCCTATTTAGAAGTGAACCATCAAATTATCAGTCAGAAGAGGGTTTTTTTTCTTTTTTTATTCATTATTCAGAAGGCTAATCTGTGGTCTTCTCATTTGTATTACTAGCTTCTCTTCTGAGACTCAGCCAAAGCAGGTAATTAGAAGAAAAGAAAAAAGACAATAGGCAACAGAATGCTCAGCACAAGCCCTATTTATTGTAATCATGGTGAACAAGGGGGGATACAGTCCCATTATAATGCTTTTAATTATAATGTAAAGTTATGTAATGATTAGACAACTAGACAAAAATCAAAAAGATATTAAGGGGCAGATTCATAAAGGATCTTTATGAATTAATTTTGATAGATCCCTAGAGTTCATTGAGAATCCTGGCTGAATACCGAATCGAATCCTGGACTTGGTGCATCCCTAGTAAAAACTTTTTGGAGTCCACGCCACCAAGATTAAAAATCAAGCAGACAAGCCGAAAACGATAATGCTCATAAATAAATTCTTGATCACTCGACATCACCAAGGTTTAACTAAGTAAAATATCTCTAGCTCATATTTAGGATTAAATGTTTTATTGCCAACAGCCTCTTTATTTTATTGTTACCATGGCAGGAGGAAGTTACGTTTTGCTGCAAATGAATAGCGACCACTGTTCTTCTGGAGCCTCATTTTCCTTCGGGATGAGAGGAACGTGGATATTCTTACTGAGAAAGCCTTTCATGCCGGCAGTTTATTGCTTTACATGACTTAATAGAAAGAGGAAAGTGAAGAGCAAGATGTTTGGGGGTGTTGAAAAATGTTTCAAAATATTTTATTTCTCCCCTCGCTTTCTTTGCCGGAAAATTACGACGTGAGAAGCAGATCATTCGCCGACTAAAGACGGGGCTGTTACTGGAACAGGTGTTCTGTTATGAGATATTAAACTCTCATCCTTGACCTGTTAGGTGTATATTTAATATTTTCAAAGCTTCAAAGTGGAGACACCTATTTTTATTGAGGACTGGAGCCTTAGTTTGGGATTGTTTCTGTGAAATATGTAGCCATAACTAACAATGGACCATCATTTAAGCTTCACGTGCACCCAAGAAGTGATTGCAAAGTATGAAAGGAGACAATTGACAGCAGATAAGAAGCAGTCCATAATTATATTGTTTTCATCTTAAATCACTACCCACACTTCCTTTTTAATTTTTTTTTATATAAAATCCATGCCCTGTGAAATATCTGCCATTGCTCTCTATTCTTCCACCTCTTACCTGGGCAATATTTTTGTTGAGAAGGTAGACTCCATACTCAAACTGAAGCTTTTCTCCGCCTTTCGGATACAAAGGGAACCTGTATAAAACAATAAAAATGTACATCTTATTCTGGATACAGAAATATTAATTCAAATGCAAAAATAAACAGATAAAAAAATCTATTTTATTTGGAAGAGCTAAATATATAATGGCTGATGCAGGGCAATATATGTATGTGAAAGTAAATAAAATATTGAAAAGAGTAAGAAGCACAAGACAGGTTAGAGGACAGTTATTCTGGATTTATTAATGTATTCACCAGCACTATGCTTTCCAATTATACAGGACACAAGTAGGCATTACTCATTTACAACTTGCACTAGATGTTTCTTCATAACATGTTCCACCAGCTAAATAAAGTAGGACCCCCTTACCTTACTACTAAGAGAGTTCAACCTTCTCACTTCTCCATACAGTGTCTTGTCTATAGTTATTTAAATAAACTCCTCTTTGGAGACCTTAGATGCATTTACTAAACTCTCTCAAATCTACCCAAGGCCAAACCTATAGTTGTTGACTCTGATACTGGTGTACCACCGTAGTGATCCCTCAAGAGATGTGGTCTCCAAAACCTGGAAAGCCTCATACTCTCTTCTAGACCACTATTTATTTCCCTTGCATCTTTGAGAGAGATGTAAGTACAGATTCAGTTCCTTTCTTTGACTAAATTATTAATTTAGCATGGAAGCCTCTGTTGTGTTCGGTCAATGTGCACCCTGGTCTATCGTGTTGAATAGAGCCTTAGATAATGCATATTAGTGAGCCTATGATTAAGGCCAGGATCACCTGAAATTCATCTGGCCAATAGCCACAATGCTGGGAGATTGCCGCAATACATTTATGCTACTGTAGTGGACAAATTTGGTGACAAAAAATGGTTCTCCAACGATGAGAATTTCAATCGCCAATGGCAAAACTTTGTGAGAAAACTTTGGATGACTTTGTGATGCGTAGGTTTTGCAGCAATTTCAATTATTGCTGCTGGAGATTCGCCACCTGCAGAAGCGCAAATTTATCGCAGGTGACATTGGCCGTTACCCTAATAGAAATATAAAGACTACACAAAGATTTAGGAGTTGCTGATTGATCTCACACTTGAATAATACATATTAATGGTCTACACCTCAAAAAACAACAACAAATAAAAAAATTAACTTATTCAAGTAAATGATTCTGTCAAGACTTAAATCTTTTTTTTAAAAAATTGCTCCTCCATTTTTCTTTTCATTCTCAGCATTAAGAACTTCCTTGAAGGTGTCAATGGTCAAGAAGATTTTCTCAGATTGCATGCAGCGCCTTTAGACTTTAATGGCAAAGGAACTTGAGAATTCCTGACAAATGGAAAAGTATCTAAAAATTTCAATCTGGGGGAGAAAAGTGATATTTGTTCAGATTTAACAAAAACGTAGTCGGATGAGAAAAAAAACCCTTATCTCATGGTCACATTAAAAGTCTCTGGGGATATCCAAAAATGAAGAGAAGGAGATACATTTTTTTCTCATTGAATAGAATCTGAGCCGCTACACATGAATGCTTTTGGGAAGTTGCTTTGATTAATTGAAATTTTGTTAAATATAGTTTATCATAACTACATGCAAAGGCAATTACGAAATCTAGGGGAAATAACATGGCTAAAAATAGAAGAGTTTACCTTCCAATTACTTTCTCTTAAAAAGACTGCCCAATAAATATTATGTACATATGTATGCACTAGAGTGTATAAACATATTACTGGAGAAAAGAATGATTATTGCAAACAACTGACAACGCTTTCAAACCTCTATGATACCGATTACTTGTAAATTTGGTACAATTTCCTTCAAATTTGTTTAAATTGTGAAATACATCTGGGGCGCAAGCACGTATATTTTTTCACGATTAAGCTACATAATTGGTGGGTATTATGTTCGCTGGAAACCCAAAACTTCCTGTTACTGATCACATTAGTACATTAATCATACCTTGCATTTGTTTTGGTCTTCAACACACAACCATGCTTATTGGGAATGTTGGTGAACCACAACTCCGGAAGTTTTTTTTAATTTGAGGAGGGAATTGTTTATCAGTAAGGTCAGCTTAATCATATAATCACATTGCTAAAATGAATCCCCAACTTCCTGATACAAAGGACTGGAAGAGAAAAAAGAACTCTTAAAACAAGTTGAAAAAATAGCTTCCCATAGTGATAATTAAATGCAGAGATTTTGATCCAAAATGGCCCAACTTACTAAAAGAGTGAGAATGAACTTTAGAGATTCTGATCCAGAAACGGTCTGGCCAGCACAATAACAACCGATTTCTTGGTCCAAGGTATTTAACTCTCCTGGAACATGAGACTTCCTAAATTTTCTTAAGGAAATCTCATTAACACTGCTTTGGCTCAGCCATGGGTCCAAGGACAACTGTTAGGAAAGAAGTCCAAGGACATGTGGTTGAGAAACATGTTGATTAAGGAATGGGTTGCTTAATGCCTTACATGCTGCCTATGAAGGTTACTGTTCAGATTAAAATGTTTATTAAACAACATTCACCAAATGTCACTGAAATCAATTAAGGGGTTGCATGCAGTCATTGTGGTTAGCATTCCTCTTTAGGTTACTCAGAAACAGACTCTGCTTAAAAGGATAAACAGAATGTTTAGGACTGCTTACAACATTGGTCCCCAACCAGTGGCTCGTGGGCAACACGTTGGTCTCCAACCCCTTGCTCCCAGTGGCCTTAAAGGAGAAACAAACCCCTTATTAAAAAAATCCCTACCACTGTACCACACATAGACCCACCTCCCTACTCCCCCCAGTCTAGCTGCTACCCCTTTTGACTTACCCCTCGGTGCAGGTTCAGGGATCGGAGTACACGGCAGCCATCTTCCGGGCCCTCGTATCTTCCTCCGGCAATTTCCATCCATTTCGGCACATGTGCAGTTGTAGCATACCTGGAAATTGCTCCAACTGCACATGTGCCGCTCCGCCGGTCTTCATTCTCAGATTACCGAAGACCAGGAAGATGGCTGCCGTGAACTCCAATCCCTGAATCTGCACGAGGGGTAAGTCAAAAGGGGTAGCAGCTAAGCTGGGGAGGAGGAGGGTCTATGTGGGGTGGGGGTAGGGTTTTTTTAATAAGGGGTTTGTTTCTCTTTTAAAGCAGGCATGTATTTTTGAATGTAGAAAAATATATATCAAAGATATATGTCCCATGGCTCAATTAGTAGTTAAAATTAAAAATGTTTTATTACAAATCACATCTAAAATGGTACATATTGACCCCACATGGCCCACCTTACGCGTTTCATACCCTCCGGTATTTAGTCATAGGTGTCCCTCCTATGACTAAGTACTGGGCCATGTGGGGTCAGTATGTACCATTTTAGATGTGATTTGTAATAAAAAACATTAATTTTAACTACTATTTGAGCATGGGACATATATCTTTGATATATATTTTTCTATATTGTGACTGCTTTGGAACCAGGTTTACTGCCAAACAGAATCTCCTAGCAGCTGCTTGTCCACATAGGGGTTACCAAGAGTCAATCACAACCCATAATGAGCACCCCTATGACCTTTTTGGATACTTGTGCTTTTTTACACTTGAATGTGGCTCACGGGTAAAAAAGGTTGGGGACCTCTGGCTTAGAATAACCTGCTACGTCTTCAGGGCAGGAAGGCCTCCTATTTTGGGGCAATGATCTCTCTTATGTACCGTATATACTCGAGTATAAGCCGACCCGAGTATAAGCCGAGGTACCTAATTTTACCTACGAAAACTTGGAAAACTTATTGACTCGAGTATAAGCCTAGACACAACTACAGACCTGTTTCCCAGCAGCGCACATTCTGCCAAAGCGACCCCCCCAGCGATCAACGTGACGGATTACTGTGTGCATTGTCCCATTGTTCCACTACCATGTGCAGAGGGTGCTGTGTGATATTGCCATCACTGTTAATCCTTCATATAACCAACAGAGGGCGCTGTGTGATATTGCAGTCACTGTTATTCTTTCATATAACCAACAGAGGGCGCATTGTTATTCTTTCATATAACCAACCAAGGGTGCTGTGTGATATTGCAGTCACTGTTATTCTTTCATATAACCAACAGATGGCGCTGTGTGATATTGCAGTCACTGTTATTCTTTCATATAACCAACAGATGGCGCTGTGTGATATTGCAGTCACTGTTATTCTTTCATATAACCAACAGAGGGTGCTGTGTGATATTGCAGTCACTGTTATTCTTTCATATAACCAACAGAGGGCGCACTGTTATTCTTTCATATAACCAACAGAGGGAGCTGTGGGATATTGCAGACTCCTCCCAAGCGAACTGTTGGTATAGGAATGATTAAAAGTGACTACAATCTCAGCTACTGCCCACTGACTCGAGTATAACCTGAGGTAGACTTTTTCAGCACATTTTTGATGTTGAAAAACTCGTCTTATACTCGAGTATATACGGTAAATGAAATTCCATAGAATCATTTGAATGAAATTTCTGTGAAATGACAAAATTCAATATACGGGATTACCCCATTAAATTAAAAACACACAAAAAGGATTGTCAGATAACATTAAATGGGTCCCACGTCTACTGCGAACCAATGGCCCAGAGGCTGAACAGTTAGATCTCTACAATTGTGTAGACAACTGCATGTGGAACTTGGTGACTATCCCATGTGTAGTTATCTTTATTAGATTTCAGTAGCATATCTCCCAGAACATCACATGGGGCCAAAATGGCTTCACACATTGTAGACCAGCTTGAACATTATACCCGTTCATCTGAACAACTGTATCAAAAGGCTGGGAGCAAACAATCATTCACAGAAGATAATATTTCCCAATTCTATTCCATTTTCGGATTTCCCTCCAAAAATGTAAAAAAATAAAATGCATTGCACATCATTTAGGGTCAGATTTATTAAGGTTCAAGTTGTTTTTTTCCATGAAAATTAGAATTTGCAAGTTGTCTTTTTTTTGGTCAAAACTCACATTTTTGGGTTAAAAAAAAACTTGAAGTGATGGAGTATTCGAGATTTATCATACCCGACCCTGCAAATAGCTAGAAGCTGAAAAGACATCACCCAAAACCTGTTGCGGTTATGCAGACGTTTATGGAAGCAGTCCCTTGAACCATTTAAAGGGATCCTGTCATCTGAAAACATGTTTTTTTCAAAACGCATCAGTTAATAGTGCTACTCCAGCAAAATTCTGCACTGAAATCCATTTCTCAAAAGAGCAAACAGATTTTTTTATATTCAATTTTAAAATCTGACATGGGGCTAGACATTTTGTCAATTTCCCAGCTGCCCCAGGTCATGTGACGTGCCTGCACTTTAGGAGAGAAATGCTTTCTGGCAGGCTGCTGTTTTTCCTTCTCAATGTAACTGAATGTGTCTCAGTGGGACATGGTTTTTTATTATTGAGTGCTGTTCTTAGATCTACTAGGCAGCTGTTATCTTGTGTTAGGGAGCTGTTATCTGGTTACCTTCCTATTGTTCTTTTGTTTGGCTGCTGGGAAGGAAAGGGAGGGGGATGATATCACTCCAATTTACAGTACAGCAGTAAAGAGTGATTGAAGTTTATCAGAGCACAAGTCACATGACTTGGGGCAGCTGGGAAATTGACAATATGTCTAGCCCCATGTCAGATTTCAAAATTGAATATAAAAAAATCTGTTTGCTCTTTTGAGAAATGGATTTCAGTGCAGAATTCTGCTGGAGCAGCACTATTAACTGATGTATTTTGAAAAAAAATATATTTTCCCATGACAGTATCCCTTTAAGGATGTTAACAGCCTGTTTGATGCTGAATTTTTTCCAGAGGGTTTTGCCCCAAAAATGCTAATTATTAGAGCGATTCTGGGTTTTCTTTCGCAGAAATTCTGGTTTTTGCCATTAGAGTTTTTTCTTAAATAAGATACCATTCGAGTTTCGAGTTCATTTGAGGTTAAAAAACAAAACTCTTAACACTCGACCGTTGATAAATAACCCCCTTAATATATAATTTTGTATTTGGACTAACCTACTCCTTCTGTTAACTAGGATAGTACTGGTGAGGTCTGTGACCTTAGAAGGGGGAGTTATAGGTGATTTGTAAGACCCTTGTAATTAGGGAATAGTTAATTTACTATTTACAATAAACAATGCTGGGTGATATACTTTTTGGAAACAGAAAAGATGAACAGCAAAAGAAGAGGAGAAATGAGAAACATTAAGGTGCAACTAATACTTGTGCCGTTGCTGTGGATAATGAATTAATTGTATACTTTACATGAAATATAGATCACACCCTTGAGGAAATTATAATGAATTGTGTGCTAATGTGAGAAAACTTCTGGGACCTTGAGCCATATGTTCTGTAAATACTGTAAGATGATCTCATTTTTTTTTACTCAAACACATTTAAGGTTATAGCACATAATTGATAGCCCTGCATTTCGTATGGGCTAATAGTGAAATGCACCCCTCTAGTGTGAGCTCATCTAGTAAAATTAAATGTAAATAGAGAAAAACAATTTGGCAAAACTGTCCGTCATTCAGCTTAATAGCCCACAGGCTAAATATTCAGATATTTTGCAAAGGCCTTCCACATGTGCAGAACATTTGAGTGTAAATGAGCTATTTCGATACTTTGCATCAGATCCAAGAGGACTGCAAGATGTTCTGCCAAAACTGAGCAAGTGAGGTGCCATCCATGACAAGATCTATGTATAAAAAGGCCCAAAAGTCTGACAGAATTTGGCCAGGTATGGCTAACTTGAAGCTAGCCACACAGTTAAAGGTGTTTTATAGAATTCCATAATCTTTAATGCCTAAACAGTTGCATCATGGTTACACCATGGTTCATCGGCAAACAACCAATGACTTTAGTACAAGGACACTGGTCAAGCTGAAATCGGACAGACTAATTGGTGGGATCAAATAGCATTTCCTTGGTGGGTTATAAGAAGCCCTTTGCAATAATTATATATAAGTATTTTAAATAAATTTGGATATCTGTGGGTTAATAAGGAATATTATGTATAAAAATGCCAAAAAATCTTCCCATAACATCAAATCAATTTAAAAGTGAATTTCTAGAACAAGTAGATGTCATGTTTTTCCCATGTGCCAAAATCTGACATTGATTGAACTGCCCTAGTACTAATCAATTTCCCAGAAAAATAATGGCCACAGAAATATAATGGCCACAGAAAGGACTAACTTCATAATTTGGCATAGGCAATCTCTAGGTGAGTGTTTTTTTTGGACTTTTTCAGTTCAAGCAACCCCTATTTGGTTCTTACATTGGTCAGGGCTCCCCTAGTTGATTACAAATTAATAGACATGGGACATCAGTATTTACGACTCAAAATGTTACCCAAGTGGTTGTCAAGATGGGCTTCTAGCATTATCACGAGAATTAATATGCACCTGTGCCAAAAAAAGCCTAAGAACAACCACAGTTTGTGTCAGATGGGTGGAATTGGGCAGAACCCACTTTGAGCACAACAACCATCATCTACTGTGGAGAAGGGTCCATCATTGGGAGAAGTGTCAGGCACAGGAAATCTGCTGAATATTTGTTTTGTTACTTCTTACTTGTTCAAATACACATGAAAAAATACAATGTATTTAGGAATACATCCTATATCTCTCTTTATTTACCAGTAGGTCCTTAAAGCTGGCAAGAGGGCTCCCATTGCGATTAGAAGAAAGGAGGTTCTGGCTAAATATTGGTAAGGAGATTGTTACAGTGAGAGCTGTGAAGATGTGGAATTGTCTCCCTGAATCAGTGGTACAGGCTGATACATTAGATAGGTACAAGGAAGGGTCGGATGCTTTATTCACCAGTAGCTCCTCCCAGCAGACAGGAGGGAGCCAATGAGATTAGAGGAGGGAAAGGGGTGTTACAGGGAGAGCTGGGAAGTGAATCAGTGGTACAGGCTGATACATTAGATAGGTATAATGAAGGGTTGGATGCTTTATTCACCAGTAGCTCCTCCCAGCAGACAGGAGGGAGCCAATGAGATTAGAGGAGGGAAAGGGGTGTTACAGGGAGAGCTGGGAAGTGAATCAGTGGTACAGGCTGATACATTAGATTGGTATAAGGAAGGGTTGGATGCTTTATTCACCAGTAGCTCCTCCCAGCAGACAGGAGGGAGCCAATGAGATTAGAGGAGGGAAAGGGGTGTTACAGGGAGAGCTGGGAAGTGAATCAGGGGTACAGGCTGATACACATTAGATAGGTATAGGAAGGGGTTGGATGGTGTTTAGCAAGTGAGGGAATACAGGGTTATGGAAGATAGTAAAAGTTGATCCAAGGACTGGGCCATTTGTCATCTAGGACTCAGGAAGGAATTTCTTCCAAAATTAGAGATGTCTCAAATGTTTTTTTTTTTTTTTGCCTTCCTCTGGATCAACTTACAGTTAGGCAGCATTTATACCGACAGAAATGGTCAAACTACAGGTACAGGAAGGGTTTGGGTTCCAGAAAATCTGAGATGTATATAATGAACAACAGTTCATCTCCATACACACAAAATATCAAATTGCATCTGAAATTCTCCAGGGGAACAGGCGCATGGGCTGAACCATCCACAAGGAGAAACACTCACAAGGCAAATTACTTGAGATAGCAAGAAGTTCATCTTAAAACACACAATAAAAATAGTCTGTATTCAGCCAAACAGAAATCTGTTCAAAAATTGCACAAAATAAAAAATTCCCGTCTGCCAAAAAAAGATGAAGAGATACAATTCCTCATGAGTTGCAAGCTACAGAAAGCAGAGAGAAACGGCAAACAGAGCTAACATTTTATAGGCCTCTACCTAACTGCCAAAGGGAGCCGGCACACCTTTACTGGACCTCTGCTAAAAGTTCTATATCCCTGGAAGGATAAACTCTCTCACACAGATGTAAAAAGCCCAAGGATATTCACGGTTTCCTTAATGATAAAACAGTGATGTTTGAAAATATTTTTCTATTAAATAGTTATTATACAAATGACATTATTCAATATTTTTCAGACAGTTAGGGGGTTACATTTTAAAGTCTGAATTGACTATAAAATTCGAATTTTTAGCAAAATTTTTTTGGAGATTTATTATACCCAGAGGATGGAAAAAGTCTAAATCCGAAAATCTGGCATCTCAGACCTGCCAAGGTTGTATATAAGTCAATGGGAGAGGTCCCTATCCTAGTTGGAAGTTTCTGAGGTCTGTGCTGGAATTAGCCTGAAAATCCAACTATTTCGGGAAAAAGCCCCATCCATTTTTTAAAATAATAAAAAATATAAAAAACAGAAAGCAGTTATTATGTCGTAATGGACATTCAGCGGAAAATGACATTAAAGAAAGATGGTGACCATAGCGATAAAATAAATAGTTTTTCAGTAAATAAAAGAAAAAATATGAATGCTCAAATAATTCAGAATTTCAAAAAATGATTTCCTTTTTCTCTGTATTGAATCCTAACGAAGATGTAATTACTCTTTATTGGAAGCAATACAATCCTATTGGCTTTTAAAAATGTTCAAATTATTTTTTAGTAAACAAGATACAGAAATCCAAATTATGGAAAGATCCCATATCCAGAGAACCTCAGGTCCTGAGCATTCCTACTCACAGGTCCCATACCTGTACTTCTGTGTGGCTCAGGAATCTCCTGCCCCCACTCAACTGAGGCCCAACTCAGCCCAAGGGTCAGACTCTCTGGTTAGTATGGCAATGGAGAGGGCTAGGTAGATAGGGGACATCATGAGTAGAGGGGTCCATGTCATTAGTTTGACCTAGCCCCCACATTAGTAGGATGTTGGAGAAACGTTTGCTTTTTGAGTCAGTCTATACAACATGAATACCTTGCTCTCAGACAGAGAGGTAGAAGAAACACAAACATATGCAGTTATGTATTCAATTATTGTAGTAGTTTTATTGTAGTAATCGAACATTCATTAGAAGACGGTTTCTAAACATTTTAAGACCCAAATTAAGTTAGTGGAGCAGCTTCACATTCCAAATATTGGTTAAGGACCAGTTAATCACCCATTTTAAATTGTACTTTTTGTTGTAGATAGAAGTATCCTCTTACTTAAGGCCAGGGTGGGATCCTCTCTAATAAACAGGGAACCATTTTTGGGTCTCAACCCACAGGGTAGAGTTTCCATTTAAGATATCATATTGATTACAATTTTACTATTAGAAGAGGTCTTAATGTCCACTCCATAACCATAGAACCTTGATTTGACGTTAGATGTTATTGTTATTAGGCTTCCCTTTACTTGTGTAGCATTGCTGGAAAGATGAAATATTTGAAGGCCTTGCAATAAATCTCCTGGGGCTCTCGTGTTAGTCAGACATTTATTGTTAAGCTAAGCTGTGAAGGATCTATGCTCCATAACTTTTGCCTTACATTTTAAGTTTCCTCTTAAGAGATCTAATGTCTAAACATCTTTATTGCCAAATGGTGATTTATGATAGAGCCTGTACAGCATCCCTGTTCCAGAGACTTGGCACAGATGCTCCCATACGCCTACAGAACCGGTTGCCTTCTCATTGTGCATAAAACCACCTGACTCTTGTACACACTCTTCCCCATTGTTCACAAAAAAACCCCCAATGAATCTGCTCCCAGATGGCTTTAATTTCCCATGCAACATATGGTTATTTCTCTACAAATCTGTAATTTGTACATCAGACACCAGCGAGGGAGGAGATGAGTAAAAAAATAAATTAAATAATAAATATATAGACCATGAGAAGGCTTGAGATTCCTGCCAGCTCAGCCGAGGCCTTTGGGTTTATATAAGGCCTGCGGTATTTTTATTACATCTTCTTGCCAGGATTTATATTAGAGCCGGTTGACTATTTGAAAGAATCCATTTTTCTTTCCTGTATGGATTTCCACATGAAAAGAAGTGAAATGTGTGTGAAATGGAACAGGTGAATTTGCTCTCAAATCTCTTCCAAAAGCAATTTGATAAAATATTTTGGAATAAAAGAATAATAGGCTGCTGAATATAAAATACACACCTGCACATTGAAAGACACACTGTGTTGAAGGCTAATTTGGTTTCTTTTTAGTGGTTTGTGCAACCAAAGTAGTCCCCTCATGCCAGTCCTCTCTGGTGACTAAGCCAGCAGAGACACATCCCTACAGTATATGATATCATCTAAGAAGACCTGACCCAAACTTGAGCCTGGTTCGGCACATGATAAGATGGGGCTGGTCAGAGCCGAGTGAGGATCCATTGGATTCCGAACCCACACATTGCTAGACTCTTTTTATGCTTTATTTCCTCCTCTGTTATTGCCCTCTGCCTCATCTACTTTGCATGTAACAAAAAAACTCTTTTTTTACCCCCCCATACGTCTTCCCTTTTTTTTACCCCCCTAGACATCTCCTCTTTTTTTACCCCCCCTAGACATCTTCTTTTTTACCCCCTAGACATCTTCTCTTCTTTACCCCCCTTACACGTCTTATCTTTTTTTATACCCCTTACACGTCTTCTCTTTTTTTTCCCCTTTCCCCCCTAGACATCTTTTTTTTTTTTTTTTACATCCCTAGAAATCTTTTTTTTTACCCTCCTAGACATCTTTTGTTTTACATCCCTAAACATCATCTTTTTTTCACCCCTCTAGACATCTTTTTTTTTTTACCCCTTAGAGATCTCCTCTTTTTTTACCCCCCTAGACATCTTCTTTTCTACATCCCTAGAAATCTTTTTTTTTTACATCCCTGGACGACATCTTTTTTTTTTTACCCCCCTAAACATCTTCTTTTTACCCCTTTAGACATTTTTTTGACCCCTTTAGACATCTTTTTTTACCCTCCTAGACATCTCCTCTTTTTTTACCCCCCTAGACATCTTTTTTTTCCCCTCTAGACATATTTTTTTTACCCCATTAGACATCTCCCCTTTTTTTACCCCCCTAGACATCATCTCTTTTTTTACCCTCCTAGACGTCTTCTCTTTTTTCCCCTGCCCCTGGAAGACATCTCTTCCACCCCCACAGACATCTTCACCCCTCCTCCCGGACGACATCTCTTTTTCCCCAAAGGACATCTTCTCTTCCACCGCCCAAATGACATCTCTTTCTCTCTCCACCCGCTCCGGAACATATTGTCTTTTTTTCACCCTTTCCCTGGGCATTTTCTCTCACCCTTCCCCGGACATCTTGTCTTTTTTTCTCAAGCTGGACATCTTGGCAACCCCCCCAGATATCTTCTCCCTTTTTTCCCCCCTGGACATCTCTTTTTTACCCCTTACACATCTTCTCCCTTTTTCCCCCTCACATCTTTTTACCCCGGACCTCTTGTTTTATACCAGTTTTCTCCTTTGTTCATTTTGTATTAATGCTTTTTTCAATCATTTTCCCCATACTTGTCTAAAACATTGCCCCACCGCTGCCTTTCCTCCTTGATCACCCCCTGTGCTACAATTCTCTATTCATTTCATCTCTTCTGTTATCAGACCCATTTTGCTTCTTCTCAATTTTATGCTCCCTCCTTGTCTCTTCTCAGCCCCCATTTCTGTCTATCCTTTTGTCCCAATTACTTCTCTTCTATAATGAAAAGACAGCAATAAAGTGGATAGCTGGAAAAGAATATACAGTATAAGGCTTGAGCAATCAACTGCCAAAAAGACTAACAAAATGATTTCTTTCTGCCTTTTGATTCTATTTTAAAATATGCTGACAAAAAATATATATTTTTTTTCTACCGAGTTTTAAAATAAAACCAAAATGTAACGCTGACGGAGAACTGACAAAACAAACACATGCTATTGACTCACTAGAGCAATTTGTTTAAAATAACTGCCCCAAACAGCCAAGGAAAACAGAATATTTAATTTTAAAAAAATACTGGGGTTTTTGAAGACAGACGCTTTACATGTCAAGCCATTTTCACCAGCAATAAATCATTTTTGAGAAATTCTTCTTTTGATAAAGTGCACATTCGGTTATTCTGAGCTGGCGAAAGGCAAAATGCATATTAAGTGGATAAACAATGTAGATATTTATGGGCCAACATTTTGGCAGGTTCCATTTTATGTGCAGGAACACGTTCATTGCAGCTACTTTGTCTTTATGATAAGAATATAAACAGCAGTGCAAGTCTTCAGGCTCAGAGCAGCTGGGGCCCAAATGGATCCTAAATGCTACGGTAGAAACACTTACTCAATGCTGCGCCAATATTAAAAGAATCTCCTGTACACTCTATTATTTTGATTTCATTTTACAGCAGTGAAATACTTAGAAGGGAACATGGAGAAGCCCATACCTTCTATGTATTGAGGTTTATATTATGGTTTACTGGCCAATCTTGTACCTGGTGGCAAAGTCTACCTCAGCTAAATCAAGTTAACTTTTTAAAGGCAAAGCAGAATGTTTTTTTTACTGAATATGGAAAAGTACCACTCTGCTATAGATTGCAGAATCGTTGGTGCTGATATAAAAGGAATAGCGTGCTGGGTTGTTTTCTCTTTAAAGGTGTTGAC
The DNA here is from genome assembly GCA_038501925.1 of Xenopus petersii. NCBI lineage: Eukaryota > Metazoa > Chordata > Amphibia > Anura > Pipidae > Xenopus > Xenopus petersii. The sequence goes on along the minus strand of CM076674.1, from coordinate 6,053,295 downwards.
AGTCAACACATGGTTACCAGTCACAGCCAGCTCTTAAATGGGTAACATAGCAAAAAAAAACACAAGTCCATCCCGTAACCAACTGTAAAGTCTGTATATAATCCGCCTAACTGCTAGGGTAAATAACAACACTGTACTCACTCCCTTTCCTTCTCCGTCAGCTTATCGTTGATGTTGTCTTTGATGGCTGATCGGGAGCCCTTGTGGAGAATGGGATAACGCAGAGGTATCTGGAGGAAGAATGAAATCATGGAGACCAAATGAGCTGTGTAGCCCAATGCGACAGCCACACTCCCATCATCCTTTGCTGGAATGAAAAAAATTAAAATTTAAAAATGAGGTTCAAAATTCAAATTCAGACATTAGCTTTGTTTTTTTATATGGTTACATAAAAAATAGAATGCAGAATAAAATTAAAATATAACATTTGTGACTCTAAATGATCAAAATCCAATTTTTTCCCCCGGATTTTCTTTTGACTAAAAAAGTCCGAACAACTAGAACCCACGATGTCACTATTTATGATCATCGGATCAGGGACAAACTCGATAAAATCAAGCAAAAATCCAAATCGTATCATTTTCTTGTAGGTTTTTCCCAAATTGTACGATTTTTTGTCTGAAAAGTCCAAAATAGTGGGATTTTTGGGCTAATTCTAAATAGGATAGGGACCTCTCCCATTGATTTATATACAACCTCGGCAGGATTATGCGGATTTTTGGATTCAGACATTATCCATCCTTGGGGTATAATAAATCTTGGAAAAAAAACCCTGCGTTTTTGACTTTAATAAATAAACCCCTAAATGTCGTGTTTCACATATTCCAGTAAACATTTGGACTTGACCAAGCAGAAAAGGAGTTGGCAAGGGCATACATATCAATGGGGCTGTGGGTACATGTGCCCCCCCTTTTTATAAATTATATTTATTGAGTTTTCTTTTTCTCTCATCAAATTACAAACTGCATGAACTATGGTTGACATATACATTGGCATTTCAGGTAATAAGTAAAGCAAAGTAATGCAGTCAGTGTACTACAAATAAATGATATCCTTTGGATAATAAATCTTGCAATAACAACCAGGTACACAAACTAACCAATACTGAATTTATTGTTAAGGTGGCCATACACAGGCCGATAAAAGCTGCCGACAGACCGTGTCGGCAGCTTATTGGCCCGTGTATGGGGGCCCCGGCGTGCTTCCCTGATCGAGATCTGGCCGAAAGTCGGGCAGATCTCGATCGGATGGGGTTAAAAATCCCGTCGGATCGCGGCCGCATCTGTTCGTTGATGCGGTCCCGCGATCCGACCGCCCGTTTGTGAAAACTAGGATCCGATCGTTGGGCCCTAGGGCCCACGATCGGATCTGCCTGATATTGCCCACCTCAAGGTGGGCATATCGGAGGGAGATCCGCTCGTTTGGCGACATCGCCAAACGAGCGGATCTATCCATGTATGGCCACCTTTACTGTCATTTCTAGGGGGAGAGGGGGGATTACAGGGTAGATGGAAAGCTATACTGTAGGCCAGGGATCTCCAACCTTTTTTTTTACCTGTCAGCCATATTCAAATGTAAAAAAAGCTTTGACAGCAACACAAGAATGAAAAACATTTCTGGGAATGTCAAACATGAGATGTGATTGACTATTGGTAGCCTCTATGTGGCCTGCAGCCTACAGGAGGTTCTGTTTGGCAGCATATCTGGTTTTTATTCAACCAAAACTTGCCTCCAAGCCTGGAATTCAAAAACAAGCTCCTGCTTTGAGGCCACTGGGAGCAACATCCAAGGGGTTGAAAAGCAACATGTTTTTCATGAGCTACTGGTTGGGGATCACTGCTGTAGGCTCTGCACAGTTTGGAGTGATGGAGATAAAAGATGTTTTGTTATCCAGGAGGACCAAACTTTGCATATTATTTAAGGTAACTCCTATGTAAGTAATTTGGCACAGGGACTGAACCATTAACTGTTTTATCCAATGCAGTTCTTTGAGGGGTTGGTCGGATTTCTATTTGAGAGCGATCAGCTTCTTAGTATGAATCAATAGGAAGCATGGTAGGGCCCTTTGAGCTGGATTTCCCACAGTGGCAACCTCTCTTGCCTTGTTCCATGGGTGGACTGAATACAAATGGCTTTGGCTAGGGTCAGCCGCCTTGTGTTGGCTCTAGATTGAACAGACTCGGCGGATTTCAACTCGAAATGCAAAATCTTCCGTTTTTGTGCCGAAATCCACAGAACTTGTTTGCCGGAGCCGCCACAAGGATTCCGGACACGAGCAGACAAGAAGATTCGGTTATTAGTTGGAAGCTGAAATTTGACTGGGGATTTCGGCAGGCTGACTTGTGCCCCATCTGGCCCTAGCCTTACGCATTAAGTACTCAGGGTGAGTCGAGCAAGTGAGCCGTAAAGGCCATTAGATTTCAATGCAGAAGATATAAATTAATATAGAAAAATCCTCCTAGTTTACCTCAGTGTGGCCACAATTATAATCTCACATGGTCAGAAGAGAGAGGACTCTGGACACTACATAACATGGACACAGTTCGGGGGGGGGGGGGTCTGTTGCAACTTTTGGCTCCCCTAAATTTGATTACAAGCTAAAAAAAAAAAACCTCATTAGATTAATTGCAGGGAGGCATATGGAGCCAAGATGGGAAGAGAAAAAAAAATCACAAATTGTGATTAGTAAAACAAATCACACTGAGGGCCCCAGACAGAACACGCTGTACACGGCACAGGTGATAAATCTCTCTAGATCTGGAAATAGTTGATTGAAATATGATTAAAAGGGAAATAGCTCATTATTTTACGCAATTTAGCAAAAGACAAGCATTAAACCTTTTTTTCTGCAGCTTGCAGACTTGTTACATATATCAGAAATGTATGTTTTAACCTTTTCACTGCCAGGCCCTTTTTTTCCCCCCTGTAACTACCTGAGCTATACTACATTGTTTAGTTTATTAAAAATATAGTTTTATGGAGAAACAACCCCACAGCAGTACAATACTGAATTTTTCATGCACTTCATACTTCACATATATTACAAAGAGTAAGTTGTTCCCAGAAACTTACTCTTTTTTTGGAAAGTACAAAAAATATAAAATGGTTAAATGTTTATTTCTTGGCACAATTACCTAGGGATGCACCGAATCCAGGTTCGGTATTCGGCCAGGATTCTGCCGTTTTCAGCAGGATACGGCTGAATTCTTGTGCCTGGCAGAACCAAATCCTTAAAATCACGCGACTTTTCATCACAAAACAATGAAAAGTGAAAAAACTTTAGCCCCACTACTAGTGGATCCGGTGCATCCCTACAATTAGCGCACATGGTTTTCATTCAGGTGTGGGACCACTCAGCTCATTGCTTACGGGCAACAGGGATTTGAAAATGACCTACCTTGAAAATCCTCAGAATTTGGCAGCTTCACACCACATATGAAATAATCCTTTTGGTCAGGCTGTGAGAATAACATGAAAGGAGATTATTAGTACAACAGTTGATCTATTAAAGAACCACAACAAAAAACAGATACCATATATACTCGAGTATAAGCCGACCCGAGTATAAGTCGAGGTACCGAATTTTACCTACGAAAACTGGGAAAACTTATTGACTCTAGTATAAGCCTAGACACAACTACAGCCCTGTCTCCCAGCAGCGCACATTCTGCCAAAGCGACCCCCCCAGCGATCAACCGGACTTCTTTGCAAAGTTGATGGTGACAGAGAATTGCCAAACGGATTACTGTGTGCATTGTCCCACTGTCCCACTACCATGTGCAGAGGGTGCTGTGTGGTATTGCCATCACTGTTAATCTTTCGTATAACCAACAGAGGGCGCTGTGTGATATTGCAGTCACTGTTATTCTTTCATATAACCAACAGAGGGCACTGTGTGATATTGCAGTCACTGTTATTCTTTCATATAACCAACAGAGGGCACTGTGTGATATTGCAGTCACTGTTATTCTTTCATACAACCAACAGAGGGCGCTGTGTGATATTGCAGTCACTGTTATTCTTTCATATAACCAACAGAGGGTGCTGTGTGATATTGCAGTCACTGTTATTCTTTAATATAACCAACAGAGGGCGCACTGTTATTCTTTCATACAACCAACAGATGGTGCTGTGTGATATTGCAATCACTGTTAATCTTTCATATAACCAACAGAGGGCACTGTGTGATATTGCAGTCACTGTTATTCTTTCATATAACCAACAGAGGGCGCACTATTATTCTTTCATACAACCAACAGATGGCATTGTGGGATATTGCAGTCTCTCCCCAAGTGAACTGTTGGTATAGGAATGATTAAAAGTGACTGCAATCTCAGCTACTCGGGTACCGCTGACCCGAATATAAGCCGAGGTAGACTTTTTCAGCACATTTTGGATGCTGAAAAACTCGGCTTATACTCGGGTATATACGGTAATTCAATCATTATGGGGCATTTCAAAATTAATGGTTTTATGATATAGATAAGGATAGAAAAGGAAAATCTATAGTTGCAGTTTTCAAATTATCGTTTCGTTCTGCAGCTCTCCAATTTGGAACCACTTTGGAGCCACCTACCCTTTCCAAGAGGCAGTTGTTTGAGCGGTAAACAGCAGTGATATGCAGGTCATCCATTTATTGACTCATGCTGAACCTAATTAGCCCTCTCTCAATCTGAACCTAACCTGACAAACTTACTAACAGCAGTGTGGGTTCTGAACTAATATATAAAGTATATGTGGTACTAGGGGGTTGAGCCAGAGACGTTTTCCGGAGAAGGCTGGGGAGAGTAAAATAATGTCATGGTGGGGAGGGTCCAGAGCCAGCTACTATCCCATAGTAGTAAATAGTTGGACCAAATGTGGCCAAACTTTTACTTTCAGGTAGGTCTGTGCAACACTAGTAGGCAGGTTTAATAAGAGAGGGACTAACCAGAAAGATCAGCTGCTTCTGCAATTGTCTGGAGCCATAGCCTACAATAAAGGGGTTTCAAAGAGGTCACATTGCCTTGTACTGTCTATACAGGTATAGAATCTTTTATGTGGAATGCTCACGACGTGGGGTTTTCGGGATAAAGAGATTCTTCCCCCCCCCCGAGATTTGGATCACACCGCTAAAAAAAAGTATTTAAAATTGTAATGAATGCAATAGAATTGCGTTGTAACCCATAAAGGATTTGTGGATTATAATGAAGAGCAAGAGACTGGTTTATTGTTACACAAAAAGGACCCTTTAATCACATTTTTGGATAGTGGCTGTCGGACTCTAGTTTAAGGCTCCTTTGGTGATCTAACCATCGTTCAGGACTCCACTTGGCTCATAACATCATGGTTACAGATATATGAAAATATCAATGTTATCAGTGATTTAGCCTTGATTCTAAGAATATCTAGGGCCTAGAACCTAATCTCACCGCAGTTACCCTTTCAAGTTAGCCTTTGAGGTATATCTAGGGGAGCAAATAGGCTCTTATCAAAACAAAAAGTCTTACAAATGTTTTAATCAGAAGTAGTTCTGAGTTATTTACTCTGTGACTAAGGCATAAAATCAGCTTTTCTAGGGGATAAAGGAGTTAAAAAGAAGTAGGATATTGCAATATGGAATGAGATAAGATCTTGGATATGCCGGATTTATCTGTATTAAAGACCCCATACTGCAGAACGACTTCTGTAAACGTTTTTGTGGTTGAACTGAGAAATGGAGCTGACGCATATCCCAGCCACTGAGCCTTTTGATCTTATGTCGGGCGCCCCACGATTGTCACAGTTTTACAGATAAGGATCTTCTTTAGTGGAGTGAGATTTCAAAAGTATCATCAAGTCTTCTCTTGCAGTGACAGCTCGGGACCTACGTGGTTAGGGGGAAAAGGGGCTCATCTGTTCAACTGTCCCTCATTTTAGCTTGCTCTGCTCCATATAATGCTAAACGTATTGCTGATTAAAAATGGTTGCCCAAAACTAATGGCTCTGCTGAACAGGAACAAAAGAAGAGCTCAATAAGTCATTATGGGATGAGTACAAATGGTTGGGAAAAGAGTTTTCCACAGACTAACAAGACTTTTGGCATTGGTTTTGTTAAGGGAATGACGTTGGCCAGGGAATGTAGCAACACAAATGGTGACCATGGTCCTGTGTCTGTCCAACAGACAATTATGTGACATTTATTAAGGGAGTAAAGGAGTGACCTGATCTAGCAGAGTTTCTTCAAACATGAGGCTTGCTTGAAAAACTGGAAATGGAGTCGGATTGGACTTCTTTCTATCTAATCAAGGCCATAGATGTTGTTTGTCTTTCTATTTTTTTTTTTGCAGCGGGGTGACAAAAAGCTAGAAATCTCCCAGTATGCCATTACCCTTTCCAGCAGTCTGAAAACCCGAACAAGAGAAATAAAAGGTATTTTCACCTAAAAATGTTCACAATGCATTATATTATACGTCTTTAAAGGAGAAGGAAAGGTTAAAACTAAGTAAGCCTTATCAGAAAGGTCCATCTAAATATACCAGTAAACCCCCTAAGTAATGTTGCTCTGAGTCCCCTGTCAAAAGAAACATTGCATTTCTTTCCTTCTATTGTGTACTCATGGGCTTCTGTATCAGACTTCCTGTTTTCAGCTTAAACCTCATTGCCCTGGGCAAGAGCATGCTCAGTTTGCTCCTCTTCCCCCACCCCTCCCTTCTCTACTGTAATCTGAGCCCAGAGCAGGGAGAGACTCAGGCAGGAAGTGATGTCACACCATGTTAATACTGCAGCTCCTATCCTAAACAAACAGAGAGTATCTAGAGCTTTTTACTCAGATATGGTAAAACATTCTACAGAATAAATATAGCATTCTAGCTTGCACTATTGCAGCTAATCTATTGGCAATAAAATGCCTCCGTAGCTTTCCTTCTCCTTTAATGCCAATATCATTTTACCAAGTTCCCAGTCGATTAACATGGTTATGTACTTTAATGTGTACTTATTCTATAGGACCACCCGCAGATAAACACCAGTTAATTAACGGAGGTGTGAAAGGCTATTCTGACTGTATAAGAAGACGTCAAACGAACACACTGTTTGTAAATGCGTCCTGTATGTAAAACACATGTGGCATCAAGGCAAACTAGCATTGTATAAGGATTACAAATATTTAAATTAATTTCAGGCCATTGCCCAAATCCATGGGGCGCTTTAAAAGGGCCTCAAAATGCTTAAATGTTCTTACTGAGCATGGAATTTGTTGCAATTGCCGGTATTTTGCTGCCCATTTGATTTCTAGCTCAGTGTGCAGGCTGCAAAACTGTCAGCATTGTCCTGAATGTCAATTTTCTAGAACCTTTCGATGCATTCACGGCTTAACAAAAGGGTCAGTGAGCATTTCTGTCCAATAACGGCTTTAACCTAAATGACCAATTGCCATTGGATGGCTTTGTAGACTTATTTTGCCCTGTACTTGCATTTTATTTCAGAGCCATCCCCAGTGACACTTACTGCATCGATCGGATAAATATACGAGAGTTCAGACAACAACTGCCGACAACGAATCGTAAATTGAGCGTTGGTTTTTAGAAACTGCTCCCTGCGACAAAACAAGAGATTAATGTGAGATTAGGAATTGTCCATTCCCAATAAAATTGAATATCTGTATTAAAAGGACTAAATAGCATTTATTTTTGTAGAAAGTTAAAAAAATAAATAAGATGGATGCATGTAACTTTATAGAGTAATATATATATATATATATATATATATATATATATATATATATATATATATATATATATATATATATATATATATATATATATATATATATATATATTATTGAGGGCCCAGAGCAATAACAATTAGATGGAGACAATACCAAATGGTATATGGGATTTATAGGTTTATGGGACTGATGGCAAAGTAAGGGACCTTAGATTGTAAGCTCCACTGGGGCAGGGACTAGGGTTGCCATCCACGGGCCGGTGGAGGGGGCGGGAACAAAAGGGTGGGCTATGACGTCAAAAGGGGAGGGTCGTGATGGCGAAGGGGGCAGAGCCATGGTGCGCGATTGGATGTGGCGGGTCGTGACGTCAAAGGGGATGGAGCCACCGCACGCAAGTCTCAAGAAGCCAGCAAAAAGGTGAGTTTTCACCAGACTGGGGGCAGGCCACGGGCTTTTGTTAGGTGTATTACAAATTTACTGGCTGCTACATTGCCGGTAAATTTGTAATACCAGCCCCGGTGGCAACCCTAGCAGGGACTGATGGGAATGTGATTAGGGCCTTAGATTGTAAGCTCACTGGGGCAGGGACTGATGAAAATGTGACAGGGACCTTATATTTTAAGCTCCACTTGGGCAAGAACTGATGGGAATGTGATAGGAACCTTAGATTGTAAGCTCCACTGGGGCAAGGACTGATGGGAATGTGATAGGGACCTCAAATTGTAAACTCCATTGGTGCAGGGACGGATTGTAATGTAATAGAGACCTTAGATTGTAGGGATGCACCGAATCCACTACTCTGGATTCGGCCGAACCCCCGAATCCTTCATGAAAGATTCGGCCGAATACCGAACCCTAATTTGCATATGTTAATTAGGGGTGGGAAGGGGAAAACATTTTTTACTTCCTTGTTTTCTGACAAAAAGTTGCTTGTTTTCCCTCCCGCCCCTAATTTGCATATGCAAATTAGGATTCGGATTCGGTTCGGCTGGGCAGAAGGATTCGGCCGAATCCGAATCCTGCTGAAAAAGGCAGAATCCTGGCCGAATCCCGAACCAAATCCTGGATTCGGTGCATCCCTATTAGATTGTAAGCTCACTGGCACAGGGACTGATGGAAATGTGATATAGACATTAGATTGTAAGCTCCACTAGAGCAGGACTTGATTGGAATGATGTATAATTTGAGTGCAAAATGTGTGGACATAATATAAAGGTTAATGATAATTTACCTTTTCGCTGTGCATTCTTTCCTCAATTCGCTGAGAGATTCATTCTGTTTCTGCAGCTTCTCCCGATCCACATTAAATACGTTTCCTAATAAAATCAGAAACAAAATCAAAGGGCAAGCACATGTGAGTTGACACCCATATCTCAATACATGGAGGGAAGGTTAGGAATCTTTTGTTATTTTATTTACTTTCTCCAGTTTTATAGGGACACAGCGTTTATACAAAAGGCCGACAATAAAAAGAAAATAATTGTTTTAAAGAGAGTGTGGGGTGAGTGCTGTGTTGGGAAACAGACCCGTGACTATCTCCACATATGGCGTGGGATTCAAAGACTCCGTAAAAGAATGAAACTGCAGTACATTATCACGCTAGGGAGAAATTTACAAGACGCGCTTGAATAAAAACAATGCACAGTGCAGAATTCGTTTAAATGAGATCCAGATCGACCCAACTTTTATTCTGTGTGGGGAATGGATGAAACAGGCTGTGGAGATATTCACAATGAATTTACCAATTTTCCAAGGATACAAAGGTCACCCACCTTTAAATCTATCGTTACGTTTGGGGGGTGGCTCCAATGAAAGCCATAAGGCTACAGGATACAATTACATTCTTGACAAGTTCTTTCTTCCTACATTGTGGAACGGTTTGGGTGAGGCTCTGTTCCTGTTTAGCACAATAATGCCCCCATGCTCAAAGCCAGGACCATACAGAATGGGTTTGCTCAGACGGGAAGAACTTGACTGCACTGAGCCCTGACTTCAACCTAACTGAACCCCCTGTGGCATAGACTGGAACCCCAACTGTAAGCCCAACCTCCCTAATGCCCTTGTGGATGAATGGAAGCAACTCGCAGAAACAATGTTCCAACATCTAGTGGGAACCGTCCCAGGTTATAGCAGCAAAGGAATGGTTAACTCCATATTTGTAGAAGTTGGCCAGACAGGTGTCCCCCATACTTTTGGCCATATGGTGTATATGTAGGGCTGTAAAATAGGGTTTGATTTTTGAGGGCACATGTACTTTATTGTGGAAGTTACAGCAGGACAAGTCTCCTTCCTTTACTTACGTCTGTCGTTTAGTAACTTCTGCTCCTTTTGCAGCATTTCCATCTCTCGCCCCAAAGATTTCTTCTGTCTCTCCAGTTCATCTTGAAGCACCAGTATTTTCAGCCGTAAACATTCACTCTCTTTTTTCTGGGGAAACAGGAAACGTGCTTTTATAGGACACATTGTGAACAACTTTGCATGTTGCTGCCTATTTATGGCTACACTCCGTCAGAAACCAGACACGTGAGAAATGGATATTTATCTTAAAAGGAACCTTCACTTCCTGTTCCTAATTTTACAGAACATTCCTTAGTAAAAAAAAAATAATGATATTGTTGTCTTGATTTTATAACTTCTTGTGCTATAATAACGACAAGATTTTGCGAGTGTTTGGATGTGTGGCGAAAAAGACAGATGACTCCTTTAAGGCAAAAAAGTAAGACTAACACTAACAGTGAATGAATTAGGGATGCACCAAATCCAGGATTCGGTTCGGGATTCGGCCTTTTTCAGCAGGATTAGGATTCGGCCGAATCCGAATTTGCATATGAAAATTAGGGCAGGGATGGAAATTGTGTGACTTTTTGTCAGAAAACAAGGAAGTAAAAAATTCTTTCCCCTTTGGATTCGGTTCGGTATTCGGCCGAATCGTTCGTGAAGGATTCGGCCGAATCCGAAGTAGTGGATTTGGTGCATCCCTAGAATGAATGTAGGAAAATGTGTATTTTTTCAGCATGCATTTTAACAAAATGGACTATTGGGCGCAAATTCACTAAGTCGCGAAGTGCCGAACGCTAGCGTTAATTCGCTAGCGTTTGGCATTTTCGCTACAGCGCAAATTCACTAACGAACGCTGGCGTAGTTTCGCTAGTGTTACTTCGCACCTTTACGCCAGGCGAATTTTCACTAGCGACGAAACTACGCAAATTCACTAACTTGCGCAGTGTACTGAACGCTGCCTTTTACGCTAGACTTCCTTCGCCACCTCAGACCTGGTGAAGCGCAATAGAGTAGATAGGGATTGTTTCCAAAAGTCAAAAATTAGGCTGAAAAAGATCGAAAAATTTTTTGGGGCTCCCCTCCTTCCCCCCTACATTTCCTGACTCATGGCAACTTACCTAGACAGTGGGCACATGTGTAGGGCAAAATAAAAGTTTTATTTGCAGATTTGAAGGTTTTCTTGGCATTTGTAGTGCTGATACGTGTTCCTCCATTGAAATTTGAATTTCGCGCCGTATGCAAATTAGCCTTCGCTAGCGTAACTTCGCTTTACATAGCGAATCAACGCTAGCGCAACTTCGCAACCTTACGCTACCCCTGAGCGCAACTTCGGATTTTAGTGAATTTGCGGAGCGCTGGCGAAACTACGCCTGGCGAGGTGCAGCGAAGTTGCGCCTGGCGCAACTTCGCATCTTAGTGAATTTGCCCCTTAGAGTACTGTACTAAAACTAGTTTCTCCATAAAAGCCTGTTGGAAATTAGTTCCCCCGGAAGTATCCATCATAGTTAACAATTCCACTATCACCCCCTCTCCCCAGGCCCGGTGCCTTGGGGTTATCCTAGACTCTGCCCTGTCATTCACTCCTCATATCCCGTCACTTATTAAATCATGTCACTTCCACCTAAGGCCATACAATGTAGTGTGGATTCTCACACCCTCCTTTCCAATGGTTATAGATATGCCTGGTGCACATGGGTGGAGGCTCGGCAACCTCCCGCTGCAACAGTGTAGAAAAACCTTACGGCACTCAGGTCTGCGTGAAAATTTCAATAATTTATTAAAGCGGAGTGCAATGTTGGACTCTGCTTTAATAAATTATTGAAATTTTCACACAGACCTGAGTGTCGTGAGGTTTTTCTACACTTCCACCTAAGGAAAATATTCAAAATATGATCATTTATCACCCAAGATGCTGCCAAAATTCCTATTCACTCTCTCGTCATATCATGTCTAGACTACTGTAACTCTCTTTTAATTGGCCTCCCCCTCCAGAGACTGTCACCTCTCCAGTCCATAATGAACACTGCTGCGAGGCTCATACACCTCAGGAACCGCTCCTCCTCTGCCTCGCCATTCTGTCAATCCCTGCACTGGCTTCAGTTACCTCTCAGAATCAAATTCAAACTAATGACACTGACATTCAAAGCACTTCATAACTCTGCCCCACCCTACATCTCTGAACTCATCTCTATATACTCACCCAACCGCTTACTACGCTCCTCTACTGACCTGCTACTCAACTCTCTTTACCTCCTCACATGCTCGCATTCAAGACTTTGCAAGGGCTGCACCCCTCCTCTGGAACGCTCTCCCACGGTCTGTCCGACTTTCTCCCAACCTTTCTGCTTTCAAGAAATCTCTTAAAACGCACTTCTTTCGAGAAGCCTCCCCTCACTCTGCTTAACTACCAAACGCAACACCACATACAGTACCACATTTCTCACCCACTTAATTCGATCTTGCCCACTCCCACACCTTGTGTATTACTCCTTTCCCTTTAGAGTGTAAGCTCTTTCTGAACAGGGCGTTCCTCACCTTTTGAACCGGTATTGATTGTGATGTATGTAACTCCATATGTTTTATGTATATAATTCATGTGATTTAGTTGTATAATCACATTTACTTTACAGTGCTACGCAATATGTTGGCGCTATATAAATACATGTTAATAATAATATTCAATTAAATGAAAATATGTTTTTAATGTATGCGTAGCTTTTGAGTGATCCGTATTTTACTTTACATGAAATTCAACCCAGCAGATATACATACACTTGTTCCATTAGAGCTAAAGGAAAGCAACACATACTGTACCTTTACGGATGCAATCCAAAATTTATAAACTGTAGGTGTGGCATCAGAAATTCCCTGAGGGCCTTAGCAATGGAGGCAAAATACTGCAAACAGAACTCTATTGGTCTGTATTCTGTGAAGGTATAACTCGAATTGTTCATAAAAGAACCAATAATGCCCCCAACAAGAGAACCGACGTTTCAAAAAACATGCTTCTATATTTAAGGCAGAGCAGTGCATTAATGAAATAACTTTTCCCTGAATTTTCCCTGAATTATATTGGTTCTGGATTATTAAATGTTGAAGACACCCTGTCTAACCCATGGAACCCTACCATGAAGGTCTAAGTCTACCAGCGTTGTTCTAAGTTTTGTTCTAGTCTTTAGTATCCCACCAAGAACTCCACAACAGCCCACTGTGTGCATTACATATTGCCTACTCATGCCCAACGCTAACCCACCATCTAGCAACCCTGACCTAACACAACCCAACCTTGCCATCACTTATATACCTGCACCCAACCTGCCCTGTCATTGATGGGGGCAGTGGGAAAGAATCCATAAATTAAAGCAAGTGAGGAGGTTGAGCTAGGAGTGGCATGTCAGATGTAGCTGGAGCAGAGGAGTTGCAGGTGCAGTTAGGTCCACCCACTGCTTGAGTTACAATATCCATGTCCCTGACACTATAGAAGATAAATTTAATGGAAAATGAGGACAATAGCTCTGCTATACATGCTATCATTCACTCTTTTTACCTACAAACTGCAACCAAGGTAGCTCTGGCTGCAATATATAAAATTACTTTATGCTGCGTACACAAGAGAGTACTTATTTGCCAGGGTAACAATCTTCCATGGTAACAACACTAACTTCCACTTTCCTTCTGTGTTGCCAAGGAACAATTACACTTAATTACCAGCTCGTTGCTAGAAGAGGTCAGTCGGAGTTTCTCTTCGATCTCTTTTCCAATTTTTAGAACGGTCACTTGCGTTTGCTTGATTGCACACTGAGCCCGGTGGAGTCTGAGGGAGAAAACAAAAACCATTCCAAATTGGTCAGGGGAAAAAAACGGCACGTTTCTAGATAACGTAAAGACTGGGAAGCCCAGAGCAGAAACACTAGGTTTGCATTCAGTTTGTAAATATAAAATACACATGAATTATACTGATCAATAATAAACCTATGCATCTATTTTTCTGGAAGTCATCGCAAGAACTATTCTTTGGGAGCATGGCTGTTTCTAGGGCTGAAGTGTTGGCTGGAGTGCTGTAAAGATCATGTCCATTGGTCTTTGGAGAATTGGAAACACATACTCTAGACCAGGGATCCCCAACCTTTAGAACCCGTGAGCAACATTCAGAAGTAAAAGGAGTTGGGGAGCAACACTAGCATGAAAAATGTTCCTGGGGTGCCAAATAAGGGCTGTGATTGGCCATTTGGTGGCCCCTATGTGGACTGTCAATCTACATTGAGGCTTGGTTTGGCAGTACACCTGGTTTTTATCCAACCAAAACTTGCCCCCAAGCCTGGAATTCAAAAATAAGCACCTGCTTTGAGACCACTGGGAGCAACATCCAAGGGGTTGGAGAGCAACATGTTGCTCGCGAGCTACTGGTTGGGGATCACTGCTCTAGACTGACGAACCATGATTCTCTATCTAGCAGTTGAGTCTGGAAGACTTCCTTCCTGGGGCAAACTTTATGGCTACAGAATACAGAGCACAGTGATATTCTGAGTACATGCTCAGCTGAACCCTTACCAGATAAATTGGAATATTGAGTGCAAGCCCAGCCTTATCCTCAACATCAGTGCCCAATCTCACTAATGATTTTGAGGCTGAATTGAAGCAGCTCCCAGCAACAGTGTCTAACTTTCTAGTGGAAAGCCATCCCACCACAGTAGACATTGTATTTACAGCCAAGGCACAATGAGCTTCATATCAATATCCTTGATTTTAGAATTAGAATCCTGCCTTTACCTTATTTATGGTTGCTTAGAATGGCACAGAGAGCAAGAGCATATTCATTCAGAAAAGTGGGTTAACCATCTTATCCAACACTGCTGCACATCCATAATGTTAAGGAACTTTTAGCCAGCATCTGGAGACTGGAAAGCTAGGGAGCATTTATGGGAAAGTTTTGGGACCAATACTGGTGTATGGCACATGCTAGCTTTCCATAAAATGAGGTTACATGTGGCGGAAACATGAAACAGTGTGATGGTCTTCGGCTGGTACGCACATATATTTTTTTGTCTCAATAAGAGAAATTAAAAGCTGCTTTTAAATTTGGAATATATTCCATGAAATGCTCTGTAAAAAAAAAAAATCTCCAGCAGGCATTGGTTAGAATAAAAAAAATAATGATTCTGGGAGAATCTAAAAACACATGTTCTTTCTAAGAGAGCTCGTTAGAAGTTATTAAAACATTCTTCCTAACAAATGTACTAAGATAAAGGCTTTATATAAACCATCATAAAACATGTGGCTCTAACAGCTTCAGTCAACCACATCGGGCTGCGCTGAACCATCAAGAAAACAGCTTATAGCACAGGGGGTGCTTCCTACGAGAGTCATGAGGCTTAGGGTAAAGATCTGGGGATATCAATAATGATTGCATCAGTGACAGGTATTCAGTCAGGAAGGAACAGCACAAATCTTCCCGGGCTTAGGAGACCAGCCTAGGGCACAAATATTTAACGGTGGAAGAGGTTTCAGTCAGGCAAAGGCTACAAATCAAAGCATGTGTGAGGTTCCAGGTTGGCTACAAGTGTTTAATGCAACAAAACGGCTAAATGGCATCAGCGATGATGGAGATTCCATCACCGAAAAACACATGTAATAATCAACTGAATGTGTGCACAGGTGTGCGACATTATATCGCAATTCCCTGTAATGAATGAAATTAAAAAAATAAATAGAAAAAAAAAAAAAACAACATTCTCCAGGGTCACCAAGCGAGACCAATCCCACCAGCAGTGAAGTTTTATTCCCCAACAATTCATCATTTGAGGGGATGTCTAAAATATCAAATGGTGCTTGGCCCCCAAAAAGCTGAAACATTGGTAGAGGTGTAGAGCCACATGTATGCTACTGTATTGGTGCTTCAGAAGACAAAGAAGTGATGAGAAGCCCCAACTCTGAGAGCATACCTGACCAGCTCATGGATGACCAACTTTTAATTTAGACTTTGTTAGACTGAAATTGTTGCAGACAGACTCGGAATTGAACCAAATGATATCATCGCTGAGCTGCTATAATGCAACTTCCAGAAAACTTTGGTCCACCTAAGACTGACTGAGGTTTAAAAAAAAAAAAAAAAAAAAACAACTACTAAAATGAAAAAAGATATAAATTTAAAAAATAACTCCAAAAAAAGATTTCATTAATGATCCAGGCTCTCAATATGCTTTCTGGTTGGTGGATCACAGAAATGAAGTATCTCCCACTTGCATGACTTGGGCTTTACAATCCTGATCTTCACTGAGTTCTGCTACCATTTAGTTGCACCAAACCTTTAGGGGTAAAGAACAACTTACAAATACGTGAAGTCTGTCTTCCCTTCTTCCCAGATGTTGTATAGGAATGGCGTCAATTATCCGAAACACAGTAAGCTCCAAATTACAGGAAGGCCATCGCCCATAGACTCTATTTTAATCAAACTATTCAAAACCTTTTTTTTTTTTTAATTACTTTCTTTTTTTTTTATTGATTTTGTAGTACACTTTAAATACGGTGATCCAAATTACAGAAAGAGCCCTTGGGAAAAATCCAGGTCCTAAGCATTATGTGCACTATGTTTTATCTCTTCTCTAATCCAAGTCCAAATTCCTTAGGTTTAGGTGGTCAGTGCAAGTTAGTTTGATCTGTGAGTTCTAAAAATAGGTCAAGAGGTTGTCCTCTGTACTGTACAGTCTTGAATTAATGTTGAGTTTTAATTTTATTGAAAGAACTGTGAGGTAAGGCTCTTGTACTAAGCGCTGGAGTGGCTGCATGAGAGCACCATTTTATTAAAGGCTAAATGTAATATTGACATTTGATAAACTCTAATCCATGGAAAAGGGCCTCAGGCTCCATTCTAATCGCCACTATCTAAAAAGTGGGTGTACTCTTGTCGGACTATGGTGACATCAGCTAACTGTTCCATTCTGCTCTTCCATGATGTCCTTGGCATAGTCTGATAGTCTTGCAAGAAGACACCACAAACACTTGTGTATCCAGAAGCTTCAAGTCTTTCTGTAAAGTGGTAGGCACTCATCAACTGGATCTTGCCTTCTCCTCTTCCATGATTACCTTGGCTTGGAATCTGCCCATTTGCTCCAAGCTAAAAGCTTTCTGAACTACTAAGCTTAGTGAGACAGTGGCTAAGGTGGTCAAGCCCACACGTCATTATTGACTTCCCAGTGAAGCAGAGGAACTCCAATCTTCTTCCAAGGAGACACCACAAACATATGTGTCCAGAAGCTTCAGGTTGATCTGCAAAGTGATAAGTATACCGCAACTGTATATTGCCTTCTCCTCTTCCATGATGCCCTTGGCTCAGGGCCTGAGCAGTTACCCAAAGCTGAAGGCTTTACAAAGAACAGTGAAGGCATGTGGGTTAGATTTAAAGCCAGTGCTTCTTCACAAACCTTGATGCAAAGAAGGACTAGAATGAAAGTGCAAAAAAATGCACCCAGAACGTTAGAACTTGAGGAAAACAATGTATTGCATGCAATCCATGACATTTCGGGACAGTAGAGGGGTGGAAGATATCCCGTAGGCAGTGAATATT
Source organism: Xenopus petersii (assembly GCA_038501925.1). Lineage (NCBI taxonomy): Eukaryota > Metazoa > Chordata > Amphibia > Anura > Pipidae > Xenopus > Xenopus petersii. The sequence continues at coordinate 6,035,764 of CM076674.1, read as the reverse complement.
TTCATTCACTTCTCTTGGTGGCTTATATGCAATTAAACTCTCAAAAAGGACGAAAACCAAAGTTAACATCTACGGCAAGTTTTCTGGAACCTCTGAAAATGAAAGATGCCTCCGAATCTTTCCTTCTAGATGAGGATTTCTAGTGAGACCACATTTTTGGCACAATTAAAGGCACGCTAAAGCCAGCATATGGTACAGGAACAATCTCAAGGCTTTGCTCACCTCGAATAAATAAAAAAAAAAAAAACTCACATAAAATCAGTTCCTTTTTACAGTTCTTTTAACAGCCCATCTATACTTTCCAGACTTCTTCATAACTAATTTAAGAAGGAAAAGGGTTGCCCAAGATCACACGTCCTTTTTGCCTGGATTTATTGCTCTATGAAAAGGAAGGCCCATAAACTTCATGCTTCTAAGGTTCAGGTGAAATGTGTTGCATTCATAAAGGGGCTGATGGATATAAAAAAACGTGCGTCGCAAGAGAATATGATAAGTTCAGTCGACTATTAATAGCACATAAGGAACGGGTTTGTATAAAAGCAAAATATTGCAAGAACTTGAGTGCAGTGGAGGTTAATAGACATTATAACAGTTACGCCGCAGGTCTGTGAAGTACAGGGGTTGGAACTAGAACGCACACTTTATGGGGAAAGGCAAGTTGGGATTGGTTACACCGGAGAAGAGACAGTTAAAGGGGATATGATCACTATATATAAATATATAAGGGGGATATGATCACTATACATAAATATATAAGGGGGATATGATCACTATATATCAATATATAAGGGGATATGATCACTAGATATAAATATATAAGGGGGATATGATCACTATATATAAATATATAAGGGGGGATATGATCACTATATATATAAATATATAAGGGGATATGATCACTTTATATAAATATATAAGGGGGATATGATCGCTATATATAAATATATAAGGGGATATGATCGCTGTATATAAATATTTAAGGGGGATATGATCACTATATATAAATATATAAGGGGATATGATCACTAGATATAAATATATAAGGGGGATATGATCACTAGATATAAATATATAAGGGGGATATGATCACTATATATAAATATATAAGGGGGGATATGATCACTATATATATAAATATATAAGGGGATATGATCACTTTATATAAATATATAAGGGGGATATGATCGCTATATATAAATATATAAGGGGATATGATCGCTGTATATAAATATTTAAGGGGGATATGATCACTATATATAAATATATAAGGGGATATGATCGCTATCTATAAATATATAAGGGGGATATGATCACTATATATAAATATATAAGGGGGATATGATCACTATATATAAATATATAAGGGGGGGATATGATCACTATATATAAATATATAAGGGGGGATATGATCACTATATATATATATATATATATATATATATATATATATATATATATATATATATATATAAATATATAAGGCGATATGATCACTATCTATAAATATATAAGGGGGATATGATCACTATATATAAATATATAAAGGGGATATGATCACTATCTATAAATATATAAGGGGGATATGATCACTATCTATAAATATATATATATATATATATATATATATATATATATATATATATATATATGGGATATGATCACTATATATATATATATATATATATATATATATATATATATATATATATATATATATATATATATATATAATATATAAGGGACAGTAATGAAATAGAGAAAGTACAGAGAAGAGCTACTAAGCTGATGGAATGGATCCAGCTGACAAGAGGACACCCATTCAGATTAGAGATAAGAGGTTCCAGCTAAATACTCTGGGAGGGTTTGTTACAGTGAGAGCTGGGAAGTTGTAGAATTCCCTAAATAATTATCATTAAAGGAGAAGGAAACCCTTTTGGCTCAAAACCCCTCCCCACCGTAGGCCCCCCTCCCTCCTCCCCCCGGCCTACCTCCCCCCCTGGGCAAATGCCCCTAACTTATTAGTTGCCCCTCCATGCAGGTCCTCTCTTGCCGAGTTCATGGGCGCCATCTTCGTCCGAGCCCTCTTCTTCTTGTACTAATCAGCGTTTGGCAGCGCATGCGCAGTAGGAGGCATTTGCCGGTTGGATCTACTGCACATGCGTCCGAATTTCACGAAGTTTCCGATTTCTTTTTTCAGAAACTTCGTGACTTTGGCGCATGCGCAGTAGATCCAAGCGGCAAATGCCTCCTACTGCGCATGCGACTCCAAATACAGGAAGAAGAGCGGATGAAGATGGTGGCCGTGAATGCGGCAAGAGAGGGGGGGGAGGTAGGCCGGGATTGAAGAGGCCCTACAGTGGGGAGGGGTTTTGCACCGAAAGGGTTTCCTTCTCCTTTAACAAACAAGTGTCTGGATCTCCTGCCATTGCCTAAAGCTTAAGGGATGATAACAACAAACAGCAAAAATGCTTTTGATAGACTTTTACATTTATAACTGATTCAAATCGACAAATGAACTGTTGTCAGTGACATGGCTATTTAGTATAAACAAGTATTTCTTGTATCCTATAGGTATATATAGATTATACCTGAGTGATACAGTCTCATACGTTCATATTATATTGTTCACTAAAACTACTTTTAGCAGCTACCTAAAATGAGGGAAACTGTAATATTATTCTGAATGCTGTTCATTCCATTACAAAGTAGAATATCCCCATCTAGTGGCTATAAGCAGATATAGCAATGCCCCCAGTAGTCTCGTTAGATATTTCTACACAAGTTCTGGGCTATGAGACATGAGAAAGAAAGTTGTAGCCAGTAAACTAGAGGTGAGGTTAAAGTGCAAGCTGAGTGCCCAACATCTCACTGAATTTTCATTGGAAAACTTAACCTTTTTTTTTTTTTAGTTAAAGGGCAGGTTCACCTTTAAGTTAACGTTTAGAATTTTATAGAATAGCCAATTCTAAGCAACTTTTCAATTGGCCTTCATTCTTTATCATAGTTCTGTAATTATTTGTCTTCTTCTTCTGACTCTTTCCAGCTTTCAAATGGTGGTCACTGACCTCATCTAAAAGACAATTGCCCTGTAAGGCTACAAACGTATTGTTTTTACTACTTTTTATTAGTCATCTTTCTATTTAGCATTCTCCTATTCATATTCCAGTCTCTTATTCAAATTAATGCATGGTTGCTAGGGGAATTTGGACCCTAGCAACCAGATTGCTGAAACTCCAAATTGGACAGCTGCTGAATAAAAAACTAAATAACTCAAAAACCACAAATAATAAAATATGAAAACCAATTGCAAATTGTCTCAGAATATCCCTCTCTACATCAAACTAACAGTTAATTTAAAGGTTAACTCCTTATGGCTTTATGGCAGCTGAGATTCTAGCTATCTGTATAACAGAACATTCTGTCCCAGTGGCTGCACAGATCCAATCTGATCCCCATTGTAAGCAGCAGTCCTGTCCTGCTTTATGGCAGCTGAGATTCTAGCTATCTGTATAACAGAACATTCTGTCCCAGTGGCTGCACAGATCCTATCTGATCCCCATTGTAAGCAGCAGTCCTGTCCTGCTTTATGGCAGCTGAGATTCTAGCTATCTGTATAACAGAACATTCTGTCCCAGTGGCTGCACAGATCCTATCTGATCCCCATTGTAAGCAGCAGTCCTGTCCTGCTTTATGGCAGCTGAGATTCTAGCTATCTGTATAACAGAACATTCTGTCCCAGTGGCTGCACAGATCCTATCTGATCCCCATTGTAAGCAGCAGTCCTGTCCTGCTTTATGGCAGCTGAGATTCTAGCTATTTGTATAACAGAACATTTTGCCCCAGTGGCTGCACAGATCCTATCTGATCCCCATTGTAAGCAGCAGTCCTGTCCTGCTTTATGGCAGCTGAGATTCTAGCTATTTGTATAACAGAACATTTTGCCCCAGTGGCTGCACAGATCCTATACACTCTACAAACAGTCAGCTGGACACTGATAACTTTAGTATGGGAGGGATTAGCAGAAATAATTATTTCACTGCAGAAAAACTCGAGGCACAAATGTATGTATGGGAGATAAACTAGAGAAGACTTTGGTAAGTCACATCTCATACCTTAGCAAAGAGAAGACACCATAGGAATTTCGGACGGTGCTCTGATCCACTTGCAGGTGGCTGTTCTGCTGAGACTCCGAATGATTCTGGAATAGGTCACAGAATTAGATGAAAATATTTAACTTTTGGGATCTTTAGAAACACAGCATCCCAAAAGGGCTCTTTTTTTTTTAAGCAAAACATTGGCTTACACTGGTCCTAATGTCAGTCTCCAGTATCCACAAATGCTCACAGAGTCCAAAGAAGGGATGGTAAATTATTAAAGGCAATACAACACATTATTAATACATTATCATCACTGTGGTCCTTACATTATAAACTCTATGATACAGTTTCAGGCCTTATGTACACGGACTCCATGTTATCCAAACAAACTATATTTTTATAAATAATTTCCTTTTTTCTGTGTAATAATAAAACAGTCGCTTGAATTTGATCCCAAGTAAGTTGTAATTAATCCTTATTGGAAGCAAAACCAGCCTATTGGGTTTAATTAATGTTTATATGGTTTTCTAGTAGACTTAAGGTATAAAGATCCAAATTACAGAAAGATCCTTTATCCGGAAAACCCCAGGTCCCGAGCATTCTGGATAACAGGTCCCATACCTGTAGTAGTGAATGTAAATGCTCATCTTCAAGGGGTGGGTAGCAATCGATAAATATTGATAGGGGAGATTCAGTGGATCTTACCTTGCTCTCAAATGCTGCCCCGTAATACCCATCATTAAGGCCAAAAATTATTTCGTTGGGATTAGAAGCATGGATCTGCGAACAAGACAAAGAGATTGGACAGGAATGGGTTAAATTATCAGCAGTTTTATTCTTTATGGATTTTGAAATAATTAAATATTTTTGTTCTGCATTTCCCCAGAGGTTCTGCAACCAGTTTTTTGGGGGAAGAGGAACCCTAGCGACGAGGCTACTGGTTTAAACCACAGGGGCTGGGAGATGAACTGGGGCAAGTACCCAACAAGACAAGGAATAAAAGATAGTCTTCGAAATAACCCTTTAAATGCCACCAAAACTAGACTATAGCTCCGTGAACTTGAAGTTTAGGTTTTTGTTTTTTTTACTGAAAGTCTAAGGCGCAAATTCACTAAGCTGCGAAGCGCCGAACGCTAGCATTAATTCGCTAGCGTTTGGCATTTTCGCTACTGCGCAAATTCACTAACGAATGCTGGCGTAGTTTCGCTAGTGTTACTTCGCACCCTTACGCCAGGCGAATTTTCGCTAGCGACGAAACTACACAAATTCACTAACTTGCGCAGTGTACTGAACGCTACCTTTTACGCTAGACTTCCTTCGCCACCTCAGACCTGGCGAAGCGCAATAGAGTAGATAGGGATTGTTTCCAAAAAAGTCAAAAAATTTTCTAAGTCCCAAAAAATGCTGGCGTGTTTTCTACATGATGGGTGATAGGCTGAAAAAGATCGAAAATATTTTTGGGGCTCCCCTCCTTCCCCCCTACATTTCCTGACTCATGGCAACTTACCTAGACAGTGGGCACATGTGTAGGGCAAAATAACATTTTTATTTGCAGATTTGAAGGTTTTCTTGGCATTTGTAGTGCTGATACGTGTTCCTCCATTGAAATTTGAATTTCGCGCCGTATGCAAATTAGCCTTCGCTAGTGTAACTTCGCTTTACATAGAGAATCAACGCTAGCGCAACTTCACAACCTTACGCTACCCCTGAGCGCAACGGATTTTAGTGAATTTGCGGAGCGCTGGCGAAACTACGCCTGGCGAAGTGCGGCGAAGCTCGGCGACGTTGCGTCTGGCGCAACTTCGCATCTTAGTGAATTTGCCCGTAAAGGTGGCCATAGACGTAGAGATTGGCTCGTTTGCCGATGTCGCCAAACAAGTGGATCTCTCCCCGATATGCCCACATTGAAGTCAGCCATATTGGGCTGATCAGATCGTTGGTCTTAGGGCCCAATGATTGGATTATAATGGATCTTATACGGGTGGTCGGATCACGGGACCACATACACGCATAGATGCGGCATTGATCCAACAGGATTTTTTTAACCTGTCCGATGAAGATTGTGACGACTTTCGGCCAGATATCGTTCGGGGAAGCCTGTCGGGTGGCCCCACATACGGCCCAATAAGCCGCCGACTCTGTCTGTTGGCAGCTTTCATCAGCCCATGTATGGGGGGGCCTTAAGGAGACGGACTGATGTTTTCCTATCTGAAGTGACTTCATACTTTACAATCTCTGAGAGCACAGACAGCGCACCCTGATATGGTAGGGCCCAATGTAAACTCCCCAAGCCACAGGTAATAATGCATAAATGACAGTTCTGGGCACACATTAAGTTAAACCCTCATATTTGAATATTATATATAGGGATGCACCGAATCCAATTTGGGTTCAGGATTCAGATGTTTTTCAGCACAATTCGGATTCAGCCAAATCCTCATGTCTGGCCAAACCAAATCCGAATTCTAATTTACTAGGGATGCACCGAATACAGGATTCGGTTCAGGATTCAGCCTTTTTCAGTAGGATCCTTCCTCCCGGCCAAACCGAATCCTAATTTGCATATGCAAATTAGGATTCGGTACGGTATTCGGAATCCAAAATAGTGGATTCAGAGCATCCCTATAATTTACATATGCAAATTAGGGATGGGAAGGGAAATCACGTGACTTTTCGAAACATTGGATCAAAACGGCCGCAAAGAAAGTTGGTCAGGATTGTAGCGTCGCGCCCTTCAGCTTGAAACCAATTTAGGGAATTCTTACAATCGTTTCCAATATTCAGCACAAAATGCAAATGCTTTACAAGAGGTATTGATACCCACCTGTGGGCCTATATATCGGAGTCCATCCAGATTCACTTTCCACTCGATCAGCAGTCGCCACACATCATTCTTGCCACCCCATATCCTCACCACAAAACACGATACGGATGTATCCAGGCGGTCCGGCATCAGCCCAAAATCAAGGCTCCGCCATGTTGGATTCTACGCGGGAAATGTACAAATTAGATTTATTTTGTTTGTCTGAAATGAACAGCAAAGCAAGGGCTGATATAATCAAGTTTCCTACATGTCAGGTAAAGGTCCCACACTGAATCAGCATAAAGGATAGAGTTAAACAGTAATCAGCTGTACCAGGGACACATATTGTACCCACCCATACAGTTAAAGTGATACTGACACTGAAAAAAACGACTTTTTAAAATATGAATGTACATTTAAAGTTACCTATAGGCAGGGTTGCCAGATCTTATTTTCAAAACCAGCAAAAGTCATCTACAAAACGAGTCCAAAACTAGCCAAAGTCAGCTACAAAACCAGTCCAAAATTAGCCAAAGTCAGCTACAAAACCAGTCCAAAACTAGCCAAAGTCAGCAACAAAACCAGTCCAAAACTAGCCAAAGTCAGCAACAAAACCAGTCCAAAACTAGCCAAAGTCAGCTACAAAACCAGTCCAAAACTAGCCAAAGTCAGCTACAAAACCAGTCCAAAACTAGCCAAAGTCAGCAACAAAACCAGTCCAAAACTAGCCAAAGTCAGCAACAAAACCAGTCCAAAACTAGCCAAAGTCAGCTACAAAACCAGTCCAAAACTAGCCAAAGTCAGCTACAAAACCAGTCCAAAACTAGCCAAAGTCAGCAACAAAACCAGTCCAAAACTAGCCAAAGTCAGCAACAAAACCAGTCCAAAACTAGCCAAAGTCAGCAACAAAACCAGTCCAAAACTAGCCAAAGTCAGCTACAAAACCAGTCCAAAACTAGCCAAAGTCAGCTACAAAACCAGTCCAAAACTAGCCAAAGTCAGCAACAAAACCAGTCCAAAACTAGCCAAAGTCAGCAACAAAACCAGTCCAAAACTAGCCAAAGTCAGCTACAAAACCAGTCCAAAACTAGCCAAAGTCAGCTACAAAACCAGTCCAAAACTAGCCAAAGTCAGCAACAAAACCAGTCCAAAACTAGCCAAAGTCAGCAACAAAACCAGTCCAAAACTAGCCAAAGTCAGCAACAAAACCAGTCCAAAACTAGCCAAAGTCAGCTACAAAACCAGTCCAAAACTAGCCAAAGTCAGCTACAAAACCAGTCCAAAACTAGCCACAGTCAGCTACAAAACCAGTCCAAAACTAGCCAAAGTCAGCTACAAAACCAGTCCAAAACTAGCCAAAGTCAGCTACAAAACCAGTCCAAAACTAGCCAGTCAGCTACAAAACCAGTCCAAAACTAGCCAAAGTCAGCTACAAAACCATTCCAAAACTAGCCAAAGTCAGCAACAAAACCAGTCCAAAACTAGCCAAAGGCAGCTACAAAACCAGTCCAAAACTAGCCAAAGTCAGCAACAAAACCAGTCCAAAACTAGCCAAAGGCAGCTACAAAACCAGTCCAAAACTAGCCAAAGTCAGCAACAAAACCAGTCCAAAACTAGCCAAAGGCAGCTACAAAACCAGTCCAAAACTAGCCAAAGTCAGCAACAAAACCAGTCCAAAACTAGCCAAAGTCAGCTACAAAACCAGTCCAAAATTAGCCAAAGTCAGCTACAAAACCAGTCCAAAATTAGTCAAAGTGAGCTACAAAACCAGTCCAAAACTAGTCAAAGTCAGCTACAAAACTAGTCCAAAACTAGCCAAGAGGCACTTCAAAAGAAGCCCTAAAATAACACAATATGTGCAGTGAATATATATATATATATATATATATATAAAAATATGCCTTTTTTAAATTTTTCCATGAAGCAAAATGGGACATATTCACCTGTCACCAGGGGCGTAAGTAGAGACGAGGTATAGGGGCCCTATAAGGACCTAATTCATATACAATTTCAATAAATATTGGTTAAACAGGTCAACCTCTAGACATTTTGGTGGCCAGCGGATTTTTGCCCCAAAATTGTCTGAAATTGAGGAAAGTCACCAGAAAATAATGCTTAATAGTGATGGGAGACTGGGGTACAGAGCCCAAAATCTGGTAACTCACGACTTCTACACAAGTCAGTCTCATTGCATGCTGGGTATTGTAGTCTATTTGCCGACTGCCAAGTTGAATGTAAAACAAAAACTACATGACCCAACATGCATTGGGAGATGCAGGCTCTGCACATTAGGGAAAGAAAAAAATGTCGGCTGGTTTCCAAAGTACAAACTAGCCAAAGGCTCAAAAAGTAGCCCAAATCCGTACCTTGTCTACTTTGTACTTTCATAACCCGCTTGGACTTTATATTAGTAGAAAATTCGAGAACGAAGCAGGGCAGTCCGGCACTCATATGGATCCACAGGACAAAAATATTTTAGTTAAAAAATATATCTTTATTAGTCAAAGCTTAAAAAAGTATACTTGCATCGCCATCCGCCCAACGCGTTTCATACCCACAAGGGCACTTAGTCAGCCCATTGTATCAATTCTAACAGCTGACTTTAATGAAACTCAGGGATTCCGCTCAGCAGGGACAGTTAAAGGGGATCTATGGTCAAAAATTTAAAAAAAATCAGCGAATCATTTAAAGAGGTTGTTCACCTTCCAACACTTTTTTTTTTAGTTCAGTTCAGGTTCATTTAACCAGAAAAAAGTTTTTTTAATTGACTTCCTATTTTCTACTTGACTCTGTAACTGATCTAAATTGATCCATTTGTTGATCCATTTCTTAAAGGGGATCTATGGTCAAAATTTTAAATCCCCCCTTTGGCTTTAGGGACTGAATATACCGTATATACTCGAGTATAAGCAGAGTTTTTCAGCCCCCAAAATATTCTGAAAAACTCTACCTCGGCTTATAATCTGGTCAAGCGCAAAAACGGTTGCTGGTGTCTAAGAATAGTCGCTGGCTTCCAAGAATGGTCGTTGGCGTCCAAAAACGAGACGCTGGCACCTCCAATGGGAGCAGAAACCCTCAATTTTTTGATTGAAACTTACCAGAAGCTGCTGCATTTCTCACCCTAGGCTTATACTCGAGTCAATAAGCTTTCCCAGTTTCTGGAGGTAAAATTAGGTACCTCGGCTTATACTCGGGACGGCTTATACTCGAGTATATACGTTAAGCATTTTTCCAATAGCAAATAATAATTTTTATTAGCAGTTTTTTAGGTGATCGCAGCGCAATCATATCGCCCACATACCTGCTTCCGCTTCAGCATCGCGCAAAACCTCCACAGCAAGTTGCCATCTCTTCTTCTTGGCCCGCCTGCCTCTGCTAGTCCCACCCACCTCTGCTAGTCCCGCCCGTCTACCAATGAAAAACGAGTAGGCAGTGATGGTTTGCAGACGCCTGCTCGATGTGCTTACCGTCACTTCCATTGTTACTCCATACTTGTTTTTCATTGGTAGGCAGGCGGGACTAGCAGAGGCAGGTGGGCCAAGAAGCCACGGGCCGTGAAGGTTTTGATGGAGCAGGTATGTGGGGGATATGATTGTGCCGCACTCACCTAAAAAAAAAACGCTAATAAAAAATAATTATTTGTTATTGGAAAAATGCTGATATTCACTCCCTAAAGCCATGGGGGGGGATTTAAAATTTTGACCATAGATCCCCTTTAAGAAATGGATCAACTAATGGATCATTTTAGATCAGTTACAAAGTCAGTGACCCCCTCCCAGAGCTGCTTCAGAATGTCATAAGGTGAAAAATGAAACTTTAACATCAATATTAGAAAAATGGTCACAAGTAAAAAAAAAAATATAGGAAGTCCTTTAAAAAGGCTTTTTTTCTGGTGAAATGAATCTGAAAACAACTGAACTGAAAAAAAAAAGTGTTGAAAGTTGAACAACCTCTTTAAATGATTCGCTGTTTTTTTGCAGCCAGCTGCAGGTACAACAATGGATGCATAGACAAGCCTCCATTTATACAGGTATGGGATTCCATCAGAATTACGGAAGGCCATCTCCCATAGACTCCATTTTATCCACATAATCCAAATGTTTAAAGATGATTTCCTTTTTCTGTGTAATAATAAAACATTCGCTTGTACTTGATCCCAACTAAGATATAATTAATCCTTATTGGAAGCAAAACCAGCCTATTGGCTTTATTTAATATTTACATGATTTTTTAGTAGACTTAAGGTATGAAAATCCAAATTAGGGAAAGATCCATTATCAGGAAAACCTCAGGTCCCGAGCATTCTGGATAACAGGTCCCATATCTGTACAAGTTTAAATTTTACATGGGGTGAGATGAAAACCTGAACGTGACTTCAAATTATTTTTAATCAACAAGAGGAGCAAATAGATCCATGTTGATGAATTTTAATGAATTAGAAGTGGGGATGGCCACCCTAATTGGGAGATCACTGAATGAAGGTGCTGGGTCTGTCAAAGAAACACCGCACTTACCAGAGAGTCTTTTACTACTTCGCTCTTGTAAAATTCTAGAAGAGAAAAAGAACAAATTGAATTACTAAATTCTCTTTATTCAGAAATGTTAACCAATATATATATCATATGAAAAAGTTTGGGAACCCCTCTTTATTCTTTGGAGTTTTGTTCATCATTGGCTGAGCTTTCACAGTAGCAACTTCCTTTTAATATATAACTTGCCTTATGGAAACAGTAGTATTTCAGCAGTGACATAACGTTTATTGGATTAACAGAAATTAGGTGCATAAATTTGGGCACCCCAACAGAGATATTACATCAATACTTAGTTACAAATGTAACAGCCTCTAGACGCCTCCTATAGCCTTTGATGAGTGTCTGGATTCTGGATGTGGCAATTGATGACCGTTGGTCCATACAAAATCTCTCCAGTTCAGTTCAATTTGATGGCTGCCGAGCATGGACAGTCTGCTTCAAATCATCCCATAGATTTTCCATGATATTCAAGTCGGGAGACTCCAGAATATTGTACTTGTCCCTCTGTATAAATGTCTGTAGATTTCCAAGTGTGTTTAGGGTCATTGTCTTGTTGGAATATCCGACCCCTGCAGCGGAACTTCAACTTTGTGACTGATGCTTGAACATTATCCTGAAGAACTTGTTGATATTGGGTTGAATTCATTCGACCCTGGACTTTAACAGTCCCAGTAGTCCCTGAACTAGTCACACAGCCCCACAGCATGATGGGACCTCCACAAAATTTGACAGTAGGTTCCAAGAGCGTTTTTCTTGGAATGCCGTGTTCTTCTTCTGCCATGCAAAGTGCTTTTTTTGTTATGACCAAATCATTTTTGTCTCATCAGTCCAAAGCACTGTGTTCCAAAATAACTGTGGCTTGTCTAAATGAGCTTTTCCATACAACAAGCGACTGTGTTTGTGTTTGTGTAAGTGCAGAAAGGGCTTCTTTCTCATCCCCCTGCCATACACATGTTCTTTGTGCAAATTGTGCTGAATTGTAGAACGATGTACAGATACACCTGCATCTGCAGCAAGATGTTCTTGCAGGTCTTTGGAGATGATCTTTGGGTTGTCTGTAACCATTCTCACAATCCTCCGCATATGTCGCTCCTGTATTTTTCTTGGCCTGTCAGACCTGGGTTTTACAGCAACTGTGCCTGTGGCCTTCCATTTCCTGATTACATTCCTTACAGTTGAAACTGACAGTTTAAACCTCTGAGATAGCTTTTTGTAGCCTTCCCCTAAACCATGATACTGAGCAATCTTTGTTTTCAGATCTTTTGAGAGTTGCTTTACGGATCCCATGCTGTCACTCTTCAGAGGAGAGTCAAACAGAAGCACAACTTGCAATTGGTCACCTTAAATACCTTTTCTCATGATTGGACACACCTGCCTATGAAGTTCAAAGCTTAACGAGCTAATCCAACCAATTTGGTGCTGCCAGTAATCAGTATTGAGCAGTTACATGCATTCAGATTAGCAAAATTACAAGGGTATCCAAATTTTCGCTGTTCAAATCGTCACCTACATCAGCTCCATGCAATAAAGCCTAAAATGCCATTGTTTAACTCACCTTTCTCAAGGGGTTGTTCACCTTTAAATTAACTTTTAGTGTGATTTAGAGAGGGATATTCTGAGACAATTTGCAACTGGTTTTCATTTTTTTATTATATGTGTTTTTTGAGTTATTTAGTTTTTTATTCAGCAGCTCTCTAGTTTGCAATTTCAGCCATCTGGTTGCTAAATCACTCCATCTATCTATCATTGCCTGTCTCACTGGCACCCAGATCCCACAACTGCCAGCTAATGCCCCGTGAATATCACCAGGCAGTAGATAAGGTTGGCACAAGACACAGTCTCTCAAGCTATATACAACTTTGTTATTGAGCCCATTTATTACATGCCAGTTACTGGTGGAGTGCTTCATGCTTCTTCTTTTATTCCATCACCTACCTCTGTAAATCTTTTTCTCATCACACAAATGAAGGGTAAAGTAAGTATCGAGGAGTCGATATCCATTTCTATTTACAATGTTCCGAGCTGCAATGTTCCTTAAGTGACGGAGACGTCTCTGCAAACAAATTGAAAGTAAGAAAGTGAGAGAGAGGCTTATCTACATATTACAGGTTTGTCAGAAATGCAGTAGTAGCATAGTGCAAGCAACACAATGATAGAAACAATTAATAATGAGCAAGGGTCCTACTGGATTCTATCTGATCCCCATTGTAAGCAGCAGTCCTGCCCTGCTTTATGGCTGAGATTCTAGCTATCTGTATAACAGAACATTCTGTCCCAGTGGCTGCACAGATCCTATCTGATCCCCATTGTAAGCAGCAGTCCTGTCCTGCTTTATGGCAGCTGAGATTCTAGCTATCTGTATAACAGAACATTCTGTCCCAGTGGCTGCACAGATCCTATCTGATCCCCATTGTAAGCAGCAGTCCTGTCCTGCTTTATGGCAGCTGAGATTCTAGCTATCTGTATAACAGAACATTCTGTCCCAGTGGCTGCACAGATCCTATCTGATCCCCATTGTAAGCAGCAGTCCTGTCCTGCTTTATGGCAGCTGAGATTCTAGCTATCTGTATAACAGAGCATTCTGTCCCAGTGGCTGCACAGATCCTATCTGATCCCCATTGTAAGCAGCAGTCCTGTCCTGCTTTATGGCAGCTGAGATTCTAGCTATCTGTATAACAGAACATTCTGTCCCAGTGGCTGCACAGATCCTATCTGATCCCCATTGTAAGCAGCAGTCCTGTCCTGCTTTATGGCAGCTGAGATTCTAGCTATCTGTATAACAGAACATTCTGTCCCAGTGGCTGCACAGATCCTATCTGATCCCCATTGTAAGCAGCAGTCCTGTCCTGCTTTATGGCAGCTGAGATCAGGGCCGGAACTAGGGGTAGTCAGAGTAGGCACGTGCCTAGGGCGCAAAGCTGGGAGGGCGCCAGGCACGTACCTCCTCTGTCGTCTACCCCAAGTCCGGTTCCCTTCTCTGCCCGACTTTCTCCTCGCTTCTTTGCTCTTCTGCGCATGCACGCGAACTTCAATTCACGCATGCGTACGCGAGCGCAAATTCGCGCATGCGCAAACAAGCGCGAATTCACGCAGGCGCTGCAACTGCCGGGCCTGCCTAGGGCGCCTGCCCAGCATGGCCCTGCACTGGCTGAGATTCTAGCTATCTATATAACAGAGCATTCTGTCCTAGTGGCTGCACAAATCGTGTCTGTTATCCATTTTCTTCAAATTTAAAAGAACAGTAACATAAAAAAAAAAAAAAATGTTTTAAAGGAATGACAATATAATGCACTGTTGCCCTGCATTGGTAATACAGATGTGTTTGATTTAGAAACACTACTATAGTTTATATAAACAAGCTGCTGTGTAGCCATGGGGGCAGCCATTAAAGAACAGGATACACAGTAGATAACAGATAAATACTACTATAGTTTATATAAACAAGCTGCTGTGTAGCCATGGGGGCAGCCATTCAAGCGCAGGATACACAGTAGATAACAGATAAGTTCTGAAGAATTCCATTCTATAATACAGAGCTCATCTCTTTTCTACTGTGATACTTGTGCCTTTTCTTCTTTTTCATCTTTGAATGGCTGCTCCCATGGCTACACAGCAGCTTGATTCTAAAACTATAGTAGTGTTTCTGAAGCAAACATCAGTTTTACTAGTGCAGCACAACAGTACATAATATTTTCTTTACTTTAAAACAGTTTAATTTTTTGGTATTAGTGTTTCTTTTAAATAGCAGAAAGCCAACCCATTATTATTATTATTATTATTATTATTAACATGTATTTATATAGCGCCAACATATTGCGTAGCACTGTAAAGTAAATGTGATTATACAACTAAATCACATGAATTATATACATAGAACTTATGGAGTTACATACATCACAATCAATACAGGTACAAAAGGTGAGGAAGGCCCTGTGCAGAAAGAGCTTACACTCTAAAGGGAAGGGAGTAATACACAAGGTGTGGGAGTGGGCAAGATCGAATTAAGTGGGTGAGAAATGTGGTATTGTATGTGGTGTTGCGTTTGGTAGTTAAGCAGAGTGAGGGGAGGCTTCTCGAAAGAAGTGCGTTTTAAGAGATTTCTTGAAAGCAGAAAGGTTGGGAGAAAGTGGGACAGACAGTGGGAGAGCGTTCCAGAGGAGGGGTGCAGCCCTTGCAAAGTCTTGAATGTGAGCATGTGAGGAGGTAATGAGAGAAGAGTTGAGTAGTAAGCGAGTGGGTGAGTATATAGAGATTAGTTCAGAGATGTAGGGTGGGGCAGAGTTATGAAGTGATTTGAAAGTCTGTGTCATTAATTTGAAACCCTTGCAAATCAGCGTTAACAGGGTGAATTAGCAGAAAAACTTGAGATGAAAAAGTTAAAAAAAAGCAGAGGATTCATGGATATTTATTTTTAAAACAGACAATTGAATGAATACTAGATAAGTTCAGCAGGAATAATAAGAGAAACATTGAAAGTATCCCTGCAAGCAATCACATGAACTGGCCAAACTCCTATAATACAGACAGGAATTTCACATGACTGCTTTGAATACACGCGATTAATAGGAGGCCAAATAATAAGCCACTTGTGATTGGAGTTAATCGCTACGGATGAAACATGTGACTGAGCACAATGCAGTTATAATGCGTTACTTGCAATTAGTTCATATGAGAAGATTCTCTCTTCTGGGTGAAGGAAGTCTGTTTCTTGAGTACATATGGAAATGCTAGAATCTCAAAACCTGTCCCATATCATAGGGACAAGAACTAGGCCTTATAAATAGTATATTGTTGTCTGTCGTTATACATTCTGTACCAAATGGCTTAGTACTGCTATAAAATTGCAAGCTTGGATTCTCTCTCTTAGGGTTAGAGGCACAAGAACAGCAGCAGTGATGTATGGAGATCAATAGTGCTTGAGTATATACATCTAAAATAGGATTGCAGCATCAAGCCCAGCTCACAAGGGCCAACAGGCAGCAGCAAAAGGCAGATAGAAGCAGCAGCAAACGGCAGATAGAAGCAGCAGCAAAAAGCAGATAGAAGCAGTAGGCAGCAGCAAACGGCAGATAGAAGCAGCAGCAAACGGTAGATAGAAGCAGCAGACAGCAGCAAACGGCAGATAGAAGCAGCAGCAACCGGCAGACAGAAGAAGCAGCAAAAGGCAAATAGAAGCAGCAGGCAGCAGCAAACGGCAGATAGAAGCAGCAGCAAACGGCAGATAGAAGCAGCAGGCAGCAGCAAATGGCAGATAGAAGCAGCAGGCAGAAGAAAACGGCAGATAGAAGCAGCAGGCAGCAACAAACGCCAGATAGAAGCAGAACAACATCTGAACAGAGGCCCAGGGGGGGGTAAATAAGACTTGTAGGTGCTATTTATGGCCTATCAGGATAAGTCATATAGAGAATTGGGATCCATTATTAATTAACCCAATATCCAGAAAGCTCCAAATTACAGAAAGGCCATCTCCCACAGACTCCATTTTATCCAAATAATCCAAATTTTTAAAAATGATTTCCTTTTTCTGTGCAATAATAATAAAACAGTAGCTTGTACTTGATCATAACTAAGATATAATTAACCCTTATTGGAGGCAAAACCAGTCTATTGGGTTTATATACCAGTATAGGATCCAGAGAGCTCCGAATTACTGAAAAGCCATATCCAGTACCCGTAGACTCCATTTTATCCAAATATCCAACAGAAGGCCTAAATATATACTGCACAAATAGTCGGCCAAAATCAAAAGGCTAAAACTACAAGGAGAGCAAGTACAGGTATAGGATCCCTTATCCGGAAATCCGATATCCAGAAAGCTCACATAGACTCCTTTTAATCCAAATATTTCAAATTTTTAAAAATGATTTCCTTTTTCGCTGTAATAATAAAACAGTAGCTTGTACTTGTTCCCAACTAAGATATAATTAATCCTTATTGGAAGCAAAACCAGCCTATTGGGTTTATTTCATGTTTAAATGCATTTCTAGTAGACTTAAGGCATGAAGACCCAAAATACGGAAAGATCCGTTATCTGGAAAACCCCAGGTCCCGAGCATTCTGGATAACAGGTCCCATACCTTTAACTCCTTTAGAGGGAGATATATCTTTTAGCCTTTAAAATTTTAACCTGAAAGATTGATAGGAAGTTAAAACACAGTGGCATAAAAATAATGTTCCTCCTGCTGCAACTTATACTCCGAAAATTCACAAGCAGCTTTCTATCAAACCAAATTGGCCCAGGAGGAAAATAGTTAAAAAAGGAAATAAATAACAAGCGCTTTTCCAAGGAAGCGGCATTCCCTCCTGCCCCAACCCATAAATAACAAAGCAAGGAAATAACAGTAACCTCTTCCAAATACACCCAAAAAAAGAATGTGTGGCTTATCTACTATGTTCCCTGCCAACACTACAATCGAAAGTGCAATACATGCAACTTAAAGAAACGACAACTACTGAACTATCACTCCCAACATCCCCTGCCAGCAAATACCCAGTAAGGGTGGCAACTGCCTGCACATGCACATAGGCTGTTCCTGCTGAATTGTGCTTAGTACAGGGTCCCATACATCTAATAATCGTAGGGTCCTGAAAGAACTTCCTTTCTATTTTATCTACAGAACAAGAGACAGCATGTTATGGGATCTACATTATTAATACAATAGGTCCAT